>OY804600.1:18577108-19210615 GCA_963680895.1 Fragum sueziense | reverse complement strand
ATTTAACGTGTTACCTTACTTTTGGGACACTCTGTACGCCACTGGGTTCTATAAGAAAACTATTCAGCATCGACGCTTTCATCAAAAACTATTTATTTAAAGAAACGGGAAAATCGCAAAATATCAGTTCTGATTCATTGATTATTTAGTACGGGTAGGGCTGCGACAGACATTATTCTCAATGGATTATCGACATGCTTTATCAACCCATTGCCAGATGGCAAAATTTTGGACTGACTCAAATTCAAAGATATTGCAGAGGACAATTTCAATTAAATGAAATTTAAATTTTGTGGTATTTTGGGGTAGAAATCACTGAGGGAAATGAAGACATTGCTTGTCAAAAGCAATTTCTTCATTTTTCATAATGTTTTCCACAGCCATTATCTTGTAGGAAGTCAAAAAGAGTCATTGTGTGGTTATGGCTTAATAGATTAGATTATAACATATATTATTGCATAAAATGTGTGTTTTCGGGTCGTTATCAGCAATGAATAACGAGGAGAAATCGGACTGATATCGTGAAAAACCGGTCGTGATTCAGTGCTATATCGGACCGGCTTTGTACTCAAATATCCTCGATTTGAACCTTCAAAATAAATAATTGTTTCTTTTCCCGCAAAATTCTCAACGTCTTACATAAGCCTTTGGTGCCAAATTATGACATAGCGCCGTTTTACCGACGTCACGCATAACAAAAAATTCTCGGAAGATTTATCAGAACAAAACAACAATGGCGGACATTTTTTTTTATCTCACCTCAGTTCATTTTTTGCAAATATCAAGGGGTTTGGGGTAAGTAATCATTGGAATTTTATGCTTTTTATGAAATTTTAGTGTCAATTCAATTCAATTTTTCGATCGTTAACATTTGCATAGGCCCGTAAAATAACAAAACGACCCCCGTGCTTCGCACTCGGCCGATAACGTACTTCTTGGGCCTTTGCGAATGTTAACGCCCTTAAAAACGTGAATTGGTCCTATAATATAGACACCTAACGTTACATTTTGGTTATGACGTCGCGCTCAATGTTGGCGTACAAACGGAAAAACGTCATACCGCTCCTTTTCAAAGTATCACTAGAATGCATAGAATTAATGAAAAATTGTGAAATTTATATTTTCAGACTCGGCAATGATTTTTCTTGTGAATGCTACAGACAAAAAATATTTTCAAAGATTCAAAATATTTTTTACCGGGGTCAATGGAATTGACCACGGCTTACGGTATTGTGGGCGTATAGATTTCAGTGGTTGTTACTTTGTGTTTTTGGGGCGAGTTGCACGAGTCTCGTTCTGAATTTTTACGGTTTTCGGACACCCTCGGTTGCCCTTTTGCCAGGCTATATCCAAGATACTGAGATTGTGAATTGGTTTAGTGCTAATTACCTCCGTTGTCTAGGGTCCCGTGACATTGAAATATCCAAGTTTAGTGAACCAGTCAGTTTTTGACTTTGTGACGTCATATAACTAGCCGGTATGACGTCAACATGGATTTTTCTGCGTTCTCGCGACGTTCCATTTCCCGCGCGTTATCAGACGTCAAGTAGCGTTGTTTGGAAACGCGCGTCTTTTATCAAATGACTACGACGTTAGAAGTTTTTTAGTCCACATCAATTCTGTCTGCGGGGTGTAGGATTTGTGAATTATTATTCAAACCCGTTTATTTTATATCGGAGCTAGAAGCGCCTGCTAATTTGAAAGGAAATATAGATCTAGATTTTCCATTTTTTAAACGAAATATTTTAGATCTAGAAGGAAATATTGGGGGAAAACGAAGGAAAAGATTTATAGATCTAATCATTTTGAGAATTCTTCATTAGGCCTAAAGGCTGTTTCACAGCAAAATATACATAGATCTCAGCATCTCGTGTTAACCCTTTCCCAAGCATGACCTGCTTAAGCTGCTTTTGACGATTATCATGGAGACGGAGAAGGCTTCGGAAACATTACAAAAGGAGAAAATGCTAGTTATCAGAAATTTCTTCTCTTGCCTCAACGTTTTACTAACTATAGACATTTTTGTTAAGCTTTCATACAATGGCGCTGAATTGAGTAAGGGTTACGTTTTGGCCAAACAATAGAAGTATAATTATACTGGTCCAATTTCACGCTTTCTCAAACGACAAGATTTGAGGGTCGTTCAATTTGAAAGTTGCTGCAAACGACGAATTCGCCGTTGATAAAGATAGCATACGATCAATGTACAATATAGCACAGATAATATACAGACAAAATGAGAAATATCTGATTTTCAACAAGTATATCTTTCGTCTGAATTTTTTTCGTTTTTCGTCTGTAAGGGACACCAAAATCATGTATTGTTTTGAAAGGGTCAAAGAAGTCACCTTGGACGACAAAAATAGTGATACTACATAATAAATAATGAGTCATGAGTGACCGGATGGAACTTTGCAAAGCTAGATTTTTTTTCTTCTTTTTTTCGAGACCAAGCTGAACATATTCTAATTTTAACTGATATGTCAGGAGTTTGCACGTCAATCACGAACAAACCCTTTCCAATACATCATAGACCTGTCTTTGCCTTCGTCAATTCTGAAGGCTAATGAAAAAGACTAGACAAACGAAGAATGTTGTCTTGAGAACTCAAATTGAAACGAGGTTTTGAGGTTTCTATTTTTTCCTTGCATTTGGCCAAATACAATAATAATTAGGCTATGACTTGGGACCTACACCACTAAACGACTTCTCTTACTAATTCAAAAGCTATTTTTTTCACGTCACTTAATCTGTCTTTTACTACCAGATTATCATTAAAGAATCACAAATGCATGGGCTGATCTAGAGGTGGAGTCGGGGTGGGGGGGGGGTGGGGGGTGGATCCCCCCCTGGCATTTAGCCAAAAATTAAATTTTGACTATATAAATTCAGTCTAAAGTTACATATTTAGATCTACTACATTTTAAGCCATAATTTGGGCTTGGACCCCCCTTGAAAAAAATCTTGGGCTTGGACCCCCTGGGAAAAAATCCTGGATCCGCCCTTGCAAATGCATGAATATGATAGAAAATAACAACCACTAGACCTATATCTTGACCCCGGTTAGAGGCTCTGCCTTTTTTTCATATTAATCTAATACACACCGTTCACGAACGTCATTAAACTATAAGGTAAGATGTAACAAATTTAACACAATCGTGAGTGAAAATGCGTTTGAAAATGACAAAAAACAAGGCTTTTCCGGCCAAATCGTTTACGGAATGACGGGAAATTATTTGTTCAATACGCCAAAACAGGTTTATCAGGAAAAAGGCATACAAGTTTAAAATAATGAGCGATTAACTAGTTAAGATGAAAAAGTAAGATTTTTACTTTTGATTTGCAATTACAAAAACACTACGGCAAAACAAAAAATAACGCATTTTATCATATAAACTTTACTTGCTCAGTTCGAAGTACATTGTGTGTAGTTTTGAATGATATACTTTTTGGTTGAGTTTCACCTTTTAAAATCTTTATTATTTTTAACTTTCGAAATCTAGCGACAATGTCACACGCACCGAAAATCACGTTGAATAGTTCAATGGGTAAAAATGGAGAGACGGTAAAAATCGTATTGTCATATTATACCTTTAAAAAAGACAACAGCATGAAAGTACAAATATATGATCATAAGCAAATATGTAGTTTTACGAAATTTAATTGTTTCCCGAAAAGAAAACCGCTCTTTCGTAAATCTAGCGAGAATGTCACACTTTCCAAAAACGTCACGTCAACGTCACGTTTGTTGTTCCAAAACAGTCAAAGTAATATCGCTCTTTATTGAATGGTCACTGAGTGCATCTTTTTTCATAACCAGATGTAATTTGAGACCAGTGCAGAAAGGTGTGTTATATCGACAAAGGAAAATATGTTTTAAATAAAAGCTGCAACACTCATATATTGTTAAAACTACGCCAATGAAGTAAACGAAAAAAAAAAAAGGAACAGAAAGCTAACCTGTTCGAAAGATGCGTAACGAATGGCGCACTAAAAAGGAAAAACAAGAGGAAAAAGGGCCATAGGAAAGGAGCAAACCAGTACATATCACAGAACCTTTAAAACAAACGAACAGAACCACCGAACAACACATATTTGACCATTTCGCAAACGCCGTTGGATTTTGAAATCCGTAGAAGATATTCTTTTTGAAAACATTGAATAAAAAGAAGACAATCAAGAAAGTTCTCATTTTCTCTCAATAATTTTCCTGCTATACCATGCGTTAGACATTTTCTACTGTTAGAATACTTCGTTTTGTCGTTTGCAACTTGTTTCAAATTAAACTAGTCTAATATTTGGTCTTTTAATGAAAGAACAGAGTGGACATGTGAAATCATGACGAAAATAGCAAACGGTATTAGAATGAAGCAAACGCTTTACTAGCAATGCCTTCTGTAAGCGTTTCAACTTTAGTTATATAGCATGTGACGGACCGAAATAGCATCAAAACCGGAGTGAAATTGCGATGACAGCTCCATTCTGCCGTATCTTTGTGCCTACTGTAGCGACGTTACAAAATAAAGTCGGTTACGTAATTGTACGCCAACATTGAGCGTAACGTCTTATAGTGTACATTGAAAATGACGCCAAGAACGCCTAGCTAGCGACATTTAGTAGATGGTCGAAAAGCCGAACAGTTAACAGATCTATTTATTTTCCATGAGATAAAAGAATTCTGTACACGTATATTTTTGTACATCATGCCCGGATCTAAACCTTTTTTTTTTCAAAAAGGTCGCCATGTTTTCCGGAGGAAGGGGGGGCGACAGTGCAACGCATGAGAATTTCATTGAAAAATCACCTTTTTAAGCGTTTTTTAAGTTCGATTGGGAGTGCCTCCGGCCCACCCCTGGATCCGCACGTTACTATTCTAACTTATAGATACAAATTCATTCCACAAGGCAAAGTTACCATGAAAAAATGTACACTGTTTAAATGTTACATTTCTCGTATTACAATATGTTCCACTCTATTGTCATGTATTTAGCCTACAATAACATCGCCGTCCACTGGGACCAATAAAAACCCGGAAAATGTGCTGTAGCCATCTCCGTTAACAAATTTGTCCGAGTCAAGGCTCTGAATGGAAACATCATCTCCTTTCGATAGGTGGAAAATTGCTGTCTGACTGATCGTCTCGTATGCATCGGAAATATCGGCAATCAAAAATGATTTTGTTTGTCCATTAACGACGAAACTGAGATGTACACGTTCGCTACGTGCTAGAATTGTTGTCGAAAACACGTAAATTCCAGAGATCGGGGCTATGAAAAAGCCCGATGTATTGCGGTATCCTTGCCCAATATTTGTAATGATATTGTCGAAGAGCACAGCTTGATGTTGGCCCAGATGTTCTGCATTAGCTCCGGCTCTTGTTGCAAAGAATGCGACTCCTGACCCCTCGCCTGAATGTCGAATACGATCGTGGCCATGAGCAGAGACCATCTCTGTAGATAAACCAGCAAGACGTTTTTACCTACACAACGTCAATCATCTTTAAAGGACTATCTACGTGTATGCATGCGAAGAGAATTGTATATAGAGATTGAGAGCGTGAAATGGACCGTACTGTATTCAGTAAGTTTACGGAAAAAGCTCAATAAGATGAGATATTGCGAAAGTGACAGCTATTTAACTTGACCTGTGTGATTTCGTCGATCTTACAGTATATAAACCACATTCCATCTACTATTCGGAGAAATAAACATGACATAAACATTCAATAGCAGGTCATATTTTACTTGTACGTCGGAGTTAATCAAGAGTACGAATTATAAAACAATTCGATACCTGTCTCAAAGGTTGTGTCTGTCGTAATGAACTGTATTAGGCAAAAATATTATATAATGCATGTACCAGTATACAAACCTTGTTCTTCTTTCGTGGTAGAGGCATTACCAGCACTGACATTGCTTTCGTCAAGTTGTCCATTTTTTATGTCTTTGGAGATTTTAACTTTTTCATCCATATCCTTAATTTTGCTTTTTGTTTGCTGTTCTTTGAAAACATCATCGATTGTCATCCTCTGAAAATCCTCTAGAATCTGTACTCGTTGAGCCAGCTTGGCGTTTGCGTCACGCAGTTGTGCGTTTTCTTCGCGGAGTGCTGCTAACTCGGCTTGCTGATCTTGGCCTTGACGTTCAATCTCTTGGAGACGTCGATAGATATCCATGGTTATATCTCCGCTAGACAATGACGGAGAATTTGCATTGCCACCAGTCGTCAAGCATATAAAAAATAATGTGAATCCTAACATCGCAGACTTTTTCATATTCTAACTAAGACGAACTGGTTTTAACAGTTTTCACAGAAATGCGTAAACAACAAGTCATATTTTCTTATCAGCCGAGACTCACCTTTGTTCCATATTATATGATTACGGTTGAAACATATTATCAACAGATAAGGGTGAAGTCGTAAAAAATATATTAGATCTACTTTTATTTCATCGATTTAATCCGATTTTTGTTAAGGTTCGACAAAATTACCTTAACCCATTACCACACAATGACTCTTTTTGGCTCCCTATCAGATAATGACTTTGGAAAATATTGTGGAAAATGAAGAAATAAGGAATAATTTTCGCGGGCTCGTGTGCTAAAAATAGATTTCTGATGGGAAATCCCTCAACAACGTTTGCCGTGAACCAGTCTAATATTTTGTTTATCGGTCGTGAATCGGACAATTTTTTCGTAACAGTGTTAGCGAAAAATTATCATTTTCAAGCGAGATATTAGTCGATCGTAGATAATGCAGGCGGGAACTTAAACTACGAAACATTGCGCATATTCAACATGCAACATTGATTCCAGATACGGAGACAGACCAGAAATGACAAACGTTTTTTCTTAAGATTCCTCGGCAGCTTAACCAGAAAAAACATCGAAAAGTGTGAAAGTAAAGTAGCTATGATCATGAAACTTCGCGGGTAGATAGATCTCACCAAGGAGAAGTGCAACGTACAAGGAGCGTAACTCTATCTTGCTTATTTTCTGAGTTATTGCCCTCTGTTGTAGTGAAAGTCTGTGGGGGTATCAAATCACATTCAGCAACAAATTCTAGTTTTTTTTCTAGATTAATCATTTCCCAAACAAGACCGGTTTTGTCGTCCCTAACAGAAAATTCTTGAGAAAACATTGATACAAAAGAAGAAAATGATGATCGATCAGATTAAAAAGACCTGCACAGCAGACAAACTGAGATTGAATAACTTCTTTGGATATTGATGATCATTTTACTTTTGCTTCGATATTTTCTCTGACATAAAACACTAAACGTATTCACATTCGTTTTGTCGTCTGCAGACTTTTTTTCAATTTGGCCCAACATGACATTTTGTCGTTTTGGAAAGGGTAAGCGAGTAGCACGAGCGACACGACGAAGCTAAGGTAGGATCGTATGTGTAAACATTACTTGTCAAATGGTTATTTCATAGTTACCTATCTTAAAAAGTACACGACAGTGCAGCAACCTTCTCAACTCTGAATTATAATGTTTCTCAACAAATGTTTACGGCAATCCAGCTCTTAGAACGTCATCTTCAGCAAGTTGAACGTAGAAAAAACTTCGCGAGTTTCACAGCCATATTTGTACGATAGAGGATTCCCAATCTATTTTTAGACCAGTGAGGATGACGTATTTGTTAAACAAAAAACCGAACGCTATTGCTTGTGACAAGCAATTTCTTCATTTCCATCAATGTTTTCTACCCCAAAAGACAAACAAATCTTAAATTTCATTCACTTGAAATTGTCATCTGCAATATCTTTGAATTTGGAGAAGTCTAAAGAGTTTAAGTCTGGTAATGGCTTAAGGTAGTCCATCGCTAATGAGATTCACGCGATATTGGAATTATTCGAGTGACGTAGTAAACATTGGCGGTAAAACGTTCCACCGTCGAATGTCTATGACGTCGCCGGAATGGTTCGAATACATTACAACGAATGTCAACGAACTTGTAAGAAAAAATCCGACGCCTCATGAATTAAATCCGTTAAATTATGTTAAATTATGTAGATCTACAAATGTTATAACATTGAGATCTTATGAGTAGGTTTGTTGTATAGGCTACGTATTGAACTCAATGCAATTTTAAATGCATTTTTAAATATCTTATTCCTCTGGCACGTGGTGTATGCCTAAATGCAAAACACGGAAAATGAAAGGTGGCATAGGCCTACGAGTGGAAAGTTATTGCCTGTCATGTGCTTTCTTACTAAAACATCGTTTATCAATCAGTTTGAGGTATGCTTTCAAGATATTCGAAATTTAAATGTGCAAGCTCTCTTTTGAAACTGAATGTAATGTACATTTTTATACATCATGCGCGGATGAAAAAAACATTGAAAAATCACCTTTCAAACGTTTTGTAAGTTCGATTGGGAGTGCCTCCGGCCCCACCCCCACGTTACTATTCCTACCTTGTAGAAACAAATTGATTCCACAAGCCAAAATTACCACGAAAAAAAAAAAGAATAAATGTACACTGTTCCATTTAAATGCTACATTTATTACAATAGGTTCCACTCTATTGCCATGTATTTAGCCCACAATAACATCGGCGTCTACTGCTGGGACCAATAGAAAACCAGAAAACGTACTAAAGCCATTTCCGTTAACAAATATGTCCAATTGATTGTTTTGAATGGATACATCATCCCCTTTCGATAGGTGGAAAATGGCTGTCTGACTGGTCGTCTCGTATGTATCGGAACTATGGGCATAGAGCTTTGATTTTGACTGACCATTCACGACGAAACTGAAGTCGGCTGTTTCGCGATATGCTAGAATTGTTGTGGAAAACACGTAAACCCCAGAGACTGGGGCTATGAAAAAGCCGGTTGTATTGCGGTATCCATGACCAATGTTTGTAATGATATTGTCGAAGAGCACAGCTTGATGTTGGCCCAGATGTTCTGCATTAGCTCCGGCTCTTGTTGCAAAGAATGCGACTGTTGATCCCTGATCTGACTGTCGAATTCGATTATGGCCATGAGCAGGAAGCAACCCTGTAAGTAAACCAACATGAAGTTTATAGCCTATCTAAACAACGTCGATCATTGTTAAAAGGCTCTCTACTTGGAAGCATGTGAAGAAAATTGTAATTAACTCTATTCAACATTCACGGTGTATAATCACGTGACTCAGAATTTCCGATAATCTTCAATATCTTTTTTAATACTTGACCAATTTGAATTCGGTTTGAAGCAGAAAAGGTGGGAAAATGCCAGGAATAAGCTGGACTTGTTAGTGTTTTTGAAAAATCAACTGATAAAAAAGTTATGAAGATAAACCAAAATTTTGGTTTATCTTTAATAACCTTTTTAACAGTCGATTTTTCAAAAATCAACCACGTACATCTAATGCGTGACGTCTGTCCACATTCTCTGCTTCAAACCGAATTCAAATCGGTCATAAAGGCTATCAACAAAATTATTGAAAATTTTCTGAAAATATTGTATCACGTGATTATCCACCGTGACATTGCACTTTACGTGTACACAAATCGCTCGGCTCTAACATAGTATAGAGACAGATTGAAAAATTAAGCCATACTGTATTCAATATTTTGAAAGAAAATCCTAAATCAGATGAGATTTGAAATTGAGAGCTATTCAACTTGGTTAACGTGATTTCGTCAATATTGCAGTATAAGACCGCACCCCATCTGCTATTCGGAGAAATAAACATGACAATGTTTAAATGTTTCAATATCACCTCATATTTTACTAGTAGCCTACGTCGTAGTTTATTAAGAGCATGAATTGTAAAATAATTTAATAAATCTTGCATAGGTTGGGTCAGTCGTAATTAAATGTATTAGGTAAAATAACAATAATGTAAGAATATAAAATTAACAAACCTTGTTGTTCTTTCGTGACAGGGATATGGCCTCCTTTACTAGCATCGATTTTACTTCCTTCGGGTGGTCCATTCTGGACGTCTATAGAAGATGTACCTCCTTCATCTAGCTCTTCGTTTTCTTCACTTTGTTCTTTTACAACATCATCGATTGTCATTCTCTGAAAATCCTCTAGAATCTGTACTCGTTGAGCCAGCTTGGCGTTTGCTTCACGTAGATGTACGTTTTCTTCTCGGAGTGCAGCTAACTCGGCATGCTGTGCTTGGCCTTGACGTTCAATCTCATCCAGACGTTCTTGGCCTTGACGTTCAATCTCATCCAGACGTTCTTGGCCTTGACGTTCAATCTCATCCAGACGTCGATAGATATCCACGGTTATATCTTCGCTGGACAAAGTCGGGAAATTTGCACTCACAAACCCATTGATCGACAAGCAAATTAAAAATAATGCGAATCCTAACATCGTAGACCTTTTCATATTTTAACTAAGACGAACTGGTTTTAACAGTTTTCACAGAAATACATAGCCTAATCAACAGGTCATGCTTCTTATCAGTCGAGACTCACCTTTGTTAGTCGCCGGCCAGAACTATATTTTTAGACGTTTTTCAGTTTGTACATGGGGAGCGGGGGTAATTATTAATTGCATACTTGTTGTTTTATTCCCAATTATTTTTTCTCTATAATAAACTTACAAATAGTTATAGGATGTATATCTACAATACTAATTATTGATTTACTTGAAAACATCGTTCTCTTTAATGTGTAACTGTAATATATGTTGCATAGTCAAAAATCAAAAAAAGGTAATAATAACTGGTCCCTCTAGAAAAAGATAGAATGAACCAAATGTGGGGGGTAAAGGTATCAAATAAACATGGCACCGTATATTGAAATGAATAACTGTTTTCCTTATTGAATAATTTCCTCTTTATGGCAGTGTTAATTTTAAACATTTATTCGCAATGCGAAGGTGATTGCAATGCTTGTTTTGCGGTTTAAAGTATAGATGATTTTTTTAAAAAGGAAATAGACTCGTCCTACAGTAAAAGTGGCACGTGATTAGTTTTATCCAATCACACAGGGGCAGGCTATTGCAAGGTACTTGTCTACTTGAAGTAAGAGAACGGTGGTCGTGCGGTAACGTCGAGGTCTCTAAACCTTGGGATCCGACGTTCGATCCCAGACATCGGCGTATCTTTTTCAATTTTTTTTAATGAAATACTTGATGCAAATAAATACCTAAGATCGTTTTTTTTGTATTTTACCTTACTTAAAACCTTTCCAAACAAAATTTTAGATTGTTCCAAATTAATTACTTAATAGATGCAAACATAACTATTTGAAATAAATCTAGCTCGATTATCGGCCTGTCCGATCAGACCCGATGACGATGTGTCCGAAATAACCCGTCGTTGACTTATTTTGTTTTCCTCATGGTACCCGGTTTTATACGCTTAATACATACTTCTCATTACCGATGCCGGGGAAAAGGCTTAGAATTCTCTGATTGTGACATACAGTTTTTCTCTGCACCTATCTAAATAATAGCTGACGATCGCTTAACTGTCCGAATTTACCCGACGTTGCTCTACAGCAGAAAGGCAAAATGGTAAGAGGGATTCGGGGAAATGTTGCGATGTTTTTCAACCATTTGACGGCATGCAATGTACTGCAATAGCCTTAGTTGCTTTATTATTCCTTTCAGCTGATGTTAAAGAAGTTTGATTTTTTTTCGTTAACTGCAAGTGAAATTCTTTCTCCGGCGACTTTGATGCTTTGCATCAACTTTCTCTTGTTCCATATTTTATGATTACGGTTGAAACATATTATCAACTGATTATGATGAAGTCGTAAAAATATAATACTGGTATTTTCTCGATTTAATCCGATTTTTGTTAAGGTTTGACAAAATTACCTTGACCCATTACCACACGATGACTCTTTTTGGATCCCTATTAGATAATGACTTCGGAAAACATTGTGGAAAATGAAGAAATTGCTTGTGACAAGCAATTTCTTTATTTCCCTCAATGTTTTCTACCCAAAAGACAAACAAATCTTAAAGTGACATTAGTATCCGTAGGCCCAAATCCCTTATGATCCACAGAAGTTGGCTTTTAGCATGTTTTCGCACCGTTTATAGACTTTATAAGACAGAATACAAGATTCATACAGCAAATTAAACTGGTACCCGTTGTATACGATGTATTTACAACTGGGAAGGCCTGGCGAACCGCATCCATTGATTGGTTAGTATACACAACCGATGAAACCCCTCGACCAATCAGAGCCGCTCATTCCGCTCGTTCACGGTCAAGATTTTGACCGTGGGAGATTAGCTGTTACCGGCCTTAAATACGTAGTAGATTTCAAGGGCGGTAACCAGTCTAACAGCAAATGACATAAATCGATAATCATGCAGCGGTGTAAACACACCGTACAACCGGCTGCGTCGAAGACAGATGAGAGTCGTCGAAGACAGATTCGGCAATTGATGTCAGGTGCACGGTAGGTCAAATTAATTAATTCTTATAAATCAACAAAAGGATCTATGGTATTGTATAGTAGATAGATACACGTGCAAATATTCAGTGCTTCTACAAAATAAATATTTCCACGTATCCCTCGCAAATAAGGCCACAGTCATTGATTATTTCGGAGGTTTCCTACAAAAAGTTACGAAATTTGACTTCGTGCTTGAATATTTCGCATATCTCTCAATATGTACCAGTTTAACTTATACACGATTACAGGTTAACCATCCAATGATATTTATTCCAAATTTGAAGCCGTAATTCCAAACAATAAACGAACTATGTGTCCTGAAAGACGACATGTAGTCCAAAAAATGTTGCCTCTGTGGACAGATTCGAGTTTACGGAGTTGCTGGAGAAGACAGATAGGAAAATATTTGATTGTCGACGTCGACAGATCTGCATTGACTTATGCAATCGTTGCTAATTAGTTATAGGTGTATAAAATAGATTTGATGTATCGCCGCTACAGAGAAACCCCTCGTGACACCCCTCTCTCCCATAAAAAACAACAAACGAACAAACGACAACAACAACAAAAAAACATCAAGTATTTGTTTTAGTGAGATAATTATACCATTTCCCGTTGATTAAATGAAACGCTTGCCTCTGAATATTATAAACGAAATGAAAATGTATCGTGACTGGCTTTTAGCTCCACTGGCCGAACGCCAGCGGGGCTTATGTCATGGCCCTGTGTCCGTCGTGCGTGCGTCCGTCCGAACATTTTTTTTCTTTAAACATCTTCTCCTCAAAAACTACGGGACCAATTGCAACCAACTTTCACAGGAATCTTCCTTGCATAAACCTATTCCAGATTCCTTCCGTGTAGAACTTAAATTTCAATCAAATGAATTAATTCAAATCTTTGATAATCTTCTTCTCCCAAACTACTGAACCAATTTCAACCAAACTTCACAGGAATCTTCCTTGCATACATCTCTTTCAAATCTTTTCAAAAAGAAGATTACGTTTAGAACTTAAATTTTAATTGAATTCAATAATTTAAGTTTTTGAAAAATCTTTGAAAATCGTTTTCTCCAAAACTGCTGGACCAATTTTAAGCAAATTCCACATGAATCTGCCTTGCATTAATCTATTTCAAATTCCTTCCAAATGTACAGTTCTCCATTAGATTCATTGAAAAAAAAAGATCGGGTGAAACAAATGTGCTTATTATTTTGCTATATGAAACAAAGTGTAATTTAAAAAAAAAAAAAAAAAAAAAAAAAAAAAAAAAAAAAAAAAAAAAAAAAAAACATAACCACTTATTGGATTTCATTGTGGTGAACATGATTCTTCTTAGGATAGAACTCTAATAGATTCCTTGAAGAATTACGTAGTTTACACGTCTAGAGTCTAAAAGGTATTGGGCGATACAGGGCAGGGCCATCATGACCCTCTTGTCGATACCCTTACGGTCCCGGATAAACGATGGGGAACATAAGGAATAACCCTGCAAATTTAGGCCGAATCACACAAATCTTACCTATTTAGTCTACAGAAATCTCATTTTCGTAGATATTTATTGAACAAAAGTTGAAAATACAATGATTGTAAAACGCACGGTAAATGTGCAATTTTTTGTATAGTTGGCCGATTTTCGTGACCTTTCCTATCTCTAGTGTTGAAAAGTATTTTTGTCCAGCATAGCCTAAAAGGTATGCAACATGCAAAATGGAGGACAACTTGGTTTATACAAATGGAATTAGTTTATGAATGCCTCTAGGCACTTGCGATTTCTAACTCATTACCGTTGTCAATAACTTTTTAGCAGCTACTTCTTTTAAAATCCACTTCCAGATAACCTCTGACGTATTTCCGCCTTCCCAGCTTCTAATCGGTCAAGTATTACCATAATTATTGAACGATTAAAAAACTCGGCACAAACACGATTATTTACAGTTTTTTCTTTAATTTCTATCCAACGTTTCGCCCTTATGGGCTTCTTCAGTGATCATAATTATTGAAGAATTTCTTGAATTTTTGTGTCATGTGATACCATACATTGTTTCCACTCAATAAATGGTCAATTCCATTGTCAAAACGATGAAGCAAAATACAAATACAATGTATACACTTGGGCCCGATTGAAAAAAAACCCAACAAAGTTGTGTTAGCACTGACAAAGAGATAAAACTCTTGTTTTGGTTAGATATCCCTATAACAACAAAGTAAATTAACCAAAACAGGTATATAATCATTTGGTTAGCGCTAACCAATGTTTATAAACCAAAGTTGTATAAATACAACCGGAATATTGAGTTGTGGGTTGAGGATTTAGTCTAAAAAAAGTACCACAAATCCCAGAAAAGTTTTACCCATTGTCCCGGATTCCATTGAAAAAATATGGTATGTACATGCATATATGTGAATCTACATTGTTGCCATATGTTATTTGGAATCCGACATTAGAAATAACCACTTTTTTCTGTGTATAAGTCATGCAGATCTGTCGACGTCGACAATCAAATATTTCCCTATCTGTCTTCTCCAGCAACTCCGTAAACTCGAATCTGTCCACGGAGGCAACATTTTTTGGACTACATGTCTCTTTCAGGACACACAATTCGTTTATTGTTTGGAATTACGGCTTCAAATTTGGAAGAAATATCGTTGGATGGTTAAACTGTAATCGTGTCTAAGTTAAACTGGTACATATTGAGAGATATGCGAAATATTAGAGCACGAAGTCAAATCTCGTAACTTTTTGTGGGAAACCTCCGAAATAATCAATGACTGTGGCCTTATTTGCGAGGGATACGTGGAAAGGTTTATTTTGTAGAAGCACTGAACATTTGTACGTGTATTTATCAACTATACAATACCATAGATCCTTTCGTTGATTTATAAGAATTAATTAATTTGACCTACCGTGCACCTGACATCAGTTGCCGAATCTGTCTTCGACGACTCTCATCTGTCTTCGACGCAGCCGGTTGTACGGTGTGGTAAAGATATGTAAAATATTCAAAGTGGACAGATACTGCCAGATAGTGTTTACGAAATGATGCGATATTGGGTTTTAAATCCGTCGTAATCTAAGCCAATACAGATCAGACAGAGCTGACATTTGGCACAGAGGAAAATTAAAGGCCATATTTCATTTATGTACAGTTATTTTTACAGCAAATTATTTAAAAAATAAGTAAGAAACAGTAAATATGTATAGATCTTTAAATCTCATTCACTTGAAATTGTCATTTGCAATATCTTTGAATTTGGAGAAGTCTAAAGAGTTTCTGTCTGGTAATGGGTTAAGGTAGTCCATCGCTAATGAGATTCACGCGATGTTGGAACGTTCCACCGTCGAATGTTTTACGACGTCACCGGAATGGTTCGGATACGTTACAATGAATGTCAACGAAGTTGTACGAAAAAATCAGACGCCTCATGAATTCAATCCGTTAAATTAGGTTAAATTATGTAGATCTACAAATGATTATACATTGAGATCTTATGAGTAGGTTTGCTGTATAGGCTACGTATTCAACGCAATGCAATTTTAAATGCAATTCTAAATATTTTATTCCTCTGGCACGTGGTGTATGCCTAAATGCAAACCACGGAAAATGAAAGGTGACATCCGAGTGGGAAAGTTATTGCCTGTCACGTGCTTTCTTACTAAAACATCGTTTATTAATCATTTTGAGATATGATTTCAAGATATTCGAAATTTAAAGGTGCAAGTTTTTTTTGAAACTGAATGTAATGTATATTTTTATACATCATGCCCGGATCTAAACTTTTTTCAAAAAGGTCGCCGTGTTTTCAGGAGGAAGAGAGGCGACAGTGCAGCACAAGAAAAACTCTTTGAAAAATCACTTTTTCAAGTTTTTTCTAAGTTCGATTTGGAGTACCCCCGGTCCCACCCTGGATCCGCGCGTTACTATTCCTAACTTGTAGATACAAATGTGTCAGGATCTGGAAAAACGTCCCTTATGGCATTTGAGAGCAACATGGACCCAGATCAGCCTGTTCATGACCAGAAGCAAAAGTGAGTTAGTAGATTGGGTCCATTGTAGACTACATTTAACCACAAGATTATCTCAAAACTCGATTTTCCAAAATTATGTAAGGGCCATTTTTCTAGATCCTGGCTCAAATTCATTCCATAAGGGACAAACTACTATGAAAAAATATACACTGTTTAAATGCTACATTTATTAAAATAGGTTCTACTATATCGCCATGTATTTCAACGTATTTTAGCCTACAATATAATCGCCTAAAGGCCTACTGGGACCAATAGAAAACCAGAAAACGTACTAAAGCCATATCCGTTAACAAATATGTCCAATTCATTGCTTTGAATGGAAACATCATCCCCTTTCGATAGATGGAAAATGGCTGTCTGGCTGGTCGTCTCGTATGGAGCTGAACTATCGACATAGAGATTTGATTTTTCATGTCCATTTACGACGAAACTGAAACTGGCGGTTTCTTGATTTGCTAGAATTGTTGTCGAAAACACGTAAACTCCCGAGATCGGGGCTATGAAGAAGCCGGTTGTATTGCGGTATCCTTGCCCAATATTTGTAAAAATTCTGTCGAAGAGCACAGCTTGATGTTGACCCAGATGTTCTGCATGTGCATTGCCTCTTGTTGCAAAGAATGCGATTGTTGATCCCTCGCCTGATTGTCGAATACGATTGTGGCCATGAGCAGAAACCATCTCTGTAAATCAATAAACCAACATGGCGTTTATACCTAGACAACGTGAATCACTTTTGAAAGACCCTCTACGTGAATGCCACTCTCTTTCATAGAGGCTCTTTTACTTCGCCTCTGTCATGGGCTGCGGAAAGAAAATGAAAAATAACGATAGGAATATTAAAGGGATATTTCATTCCGATTTCATTTTTCTAAAGTATGTCTTGATGCCAAGATTGGGTATTCTAATGAGTATAAATACTATTAGTTTTTTTAAGTTGTTGCCAGTAAGCGAGATACACGCATTTAAAGTTGACACATAATCGATAAATTGCATATAAATCCGAACTGTTGTCCACAACAATTTGTTCAATTTTAACACAAAAATATAAATTTCTCGTAAACGGTGCAATATTTTGACTTGAAATTTTCAGAATTTTCATAAGGAAATATGCTCTTTCAGATAAAAATAAAAGTAATATTTATGACAAAAAATTCTGAAATGTCGCTTTAAGAGGTTTGAAAAAATAATCCCATTTTAATTAGATCAATGCTTAATTTTGAGAGCATTTCTGATGCAAACAGAATTATTTTTTTCTTTCTCAAAAGTATAATACAAGAAACAGTTACAGAAATTAAAGGTGTTATCCTTTGATAGACCACGCTTCGTGGACTCTAGCCGGGATAGCTCCTTGCAGAGATGATATGTGAGGAGCAACGAACGGTCACTATGCGGGGAAAATGCATGCTCGCATGCGGAGAAAATTGTATATAGAGATCGAAAGCTTGAAGTAGATTGTGCTGTATTCAATACGTTTACGTAAAATGCTCACTAAGATGAGATGTTGTGAATTTGACAGCTATTTAACTTTGCCTGCGTGATTTCGTCGATCTTACAGTGTAAAATCACATTTCATTTACTATTTTGAGAAATAAACGTGACATGAACATAAAAAAGCACCTCCTATTTTTATTTGTACGTCGAAGTTTATTAATAGTATGAATTGACTGTATTAGTTAAAATAATTATAATGTAAGTGTTTATAAAATTAACAAACCTTGTCCCCCTTTCGTACCAGGGACATGGCCTCCTTTACTAGCACTGGCATTGCTCTCGTCAGTTCCATTTTGGACATTTTTGTAAGTTGCACCTCCTTCATCTAGCTCCTCGTTTTCTTCATTTTCTTCTTTGAAAACATCATCGATTGTCATCCTCTGAAAGTCCTCTAGAATCTGTACTCGTTGAGCCAGTTTGGCGTGTGCGTCACGCAGTTGTGCGTTTTCTTCGCGGAGTGCTGTCATTTCGGCATGCTGTTCTTGGTCTTGTCGTTCAATCTCATCCAGACGTTCTTGGCCTTGACGTTCAATCTCCTGGAGACGTCGATAGATATCCGCGGTTATATCTTCGCTAGACAAAGTCTCGGAATTTACACCGTCAAACCCATTGGTCGACAAGCAAACAAAAAATAATGTGAATTCTAATATAGTTGACATTTTTTAAAAATATTTTAACCAGTGTAGAGTACTAATTTAAATAGTTTTTGCAGAAATATTCAACGGGTCATTTCTTATCAGTCAACATTAATCTTTGTTCCATATTTCGTGGAAATATAGTTGAAACGCGTTGAGTTAAAGTCGTAGAATTTTTTTTTTTTTTTTTTTTACATATTTGATTGTTTTATAAAGTTTCGACAAAAGTGATTATAGCAACGGCGGGCTTTATCGACCAGTTAAGGGGACACAACATTCCCATTTCATTTTTAGCTCCACTGGCCTTCAGGCAAGCGGGCTATTGTCATGGCGGTGTGTCCGTCATGCGTCAGTGCGTGTGTGCGCGCGTCCGTCCGTCCGTCCGTCCGTAGACATTTTCTTTAAATATCTTCTTCTCAAAAACTACTGAATGGATTTCAAGTAATCCTTGGGTGACCCTCTCTCTCTCAGATTCCTTCAAATAACTTTGATTGAATCATAACAACCTGAATTATCTGCCCTTGAATGTCGAACATAGCTTATTTTCATTTTTATTTCACTCTAACAACTACAAATATTGACCAATCAAAACAAGACTTGGACAGGATATTAGTGACTAAAAGATCTTTTTTAAGTGTAATTTTCAGCTTGCTCAGAATCTTATATAATGAGTTATGTGCCCTTCATGCGCGGATCCAGAGGGGGGTGAGGGGGTCATGACCCCCCCTGGAATTTGGCGAAAAAAGGGGTTATCAAAAAGATTACTGGTTATGTCCCAAATAAGCTGCGTCCCTGTGTGCCACGATAAACCGTTGTTATATTTAGTCCTTCGTGATATGACCTCTATCTGCAAGAAAGAATCCAGAGGAGGGAGTCAGGGGATCCTGACCCCCCCCCCCCTGGAATTTGGCGAAAAGGGGTTAAAGATCGGATGACCCCCCTTGGAAAAATTCCTGGATCAGCGCTTGCCCTTGAATTTGACAAAATTGCCATTTTCGCCTTTGTTTTCATTGTAAGAACTATAGCTATTTTAAAACAGTTCAAGACAAAACTTGGACAGAATCATGTTTACTATTATGGTCTTCAATGTGTGTAAATCTCGGCCTGATCAGAATACCACATACTGAGTTATGTACCTTTAACTTTGACAAAATTTCAGTGTTCAACTCTGTTTTCACTCTCTCAAGTGCAAATATGGACCAATCAAAACAAAATGTTGATATAATATTGGTGATCAAAAGATGTAACATGAGTGTAATTTTCAGTTTGATCAAAAGTTTACATCCTAACTTATACTCATTTATATGGGATAAAACCAACAAGCTAATGAGTAAAGTCAGTGTGAAATAGATGGAAGGGTTACTGGTTGAAGCATTTGTCTCTCAGAGGCCAATAAGCCTGTTACCAAATGATAACATTTTTGGTTGGCCCAAATTCCAAAATGTTGCAGACGACAAGTAAAATGAATGATGTTTTACAGCAGTTTTCCTTGAGTCACTGTGTGGTAATGGGTTAAGGGTGTACTTCGAAGTGCACAGTGTGTCCCCAAATGTGTTAACTAAATAAAAGAGTGGGTCATGGTGAAATGTTAACCCATTAGCGGAGGGCAAATTTTTATGCTGTGTAAATAGCGAACAATTTTCGCGCCAATTTGTGCTAGAAAAAGATTTCTGATGGGAATACCCACAACAAAGTTTGCCGGGTACCAGTCTAATATTTTGTTTATCGGACATGAATCGGACAATTTTTTCGTAACAGTGTTAGCGAAAAATTATCATTTTCAAGCGAGATATTAGTCGATCGTAGATAATGCAGGCGGGAACTAAAACTACGAAACATTGCGCATATTCAACATGCAACGTTGATTCCAGATACGGAGACAGACCAGAAATGACAAACGTTTTTTCTTGAGATTCCTCGGCAGCTTAACCAGAAAAAAACATCGAAAAGTGTGAAAGTAAAGTAGCTATGATCATGAAACTTCGCGGGTAGATAGATCTCACCAAGGAGAAGTGCAACGTACAAGCAGCGTAACTCTACCTTGCTTATTTTGTGAGTTATTGCCCTCTGTTGTAGTGAAAGCCTGTGGGGGTATCAAATCACATTCAGCGACAAATTCTAGTTTTTTTTCTAGATTAATCATTTCCCATACAAGACCGGTTTTGTCGTCCCCAACAGAAAATTCTTGAGAAAACATTGATGCAAAAGAAGAAAATGATGATCGATCAGATTAAAAAGAACTGCACAGCAGACAAAATGAGATTGAATAACTTCTTTCGATATTGATGATCATTTTACTTTTGCTTCGATATTTTCTCTGACATAAAACACTAAAAGTATTCACATCCGTTTTGTCGTCTGCAGACTTTTTTCAATTTGGCCCAACATGACATTTTGTCGTTTTGGAAAGGGTAAGCGAGTAGCACGAGCGACACGACGAAGCTAAGGTAGGACCGTATGTGTAAACATTACTTGTCAAATGTTTATTTCATAGTTACCTATCTTAAAAAGTACACGACAGTGCAGCAACCTTCTCAACTCTGAATTATAATGTTTCTCAACAAATGATTACGGCAATCCAGCTCTTAGAACGTCATCTTCAGCAAGCTGAACGTAGAAAAAACTTCGCGAGTTTCACAGCCATATTTGTACGATAGAGGATTCCAAATCTATTTTTAGACCAGTGAGGCGTGACGATGACGTATTTGTTAAACGAAAAAACCGAACGCTATTCAAAGACCTTAAATTTACCCTTTCCTTAATGGCAAAACGTTTATTAGAAATATGGTATATTTAGGAAGATCTACAGTTTATAAAAGTGAATGTAAATTTATTTGGCACAAGGAAGACTTTCATTACTATGTATAGTATCATCCTAAGCTGGAGTTATCTCCCATTTCATCTAACCCTTTCCGAAATGGCAATTATCTGGTTAGAAACATAGGATATCAAGGAGTAATTGATAAATAAATTTAGATCTGTTTGGAAGAAGGAAAATGTTCATTGCTAATATCATGGACCTAAGCTGGAATTTCCTTCAACCCTTTCCAAAATAGCAAACATTTAGTTTTACATTCTTCTTGCTCTAAGAACCACAGGTATTGAACATTGTAATCAAAATTTTGATTAAATATTAAATGAAGCTCAGGACTGTGGAGCGACTCAAGACCATCATGTCTTTCTAGTTTAAGTATGCCTTGATGCCAAGATTGGTCGTTCTTATGTGTTTAAAAGCTATCAAACGACTTCACTATACAGCCAGCTTATTTCATTTTCATGCAGAAATTCAGTCAAAATTGTGCAATATTTGTAAAGCGAATCCCCCTTTTTGTAAAAACGAACAGAAATCGTGGATCCGCCGCTGAAAACTGATAGCTTTTAAACACATTAGAATGACCAATCTTGGCATCAAGACATACTTAAACTAGAAAGACCTTCAGGTCTTTAGTAGCCTCTGGATCCGCTACTGGCTTTTAAAACTGTTTCTGATAAGCAAAAGAAACGCCATTATAAAGTTGATAAGAAGATTTTTACAAGAAGTCTCTTTTTTATGTGTCGTGGCTTCATATTGAAAAACAAAGAAAAGAACTTCTTAGCAATATAATAAGTAATGCAAATATGAGGTTTTGTCAAATTTGGCTCTGTGGTTATGGAGAAATTGCTTCTGACAAATTTCGTGTAATTTCTCCTTTTCTTGAGATTTAGTCAAAATTTCTCCTTTTCTGTTGCCATGGCAACTAGAGTTTTTTTATGGATTTCGATTCTTTATCAATTCGTAAAGGGGTTCACCTAAGGAACATTCCTGCCAAGTTTGGTTGAAATTGGCCAATTAGTTTAGGAGGAGATGTCATTTAAAGAAACTGTTGACGTACGACGGACAATGGACGGCGCCGGACAAAAGGTAATCACAATAGCTCACTTGAGCACCTTGTGCTCAGGTGAGCTAAAAAGGAACAAATGCAAACTAATAATGCAACATAATATTACAGAAGGTTTCACTATGATAGTTACCATGTATTTTATCCTACAATAAAATCGCCGTGTACTGGAACCAATAGAAAACCGGAAAATGTGCTGTAGCTTGGTCCTTTAACATATTTGTCAGCGTCATCGTTCTGAATGGAAACATCATCTCCCTTCGATAGGTGGAAAATGGCTGTCTGACTGGTCGTCTCGTAAGCATCGGAACTATCGGAATACAGAAATGTTTTTTCTTGTCCATTCACGACGAAACTGAAACGTGCGGTTTCACTAATAACCAGAATCGTTGTCGAAAACACATAAATTCCAGAGATCGGGGCTATGAAAAAGCCGGTTATATTGCTGTATCCCTGACCAATGTTTGTAACGATATTGTCGAAGAGCACAGCTTGATGTTGGCCCAGATGCTCTGCATTAGCTCCGCCTGTTGTTGCAAAGAATGCCACTGTTGATCCCTGATTTGACTGTCGAATACGATTGTGGCCATGAGTAGGAACCGATTCTGTAAATAATCCAACATGGCGTTTATACGTCAATCGTTGTTGAAAGACGCTCTACTTGCATGTGAGGAAATTGTAAAACTCTTCTCAACATTGCGCTTTACGTATATATATACATACCACTCGTCGCACTGGATTCAATAAATCTTGAGAAAATTCTCAATAAGATGAAATTTTGTGGAAGTGGCTGCTATTCAACTTGGTTCGCATGATTTCGTCGATATTACAGTTCAAAATCACATCCCATTATACTATTCAGATAAATAAGCATGATATAAACATTTAATAACACCTCCTATTTTACATATACGTCGAAGTTTATTAACAGTATGAATTATGATATTTCGATACCTGTCGCAAAGGTTGGGTCAATCGTAATTGCCTGTATTAGTTAGAATAACTATAATGTAAGTGTTTATGAAATTAACAAACCTTGTCTTTCTTTCGTACCAAGGACACGGCCTCCTTTACCAGCACTGACATTGCTTTCGTCAGCTTGTCCATTTTGGACGTCTTTATAAGAGGCACCTCCTTCATCTAGCTCTTCATTTTCACCGTTATTTTCATTTTTTTCTCTGACAAAGTCCTCGATTTTCATCTTCTGAAAATCCTCCAGAATTTGTACTCGTTGAGCCAGCTTGGCGTTTGCGTCACGCAGTTGTACGTTTTCTTCTCGGAGTGCTGCTACTTTGACATGCTGTTCTTGGCCTTGTCGTTCAATCGCATCGAGACGTCGAAAGATATCCATAGTTACTAGTATATCTTCGCTAGACAATGTCGGAGAATTTGCGCTGACATCAGTCGTCAAGTAGATAAGAAATAATGTGAATCCTAACATCGCAGACTTTTTCATATTCTAACTAAGACGAACTTGTTTTAACAGTTTTCACAGAAATACGTAATCAACAATTTAACCTTTTACCAAACAGCAAAATTTTGGACTGTTCCAATTCGAAAGGTGTTGCAGGTGACAATTTCAAGTGTATGACATTATACAATTGTTGGTCTTTTGGGGTAGAACACATTGTGTGAAATGAAGAAATTGCTTGTCACAAGCAATTTCTTCATTTTCCACAAGGTTTTCAAAAACCTTTATCATAGGGAAGTCAAAAATCGTCAAAGTTATATTTCTTATCAGTCGAGACTCACCTTTGTTCCATATTTTATGATTACAGTTAAAACACGTTATGCTGAAGTCGTAGGATATGTAATAGGCCTAAATGTATTTTCTCGATTTTATTCGATTTTTGTTAAGCTTCGACAAAATTAACCATTTTGTAGTTCGGTAGTTACGTGCATTTATACAATTAGAGACAGCATTTTCTTTCCTCTTCTTACTATATTTCAATTAAGTTAAAGGTAGATCGTGGAATTTTTTATGGAAAACTGGATCTTCATACTTTAAACTTGGTACCAACTAGATCTAGTACCAGCGTCAAATTCCTTAACTTTTGGCTATAGATAATGCAATACACCACAAAACAATGCAAACTCTAACTGTCCCCGTTCTGATTCCCGAAATGTCTAGCATGGACCCCATTAAATTGATGGAAATGATGGACATTAAATAATGGACAGTGCATTCAATTCTAACGACGTTAGTGTTGCAATCGTTTCTCAGGATAGCATATTCAAGCAATTTCAAACAAAAATAAATGACACTTACTTTTTCACGAACGCCTGTCCGCCATCTTTGAAATAGGCCTATTGTTACAAAATAGTATACAGACTTTCCTTGCTGTGTAATCGACGTCGCCCGACTGATGTAAACGAAGTTACACGAAAAAAATCCGACGCCTCATGAATTCAATCCGCGCTGTTAGATTATGTACTAATGTTATAAAGATTGAGATTTTATGAGTAGGTTTGCTATACGGATTGAACTCAATGTGATTTTTTAAAAATGTAATTTTAAATCTTTTATTCCTCTGGCACGTGGTGTAGGTTACATCCCAGTTGGTCTAATCCCATTTCGTCTAATATATAAAATTTTTGGATTAGACGAAAAATTCCCATCTCGTCTAATACCTTTTCAGACCTTGTTTAATCGATATCCCATTTCGACAAAAACTTGCAGTTGTGTCAAAAAGGTGTAGGTGTCAGAAAAGGTGTGATATACGAATGATAGTTTTATCCTTTATTTCCGCCATACAGGCGAGCAAGAAAAGTTTACAAACAATAGAAATGAACATGAAGAACAAAATACAAACATGAAAAATATCAGACATCACACATACAAGCATTCTCATACATTGTTCATTAGCATTTTCCCTGACAGCAAAAATCTAGCCTGATCCTATTTGATGATATTAAGTTTTTATGACAAAAAAAAAGACAACGTGAATGATATAGAAGATATATAGAGCAGTTTACGGAAAAGTTGATTATCAGTATTTTCTGTTTCTTAATGCATTACTTAACTACGTTTTTTTTCTATTAGGTCTGTGATGTCAAAACCTGGTCTTGTTTTGGAAAAGGCTACTTAAACAGCTCATTGACAATCTGCAAACACTCTCATTTACAAAACAATCGGAACATAATTCTATATATACAATAAATCATGTAAAGCAGTCCCCAAATCTTTATCGCGGCCAGAAAACGAAAAGGGTTGGTCGAAAAAGCCGACTACAAGAATAAAGTGGATGCTTGTCTGATCATTGTTAAACAATACTTTAGAGGCTTAGATGTGCGGAGTCCCAAGTATCACAATGAACTTGTGTCTCCCCACATCCAAGGCTCCGAGCTAACGCTTGCAACATTATAAGCCTTGGTTAGTCGAAATGAAAATACAAAACTTTTAGTCGCAGCTGTAACCCTTTACCAAACGGCAAAATTCTAGACTGGTAATTTGAGAGCTGTTACATTAGAAACATTATAGGCTGGTTTAGATGTCATTTGCGTATCCTATAGAACGAAGAACACTAAGGCGCAAAGAAAAAAATGCCAGTTATTAACAAGCATTTATTCCTTGTGCCGCAGTGCTCTCCGAGTCATTTTCAATTAGGGACAGCTAACTTCATGTTAATGTCTTGTTTGGGAAAGGGTTAATACAGTAAGACAATGGAAGAAAGAAAAACATGCTATAAACAAATAATAGAATGAAATTATCGGGATAAACAGATAGTGAGCATTGAGGGATAAGAAGAAACGATCATAACTATCATTTTCTTCCTTTCTCCCAACGCACAATGTTCTATTAAATTCAACATTTGTTTGTTAAACTATTTAGTTGCGGCTACGTACATATGTTTACACTTTCACATTTTGAAAATTTATTGCGTTCGAATGCGTTTTACATGTATAGCTTAAGTATTGTACATATCCCAAAGTCTGCTTAGAATTGGTAAAACCACAATTAAAGTGTCTTCTTGCCATTGGTGAGCGTCTAATATAAATTCAAAGCCTGTCAGTAAACCCGTTATTTTTAGTTGGCCTGGAAGCTCGTTAAATCTAGTAAGAAATGAATTACCATATAAGCTTTGTATGCAATTTAAAAGAGAAAATCTTACTTGTTCTGTAAAGCTACATTCAAAAACAATATGTTCACATATGGGAATATTAATATTGTTTTCACATTTCGTACAATAACTTGAAATTGTATCACTAAAACATTTTGCTAATATTTGTATACCGTTGTTGCAATACTTTGAAAAAGAAGGAGATCCACGACTTATTTTCCAAAGCATAGCCGCTCCGTTTAACTGTGGTTTAAAAGAAAGAAAGTTTCTTAAAGCAGGATCTTGTTGAACTCTGTACCTCCAGGACGAGTTTGCAAAAATATCAATGGCGTTACGAACAAGAGACTTCCATTGGGCTTTTGAAGGAAAATGACCAGAATTGACATAATTGATTATATAATGTTCCAATGCATATTTTTTCAGTATTTTTACAATATCAGGAATAAATCCGTATTTAACGGAATCTGTCTTGTTATAAAACGAAACTAGCCGGTAATTGAAAATATTTTTAGAAATATGACTAGAAATGAGTCTGCATAGTTGTCCGATAAAAAGTAATTTTCGGTATTCAACTTCTAAAAATATAGGTCTAACACCTACAAGACTTAAGCATATGTCTGTACGGGTATCAAAATATTTTAAATTTGAATTGATTTTCGACATACATCTCGAATAAAATTTGAAAAAATAAATGCATTTGTCAATATCTCTTCAACTAGCGAAGATATAGAGTGTGATGTAGCGTCTTAAAAATGTCACACAAATGCGTTTTTGACGATTTGACGTCATGTTGATTTGTGAACTATTCATGGCGTTTTACGATCATGCATCGATGCTCTAGATCAACTTGTTTTGTCGTTGTTTGTTTGACTATCTTGTTATTTGTGGCCTATGCAACTTAAGGTTAAAATTTGAGACCCGTAACAGAAAAAAAGAAAGGAAGAAAAGCATTGACCAAGGCATAAGAAAACGTTGAGATAATAGAAGACATTTTTAAGTCAAGCATTTCATCGATTTCATATAATATGTTGCAGCATTTGGCCTCGGAGTTTAATTTCTCTTACATATAATGCATTGGCTGTAGACCCCATTTAAATGAATATTCTATCTTTTGTCTGTCAACGAGTAAACTTGAAGACGATTATTTAGTAAGTATTTTCATATATATTTTTTGTCATTTGTGCAAATAGAAATATTTTAATAACAAAAATATGCATACTTGATCACTTATGTTTAGCGTATGAAACTTCTCCATTTCTCCTACAGATGTAAAATATTCATTTTCAATATTCATAAGAGCTTGATTTTTCAATACTTCCGAAATTATTCTGTTGTTCATTAATTGATATTTGAGATTATTAATTTTGTACGGTGCTATTTTCATGCATGCATGTATCAGTATTATTATGAAAATGTTTTCTTTTGGCCAGAGGTACAGGCCGTGCCGAAATGCCGAATAAAATGTTTAATTGAGTTGAGTTGAGTTGGTAAAACATTGATAATTTGTCATTTTTCGTGTTTTGGGGAAAGTTGTAACTTTCTTTACACCTTCGCGTAACGTTAATGTCGGAAAACGGACGATATGCGTGTTACAACGTTGGTCCGCAACTTTTGACGTTACGTCTCAATATAGACAACCGACGTTACATCATATTTATATTGTACACTGAAAATGACGCCAAGAACGCCTAGCTAGCGACTTTTAGTAGATGTTCAAAAAGGCGAACAGTTAAAAGATCTATTTATCTTCAACGAGATAAGAGAATTCTGTACATATGTTTATACATCATGCGCGGATATAGACTTTTTTTTCAAAAAGATGGCCGTTTTTTCAGCAGGACGGGAGGCGACTGTGCAACGCATGAAAAAACTTTGAAAAATCACCTTTTCAAGCTTTTTTAAGTTCGATTTGGAGTGCCCCTAGCCCCACCCCCTGGATCTCGCGTTACTATTCATAACTTGTAGAAACAAATTCATTCCACAAGGCAAAATTACCACGAAAAAAGAATAAATGTACACTGTATAAATGCTGCATTAATTTTATTACAATAGGTTCTACCTTATTGCCATGTATTTCAACGTATATCAGCCTACAATAAAAACGCCGTCTGCTGGGGCCAATAGGAAACCGGAAAACGTAGTGTAGCCATATCCGTACACGAAGACGTTCAGGTCATTGCTCTGAATGGAAACATCGTCTCCTTTCGATAGACGGACAATTGCTGTCTGGCTTGTCGTCTCGGATGTATCGGAAATATCGGCATAGAGCTTTGATTTTGGTTGTCCATTCACGACGA
This sequence comes from Fragum sueziense, assembly GCA_963680895.1. NCBI lineage: Eukaryota > Metazoa > Mollusca > Bivalvia > Cardiida > Cardiidae > Fragum > Fragum sueziense. The sequence goes on along the minus strand of OY804600.1, from coordinate 19,181,854 downwards.
AATCAAAATGGGCTGCGTTGCTATATGCTAGAATTGTTGTCGAAAACACGTAAACTCCAGAGACTGGAGCTATGAAAATGCCAGTTGTATTGTGGTATCCTTGCCCAATATTTGTTATGATTCTGTCGAAGAGCAAAGCTTGGTGTATACCCAGATGTTCTGCATTTGAATCCCCTCTTGTTGCAAAGAAGGCGACTGTTGACCCCTGATCTGACTGTCGAATACGATTGTGGCCATGAGTAGGAACCAATTCTGTAAATAAACCAACTTGGCGTTTATACCTAGACAACGTCAATCACCTTTGAAAGACTCTCTACATGCATGCATGCGAAGAAAATTGTATATATAGAGATCGAGAGCGTGAAATGGACCGTACTGTATTCAGTAAGTTTACGGGAAATGCTCAATAAGATGAGATATTGCGAATGTGACAGTTATTTAACTTGACCTGTGTGATTTCGTCGATCTTACAGTATAAAACCACATTCCATCTACTATTCGGAGAAATAAACATGACGTAAACGTTCAATAGCAGGTCATATTTTACTTGTAGGCTACGTCGGAGTTTACCAAGAACACGAATTATAAAACAATTTGATACCTGTCTCAAAGGTTGTGTCTGTCGTAATGAACTGTATTAATTAGGCAAAAATATTATATAATGCATGTACCAGTATACAAACCTTGTTCTTCTTTCGTGGTAGAGGCATTACCATCACTGACATTGCTTTCGTCAAGTTGTCCATTTTTTATGACTTTGGAGATTTTAACTTTTTCATCCATATCCTTAATTTTGCTTTTTGTTTGCTGTTCTTTGAAAACATCATCGATCGCCATCCTCTGAAAATCCTCTAGAATCTTTACTCGTTGAGCCAGCTTGGCGTTTTCGTCACGCAGTTGTGCGTTTTCTTCGCGGAGTGCTGCTAACTCGGCATGCTGTTCTTGGCCTTGACGTTCAATCTCGTCCAGACGTTCTTGGCCTTGACGTTCAATTTTATCCAGACGTCGATAGATATCCATGGTTATGTCTTCGCTAGACAAAGTCGTAGAATTGGCACTGACTTCAGTCGTCAAGCAAATTAAAAATAATGTGAATCCTAACATCGCAGACTTTTTCATATTTTAACTAAGACGAACTTGTTTTAACAGTTTTCACAGAAATACATAGCCTAATCAACAGGTCATGCTTCTTATCAGTCGAGACTCACCTTTGTTCCATATTTTATGATTACGGTTGAAACATATTATCAACTGATTATGATGAAGTCGTAAAAATATAATAATGGTATTTTCTCGATTTAATCCTATTTTTGTTAAGGTTTGACAAAATTACCTTAACCCATTACCACACAATGACTCTTTTTAACTCCCTATAAGATAATGACTTTGGAAATTATTGTGGAAAATGAAGAAATTGCTTGTGACAAGCAATTTCTTCATTTTCATCAATGTTTTCTACCCCAAAAGACAAACAAATCTTAAATTCCATTCACTTGAAATTGTCATCTGCAATATCTTTGAATTTGGAGAAGTCTAAAGAGTTTGAGTCTGGTAATGGCTTAAGGTAGTCCATCGCTAATGAGATTCACGCGATATTGGAATTATTCGGGTGACGTAGTAAACATTGGCGGTAAAACGTTCCGCCGTCGAATGTTTATGACGTCGCCGGAATGGTTCGAATACATTACAACGAACTTGTAAGAAAAAATCCGACGCCTCATGAACTCAATCCGTTAAATTATGTTAAATTATGTAGATCTACAAATGTTATAACATTGAGATCTTATGAGTAGGTTTGTTGTATAGGCTACGTATTGAACTCAATGCAATTTTAAATGCATTTTTAAATATCTTATTCCTCTGGCACGTGGTGTAGGCCTAAACGCAAAACACGGAAAATGAAAGGTGGCGTCCGAGTGGAAAGTTATTGCGTGCCATGTGCTTTCTTACTAACACATCGCTTATCAATGATTTTGAGGTATGATTTCAAGATATTCGAAATTTAAAGGTGCAAGCTTTCTTTTGAAACTGAATATAGGCCCCTATATCAGTTTTGCGACTGTTAATAAACATGCGGACGAAGGGAAAACATTTTCTTCATTGGAGTATTTGGTCTTCATCCGGGAGGGTGAAGCCGGTGTAATATAGCTCTCGATAAATGACCTGGCAGCGCATATATCTAGCTGTTAGCTAAAGATACTCTGCCAGGTCATTTATCGTGAGCTTTAGTTATGACCAAAACTTAAGTTATGGAACCGAGAGCACAATTTAAATCATGGAAATGTTTTGAATTTATCCAATAAAACGAACAACGAACATGTGGGTGTGAAACATTATAAATGCCGAAAAAATGACCTTTTCTCTAAATGTAAGACCTTGGTTGGCCGTATTTGACCTTGACCTTTGTGGATTATCTTGACAATAGAACTAAAAATAGGCTATACATTGCGACGATAGAGTCAAGAAATAGGCCTGCCAATATTTAGCACTGTGTGTCCGATAGGCCTACTTGTGAAACAATGACAAAATAACATTTCATGTTAAAACTACAATAGGGTTAAAAGCTTCAGAAATTTGACTTTTACCTGTTAACGGCTACTGATATTTTCATAGCCTACAATTAGGCTAGGCTACATTTAACTACAAATTTCATTATTTTGGTATTTGCAACCTTTCTTTGCTATTTTAAGGTGTAAGAAGATGAATTTAGAAAAAAGCTAACACTTGGCTTATGCTGCCATAGTGTTTTAACAGAGTTTTTCATCTTTTAGAAGAAAAAAGACCTAGCTCTAACTTTTTGTTTGTGTAGAGTGTCTCCACCACAATCAAGATATTCTGGTTTCAATCCTAGAAGAAGCAGAAGATATCATAGACCTATTGATCACATTTAGCCTACTTTTTATGCTCGAATTCATACTTCTCGACCTGCTGCCTAGAAAACACGCATTCAACGAAGATGTTTGAAATGAAATAGGTAGGCCTAAATAAGCACAAGTTTTCTGTGGCTTCAGTTTGATAGCTTGTGCAGACGATAAAATAAGTCTAGGCCAATATGGGGTTCGGGGGTTTCAAAAGAACCCTCATAGGCTAATAATTTCATTTTCATGCAGAAATTCAGTCGAAATTTTGAAATAATTAGAAAACGAACCCCCCTGTTTGTATATCCGGACCCGCTCACAGACATTCTGGATCCCCCACTGTGTAATGTAGTAATGAAATGTGTGTAGGCTTACACCATATCCCAGAAAATATTGATGCAAAGGGAGAAAATGCTGATTATCATTTTTTTCTTTGCTTCAATGACAATGTTTCCTATCCTTTCCTGTTAGAACCAGGTATTGTTTGGGAAAGTGTTAATTCTAATTGGACAGAAAGTCATTTGAAGCGTTAGTTTTTATCAATTAATGAAAAAAACTAAAGTTATCAGTCTAAAATTTCCAGTGTAAGTATCTTGCGACAACAACAACAACCCGGAAGTTGATAAAAAATTCAAGATGGTGGTCTTCCGAGGCGATCCGTGCGGGATCATCTGCATTTTGATCACATACACAGCCATCTTTTATGCTGACTACGTGGTCGTCAGGCATCTGGTGCTGCCTTCAATGTCGGACTCGTAAGACTCAATTTCAACTCTCTTTTTGCCCGCCTAGCAGAGTGACATTGAGAAATTCTCTCAATTTTGTCAAATGCATCCCTTTTATTTATCCCGGTTTACCCTAATTTCGGTCACTTAGCGCATTTCGCACAAAGGCTTGCTAGGAGGTTAATAAATGCAAATCGTACCGTTAAAATCCGTTTCTGTAGCATATTTTCTCCCAATTATCTATTTTTCAGATGTATATTAGCACTTTCTAAATGTCAAAGGTTTTCAAAATCAAAGATGTCCGCCAAAATACATCATTCCTATTTGTAGATCCTAAATTCGGTCACTCTCTGTATTCTATACTATTCAAAAAAGTTTAAGCGTCACAATATTGTTACCATATCAGCATGCCCATTCACGTCAGGGCTCTCCACACTCTCTGAAAATGGGGAGAAGTGACTTCTCCTCTGACTGAAAATAGGGAGAAGTTTTCCAAAATGGGGAGAAGTGGAGAGAAGTGATCGGGCATGGGGGGGGGGGGGGGGTTCTACGTTATTACAGGGGTCTATTTTTATTATGGTTGATTTATTTAGGTTAAAACATGTCTTTTTGTAATGTATTGCCTTGCAAAACTAGATCTGTAAACTATATTTCTTTAATTTTGGAAAGCAAAGATGGAATTTGTTAAATATGCCAAAATTTATGTTATGACATGCTTGATGTTTAGATATCAGTGTGGAAAATGAATAAATTGCTTACCAATCAGTGACAACCAATTTCTTCATTTCCCAGAAAGTTTTCTACCATAAAAGAAAATAAAGGAAAAAATGCTCTGCCCCCCCCCCCCCCCCCCCCCCCACACACACACACACACCCTTCCCCTAATCCCCTAAACCCCACCAATTTGTTCTAGGTTTTGCCATCTGGAAAAGGGTTGTGCAAGTGTAGCAGAAGAAAATGTCATAAAGACTAATTATCCAATTTAAAAAAAAAAAACGAATTCTCCCCCTTCCTCATTTAAAAAAAAAAGATGCATCATAATCTATTTTGTGGAGTGGATCAGTTTAAATTCAATTACAGTTCAAAAAGCAGTAAAATGTCAAAGAATTGATCTTAACACACCAGAGTTGCCACTCATTAGGTAGTAAAAACACAACAGATTTAGTGCTGATTATAGGTAAGGGTCACGAGTCATGACGTCATGTAAAACTCAACCACCCATGAGATCAAAGAAAAGTCTATTTATGGAAAACCAATTTGTGTTGTAAACACGCACTTTTCAGAGGCTTACAATAATTTGTGTAAGGACAAAGGAATTTCCTTTTTTATGCTTACTTGGATCACATTCTAGACAAAGAATCCATCTAGTGGGATTTCCTTTCATTAAAATCAGTTTGTGAAAGTATCCTTTACTCAGTATTCGAGTATGTGAATTTCTATTTCTGAGACTGAATTATGGATATACACTTACATGAATGGAAAGTATTGCCGATGAAAGGTTTGTAGAAATCAAAACTATAATTTTACTTCACTTTGTTGATCATTTCCTGTGTTATTAAGCAGAAAACTACTTGGTTTTATTTTCGTTTTGTGTTGTTTTCTTTGTCAAAGATCGCGATCCATCGATTCTTGAAGTGCTGATTATTTGTAGCCAGCCTACTCGTTTTCCTCATTAGATCTTGATAGTTATATCGGCCCGATGGACGGACAGAAACTTTTTCTTTCGGTAATCTCTAAATTTCATCTGTCCAGACCGAAAGGCCGACGGACTCACCATGAATCGCTGATTTATGCGAGAATTACTTTCAGAAATTGAATTTTAGATCAGAATATTTTTCTCACGATAAAAAATGAAAATTGAATTTCTCATGAAAAGTATTTGTTGAAAAGCAGCAATATTAAGACAACCGACCTATTAACCCGGTTATGCTTAATGCGCATGGCACCAAGAGTTTTCTCTCGCCTTGTCACTGTCAGTTATGTTTCGTCTTTCTTTTGGACTCCGCCTACGTAATAATAACTGCTTCCGATTGGCTGTAAGCGTTCTTTAATGCCACGCCTGCCGCCTTTGTCTACCCGACTTCGATGTTGTACATGTAATAGACAGATTGCGCATGTGCATTGGAAAAAACTGAATGTGTATTATCTGTCTTGTTTATACACTTATGATAGAGGGTTTTACCACCGACTTTGTGCAATGGCCAGTGAGATAACAAAGGAATATAAAACAGTATTTATAACATGTGATTGTTTACCGGAGTTTCAATAGATGACTCGAGACAATTGCAACTGCCAATTAGCGGTTAATTGTATACAGTAAGATAGCATTCACTATCATTTTAATAACCCTTGACCAGGCGACATCCCGATATTTTCGGGCGACTCCGATTTCGCTTTTATCTGCAGTTCAGGCGAAGTTTCATGACTTTGAGCGAAGAAGTCGCTCAAGTCGCCCGCTTTGGTGAGCCCTGCACGTACTACAGTACGTAATTCACGTAGAAATAAATTAATTCACGTACAGATTTATAGGTCAGACGTGCAAGTACGTATAGAATAATGGATGAACGTAAAAAGATTATGACCATTACGTGAATGTTTGGAATGAAAGAGTATCTGATTTGCATGCTTGATTATCAGTAGTGGTCAGTCATTTATTTCATTCATTGAAGAAGCTTTGTGGCTTATCAATGAACAGGTAATTCTGGGGTCGTAAACATTGACAGGCATGAAACTCTAATTAATTATATCTGTGTGTTATCAAAAGAATTCTACTGGCTCCTGTTATTTATATGATATTTTTGTATTAACTGTTTTCAGCTCCTTAAGGTTCTGAAAGCTACTTGGTTTTAAATGTAAAGAAACTAATTTTTTCAGTTATATAATACATTACAAGAATTGGAGGGGGTAACAATTGCGACCAGAGTAGTTGTTGATAGCAAGTTATGTAGCAGGTGCATTTACTGCTAAGAGTACTTTTTGCATAGTTATCACATTATTGAACTCAGTTAAGATGCTTTTTACAGCAAAACAGTTGTAAATCTTGAGGCACTTACATTAGTTTCACACTAATTAGTAGTAATTAAGATTTATTAAGATTTGTATTATGGTGTACCCTTAACTTTGAAAGAAAAGGGTTCGCTGTACCCCCAGATTTTTCTTTGTACCCCCAATTTTAAAGTTAGAGGGTACATGTACCCCCAAAATGAAAACCCAGTGGGCATGCTGCATATGGAAACATATAAAACAGTCAAAATTAAAGTAGGGTAGTTCAAAAAAAAATGCAGCAAAAGCGTGACATTGGGGGTTGAAATTCAAACCCATTTCATCAAAGTTTTCTCTACTGTATTTGATCCAGGAAATGTTGAATTTTGAGAAACTAGTAATGGTTTAGGGTAGAAAATGAGCAAGATACTAAAATTTTTAGATTTTAAGCAATTTTGAAATCAAATTTTCACTGATATTAGATTATTTTAACTAAATATCTGAAGTCAAAAATCAAGAAGAATATGAAAATTTTCCGCTGCTATTAATGAGGGATATATGAATACATGTTTTCAAACAAATCTTTCAAAGATAACATGCTTATTTATGTTTTTCAAGTTTTTTTCCTGAATATTTGGCTCATTTTTTTACATGTGTACTTACAAAAGTTTTTCTGTACGAAAAAATACACATCTTACAGCAAAAACAAGTAAGTTTTATTAGACATATGACTTTTCTCAGATCATATGCTAAATTACAAAGGAATTGGACCAGGTTGACTGAAGTTACTATGTGGCCAAAGTTTTCACAGAATGTGTTTCACTTGTGACAATTTCAGTGAAGTCAATCTAGAATTCCTTTACATTGAATATTGTCATGACAGAACTTAAACAAAATGTGTGTGACTTTAAGATCTTAAATGAGGTTGACTTTTGACCGGTTTTGATTTGCATATCCCGAGTTATTTGCCCTTGAGTTTGACAAAATTGCTGTTTTTGACTGTTTTCGCTATAGCACCCTTAAATATTGAGAAATCAAGACTAAACTTTAAAAATAGGCTTGGAATATTTGGTAATATTGAGATTTCTGATCTGCTTAACTTTGAGCCTGACTGAACTTTCACTTTCAGCCTGATAAATGTAACACTTCCTGAGTTATGGGCCCTTGAGTTGACATTATGACAGAATTGACTTTTTTCACTGCTGCAATAACAAATATCGGCAATTTAATTTCTCTTTCCTGTAATTTAGCAACCATAGATATTGATCATTCAAGATGTGCTTGACTATGAGATCTGGTGGACTTTGACAATTCTGGCTTGATCAGAGCTGAAAAGCATGATATTTGAACCATTGGCTTACACAAAACTTATGTTTTTGACTTTATTTCACCAAGACTCTAGCACGAAGGAGTATTAACCAAGTCAAAAATTGAACCTAATATTAATTACAAAAAGTTCCAAAAAAATTTAAACTTTCAGCCTTATCAGAAACACATATCCTAACTTAAAGGCCCGTATTTTTGACAAAATATTTTTTTCATTTTGTTCTTGCTCTAGCACCCACAAAATTGGCCGATTAAGAAAATAATTCTATGTAACGTGTTGACATTAAAACCTTGGAGAGACAAGTGCACAAATTATCATAAAAAGTTTATCATTACAATCTTTGAGACGAAGCTGTTGTTTTACTCTAACTTCAAACAATGTCCAGTGATGATCAAGGAAAAAAAGTTATTGACAAAAATTAGTGACAAGACCCAGGATAAGTTTGATATATGGCCTGATAGGAATCATACATGAAAGTATCTTGAGTTATTTGCCTTAGAATGACAAATTTGTCCCTTTTTACTTTGATTTCACTTTAGTATCCAGAAAATTGATATTGACAAATCAAGCCAAATATCTGTAAGCCTAAGACCTCTGATGAGATTGATTTTTTGGTCTGCTAGGAATTTCACCGTTTTAGACAAATAAGTGCCCTTGAATCAGACAAATTTGCTGTTTATTACTTAAATTTGTTCTTATTCTGAATTCCAATATATTCTTTATTGATGACTTGATGCCATATAGCATGTTGGTGTCAGGTAAGCCACTTAGGGCCATCATTATCTTCTGATTTATTAGTTTTTCTCTGTTTTTTCCTTAAACAATCCCTTTGAGCTTAAATACCTGCTATTTTCATAAATATTTCTGTAAGAAATCCTTCAAATGATACATTTTATTTCAGGCCTTTACTGTCTTTTCAATATATATCTTGTCTGAGAGAAATAAAAAAGAATTGTGCAAAAAAAGTAGAATTTTGTATTTTTTGTCACAAGTGTAACACTTATAGTAAGGTACAATACTTGTGTACAATATTTCCTGCATGTTTTTCTTTTTGTGCTTTTAATTACATTCAGAAAATATATATCCCAAACTATCATTTGGTGGTAAATATGCTTACATTACAGGTCACACAAATAAAATGTGCTAGTCTAAAATCACATAATTGAAAAATTTGGATGTTTTTCTTAAAATATTTTTTCTTGAATAAGTTTTCATGGTTAGAATTGTATTAAATCTATTCCTTTTTCTTATTTGAATAATTAGAAAGAAAGAAAACTGTAAATCTTTTGGAAAAACTCAAATTACATGAGTTTTCTTAAGGTGCCAAAAGAGCGTTTCACTTGTGACGGCCAAAAAACTCAGATGGTGAAGCTATTACCTGAAAGTTATTCATTGATCTTCTCTCCAGATTTTCTTTAAACCTACTAGATCTAGAAACTAGTAAAAGAAGATAAATCTACCTATGATTAACAAAATGCTGACATCTGAAACGCCAAATGTTTCACTTGTGACAATTCCACCCTGCTCTAATAAATTGTGTCTCATGTTAAGATTTTTTATTTTTCTGATACTTTTTTAGATTCACAGCATAGCTAAGTGAATATCAGTTATATCAAAACCATTCTTTTAGCGATATACTTTATAATAGCTTAAATATGACACTTGCAATGCTAATCATTGGAATTTTTACATGAATTTAAGTTCAAAGGGTATGCTCACGATATATCAACATAATTATGTGAATATATCACTGATATTATCACACCATATTACCATAAAAATCAGTCTCTCTTACAGCTTAAATGTTGAAGTTTTACTGCAAAGAAAATCATACTAGTAAAGCCATAGGTGCATTTAAAATCCAATGTTGAATTGAGCACTAATTTCAAAATGTCACGCTAAAAGTGTTTCACTTGTGACATTTTGACCACCTTTTTGCTCATAACTTTTGAATGGCTTGTGATAGAGGCATGCAATTTTCCACACTTATAGAGAACTACAAGATACACATTCTGGTGCATAATTGAGTTATTTTTGTGCAATAACCATAAAGTTATTCTCTCTTATAAAAAAGGAGACATTTTTTTTGGAACCACCCAGTATAACTTTTGAAAATCGTCTGGCACTTGCACCAAACTAACTTAACTGGTAGAAAAAGAGAACAAATTTATGTTGACTAAAATTGAGAACAGCTTGGGCAGAGAAATGAGTCACCCCTTCTGAGAACCCTTATGGTACTATATTCACTGCCCTAGAGATCTGTTCTGGGTCAAATGGACGATAGCAACTTCTTTTGGCTGGTTTAGGCTGCATTAAAGAACAACAGTCATAAGTACATCAGGGTAGCGAAGACAAATTGAAATCATCATTTTCCCAATATAATGAAATAAAGACAACTGGAACCCATACGGACTGCAGTGTCATTCTACATGCCTTAAGGTTTACGAACTGAGAATGAAATGCAGAGCCAGAGGCGAAAATTGAAAAGTGCCAGTAATTCCTAAATTGTGTTATATTTCCATTCCAAATACAAACATAAGCATTTTGTATGGTTTAGAATTTTGAATTAATGCATACTTATGGAAATATTTGACAAAAATGTTCAAAATTACCTCCCTTGTATATGAATATAGAGTAAAATAATATTTGTAAATTATTTCCTTCTTGAAGCATAATCTTGAAATCCGGCATGGTGAATCAAATTATGTGAAGTGTATTTACAAGTGTGTGTAATATGATGCATTTCATATGGCTAGAAAGTGGTGTTTTCATTCTCAGTTCGTAAACCTTAACTTTTGTTGCACAGTATACTACAGAATAACCTTGGCATAGTGGGCCCTGGAAATATCAATATTGCAGACGAAAGCAGAATTTTTGACAGGAATTCAGTTGTAAGTGAAAAAAAGTGACTTTGAACACAGCGGAAAATGGGAATAGTAAAAATGTGTCATTTTATCCATAAAAATGTAAAAAAGTGTATGTTGCCTGTCTTATATCCATTTTCTCAGAAAATTTGTCATGGATCTCTCGATTGTTACTTACCAAAACAAACAAATCTGCGCGCTCACTGCGGCGCGTGCAGGGTAAACCGAACTTAAATATGCATCTTCCGGGACTGACCGAATATACGTATTGACCGAATTTAGGGCACATGGGGATATTGAAATATTGTCAGTTTTAACTTGTTGGAGCAAAATTGGAAAGAAATGTGACAAATGTCACAGCAATTGTCACAGTGAATTTTTTGTTGTATATTTAATGACATTCAACAATGACGTAAAATGTCTACATAGCATAGGAAATTCTTCTTTATCGTAGACTGCCCTTTTTTGGTGACTGCCCTAAAACGGTGACCCTCTCTTTTTGTATCCAATTTTTAAAATCAAGAGTTCCATCATGTCAAGAGGTTTTTAAAACTATAAAACTTTTATAGTCATCCATTAAAACAAAAATCCGGTCATTTCTGTTGTTAAAATTGGAGAAATTCTAAATAATGAATGATTTACATGCTTGACTTCATTTTCTGTATAAATTTACCTATGGTTTTCTAAATAGCCTTTTTAATCACCCATAGAAGTGCCCTACAAATGTCATATTTTCAATTTTGAAACCAATTTGACCACAGTCTTCATTTTTAGCTCACCTGAGCACGAAGTGCTCGAGGTGAGTTATTGTGGTCACTTTTTGTCCGTCGTCCGTCCGTCCGTCCGTCCGTCAACATTTGGGGTGTTTACTCTCTAGCATCCACAAAAGTTAGGCAATCTTGATCAAACTTGGCCAAAACAAATATGATCATAAGTTCTCGGTCAAGTTCGATTATAGGCCTGATCGGACCAGAAAGTGCGGAGTTATCTGCCCTTGAATGTAAAAAAAATGCTGTTTTTAAGTTTGTGGCATATTGGTCTAAGGGAAATAACCCTGTTTAAATTACACAGTCTTCATAGTACAACAGTTACTTCCCTTGGATCAATAATATGTAAACTGTTACATGTATATTTTTGTGTATCAACACTCATTATTTAACAATTCTAAAAAAGTTGTTTTTTATGCGCCTGTATCGAAAGATTGGGGTATACTGTTTAACCGGTGTCTGTCTTTCTGTCCGTCTGTCTGTCTGTCTGTCTGTCTGTCCAAAAACTGTTTGACTTTTCTCCAAAAGCATTTTACATACAAAGCTCAATTTTGGTATGTCACTTCCTTTCAATGATAGCCATCTGTTCCATGCAATATGACCTTCCTCATGGTCATCGGTTAACCCTTATCAACTCTTTACACAAAAACTTAACATTTTAGAAAAATTTCAATTTCGGGGACATTTGCGTTTCACAAACACATCTTGTTTTATTATCAACAATTTAATCAAATTGTCTGTCCTCAAAATAGAAAAAAGAGCTGGGAATGATAAGTTGTTTGCATTAAAATTTTGGTATTAAGGACACGATTGATGTTCACACTTCACTGTGATAAACAGATGTCAAACTGTTTTTAGATATTATTGTTTATCTAATAATATTGGACACACTCTGTTATGGTACATCAAAGACAGAAAGTATGATCAAACGATTAGATCGATTTTATGGCCCTAAACCCATTCCCACACACTGAGACATAGTTGCAGACGAAGAATTACATTGCTATCGTAATTCAAAGTGTGTGTTTTATAGCATAAAATTACTGAATGAATATGTGATATTGCTGATTATGAATTTGATAAAATTGCTGTTTTTGACTGTTTGCAACCTTGTTTGCATCCTTGTTTACACTCTAGAATCTACAATTATTGACCAATCAAGGCAAATCTTGGACACAATGTTCGAGACTATAAGATCTCAGATGAGTTTCATTTTCAGTCTGATTTGACCAGAAAGACAAGAGTTATGTGCCCTTGAATTTGATAAAATTGCCATTTTTGGCTGTTGTCGACCTTGTTTACACTCTAGAATCTACAATTATTTAAAAAAAAACCAATGTTGGGCACTATAAGAGCTCGGATGGGTTTGATTTTCACAACGTTATTGACCATAAGTTCATATTCAGTCTTAAAGTCTTAAATATCAATTGAATTAAACATAAGTGTTGCTCATATCATTTTGGTTCAGGTGAGCGATATAGGACCATCATGGTCCTCTTGTTGAAATAAATTTTGATATAGAACTTGCCCAGTAGCTTCTTGCAAGGATGAAATTAAAGGGTCACTGATTCTGGTCCTACTAATTTCATGTGCTAAAAATATGGGGTCAACAAAATTCAAGCTAATTTATAAATGTGGTGATTTTAGAAAGCAACATTGTTAGGATTAAGGGAAAATAAGACAAATTAAAGATTTATTGCATTTTTAAGTCATATACATGAAAGTTAGCGAAAGAATAAGGAAAAGTTCTTAAGGTCACCGAAACTGGTCAGTCGACTATACAAATCGCATAATTTTGCCATGGAATTCCTTGGACGACAAAACAGATTGCGCACCAAGTGGAAAGTCTTTTAAGAGAAGATTGAGAGTCACACCATCAGGAAAGAGTGACTCATCAGTTGCGGATGCAGGATTTCTGAAAGGGGGGTTCGAATTTACAATTAGGGGGGTTCGTTTTCCTATTATTATACAAATCTGACTGAATTTCTGCATGAAAATGAAATAACTAGGCTTCAGAGGGGGTTTGTTTGAACCCCCCCGAACCCCTTCTGGATCCGCCACTGCTCATGTCCCAGTAACCAGTGTAACAAAATCTAAAGATGCAAACATGTACATTAAAATGGCAAGCAAACGAGTTAAGAATGTATCACGACAAAGTGACAGAAAAATTCTTCAAGAAGTGGGCTTAAAAAGGAGATATTTCCTACCCTCAGAGCCCCAAAATCAGTGTCAAGGTATATCGTTGTCAAGGTAATATACAGTAAGGAAATTTAACTTGTTGGTGTGCGGTGTGTGAGTGACCATCAACAATGACATAAACTTGTAAAAATTGCTTAAAATGCAGCTGCTCGGGTATTTATTACTTAAAAAATTAAACGGTTGTCAGATTTGAAAATAAAAGATACTTCTGTTCTAAGTTCAATTAAATTGATTTCATTCAACACTTTAGTTATAAACCTCTGCCGATTGAAAGAAAAATAGTGATCAGGTAACATTATTAATTTTAGAAAAATGATGATCGAGTGGTCAGGTCAGGGGTCGACACTAACAGTGTCCCGGGATCCCGAGGACACCAAAATTTAAGGAGGGACCCCTAAAATTCTGCATTTTACAGAGTGAAGTGTCCCTGATTTTGCTAAATTATGCATTCGGGACACCTGCTTAAAAGTTAGTGTCTGACCCTGCAGGTAACATTCTTACTGGTCTGCATATATTTATTATAAGCTCAGAGCTCCAGATAATTTTTAGGGTAAAAGAGTGATCACTTCCTACTTTGAGCATGAAAAGAGTGATTCACTCTCAACCTAGTAGGTCTTATCCCTTTTGGAGAAAACCAACAAAAAACGGTTCACGTGGAAAACATAACCCTTGATTAGGCCTATAGGATTTCTTATTCTTGTATTGGTACTTCTATGATTCATATGGCTCAACAAGGTTGTAAAATACAACAAAGAATTCAAAATGAGTGATTTCCCTACTGTGGCACTATCAAATAAATGTTGGAAGTCTAAACAAGGCAGTAAGACACAATGAACTATTCATAAAAATAGTAAATGTCACTATTCACAGGCAGAAAGAGCCCCCTCCCCCTCTTTTTTTATACGCCCGAAGGGTCGTATTATGTAATGACCCCGCTCGTCCGTCTGTCCGTCCGTCTGTCTGTCCGTCCGTCCGTCTGTCTGTCCGTCCGTCCGTCCGTTAGCAATTTCTTGTGTGCGCAAATCCTCCTACAGTTTTGATCGGAATTTGATCAAACTTGCCACAATAAATCTCCATGGTGTCAAGTTGTGCACCGCGCTTACGGAATTCAGATAGCTCTTTTCGTTCTTGAATTATCTGCCCTTGAATTAAAAAAAAATGCGCATTTTCTTGTGTGCGCAACTCCTCCTACAGTTTTGATCAGAATTTGATCAAACTTGCCACAATGAATCTCCATGGTGTCTAGTTGTGCACACCGCTTACAGAATTTAGATAACTGTTTTCGTTCTTGAATTATCTGCCCTTGAATTTAAGGAAAAATGCCCATTTTCTCAAAAATGCCCATTTTCTCCTGTGTGCTACTTCTACAGTTTCAACCAGAATTTAATAAAACTAGCCACAATGAATCTCTATGGTGTCTTGTTGTGAAAACAAAATTTTGATAACTTTTCATGTTTGAATTATCTGCCCTTGAATTGAAAAAATGGCCAATTTTTACTGACAAGCCCCTCTCGGGCGTATATGCGCCGCTCTGCGAAGCTCTTGTTTTAAAAAAAAATTGGTCCCTCCAGAGACCATGGCCATATACAGTACTTGCCATCTTTTATTGAATACTCATTACTGACTGCATTTTATTTTCAAATTATCGGACACATATCACTCTGAAATCATCCACAGAAACTCGGCCTGTCATAAATTTCAGCTAAGTTAAGGTCTTATTTGATCCTCTGAGGTGATGTTTTCGGGTATATTGCGCGACCGTTTTAATGACAGATTAAACAAAAACTCGAATAGCTGTACCATCCCTGCTTGGCTTGAAAAATTGTCAGATTCTGACATTATTTTCTATTTTCTTCTGGATATGGATAACTGCGACGCAACAGACCTTGCGAACGTAAACAAAACGATACGGTGTCGTATAATAAAGACTTCGTAAGATTCGGCAACCCGTTAGATTTGCTAAATTATATTCTATCTTATTCTACACGGCATTGGTATCGAAATGGCTGTTATTTGTAAACATCCCGTGACAGATAATTGGAAATTTCTCTTCGACGATTGGAAACAATTTGAATGCATTAGCAAGAAATAAGTAACTTTCACTCGCTCTCAATTGTTCAAAATGCGTTACTTGAACATTGAATGCGTCTGGTGACGCACACAGTTGACTTTGAAATGCGTTTTTTACATACTTGAATGCGTAATAACGTAATCACGCACCTTATCTGGAGCTCTGTAAGCTTATCTAGAATATTGACTATCCCTTTCCCAAACGGCAAAATTTTTGACATGTCAAATTAGAAAGGAATTTGCAAATAAAGACATGTTGATAAAGATAAAATGAAGCCCCCGAAAACATTTTTTGTAAAATGAAGCCTTTTCTCATAGGGACATCAAAACCCGGTCTTGTTAAAGGGCTATGCTAAACTTGTGGGGTAGATCATTCTGGGGGCTGCTACAATTAAGGCAGCTCTCCACACTTCGTTCACAGATTGCAAGACTGTCTGGAATCAAAAATTCCATAAAGATAGAATTTTTTTTTATGATATTCAGTATCAGTAAGAATTTGTTAGATGGCCAACTTAAGTTATATGACCCATCATTAAAAACACCACTTTCTAGCCATGTGACATACATCAAATTACACACACTTGAAAATACACTTCAAATAAGTTGATTCACCGTGCCGGATTTCAAGATTATGCTTCAAGAAGAAAATAATTTACAAATATATCTTTTTACTCTATATTCATATGCAAGGGAGGTAATTTATAACATTTTTAGCTCGACTTTTCGAAGAAAATGAGAGCTTATACTGTCACCCGGGCGTCGGCGTTGGCGTCGGCGTTGGCGTTGCAACAAAGGTTAAAGTTTTTTCAAACATCAATAACTTCCATACTATCGAAGGGATTCAACCCAAACTTGGAATACTTATTCACCATCACACCCTCTACCTTACTATCAGGGCCCATGACCCTGGGACCACTCTATTTGGAGTTATGCCCCCTTTATACTAAGCACTTAGAAAGTCGAGCGCGCTGTCTTCGGACAGCTCTTGTTTGTCAAATATTTCCATAATTATGCATTAATTCGAAATTTTAAACAGTTCAAAATGCTTATGTTTGTATTTGGAACGGAAATATAACACAATTGAGGATTTACTGGCACATTTCAAATTTCGCCTCTGGCTCTTTGGTGCTAATGATGGGTTGTATACGTTAAGTAAAAGTCAAATGTTATATCAGTGTAAAAAATAAAATTGGTCTTTGGATGTCTAGATTGAAACTTAAAATTATCTTAAATACTGAAATAATTACACTAGGCTCCTATAATTAGGGTGACAATTCAAACTGAGATTTGGATATCAAAACCAGTTCTTGGTTGTAGAATAAACATTAATCCTTTCTCAAAAAGACCTGGGCCCCGTATTACTAAACATCTTACGATCAAGTTTTTGTGTAAACTCTGTAACAATACATCTGATTGCACGAGAAATCCGACTGGGTCAATCAGGGCTGTTGTTACAAGTAATTATGCAAAAATCAAGCGTACGATCGTTAGTAATACGGGCCCCTGGTTTTGAAGTCCTCAACAGATGAGGCTTGAGAAAACATTGAGGCAATAGAAGAAAGTGCTGATAATCTCCTTTTGCCTCAATATTTTCTGAGCTATTTTGTACACAATTCCTTACATTTGCAACATTCGTTTTGTCTTTTGCAGCAGGTTTTGAATTGGAGGATCTTAAAATTTAGTCGTTTGGAAAAGGATTTATCCCCCCCCCCCCCCTCCCCCCCTAAAAAATAACTATTTAACAATTCACAGTATCTTTTGTATTTCAGTTTATGGGGTGCCTTTAATGTGCTGTTTTTCAACACAATTGTATTTTTGATGACTGTTTCCCATCTTCGAGCCGTGATGTCAGACCCTGGAATAGTGCCACTGCCAAAAACATGTCTAGACTTCTCAGAGGTTAGAAACGGAACACAGAGATTGGTAAGGATGTTCCTTAGAATCCCAAACGGCAAAATTTTAGATGCAATTTGAAAAAGACCTATCTAAAACAATTCTAGATGAATTCTTTGAGTAATTCAGAGCCAGAATAAAAGAAAACTTAACATTTAAGTCAAGGATAGGTTTCAGCTGTTAAGAAAAATGAAATGGCATACTATAAATCTGCAAACCAAAATTGACAGTGAGGTAGTTTTGTGTTTACTGTTTTAAAACCAATAAACTCATTTGTACAATTTACAATGTGCACATGATAAATGAACAGGTTGATTGGTTGTAAATAATAAACACTATCATACGTCACTTTCGAAGGCTGTTGTGGTTTTAGAACTTTACATTATATAAGACTGTATCTATCTAAGTTTTTTATTAGGTCACCTGACCGAAGGTCATGGTGACCTATTGCGACCTTGTTTCGTCCGTCGTCGTGCGCCGTGCGTCGTGCGTTAACTTTTAACATTTTTGACTTCTTGAGAACCATTGGACGGATTACAACCAAACTTGGCAGGGAGCATCCCCATGGGAAGCCGCTTCAGATTTGTACGAATCATGGAGTTATCAGCCTTTGGGGCCCCATAAGGGGCCAAAAAGGGGTTAAATAGGGTACATCTTAAAAAATCTTCTTCTCATGAACCGGCTGTTGGATTGGATTCACATTTAGTATTTAGAGTCTTTAGAGCAAGGACAACAAAGTTAGTACAAGAGAAAAAAATCCGTCCAGAAATGGCTGTGCTGGGGAGGTGGGATGGGAGGGGGTGGGGGTCGCGTTATTAGTTAACTTAACATTTTCGACTTTTTCTTGAGAACCATTAGACGGATTACAACCAAACTTGGCAGGGAGCATCCCCATGGGAAGCCGCTTCAGATTTGAACCAATCATGGAGTTATCTTCCTTTGGGGCCCCATAAGGGGCCAAAAGGGGTTAAATAGGGTACATCTTAAAAAAATCTTCTTCTCATGAACCGGCTGTTGGATTGGATTCACATTTGGTATTTAGAGTCTTTAGGGCAAGGACATCAAAGTTTGTGCAAGAGAAAAAAATCCGTCCAGAAATGGCCTTGCTGGGGGTGGGAGGTGTGAGGGGGGGGCACGTTATTAGTTAACTTAACATTTTCGACTTCTTATTAAGAACCATTGGACGGATTTCAACCAAACTTGGCAGGAAGCATCCTAATAGGAAGCCTCTTCAGATTTTGTACAAATCATGGAGATATCTCCCTTTGGGGTCCCATAAAGGGCCAAAAAGGGGGTAAATTGGGTACATCTTAAAAAATCTTCTACTCATGAACCGGCTGTTGCATTGGATACACATTTGGAATTTAAAGTCTTTAGGGCAAGGACTACAAAGTTTGTACAAGAGAAAAAATCCGTCAATAAATGGCTGTGCTGGGGATGGGGAATGGGAGGGGTTCGCGTTATTATTCAACTTTGAACATTTTCTACTTCTTTTCGAGAACCATTGGACAGATTTCTACCAAACTTGGCAGGAAGCACCCCAATGGGAAGCCGCTTCAGATTTTTACAAATCATGGAGTTATCTCCCTTTAGGGCCCCAAAAGGGGGTAAATAGGGTACATATTAAGAAATGTTCTATTGTTGGATTGAATTCACATTTGGTATTTGAGTCTTTAAATAAGTTTACAGAAAAAAAGACAAGAAAGTGTGGTGCTGGGGGTTGCGCTATTAGTTAACTTTTAACATTTTCCTTAACTGTTTCTGCTCATTTGATTCAGGTGACCGATAAGGCCCTCTGGGCCTCTTGTTTTACTAAATGTTTTGTTTTGTTGATACATATTTCCCACTTTTTAGTCTTGGGCCTTTTCCCAATTTATCTGAAAAAAGAAAAGAAAATAGAAACCTGCTGATCTAGATTCAGGATTGTCACAAGTTTTAACCCTTTCCCAAATGGCAAAATTTTATGGTGATCTATTTCAAAAACTGTCACAAATGACAAAATGGATATTATTAAAGATAGGATTTGTGTAAAATATGACACGCAAAGTATTGAGACAAAAACAGAAACTGCTGGTTATCAGCAGTTTCTTCTTTTGTTTCAATGTTTTTAACGTCAAAACATGTTCTGGTTTCGAAAGGGTTCAACGGATGATCAACTTCGGCTTCAAAAAGCTGGAGTTTTAAGTTATTGATCTCCCACTGAAGAAAGGCTGCTATGGCCCCTTTCCAAACCTCTGCTCAAATTTGTGCCTGTTATCTCATTTCAGACTGACGGTTGGTCTGTATGTATGAAATGTGAGACTTATCGACCACCACGAGCTCATCATTGTCGTATATGCCAGAGATGCATCAGAAAAATGGATCACCATTGTCCATGGTAAAAAACTGCAATTTGTGTCGAGCTTGCCATTTGGATATGCTTGAGATAGATGTTACTATTTTGTTTTAACCCTTTCCCAATAGGCAAAATTTGAAGGTGATCCACTTCAAAAACTGCCACAGATGACAAAATGGAAGTTATTAAAGATAGAATTTGTGTAAAATATGGCATAGAAAATATTGAGACAAAAGGAGAAACTGCTGCTTATCAGCAGTTTCTTCTTTTGTCTCAATGTTTTCCTCAGCCATCTTATTTAGAGACGTCAAAACTAGTTATTGTTAGGGAAAGGGATAAATATCTTTGTGCCTTGGTCTGTGCATGTGAATTATTTTGTGCTTGCAAAATCTGAATTTGCCAGCAACTTCGAACTTCATAAACTGTCTATCACATTTTGGAGAAGTGTCATGTACATGAACCATTACTCTCACATGCCCTTTAACCCTTTCCCAAGCGACAAAATTTAATGGTGGTTCTATTTAATCCATTCCCAAATGAAAAGATTTCAGTGTGACCCTCTTCAAAAACTGCCACAAATGACAAAACAGATGTTATTAAAGATAGAATTTGAGTAAAATAAGGCATAGAAAATGTTGAGGCAAAAGGAGAAACTGCTGGTTATCAGCAGTTTCTTCTTTTGTTTCAATGTTTTCCCAAACCTTTTCTATTAGAGATGTCAAAACCAGGTCCTGTTTGGGAAAGCGTTAATCTTGAAGCATCTATTTCTTTCTCCTTAGTATTTTCTAGCAGTAGGAACCTTATAAAGTAAACACAAATTTCGTAGTTATTGTTTCATTAGTTATTTTTTAATTTAGATATTTTTGATAAGGATGAGTGTTTTCTTATGGCCCAGAAAAGATGAATAATTTGTCATTTTGTAATTTTTCAGGATAAATAATTGTGTGGGCGAGTGGAATCAGAAATATTTTATGCAATTCTTATTTTATGTTGGTAAGTAGGAATTATTTATATCTTAATCTTAAGGTAGCATGCCCCTAATGAGATTTTCTTGAATTAATTTTCGGAATTATTCGAGTGACATCGAAAACATTGTTTACGACTGCGTCTGAATAGGTTTGAATACATAGCGACGCTGCTAAAAAGAATCTGATGTCTTAGTTATCTCAAAATAGCCGCATTACAGGTATTCTATCTTAACCATTAATTCCATCACCAGGCCCGGGTTTCTCGAAAAATTTAAGTATGTTCTCATACTCAAATCTGAGCACCATACTCAAATCGCTTGAATACCATGTGAACTTCAATTGAGTACATTTCAACGTTGGAGAGTATTCCTTTGAATTTGAGCATGTGCTCATGAGTAAGGTTTTCTTTCGAGAAACCATGGCCTGATGTGTCAAAATGATCATTATGTGGAAATGGGTTTTCATCTTGCTATACTGAATGTAAATAGTTTAAACAGAAAGACATTGTTGAATAACACCAGACTAAACATATGTGCAGGCTTTTTGCAACACTACTAAACATGTGCTGGCTGTTCTAATGCAGCCTAAAACTTGCAAGTTTCAAAACATTACATGCAAATTGTTTTAACCCAGTACTGCACAGTGACGCTTTTTGACTCCCTTACAAGAAAAGGCTTGGGGAAACATTGCGAAAAATTAAGAAATCGCTTGTGACAAGCAATTTCAACATTTTCCAAATGTTTTCTAACTGAAAATGGAAAGATTTTCAAAATTTCATCAACTTGACATTGTCGTCTGCAACATCTTTGAAATTGGACCTGTCTGAAATTTTGCCGTTTGGTAATGGGTTAAGAATCAAAAACACTTGCTTCCATTGTTTAATTTGGTGAAATTTATAAACATCATGTGTAGTTGTGTGAACTCTTTCCCAAATGGCAAAAAATTGAATTGTTCTAATTCAAAATTAACGTAGACACCAAAATGGACAAAAATAAAGATAGAATTTTTGTAAAATAGCACAGAGAAAACATTGAGACAAAAGGAGAAAATGCTGGTTATCAGCATTTTCTTCTTTTGCCTCAATTTTTTCCCAAGCCCTTTCCATTAGAGACCTCAAAACCAGGTCTTGTTTGGGAAAGGGTTAAGAAAATTTTGTACACTACAGGTGCAGCAGCAGTGCATGCGGTTGTCATGGTAATAGTTTCATGGGTATTAGATCCGGGTGTTGGGAGAGATGATGGAAAACATATAAAATTGTAAGTATATGTAATACAGCCATTTAAATATGGTAGATATCAGTCGTCTGTCCATCTGTCTGTGCACAATTTGGTGTTAATACTCTAGCATCCACAAATATAAGGCAATCTATACAGTAAAATTCAAAGTAAAAATTGGATTCTGGTGACAATTTACTCCACTAACTTTTTCACTCATTATCTCCAAAAATAGGCACTCATAGGACTTTTTAGATACAAATTAACCCTTCCTAAACTGCAAATTTTAAGACCAGTCTGATTCAAAGGCTGCTTAGGACGTCTAGATGTATGTTCTAAAAGTTTGGATATGAGTACATTGTAGCCCAAAAAATATTTAGGCAAAAGGAGAAAATGCTGATTATCAGCATTTTTATGCTCCCAGAAAAAATTTCGGGGGAGCATATAGTCGCCATGCTGTCCGTCTGTCTGTGTGTCCGTGTGTCCGTCCATCCCTCCGTCCCTCCGTCCACAGCCATATCTCAGCAACCCTTGGACCAAATTCAATGAAACTTCACATGTGAACTCCCTGGGTCAATGCCTAGAGACCTCTTTCTCCGTTTGTAAATTTAAGGCTGCATCATGGAAAAAGGGGCCTTAGTGTAAAAATTAGTTTTTCTCTTATTTCTCTTCATCTAATGGGCAGAATTTAATGAAATTTTGTGCTCATGTAATAAATAGGATGTTCTAGACCATTTTCTATAAATAATGTGTGTACAAAAAAGCTGTCATGGGAAAAGGGGGCTTAATGTATGATAGTTTTTATTTTGTGACAAACACTTATTCGGGGAGCATAATCCGTCTGTGACGGCTCTTGTCTTCATTTGCCTCAATGTTTTCCCAAGCATTTTCTGCTAGGGGTGTCAAAACCAAGTCTTGTTTGGGAAAGGGTTAAAGATATTATGTAACCCTTTCAATCCACACCATATAAAGGAAATCTATTTTCGAGCCCTTATTGAGAGCCATCCCTTATGCTATTTGGAAAAGGAATAATGATGGCTTAAATGTTTTCTGTTGCATACTTTTTATGCTGTGATTATATTAAATAGCTCTTGTTTTATATATATATTTCAGAGTGCATTCCATAATACTTGTGATAGAATCTTTATTATTTGGGCTGTTTGTGATAGCTATAGGCTGTGATCAGGTAGGCATTCCATAATCATGGTGTATAATCACGTGATACAATATTTTCTGACAATCTTCAATAATTTTGTAAAAACTGGACCGATTTGAATTCCGTTCGAAGCAGAGAATGTGGACAGACGTCACGCATTAGATGGACGTGTTGATTTTTGAAAAATCAACTGATAAAAAAGTTATTGAAGATAAACCAAAATTTTGGTCAATCTTCAATAACTTTTCTATCAGTTGATTTTTCAAAAATCCAATACGTCCTGCTCATTCCTAGCATTTTCCCACCTACTCTGCTTCAAACCAAATTCAAATTGGTCAAGTATTAAAAAAGATATTGAAGATTATCGAAAATTCTGAGTCACATGATTATACATGGTGATAATACTTGTGATAGAATCTTTATTATTTGGGCTGTTTGTGATAGCCATAGGCTGTGATCAGGTAGGCAGTCTTCTGTATATTTTTAATCTATTACCACACATTGATGACTTCTAAAGTCTATTTACCCATTACCAGACAACAAAATTTAAGGCTTGTCGGAATTGAAAGGTGTTGCATACGACAATTTCAAGTTGATGAAAATTTAAAATTCTTTATATTTTGGGTTAGAAACATTGTGGTATATGAAGAAATTGCTTGTGACAACTGACAAGCAATTTCTTCATTTTCCATGATGTTTTCCTAGGTCTTTTCTCATGAGGGGGTCAAAAAGTGTCGCTGTGAAGTAATGGGTAAAGAGATGAAGAAAACATTGTGGAAAATGAAGAAATTGTTCGGGTCAAACAATTTCTTCATTTCCTACAATGTTTTTCTACCCATCATGACCAAAACATTCATTTAAAATTGTTATCTGCAACATCTTTGAATTTAGTCCAGTCTAAATTTTTGCTGTCTGGCAATGTGTTGAATCTCCTCTCTTTCCAGTGATTAGAAATTATTTGTTTTCAATGAGACAAAGTCCTTGTGCTCCTAGAAAATTAATTGGACTTTTTGATAACTGATGAGACAATTCAAGGATAGGATTAAATACATTTTTAGAAATGTGGAGCAAAAAGAAACAAATGCTCTTTATAACATGCTTCTTCTCTTCTTCTTTTCATTCTATGCACTGTATCAAATGTTCCTACATTGAATTACAAAACAATTGTGTTCTTGAATTGTGAAAGCAAAAGCAGCAAAACCTATCAATATTTCTTTTTGTTCATATCTTTATAAATGAGCAAATAAAACATTTAGTCTAGCAGAAAGTATTTTTGACCCATTACCACACAGGGACTCTTTTTGATGCCAATTGAGAGAAATGCAAGGGCAAACATTGTGGAAAATGAAGAAATTGGTTGTGACAAGCAAATTCTTCATTTCCCACAATGTTTTCTACCACAAATGACCAATAAATGTAAAATTTTATTCACATGAAATTGTCGTCTGCAACATCTTTGAATTTGGAATCTAAATTTTACTATCTGGTAATGGGTTAAATGCATGTATTTCTATATATTTCAGTTAACATCTATATTTAATGATGAGACGGGAGTAGAATACGTTAAAAAGGAAGGTTTACACAGAAATAAAACAAATATGTCGTTATTACGAGAAGTTTTTGGCAGAGGTATGCTAATCTTTATTTTGATGATCGTATGCTAGGTTACTACTGCCAATCGTTTAACCCTTTCCCAAACAAGACCTGGTTTTGATGTTCGGAATAGAAAAGGTATAATAAAACATAGAGGCAAAAGAAGAAAGTGCTGATAATCAGCACTTTCTCCTTTAACCTCAATACTTTCTGTGCTATATAGTACACTTTTTTTTCCTTTTCAGCATCTATTTTGTCGTCCGCTAAGGCTTTCAAATTGGATCATTTGTCGTTTGGGAAAGGGTTAAAAATGATAAAGCCTGATCAAGGGAGCGAGTACAGATTGAGCTTGGTTTGCATAGTTGATACTTGATTCATTTTGCATGTCAAAAATATTCGAATGATTTTGAGTAGAACATTGAATGAAAAGCAATCATATCGTCATTGTAAATGCAAAACCTCATATCTCATTTTTGGAAAATTTTAAAGAGGAGGGAAAAAAGTGCAATAACTTTTCCCAAACTGAAATGTTTTACTTGAAATTTTAACATAGTGTTCATAACTAATACATGTATATCATTGATATTGATTGGTAAAAATATCTCAAAACCTGCTAGAATTGTCTTAACTGGACACACAAGTTTGTACTTTGAAAATCGCAAGAATCAACATACAAGGTTTTGCATTTACAACGACAATATATTGATCCAGTAGAAGATCAACCTGGTAGAGAATCAATCAAGTTTGAAGATTAAATGTGATTGGGTGGATCTATTTCGAAAAACTGGGATCTTGTGCCATGCTTTTAATGATTTTGACATCCCCTTTTGAAACTTTTTTAAACTTTTGCAAGTTATTTTGGAAAAGCCAAAAACTGCTTGTAAAATATCAGGGAATTTTCAGGGATTTTATTTCCTATGTCTTGTGGCAACACTGTTAAAGGGTTGTTGGTATCTAACCCTTTCCCATACAAGACCTGGTTTTGACGTCCCTTATAGACAAGGCTTGGGAAAACATTGAAACAAAAGAAGAAACTGCTGATAACCAGCAGTTTCTCCTTTTGTCTCAATATTTTCCATGCAATATTTTACACAAATTCTATCTTTAATGACTTCCATTTTGTCATATGTGGCAGTTTTTGAAGAGGATCTTCCTAAAATTTTGCCGGGAAAGGGTAAAATGTTGATGAATGAATGTCAGTTTTGAACTGTTTTGCAGGTCACCCAGTCTGGTGGTTATGTCCGTTATGTGATAATAATGTAGATAGAGACAGAACTATAGAATATGTGCCACAATATCAGATATGACACAGTGTGTAAACAGAAGATGCCCGGTAATTTTTGCAGAGCTAGCTTATGCAGAGCTAGCCATGTGTGTCAAGTGTACTGGAACATGGTTGGGAATCATGTGAAAGCATAGACGGATCCAGGGATTTTTTCCTAGGGTGGGGGGTGGGGGGGGGGGGGAGAGGAAGTCCGAGCCCAAATGATGGCTTAAGATATGCTAAATATGTAACATTATACTAATGTTATACAGTGAATAATCTAGAATTTGAAACCATGAGTCCTGGGGACGCATGGCTTTGAAAACAATGCGTCCAATTCAAAATGTATGATACCCACCTTTTTATTTCATTGAATTGTAGATCTACGCCAATTGATATTTACATGTATGTAGGCATGTGCCATTGTCGTTGTTGGGAAAAATGAATAAACACTGGTATACCTCACGATAAATGACCTGGCAGAGCAGCCCATGCTAATTGAATGGAATGCTCTGCCAGGTCAATTCTCGTCCGCTATATGTTATTGCAATATTTTGTTTTCATTGTGGTTTTGTTGGACTATGTTTGAACACTGACCAATACAACACAGTGCTGAGGTTCACTTTATCTTCTTGATCTTGACAGTGCAGGGCCTGTTTATCAAAAAGATATTGGGAAGAGAACTCAGAACCCACTCTAGGAAAATTTCGCATGACATTTTTCCAATTGGAAAAAGTTCTGAAACAAATTTGAGAATGTTGATAAACAACAAAAAATTGCAAAAACAGTTTGGACATTTCGTCTATCTTACAAGTTTAGATTTCTCACAAAGTCCCGGAGTCAGGGTAAGGTAAATGGACAAAATGTAATGGGTTGACATTGAGATGTTGTCACATGAGTAGTTTCACTGTCAACGACAATTTCATTTTGGACTTGATCTGAAGTCGCCAATGTCAATGACATAATTGTAATTGGCAACCCCCTATTCTCCATCGGTTTCAATCTGTTTACCAATTTCAGACGGAAGAATTTGACCGCCGATGAAAGAACATGGTTTTACTTCACAAATGAATAAACTTGTTCAAATTTGTTGCCCAAACTGGCCCAAGCCCTTATGACAGAATGTTTTGTAGTAAATCTGTTTTTATCACGAGTCTGTCGTTTTGGTGAGATTAAACGGTTTGCTGTCTTAACAAATATGTATGGGAATAATATTCTTTCAAATATTTCATCATTTATGCTTTAATCATTAGCCAGATAAAGTAAAACGGATAAAATATTACTTTGTAATAAAGTACGTAAAATGAATACTTTAGAATCTCGATTGTTGTGATCAATTCATTTAAAAGTCTGTGTTGATGTTCGATTGAATATGAGTAAAGTACTTATGAAACAGACCACCAATCAAGTTATCGTGACCGCGTTATTTTCCTAGATTTATCTTCTACTTTCACTTTGCAATTGCTTTTGTATTGGGATCAAGAATTTCTGTAACTAGAGATTGATGTCAAAGAAAATGCCATTCTAGAATGATGCGTCCTATAGGACGCGCATCATTCAAAATTATGCGTCCCCAGCCAATTTTATGCGTACAGGACGCAGGACGCAGAGGTAGATTAATTACTGGTTATATAGTCTAAATTTAATTTTCGGCCAGTGACGCCAGGGGGAGTCCGGAATTCTTGACCAACCCCCACCCACCCCTCTAGATCCGCCCTTGGACAGCAATTGCACAAAATCTGCAATAATGTTGATAACATGTGATTAAATTGAATTTGGTTTATACTTAATCAATTAGAATTTGGTTTAAAGCAGAGGTGTGAACATAACTGAAATTTACTGAATGCAAAAGATTCTTTTTAAGAAATAAGCTGATAATAAAGTTATTGATGACCAACCAAAATTTTGGTTGGTCATAAAAAACTTTATTATTAGCCGATTTTCAAAAGAATCTTTTGTATTCAGCAAATTTCTAGCATCTTCTGCCATCTCTGCTACAAATCTTTTTCAAATCTGTTTGAATAATTTAGAAATATGAAAAATACTGTCAAGTGATTTCCCGCCATGTGGAGAAAGATCTATAAAGATTGTGTTGCGTGCCTTCAGCTTGTGTTCACTGACAATGTTGTCTGTTTTTTTGCAAAACCTTGTAACTCCAGCTTTAATCAAGCAGTAGTTACAAGGTTTTGAAATAACACTGATGCTATGAAATATCTTATTTTTAAAAATTTCCAAAAAGTGACCCCTTAAGACGACCCCACTTATTAGGTTTTTAAAAAAAAACAAAAACAAATCCCTTTCCAAACAAGACCTGAATTTTAGGTTTATTTTAGAAACGATTTTGGCAAATCCTGAGACAAAAGAAGTAAATGCTGATGATCAAATATCAACCCTTTCCCAAAGAAGACCTGGTTTGTGTACATGTAATGAAATAAGTTCAGTGAATTTGAAACATTGAGGCAAAAGAAGAAAATGCTGATAACCAGCATTTTCTCCTTTTGCCTGAATATTTTCTGTGGTATACTATACACAAATCTTATCTTTATCAATATCCATTGCGGTGTCTGCAACATCAGTCAAATTGGGTCAGTCTAAGATTTCGTTTTATGAGAAAGGGTTAAGGTAATATTTTAGAACAAAATGTTGGCATCAAGGGGGAATGCTCCAGTTTTTGGGAACACTCGGTCTTTTCCGTAGTAAATTAAATGTTTCGTACCAATATGTTTCGCTACCAAATTTTCAATATTATAACACATCATTACAATTTACCATTTTCGAAGGTAAAAGCGTATTTATTATGCAAAACTGATTTCCTCAAGTTGGAAATCGATTATTTAGAGCAAGACAGTCATATGTGTGTATGCAGTTACCACTGTTTTGCGTCATTTTGTTCATGTGTAGCTGATAAAAATTGCTGTAATTCACTATTAAGTGCGCTGACCTATACATTTTCTTTTTGAATTATTACCAGGACATGTTGCTTAATACAATGAGGGAGTTTTATAAATTTTATTATATAGAACTTGAAATATTTCCAAAAATATGCAAATTTTGACATAAAACACTCCAGCTTCGTTGAACCAACAGAACATGTGAGCATGCCTTTTGATATATTTACACGTTTAAAGTAGCACATTTTTTAGGTTTTCTGTGCTTATTAAATGTGAGACGTTACTTCAAATCCGTTTTCGGGACTAAACGATGAATATACAGCATTTTATTAGCATTTTAGTGACCTTGGACAGGTGCAAGAAATTGTGCATTTTTTCGATGTAGGGGTATGTGATTCGAATGCCTATAAAATTCAAACAAGATCGCTTACCATCCATTTTTATTTTATTTTTCAATTGGTAATAACATGTAATTTCAACATACAAAATATAAATAAATTCTATTATTGGGAAAAAAATTAGGAAACTGGAGCATTCCCCCTTAAATTGTTTTGTGTTTTTCAAAACTACTTGTTAGCTTATTTGTCACTTTTTTCAGTCACAAGTTGTGTGTGTTATGTTAAAGAGGAAATATGATTGTGGTTTTGTATTTATACATCAGATCATTTCATTACACATTACGAGATCATTTCAACATGCATAAATATGAAGAGCAAATACTTGCAAATTGCTGCTTTCAACCAAAACCTTGTAACTGCAGCTTGTTTTAAGCTGCAGTTACAAGGTTTTTGTTGAAAAGCAACAAAATGAGACTGGACCAGGACCGCGTTTTACTAACATTGATTTTTGCAAAAACCTTGTAACAACACATCTGATTGAAAGAGAAATAATAACAGTAATAATTCGGCCAATCAGATTTGTTGTTGTTTTAAAAATGTTCGTAAGTTTGTTAGTAAAACGGACCCCTGATCCTTTATAGCATTTGAGACCAGCCTGAGTACAGATCAGCTTGTGCCTATGTGCGGCATGAGCTGGGTCCACGTTATTCTCAAATAGTTGCTACTGTTAATGAAGATGCTTTTTAGAACATCATGGTTGCTGATCAGGCTGTGCTAATACACAGGCTGATGTGGATTCATGTTGTTCGCAAAAAATTACTACAAGTTATGAAGATGCTATTGAGAACAATATGGATCCTGATCAGTCTGTGTGTATGCACAGGCTGATCTGGATTCATGTTTGTATAAAGTACCACAAAAATCCTTTTTCCAGATCATGGCTCAAAAATGTTTTATGTCAATTTTATTTTTAACTTTAATCAGAATAGAATATCCATTTTAGTACAATTTTGATATGCCACTAAATGTATACATATTGTCCAGCAAGATTAACCCGGGACATCTGCATATGTAATACATCGGCAATGTTTTGTTAAGATGCTCAACTAACGGACTTAGCGCACGAAAATTGAGTTGTCCCTGGTTAATTTGGGTGGACAATACATAGTTGACTGATTTAGACAATATTTTCATACAATGTACCTAGTCATCTAACCTGGTGAATATTGTTGATGTGTTGCCATTATATCCAGTGCCACGGAAAAAAAGTGGCATAAACCACAGTGGTTAATCATGTGACTCAGAATTTCAGAAAATCATCAATATTTTTGTTAATACTTGACCAATTTGAATTTGGTTTGAAGCATAGAAGGTGTGAAAATACCAGGAATAAGCTGGATGTGTTGGATTTTGAAAAAAAAAACAACTGATAAAAAGTTATTGAAGATCAACCAAAATTTTGGTTGATCTTCAATAACTTTATTTTCAGTTGATGTTTCAAAAATCCAACACGTTCATATACTGTGTGTTGTCTGTCCACCTTCTCTGCTTCAAATCGAATTCAAATCTGTCCCGTATTAACAAAATTAACGAAGAATTTCTGAAAATATTGTATCACACAAATTATCCACTATGTAAACTGTGACAGTGGCTTTTATGGAATGTTTTCCGAAGTTTGTTGTTTAAAAAAAGAGTAATGTTAGACATTTCTTGCACTGTAAATACGCTGCAACTAGAGAAAGTACTTTGCATCATATCTAATGTCTTGGTCAAAATATTGTTGGTTAGTTTGAAAAATTGTTGTAAACATAGCTTTTGCCCTTCCCAAACAAAACCTAGTTTTGAAATACTTAATCCGAAATGTTTAAGATAAACATGGAGGGAAAAGAAGAAAATGCTGTTCCCATTGTTCCCAAGCTTTATCAACATCAATTTTGTCCTTTGCAGCTGCATCTAAAGTGGTATAGTCAAAAGTTTGGACATTTTGGAAGGGATATATAAGCTTTAGTCATGGCATTTTGAAATCTCTTGGTCAACAGATATGTCATTATGTGGAATAAGCTCCTGGTGGCTCAGATTTAATATGTCCTATAACCAGTGAGAGAAATACCAAGAACTTTTGGTTATATGCATGAGGCATAGTATAAATGTCAATTTATTGATTGCAGTGTTTATGCAGGTGTGCCTGCTCTGCAAGGTCATCTAAGGGAGAGAATTAGACAGATTTTGTTTAAACAATGCCTTCTTGTGGGTATTAGGTTGCTCTTTGATAGTTCTAGTTTGAACAGCTCAGGTGAAAAGTTGGCCTTATGTAGTCTTACTATGAATTTCTTGTTCATTTATTAACAAATAAGGAATTCTATATACTGGTCTTAGTTTAAACCAGTTGCTGGCAACGATTTTACTATAACTTGGATTAATTTATTCTTAAATTACATACATGTAGAATTTTAGTGAAGTTGATATGATTATAATATTTATTGTGACAAAAAAAGAAAATGCTGATAAACTCAGTATCTTTGCGCTTTAATGCAAATCACATGATTATCAATATCTATTTTGTAGGGATGGGAACGAATATCCGAATATTTGAATATTCGTTTTTGCTGCGAATATTCGAATGCAATTCAGGTCTTCGAATATTCGTTAAATTCATGATGAAATATTATCTTTTTTGACCTTTTGAATTAAGAATAATAACTTGGTAAAAAATCACAAGCCTTTGAATTTGGAGATGACTGCATCTTATTTGCGGTTATAACGCTAGTCGCTACGTTTTGACACCTGTCAAGATAAAACATGAACCAGGCATATAGATCTACTAATGTGACAGATACACATCCATATTAATGTGATAATTTTAGCACCTTCAATTTATTCTAACATGGTTTTTTAAATCTGCACATATTATATTGATCAATTATTGGTTAATTTGTATTAGCCAGTCATAAATTCTATTTCTCGAAGATGAAATTGATGTTCTTTAAAATTACATCCAAATAAACGTATGAAAATCCGTACCACAAACAAATGAAAAAGCAAAAACTTGGAATTGAAGAAGCAATGTCTTCGATGTAGCAGACTAGCAGTGAATGAAAAGTTTTTCATAATTATGATGACAAGGATATCCAATATGCATTTTTTGCAGTTTGATTGTTTAACCATAAGTGGATTTGAAGGAAATGTTCATCAGTAAAGAATGAAAAGTACATATTTAAAAGATCGTTCTCTGCACTGCTAATTAAAAATAAATTTTATGTTCCGAAATAAGAATATGGGAAGCTGTTGTGTAGTTCTAAAACCAAAATAATATGTATGAAAATTTAGCTTCCCAAACACACTACATGTAGGTACATTTTTATAAAGCCCTGAAAACGAATATTCGAATATATTCGAATATCTAAAACGAATATTCGAATATGTATTTTGGTATTCGTTCCCATCCCTACTATTTTGTCGTCTGTAGCAGCTTTAAAATCGGAACTGTCTACAATATTGAAGTTTTTGAAGGGCTTTGACCCTCCATTATTAATAAAACATGAAAATTATAGCACAGTCTCAATTAAAATGAATCACAAAAATGATGTACGTGTACATGTTCTGTAATGTATTGAACGTTTATCTGACAGCATGGAAAGCATTTAGTGAAAAGAAGAAAATGCTGATTTTCAGCATTTTCTCCTTTTCACTCTGTGCTTTCAAAACTCCACAGATTGATCACGTCAGAACCAAGTATTGTATAAAAAAAAAAGATAAGTCCATTTCTCTACGATTTGCCTTGTCAGCATTTTATCATGAAATTGTCTAATGTTTTTATGACATGAGTGGAAATTTTACTATATTTTCATATAACAGTGTTTGTTGTTTCTCTATTGAACCTTATATCGACTCAATTTGAACCAGTCAAATGCTTTTATACATTTAGAAAATATTGAGGGAAAATGAGAAAACACGGTTTATCAGCTTAATATTTTCCATCAGTTTCATTTTCAAAGATTTGTCCCCTAGGGTCTTCAAAGCCAGATATTGTCAGGCGAAAACTGAACTGACACACAAACAAATGTTTATTTTCAACTTCTTATGTTTTTGCAATTATGGTTGATACATGAACGATAATAATGCATTGTTATAAATATGATATTTATGATGTTATAACCACAGGCCAATTAAATACTGTAATTTATTAAAGGTCCATTTATACTATCATACTATGAGTATTGGCCTTTAATCAATTACGCATCATACTAGTATATGCATTAATGTTATGTTTAAATAGCATTAATTAGATTTGTTGAAATGATTTGCATGCAAATTGGTTAGAAAAGTCACGTGGTCTTTCACCCTTTCTCAACCAACCCTTGACTGTTTTAATGTGTGTAAATGCTCAATGAAACATTAAGACAAAAGAAGAAAATGCTGAAAAAAAGCCTTTTCTTATTTTGGCTCAACATCTTGTGTTCTATACAACACACAAATCCTTCCTATTATGGGTATATATCAATACCCATTTTGTCGTCATATTCTCCCAAATTCATAATTTCCTTTGTTCATTTCTTCGCCATTGCACACTTTGTCAAATTTGAACTGTATTCCAGTCTAAAATGTTATCGACTGGGAAAAGGTTAACATTATCCTTTTCCAAACAACAAAAATTTAGACCAAAAGTTGACAGCCGCCGCGGATGACAAAACGGATGAAAATAAATACTGATTTTTTGAACATCATGGCTCTGAAAATGTTGAGGGAACAGGAGAAAATGTTAATTACCGGATTTTCATCGCTTTTCAATGAAAACCTCTTAACTGCAGCTTGTTTAAAGCTGCAGTTACGAGGTTTTTGTTAAAAAGCAGCTATTTTCTTCTTATCTCTCAATATTTTCCAAATTTTTTCTAGTTATGATCGCGATATAAAAATTGTTAACATATTTGGTAATGATAAACCACTGCCTCTTTGTCCACGTAAAATCTTGGCCATATATCCCGTGCCACTTTCTTCCACTTTCCTTCCTTTTCTAATCGGTCCATTAGCGGCTCTAAGTCTTTGTAATATTCCGAGGTTTGGATGAGAAGAAGGCGTGTTGTTAGTGTGATGTAACCACCTGAAATAATGGTTTAGAAAAGAGTGATTAAACCTTTCCAAAAAAGGCAAAAAAGTGGATTTTTGAATTTGATACAAGCTGCTGCAGACGACAAAAAGTGGATGTTGATAAAGATAGGGATTTTTAATTTTAAGTAAAATGTTCTCCGATTGCCTGAATATTTTCTTTTTCATTGTGTTATACATGATTACATGAACGTAAATTCCTTCTTCATCAACATCAATTCGGTCGTCTACAGCATTTAAAGATATTGCTACCTTTGGCTTATTTTGTCCAAATTTTATACATTAAATCATTTATTTGCAAAGAGTACTGAATATTTAGAAGATGAATGCCAACATTGAATTATATAAGATAGAGGGGGTAGGGGTTGCTGGTGTCATTCTGTAATTGCAAAGAATGAAAACGTAGGTGAAATCAACCTTAGCTACGAAGATGACGTCCCCTTGACGTTGACATATATAATTAATCATTTTAATACAACCAAAACTTACCTGGTTTGACCAATCGGATCATTTCTTTGAGAGCTTCTGATGGCACGTGACCTTCACTGAAACAACCGCTGCCTGTGAGGTGGTCGTATGTATCTGAAACAATAGTGAATTGTGTTTAGAGAATAAAGGTGATTCATCCATAATGAGATTCATGCGTCGTTGGAATTTTTCTCGTGACGTCTTTAATATTCGTTACG
This sequence comes from Fragum sueziense, assembly GCA_963680895.1. Classification (NCBI taxonomy): domain Eukaryota; kingdom Metazoa; phylum Mollusca; class Bivalvia; order Cardiida; family Cardiidae; genus Fragum; species Fragum sueziense. The sequence continues at coordinate 19,146,621 of OY804600.1, read as the reverse complement.
TACCCGAACCTATCCGGGCGACGTCGTAAACATCCGTCGGTGGAACGTTCCACCGCCGAAGGTTCATGATTTCACCCGAATCATCCGGTAGTCGCGTGAATATCATTAGGGGATGGATTATAACCATTCCACATATAAATACGTGGAACAGCGAAATAGAAATAAACCAGGATCTTGAATAGGGGCGACCTTAAAGCAGCTTGTGCGACCACGTTAAGTGTTGTCTGATCAGGATCCCTTTTCGTGTTTTAAGTAGTTGCTACAGGCATTACAGCAACTATTAGAGAACACTCAGAACAACGCGGATCCTGATCAGACTGTATATGAAGATTGATCTACCTCCATGCTGGTCCCAAAGGTCATTTTATTCCTTGTCTTATTCACAAAGTTGCAGTAATTCCTCGATTTTCTTTAAAATTCGTGTAAATACAACTTGTGGGATATTCAGTTTGTCCGCTGTCATATACTCTAGAAAATAGTTCTCGTACAAGTTACGTTCTTTTGCCTTGCTCAACATTGGGCTAAATATGGCAAAATAACAGTTATGTCTCGCGTTTCTTCAAAAACCTCGTAAGTACAGCTTGCTTCAAGCTGTAGTTACGAGGTTTTTGAAGTAACTGCGACGAATTGCTATATCACTTACCATCTTGGATATTCAGTTTGTCTGCCGTCATATACTCTAGAAAATAGTTCTCATACAAGTTACGTTCTTTTGCTTTGTTCAACATCGGCTCACTGGGATCTAAACCGTCTATGCGCAAAAAACCGTGCTTCTTCAACTGGAATGGATAAAGGTTACTGATCAGTTTGTGTGACATTTTGGTTTATCCGTCTTTCTCCATTTTTCACCATCTCATAAAACAAGATCTGACTTTGACGTCCTTAATAGAAATGACTTGTGAAAATTTTGAGGCAAAAAGAAGAGAGAAGAGGAGTAATACCAATCATATATTTATTCGTCTAATTGATTTACCAAATGTTTTTTTTTTTTGTACATCAAAATACCATGCTTTCTTCTGGGGGGGGGGGGGAGTTTCTCGTCCAATCAGATGGCTTATAATATAATTTTGATTTAGACAACCGATTTAGAATTGTTGGTGAATAGGCCTATGACCCATGGTTGAACTTTAGGAATGGTTTTCGTGTCCAATCAACGGTGGTTACATCATACAATAATTAGCACCCAACAAATAATGCATTTTAGACTTTTTGTAGACCACAGCATTTTCATTCATTGTAATTTTACAATGAATGAAAATTCTGTGGTCTACAAAATGTCTAAAATGCATTTTTGTTTGATATCAAGAAGTTTATGATATAACCAAAATTGGATGGACACGAAAACCGTGCAAAAACGATGCTTTTCAACGAAAACTTCGTAACTGCAGCTTTAAACAAGCTGCAGTTACGAGGTTTTCGATGAAAAGCGACGAAATAAAATTAATCCTTACCTCGACAGCTCCTAACCCCGTGCCAGCTCCAATATCTATTATTCGAACTTGTGATCTCTTCTCTTTAGGCCAGGTCTCTTCTACATACTTGGCTGTTAGAACGGGACCCGTGTATCCACCGGATAAAAATGTCTGAAAATTAAAAAAAAATCCACATGATCCTGCGATATTTTAAAAAAAGATCTCGCCAGACTAGAGTACTCTATTTCTTTAATGCTTTTCGGTGGATTATCGGGAAATAACGGTAGATTATCATTTTGATAAACTCACCGCCTATCCAGTGAAATTATCAAAAACTTGTGCCCCGCTTTCGTTCATTTCACCCTATCTGACGTTATGTAAGCCGGGCCAAATAAGTGACGTCATCATAAGCGTTGCATAGCAGTCACGTGCAAAATGACGCGCTTTAAGAAAATCTGTCATAAAATGTTTGCATTTTGTCTAATTTTTGCATGAAAGAAATAGAATAATCGTTTGTTTTTCGTGTAAGATCAATTGATATTTCGTTTCGTGAACAACGAAAGCTACATTTTCACTCGTGGCTTCGCCACTCGTGAAAATAAAGCTTTTGTTGTTCACTCAATGAAATATCAATCGATCTTACTCTGAAACAAACGATTATCCTCTATACATTTGCCAATACGAATCAGTTTATTGCTTTTAACATAGCAGATTGGTTTCCATCAAAGGTAACTTGAACAACATGATTTAGAAAGAAAAAAAACCGATATAGGCATAATATTGTATAGGCATACGTCCTACAATGCTGCTTATGAATTTCACAAGTGCCACGTATTCATGTACATCTAATTTTCGTCGCTTTTCAAGAAAAATCTCGCAACTTACTTTAGCTTAAAATTGTTGCAGTTACGAGGTTTTTGTCGGAAAAAATGTCGTTGTATTCCACTTACGTCTTCGTACGTGTCTATCCATTTAGCATATACATCTAACATCTGATCTTTAGACGTCCCCGGACGGCTGATGTCGATCACCACGCCCCTGTAGAAACCTGATTTATCCTCAACCTGCTTGGTGTAATCTTGATCGTACTTGTCTAGATTCAGATCGTCCGCCATTGTGTAGGGCCCTAGTGTTTGAGTCCGTTGATCCAAGGTTATGAGGGCTGAAATAAATTTGATGGACGTCACGTTATCAATGAGAAAATAATCTGATTTCGTCGAGCGCTTATCACAAACTTCATAAGCACAACTTGTTTTTACAAAATTCAAAGCCGGATAAAATACCACGCACCAATGTAACGATGACGTCACCTTCTTGACGTCTTGTTCGCGGAAAAACGCGCGCTTTTTGATGCTGATCATACGAATTGCACGTAAATTTCGCGTCGCTACCCAGTAAAAGGTGGCTTGTTAAAAGTATACATGTACCATTTCCATAAATGGTAACTCTAGGGCCTACATCATAAGTTTGGACTCGATATGAAAGTGACGTGGACATGAAATCGTATGTGACAATGCCATTGGTGTTATAGGTTTTTAGCTGATGCATAGGCCTATCAACGCCTTCAGCTTGTGGTCGATTTTCTGTATGTTACTGATCGTTTTTATCTTGCCAATCACCTACCATGGGGTCAGCTCTACCCTATATGCCTACTGACACTTCATTGTCAACAATGGTTTGAGGAAATATTGAGAATTCTGTAAAATTCTAGTTATCATTTTGTAATGTTTGTCCTTGAGTTCTTTTAACTCATTACCAAACGAAAATTTTTTAGACTTGTCCAAATTCAGTGATGATGCAGACGACAATTTCGAGTAAGTAAAATTTTACATTTTAGGTCTCTCTTGGTAGAAAGCCTATGACATCTTGTTGGAGTTATGGAAATTACTTGTCACACTTTCTTCATTAAGGCGTCACAGTGTTACAATGGGCTAAATAATACAAAAAAAAAAATATCTCGGCGTAAGTTTAAAAAGACAATCCACATGTCGAGTTTTTATTTAAAGCAAATGACAAATAGTATTTTAGAGAAGAGTCGATAAATTCTTTTGTCCTACAAAAATATAAGATTTCAAAAGTCAATTCATAACCTGTCACGTGCACTAAAGGGCTTGACATTTGACCCATACCCACATTATAACGCCTTTTGACGTACGGTAAAGGCTTTGGAAAACATTGTGGAAAATGAAGAACTGCTAAGGTCTCGATTAATTACCTGGCAGAGCATCTTTAAAAAGTTGATAACTAGAGAACGCTTTGTCAAGTTATTTATCGGGACCTATAGAATGCACCAAATAGCGCATTACCACACAGTAGGCCTACCTGCTACCTTTTGGCACCTAATACACATGCAAAGAATTTGAAAAATAAAGGGGGTAAATTAAAAAATTGCTGTTGACAAACTTTTTCTACATTTCCTACAATGTTTTCTATAAAGAAAGACCAAAAGTTTCAGTCATATGAAATTGTCGTCTGCAACACCTTTGAATTTAGACGATTCTAAAATTGTTTATGGGTTTGTATGAATTCAGGTAGGAAGTAATTTCATATTGGGGGCTAAAGGTCTTGTCCTGAATATTGGGGGGGGGGGGGGGGGCTAATTTGGATTTTCCCAAAATTTTTAGTGTAAAATTAAGAAAATTCGGCATTTTTGGCCAACTTTGGGGCCTAGCCCCCCCCCCGTTCCTACGGGCCTGCTGAATAAAAGTAAAAGACTTACTGTTTAAGATGTCCTTGTAAGCTGACGACTACCCACTATGAATGAAGTGTATGCAGATAGATAATTAAATCCTTTAGCAAACACTGACCCGGCTTAACGCTTTCCTAAAAGAGAAATAGCTAGACTGGACTAAGTTGAAAGTAATTGCAGAAAAAAGATACACATAACACTGAATAACTCTAAAATGTATTTAATTGTGTATAAAACACAAAGGAAAAGGACCGAGAAATAATGATAGTAAGCAATTTCTTTTTTTCCTGTCAATTTTTAAATCAATGGAAACCCATAGAAAAGTATAATTCGGACAAGGTTAACCTTGATTCTGATGGCATTGAAAATTCTAAAATCATTGAAGGGAAAGAGGAAAATACTGATAATCAACATTTCTGCTTTCGCAAACTTTATTATATGCCACATAACTTTAATGTAGGCCTAAACAGTGATGGGGTGTGAAAGGGTAAGCTATTGTCGTGATGACCCGACGTTGCTCTTGCTATTGTGGTCAGTTTGATAAAGATAAATGTCAGCCTGCACTTGCTTGCAATCTGATATCAGCTCGATTTGTATATTTTAAGCGACGGTTCTGGAAAAGGGTTCGTAAAGGCATTGACGCAACCAAACTGCATCTATGCAATAGCATAGGAACGGTCATTTGTTCTATAGATATCTTGTATAAGGGACTTCCATATTTTGCCCTGAATTTTGATTTTTTCCCCGCTAACATGTCGAAACAAAAACTGGGTCGGTAGGTCTGCAAAGATTTGTACCTTTTCTCCAATCTTTATTTTATCAAAACCGATAAAAATCATTAATATACAATCATATTAACGTACGTATACAACAATACAATACAATACAATACAATACACTTTATTCACTCAGTTCTTTTTACAGAAATCAAGAGGTATACATGCACATGAAATACAAAGACAAACGAGGCTAATATGTCTGACTCAGCAGCCGGACAGACATCAAAATTTACATATAATAATTTTTATAAATTTACACAAATTAACAATTTCAGACTGGATATTTGAATTCATTAGAGATTTGAACTTTAAAATGTTACATCTTTTTGAATATTTGATTGGGATTAAACGTTCACGTTCTTCTTTCAAAATACTACATTCGAATAAATAATGATACTCGTCACCTATGTTGTTGTTACAGAGTGTACATATTCTATCGGGTATATCAATATTCAACCATCTTCCTGTTTCTATGGGTAATTTAGTGTTGTTCGTGCGGAATTTAGTAAGTAGTTTTAGAAGTGCAGAAGGAGTATTGATTAGATATTGTTCAAAACCAAATTTATTTTTAATTAGCTTATATGTGTGGCAGCTGTCGTTATTTTCAAGTATACTGAACCAATCATTAATGAAAAGATCTTTTAACTTTTGCTTCGTAGATAATTTTACCCACTTTTCGTTGTGAAAACTCTGACTCTCCCAAATATTATTCATGCCACATTTATAGAATATGTTTTTAACGTTATCTATCCATTTGAAAAGGGGAATATTTTGGACAATTTCTGAGCTAACATACTGATTATAGAGAACTTTGTAAATGTCAGAAAGCAGGGAATTGTGTTTGTTCGAAATAATTTTTGACCAAAAAGAAATTTGTCTTGATTCAATATCAATCGATAAGGGATAGACACCTGTTTCACCGTAAACGATATGGTTTGGTGTAGACTTTTTAACATTTAGTATATACTTGAGAAATCTGAGTTGTATTTTTTCTAAAACGTCATTACTTTCAAATGCCCAAATTTCGCTACCATACAATAATATAGGTTTTACCGTTTTATCAAAAAGATCGATTTGCATATCAATCGGAAGAGATAACCTTTTTATTTTCCTAAGTAAGCTGTACATTGCGCGTGTTGCCTGTTTAGAAATTTCTGATTTGGCTTTATGAAAAGTGCCATATCGACTAAAAACGATTCCTAGGTATTTGTACTCTGTTACAGTTTCGATTGGAGCGTTATTATATGTGAAATTGTATATCCTTTGACGACCTTTTGAAAAAACGAGAACTTTTGATTTTGACGTGTTTACCGTTAGTTTCCATGTTGAGCAATAATCGTGATAAAGATTTAAAGCATTTTGTAAGTCTTCGGCAGTGTCTCCTAATAAAACGGTATCGTCTGCATATAGTAAAACGAATATTTTTAAAAACATCATTATTTCATTTTGACCATTTTCTAATGACACGTCGACGCCGTTAATTAATCCTGAGTTGTAAAAATACTCGTGCAAATCGTTCAAGTAGAGGGAAAATATTATTGGGGACAGATTTTCTCCTTGACGTAACCCGTTCATGCACGAGAACAAATTGGAGCACGTGCCACCTACGCGTACACATGATTTAACATCTTCGTACATGTTTTTTATTAAACGTAAACATTTGCCATTGATATTAACGGATAAAAGTTTGTGCCATACACCGTTTCTCCATACGGAGTCAAAAGCCTGTTTAAGATCGATAAATGCGCAAAAAAGTTTATGTTTGGATTTAAAAGATAATTGGATTAATGTGTGAAGGATAAACATATTGTCTGCGGTGGAGAACCCTTTCCGGAATCCTGCTTGATAATCATGGATAATGTTATTTGATTCTACATAATTGTGTAACCTTGTGTTAAGAATAGCGGTAAACAACTTCCCGAGGCAGCTTAGCAGTGTGATGGGGCGATAATTCGACGGATCGGTAGGATCACCTTTATTTTTATATATTGGGTGGATAACTCCTGTAGACCATGACTTTGGGAAAACCCCTTTATCTAAAATTAGATTGAATAATTTGTGATAAACATGTTTAAGTAAAGAATAACTACACTTGATGTGCTCGTTTAATATTTTGTCTATGCCACTCGCTTTATTGTTATTTAAATTTTGAACTGCCTTTTCGATCTCATCATAGCTGATTTCACGATTAAGGACATTATTAGAATCATCATCAACAGCAGTATCATTTATTACTGGGTTTAAAATTGGATTTAAGTTGTTTCCATCCGTATCAGAATTTACTTCTTTGAAATGATTATGCAGATCCGTGAGGCCGCATTTAGTATTACTACTAGAACTAGGATTTAATAATTTCCAGAATTTTTGCGGATTTTTGCTTTTTGTATGTTTTAATTTTTCGATGAATTTTTCACTTTCGATTTTTGAGTATTTATTTAATGTTTGCTTATAATCATTACTCTTTCGTCTAAGATTTCGTTTATTTTCTTCAGATTTTCGAAGCTTGTACTTGAATTTAGCTCTATGAAATTGCTTTCGCGCGGTATTGCAATCCTTTTTAAACCATTGTGGAAATTTTGAATTTGAGTCAATGTCATTATGTATTGGACATTCGTTATTTTTAGGTATGGGTTTTGTATAACCAAAACTTATTTCTGCCGTTTTTATGAATAATTTTGCAATGTTGTCAACAATAATATCAACATTTTCTTGGTAATTTGAACAATTATTGGTTATATGCGAGATATGCTCAAATATTTGATTCACATTATCGATATCTATGTTATTATTAAAATCTTCTTTTCTATAGGAATCCCATGTATTTATCTTTGGGATTTCTTTTTGCGTACATGAGCAAGTAGAATTTAAGTTGAAATTTAGAGAGAGCGATACTGGATTATGGATATCAGATAATAATGGACAAAAATCTAACACATTTAGAGTTACAACATGTTCAAAAATATTTGGACTACATACATAATAATCAATGGTACTAACATCTCTAGAAGTAGTTTTACCAGTAAGATCACCAGTAGTTCTACCGTTCAATATGTAAAATCGCTCTTCTTTCAGAAAATCAAGCAGTTTATAACCTAGGTTATTAACTGATTGATCTGTATTATTTCTATTCAGACAGACATGCGAATTTTCAAAAAATTTCAATTCTTCATTGTATTCATCGATTAATTCATCTGAGTTTAAAGATTGTAAAATGCATTCATCAATAGGTATATAATCTAATTTTTGCTTTGTTCGCGAATTTAAATCCCCGAACAATAAAATCTGTTCATATATATTTCCAAATGAATCAATTTCCTCTTTTATCACTGAATATGGGTCGTTGACGGAGTATGGCGAATTCTCCGGGGGTATATAAAGTGACCCGCAGAGAATGTCGCCACCCTTCGTCAACTCTTTGGATACTGTAAACCAAATTGCATGTTTGCTATTACATTTTAATACATTTACATATTTCAATAAACTGTTTCGTACAAGTAATCCTATACCGCCAGATTTCCTATTGGCCAAGGATCGTCTATTATTATAATAAAATGAAAAACCTTCTAGACAAAAGTAATCGGTATCGTCCATTTTGGTTTCCTGCAGTCCGATAATATCATAATCTTTTATCATATTTTTAAAATCGGGATTTTTTTGTTTGCTTAATAAACCACATACATTCAAACTTAAAAATCTTAGATTTTTATTTTTGGCTGTATTTAGTTTATTATTGCTTTCTTTTGGTTCACATTTTGACTGGTCATTATTTAGGTCATTTGCGATAAAAACATTGCTTCCCATTTTTTCACATTTTGTCTGGTGATTATTGTTTTGATTTTCATCGCGATCCTTTGATTTTGAACGGATTTCACGTGAGTTTTTCAACTCCCCCGCACATTCCTAATCGTCAGACGACCCCCCGTTGAGGACTGTGCACGTGCTGTTCATGTCAAGCGGATTTTCCAATACCGAGTGCGCTTGACCCAAAACACTTGATACACTATAGACTGGCTCGTTGGTGGAGTGTGTTGGGTTGGATGTATAGACTGGCTCGTTGGTGGAGTGTGTTGGGTTGGATGTTTTCGGCTTTTTAACATTTTCTTCTTCAAGCGGTGATCTGTCTTTATTTTTATGACCCTGTGTGCTTTTATTTGGTGTATTTCTATGGACACTGTCGTTCATTAAGCTTTCAAACCGATTTGATAGGGGTAAAGGTTGTTTGTTTACCCAAGTTTGGTTGTTTTGTGCTGTTCTATAGTTGTTTACCCAAGGTGGGTTATTTTGTGATGGTCTATAGTTGTTTACCCATGGTGGATCGTTTTGTGTCGGTCTAAAGTTTTGTTGTCTGGGAGGGGGATGGACAGGTCTATTTTGGAGTTGGTCTGGGTTGTATAGTTGGCCGTTGATATACAGTTTATCGCGGACTAGTGCCACTTTGTTTGACTTGTTCTCCTTATATTGTCTCATAACAGGGTACAGAGCTTTGCGTTTTTGTTCGATTTCGTACGGGAACTGCTCCCTCACTGTAAAACCGTTTCGCTCCTTGTTTAGGTCGAAAGATCCCTTTCTAATGTATTCTCTATCTGTATACTTTTCAAATTTTGCCACTATTGGTCTATTTTGACCCGCATTTTTCTTATAACCTAACCTATGCACGCGGTCAAACACTATTTGATCTATGGATTCAGGCTCATTTGGTACCACTTTATCTTTCAGAAAATCTCTTAAAACTGACTCTGTATTTTCATCTGTGTGTTCTTGGATCCCGAAGAACAAAAGGTTTTCCTGCATTGAACGGGTTTTCAATTCTAGCATTTCATTTTGAAGCTTCTCGTAATTATCAGTCATCACTTGCATGTTTTCAGCTAGGGTATTATTGATACTCGACAGCTCCTTTATTTCCCTTTCAGTCTGATCCTTTGAATCCTTATAGGCGTCAAACATGGCGCCCATTGTCTCGCATGATGTTTCAAATTCTGTCATTTTGGTGCAAATTTTCTCGTTTTCCCGCTTTAATTTTGTCACTTCTAAATCTACTCTTTCTACCATGTTTTCAATTTTCGACAATTTTGACACATTGTTTTCAATTTCAGTAAGCCTTGATAAAACACTGTTATTTGTCAACTTTGTTTGGCGTAGCTCGTGCTGTATTTGTTGCAATACCCCGTAAATACCGCTATTTTGCAAATCAAACTGTGGGTTCATGCCATGTGTACTCATGTTATTGTTATATAACGGACCTGACATTGGGTATTGTTGATATACATTCTGCCCGTTTGTGTCGAAAGTGGGTGGGGGCATGGAAGAGAACTGTTGGATCGTGTTTCTAGGATTTTGGTTTATTTGGTTTACTTGCGTGTTCATTGTTGTTGTCGGCGCTTCAGATGATGTTACTTTATGTCCCATTTTGTCTTCCTGGTTAGCTTTTTTGGCATTGTCCGGTTTTGAAGTTCCATTTCCCGCCATATTTGGTCCTTTGTCACCAGATTTTTTGGGTTTGTTGCCCGTCATTTCTCCTCAGTTCGCCAACTTTTCACACAATGTTTCTTCTATAAACAAACCTCAGTTATTCCCAGTTGATTTAGTAGTATTATGTCCAACGTCTTACTTCTCACATAAGAAATTACCGATTTTTAATTTTTTTTATCGAGAGCTGTGCAAAAGTACGTCCATATTGGATAGCCTCGTTTTCGTTCATTAGCACCAAAGAGCCAGAGGCGAAATTTGAAAAGTGCCAGTAAATCCTAAACTGTGTTATATTTCCATTCCAAATACAAAACATAAGCATTTTGAACGGTTTAGAATTTTGAATTAATGCATAATTATGGAAATATTTGACAAAAATGTTATAAATTACCTCCCTTGCATATGAATATAGAGTAAAAATATATTTGTAAATTATTTTCTTCTTGATGCATAATCTTGATATCCGGCACGGCGAATCAACTTATTTGAAGTGTATTTACATGCGTGTGTAATTTGATACTTGTCCCATGGCTAGAAAGTGGTGTTTTTAATGATGGGTCATACACCTTAAATTCACCGCTGACGATAACTGACCCAGCAGAGCATATCGTATTGCTCTGCCAACTCAATTATCGTGAACTAAATCAGTAAATAAAAAATGATGCAGAATTGATCGACTTTCAATATTTTTGAAGGCAGAAGTTTATTTGTCTGATAGGCCCTTACTTTTTAATGTCGATCGGCTCGCCATTCTTTTTATTTCTGTAATACATGTAATATGGAAATAAAACTGTAAGGTCGGCACAAAAAATATCAGGGTCGATCGGGTTAGCAGAAACACAGCATTTTTACGTTTTATCAGCATTTTCTTCTTTTGCTTTAAGTGTTTCTGAATCAAAAGGGTCTATTAAGTTTAGTAGCTAAATTCAAGGCTTTGCAAAGGTCGACAAATGACCAGTCCAATTTCTGTTGTCCAGAAAGAGGGTCAATTCAAAAGATGACCTGTGCACCAGTCCAAAATTAATGCTTACCCACACCATTGTCTTATTCCATAACTTAAAAGGCCAAGGTCGCCGAAGTCTGAAATCTTCCATTGTGAAATATGGTGAATGGAAAAAGTGACTAAAATAGTAGGCCTATAGTAGGTCTAGAGTAATCTGCATAGCGTCAGTGCTACAGCAAAACCGCATAACTCCAGCTTGATTAAAGCTGGAGTTACGCGGTTTTGCAGTAGCACCGACGATAGATAAAACTTGGCCTTGCTGATATAAAATAAGGACGTAAAAACTCTTATCCGAGCGTCAGGTCATAGTAAACTGTCGTCCAGCTGCGGTCTAAGCCCCATTACGTAAAATGTCATATTTGGGGTGGTCTTATAAGTTTTAAAAGCCGCTGCAGAGTTCAAAAAGGATGTTGATTGAATGAGAATTTTGTACAACTCCAGAATTTTGCTGTAGAATTTTTTAGGGTGATCCAATTTGAAAGCGGCTAAAGACGGCAAAGATTTAAGATTTATGTAACATACAGCCTGAAAAATATGTAGGCAAATGGAAAAATGCTAGTTATCAGCATTTTCTTCTTTTACTTCAATAATTTCTCCAAACCTTTTCTTTTATGGACGTCAAAACTAGGTCTTGTTTGCCAAAGGGGTTTGAAGCTGTAACGTGCTGGTTCAAACCCCACTCGACTTTAGCCTATCCATACAAACAACGGTAAAATGACTTAAATTAATATCAATGTACAATTGTATGTTAGCCCCCCCCCCCCCCCCCCCCTCATAAATGAGGGGAGAAATTTTTAGATATATGATGATTATGACCCAAAAATGCACGTTTTTTTAAACATGCATGCAATAGCCTGTTTGAAAATCTTCCGTCTTCAAACGATAGGAAAAATGACCGACATTCAACATGGATTACGATCAAAGTTTTTAAGTAGTGTTTCAACAACTACAGACTTGTCGAAATTATGTTTCAAGCACTTGCATATGGACAGGCTTGACAATCTGCAACATTTTAATCCTTCTCAAACAAGTTTTGTTTTTGACGTGTCTAAAAGCAGAGCTACGAGACATTGAGAGACGAGAAGATACCTGTTGATAATCGACATTTCTTTATTTTTCGCAATATATTTCTACAAGCCCACCAAGTTCCACATTTTTAACATTTTAAAAGGTGCATGGTGTTCATAGGCGGATCTATGGGGTCAGGAGGTCCGGACCCCCCTGGAATTCGCCGGACCCACTCTGAAAAATATGGTGAAATTAAACTTTGACTTTTGACTTATTTACACTTAAAGCAAATTCAAATTTATGCGTTTCCATGAGTTTTGCCTACCAAACTTAAATCATTCACTTATAACTTAAACCATATAAAACATGTTAAGTCTTCATTTGGGCTTGGACCCCCTCCCCCATGAAAAAATCCTGGATCCGCCCTTGGTGTTGGCTGCAGCAGCTTCCAAATAGACGGTCTGAAATCCTCTTATAGGAAAATTGTTGAATTAACGCGAAGAGTGTAAAGTTTTAACCTATATTGCAACATCGGATTACCCTACTAGGTTGCAATCGTTCTATAGATTGTAATTTGTACTAGTGCAATATTTGCTTTGGGGTTCCTAATATAAAAGACTTGAAGAATAGAGACTGAAAGACAACCGTTTACCACCTCAGATAACTATACACTCTACTAGTCACCCGATTAATCCTTTCCCAAGCAGCAAAATTCAAAAAGAAATCCATTTTGAAAGCTGTTGCAGTTGCAAACGATAAAATAAGTGTTGCTAAATACAGAATTTGTATATAATATAACAGAAAATATTGAAGCAAAAGGAGAAAATGCGGGTTATCAGCATTTTCTCCTTTTGCATCAATGTTTTTTCAAAGTATTTTCAAATGGGTATATGTCATAACCAGTTTGGGAAGTGATTAAGGGAAATTGATTTACAATAATTCAAATAATACCTTTAATAAATATTAATGTTGTCTGCACATTCTTCTTTTCCTAACCGTCTTTTAAATTTTTGCCGTCTTAGAATGGATCAAGTCGAATGCTATAAAATAATTGAGCCAGGATCTGGAAAAACGTCCCTTAAGGCTTTTGAGCCCAACATAGATCCAGATCAGTCTGTGCATACGCACAGTCTGATCAGGATCCATGTTGTTCTCTAATAGCTTCTTCATGACCTTTAGTAACTTAAAGAGAGCAGTATCGATGCATATTGGACTGCATTTGACAACAGGCTGATCTTCAAACTCAATTTTCAAAAATGCTATAAGGGACGTTTTTCTAGATCCCGGCTCAATTATAGTCTTTCAGAGTACATGTATGTAAAGATTCATCTGTATAGTATTTAAGCGAAACAATTAGAATTCTGTTTAGCCCTTTCCCGAACACAAAACAATTTCGGGTGGTCGAATTTGAAATCTGTTGTACATGACAAAAAGGGTATTAATGATGACAAGATGTGTGACGATATAGGACAGAAAATATTGAGAGAAATGGAGAAATTGCGGATTATCAACAGTTTCTCCTTTTACCTAAATGTTTTCCAAGTATCTTTTTCTATCAGGTGCTTCGAAACCAGAACCTGTTTGGGAAAGGATGTAAGTCTACTATTTACGAACTGAATCATATTGTGCACCGACTTTCCACTTGAACCTATCGTCGGTGGGAAGTCAAAACCTCGCAACTCCAGCTTAATCAAGCTGTAGTTACGAGGTTTTAACTCCCCACCAGCGCTATGATCATTGAGCTTCGTTTGTCTGTCAAAAAACATCGCATCTGGCAGCCTCTGTATTTCGACTTTGAACTCTGATGTGTACACATTGTAGGCTACATATCGCTACTTTTCAACAAAAACCTTGTAACTGCAGCTTGTCTTAAGCTGCAGTTACGAGGTTTTTGTTGAAAAGCGTCGATATGGGTGAAGAGAGCAATGTCTGGTAGCTGTTTGTTCGGAATATTCCATACGGCACCGGCGGTTTTTGAACCATGCACACTTCGATCCCAAAAAACAGTGTTCCACCACTAATAGGCTAATCGGCTTTAATATGTACGGTATTCACTTTCCTTTACAGCAAAAACCTCATCCTAATCGAAATGAGTTTTAGAAAGCATACGTGGTTGTTGGTTAGTAGGTCTATAGGGTGAAAAAAATACAGTTCGGGTGTACTCAGACAAGATTACGGTTATAATGAAGATAGTCGGACCGATTGAATCAGTTTTTAGCTCCACTGGCCTTTCAGGCCAGCGGGCTATTGTCATGGCGGTGTGTCCGTCGTGCGTGCGTGCGTGCGTGCGTGCTTCCGTAACCTTTTTCTTTAAAAATCTTCTTCTCAAAAACTACTTGATGGATTTCAACCAAACTTCACCAGGAATGATCCTTGGGTGACCCTCTCTCAGATTCCTTCAAAGAATATGGATTGAACCAGAATAACCTGAGTTATCTGCCCTTGAATGTCAAAAATAGCAGGTTTTGACTTTAGTTTTCTTCTAAAATCTACAAATATTAAATAATCAAGACAAAACTTTGACAGAATGATGCTGACTACAAGATCTTGCCTTGGTAAAATTTTCAGCTTAATCTGAATTTTATAGTATGAGTTATGTGCCCTTGAAATTGACAAAAAATGCCATTTTCGGCTCTATTTTGCTGGTTTTGACTTTATTTTTACTATAAAATCTACAAATATTGATAAATCAAGACAAAACTTGGACAGAATATATATAAGCATTATATGCTGCCTGGATGTAATTTTCAGCTTGATCAGAATCTTACATCATGAGTTATGTGCCCTTGAAATTGACAGAATTGCCATTTTCGGCTGTATTTTGACTTTGTTTTCAATGTAGCAACTACAAATATTGACTAAACAAGACTAAACTTTGACAGAATGATGCTGACTATAAGATCTTATCTTGGTAAAATTTTCAGCTTGATCTGAATTTTATAGTATGAGTTATGTGCCCTTGAAATTGACAAAAATTGCCATTTTCGGCTCTATTTTGCTGGTTTTGACATTATTTTTACTTTAAAATCTACAAATATTGATAAATCAAGACAAAACTTGGACAGAATATATATAAGCATTATATGCTGCCTGGATGTAATTTTCAGCTTGATCAGAATCTTACATCATGAGTTATGTGCCCTTGAATTTGACAAAACTGCCATTTTCGACTTTGTTTTCACTCTAACAACCACAAATGTTAACCAATTAAGATGATACTTGGAAAGAATCTTGTTGACAACAAAATCTTGCTTATGTGTAATTTTCAACATGACCACACTGTTACAATCTGAGTTATATGTCCTTGAAATTGACAAAATTTCAGTTTTCGACACTTTTTCCACTCTTGAAGCCACAAATATTGACTAATATAGACAAAATTTGAACAGGATGATAGTGACCATAGGATCTTGCATGTGTTTAATTTTCGATTTGATTTTAAGTATACATACTGAATTATGTGTCCTTGAATTTGGCAAAATCACAGTTTTATTATTGCTCTAGCATCCCTAAAATGTTAGTCAATCATTTACTTTCTTTTTACATTGACCACATGATTGCTGCTTTTGACTTTGTTTTTGCTGTATGAACCACAACTATAAAAAAAAATCTAGTCAAAACTTGCATTTGATATTAAAAGAAATTGAGGCCTGTGAAGCGACTCAAGACCTTCAGGTCTTTCTAGTTTTATTCATTAAGGTTTACAGACCCTCAAAAAATCACCACTTTCCAGCCATATGAAATGCACCAAAATTACACACACTTGTAAATACACTTAAAATAAGTTGATTCACCGTGTCGGATATCAAGATTATTCTTCAAGAAGAAAATAATTTACAAATATTATTCATATATGCAAGGGAGGTAATTTTGAACATGTTTGTAAAATTTTTCCATAAGTATGCATTAATTCAAAATTCTAAACCGTTCAAATGTTTATGTTTGTATTTGGAATGGAAATGTAACGCAGTTTAGGAATTAATGACACTTTTCAAATTTCGCATCTGGGTCTTTGGTGTTTTTGAGGGTTTGGATACCTTAACTTAAGAAAAACGCCATTTCGTCTTAACCAAATGGTTTGGAACGAATCAACACTGTCGCATTAACATTTCCTCGTTTGCGAACTCATTAGAAGTTAGTGAGTTCCACTACTTTTACTGGAAGTACGGTTTAAATTGTTGATGCTGATTCACTGATTGTCATTTACTGCACAGCATCGATGCAAATATCCGATATATACGTCACATGGGGTCCTAGATTAAATAATTATACTGACAGAAGTCCAGAGTTAAACCATTAACAAACGTCAAAATTTTAGGCCTGTCAAATGCTGCAGATGATTTCAAATGAATTTCAAATGGATTTTTGCCTCTTTTGGATAGAAAACATTTTGAGGAATGAAGAAATAGAATTAAATAGTTGTGGTAAAAATGTAACTATTTTCATGTATTTCTATCGTAGTGCTCTTCTTCAAATTATGGCCAAATTCCCTCTTCAGGAACGAAAAACTGTTTTACTTTTTATGTAGGCGTATGCAATGTCCATTAATTCGGACCAACCTAACACTTTGAAGTAGGCTATGGAAATATGTTGGACTATCTCAAATTGATAGTGTCTCGTTGTGATTTTGTACACTGACGGACAGTGGTGATTAAACGTCGTGAAGAAAATATTCCGTCCGGTCAGACGACCTTGAGATGGACCGCGTCAGGTCAAAATTAGTAGATTTCTACTGGAAAATTGACGTGTAAGTGCAATACTGATGTAAGTACAAATGCATTCCATATTCAATTACTACGTTATTGCACTAACGAAGCGAACTATTCATTTGAGACAGATAAGAGATATCCCTTTTTCCACAAAATGACGCCTCTTGACGCCCACAATAGAAGGGCTTTGGGAATCATTGCAATAGACGGAAATGCTAATACTAGTAACCAGCATTTTGTCCTTTTCACTCAATACCTTTTGTCCCATACTGTACATTAATCTTAATTGTTATCAACATACATCTTGTGGTCTGCTGCCGCTTTTGGAATTGGACCTGCCTAAAATTCTATCGTATGGAAAAGGATAGAGAAGCGTCTAGTCCTACTGGTCATCCAAGGTCGGTAATTATGTCATACTTGTCTGCTTAGATAGAGTGACTTTTAACCACTTCACAAATAGCAAATATTCATAGACCTATGAATATGACCAGTGACGATACTTTCCAACAAAATTTGTCCCACAAGGACCGCCTTTCCAACTTAGAAATTATGTGACCCTATATTGGCTCAGTCTTGTTGAGATCCAAAATGAATTTGAATTTGGGAAGGGTATAAAATACCTGTATTAATGGCGTAACATTTACAAATGGTACAATTTATTGAACACAAACGTGTAGGCTACTATAGGTACCGATAAATGATCTGACAGAGCATCTCTATCTATACTCAGTTCCAAAAGAAAGTGTGCACTTTTAAATTTTGAATATCTCGAAAAGTATACCGTATACCTCCAGGAAATTTTGTATGACACATCTCAAGACTATTGACAAACTATATAGTGATGAAAAAAATCATATACCAAGCACTAATTTTCGGCTTGGTAGCGACTTCGCATTTTAGTGTTTCACGCATGCCTCAGGTGCTGGATGAGTTATCGATCTGAAATTGAACTTACTGCAATCCTTTAAGCAAACCTTAGCATAAAATCACATTTTAATTACATCTGTCCATAGCGCATAAGGGGGAAACGAATTACAATTAACGTCAGTGAACAAGACCGAACCTGGTGAAAACAAAAGCCCTGAACAAATTTTAATTTGTACGGTATTTATATTCTAATAGCCAGTATCCATTTGTATGGCATCTTAACGGCATACAAAATTTTGTGTAGAACGTTGTTGTACCGTTCGACGACACTTTACTAGACTGCTAACGTAGCGATTACTAACGTTGACGCGCACGTAACGTCTACCGGAATGTTCAAACTTTAGCGTGGAAATGGCTTTGAAGGCATGGTTAAACCCTACAACGGCATATAAGCCTGTAACTCTTTCCACCGAAGAAGTTGTAAGGTGTGGAAATCTCAACACCATCAACACCATAATGCACTGGCTGCGTGTATGCAGTATGAGCAATTATATCGACATCTGTTATAATGCCAATTTTCTTTAAGGTCTAATCTGAAGTATGATATCACTTTTACACCTTAATTTACCATAAACTTTGTGAAAATTAAGGTAAAAGCAAAAAGTGAAAGTGCACACTTTCTTTTGGAACTGAGTATATTAGCTAGAGATGCTCTGCCAAGTCATTGATCGAGACCAATACCTAAGACAAATCGTATGAACTACGCAGGAGAACCAGTGTAAAAAATCAGCCGTGTTTTCAAGGCCTCTTTACTTTGTCACGCGATAAACGCCGGACAACGTGACCAAACTGACCAAGTCCATGACCCTGTCGCAGATAGGCTAACACAAAATGGCGTCCTGTGAGAGCAAAATAGGGGCCTATCGTTTCTAAAGACTAATTGCGGACCCTGGGGGTTTGGGTTCAAACGAACCACTCTTAAGCTGAATATTTTATTTTCATAAAGAAGTTCAGTCAAAATTTCGAAATGCTTTGAAAACGACCCCCCCCCCCCCCTATAACTGTATGTTCGAACCCTCTGCACAGAAAACTTAGATCCGCCATGTGAGATAATAGGCATGTGTTTCTTCGAAAACCTCGTAACTACAGCTAGAAACAAGCTGTAGTTACGAGATATCCATTCCATTTGCACATCTCACATCCAACGTGATGCGTTCACGAGTCGGACAAAATTCTCAAAAAATAAAAATGCTCAAAATTAGGACAACGGTGAAATAAAACTGAAGGAAGAAAAAGTAGGACTAATTCGATAAAAAAAGTTAAAAATGACAAAACATAATTTCTTTATCTCATTTCCACCTGCATTTTTAAAATCATATCTTGGGTATCAAAGTCTTTATTATATTCTATGGGTCAATATAACAAAGCAGAATATAAAAACAACCAAAATACATAAGTCGGTATGTTTAAAGTGACATTTCAGAATTATTTTTACATAAATTTTACTTTTATTCTATCTGAAAGAGCATATTTTCTTATGAAAATTTTAGGCCAAAATATTGAACCGTTTACGAGAAATATATATTTTTGAGCTAAAATTAAACAAATTGTTGTGGACAACAGTTCAGATTTATATAGGATTTGTACTTTTTGTCTCAACTTTGAAGGCGCATTTTTCGCTTATAAATAACAACTTCAAAAAACTGATAGCATTTCTACGCATTAGAATAAACAATCTTTGCATCAAGACATACTTTTAAAAAATAAAATAAATGTGAAATGTCACTTTAATGTGCCCCAAACACCAACTTGATACAAATTTTAGTTAATGTTACGATTATTTGCCTTTTGAATATTTTCTAGAACACTCTCTTTTTTTAAAAAAAATGGTATAGTTCTCATTTTTCTTCAAATCCAGAATGTAATATAGGACACGAGTTGTTTCGTCCAAATTTAAGAAGAACTTTTAAAGTGCATCCATGGTCTATTAAACGATGTTTAAAGTGACAACACTTTTGATGGTTATACGACGAAGTCGAATAACGACAATATTGTCTATTGCTTGCAACCATATACGCAAACTGATCTGAGTATAAGCCATTAATCCGACAAAGTGTGAACGCGATCGTAAAATGTTGATAAATGTGAGCGAAATATTTTGTCGACGTCATGAGAAAAAAATCATGAATTGGATTTCAATCACGTGATAGGACACACGTGGTTGGTTGGTGACGATACAAAGCTCTACTGGACAAGCTTTGATGAAACAAGTTTAACCTTGTAATAGGATTCACTAACCAGTCTAACGCCAGTCTAATTCTAAAATTACACGACAAGCACACGTCCCGTCCAATTAGATGGCTTGTAATGTAATTTAGAATTTGAAAATAGATTTAGCATTGTTGGTGAATACCAGCCCTGGTCTGTAGGCCTATACAGGCATGACAGAAAATGATTGCAATTTGACGTGATATTATTGCTGTTTACTTCCTTCTAAGTTTTGTAATTTTTGGGGACGTTGATTGTAGGAAATAGGCATAGCAGGCAGCTTATACAAGCTATTTTGGAAGTGGTCAAATTATTATCCAGCAAGATAAATCCAGGACATTTGCATATGTAATGACCCCACTTCGGCAATGTTTTGCTAACACGCTCAACTAATGGACTTTGCACACGTAAATTAACTTGTCCCGGTTTAATTTGGGTGGACAATAATCGATACTTTTTTGTGAGATTGACAAACAAACAGTGCAGAAATATATATATGTCGGGATGCATTGATACGTTGCATGATTCGTGAATCATATAATAGTTCGATAATAACGATGAATAGGTACACCTGACCCAGTCTAGACTAACGTTATCTGGGAAAAAATATTATCAGCACTGGAAATTTACTGACAGTCGAGCGTAGCACTCAACACAGGTTCTCTTGTCATAGAAAAGTACTTAAAAGGACCTCTTTCCGCACTACCACCCAAAGACAATTGTAATCGTTGAACAAAAATTTGATAGTGAAAAATAAATAAGGTAAGACTTTATTTTTTTTTTTAAATTATTGTTCCTTTTTAAAAATATTTCAACTAAACATAAAACTAATGAAATAATTCATAAGGACTTATGGAAAAATATCTGTGGATTATTTTAAAACCTAATTGACATGGCAATTTCAACGATTAAATTAATCGTTTAATCCTTTTCTGAATTGTTCGTTCACAAGTATGTATGGAGATGTTTTATCTATGTATCTAATTTGTACAAGGTTATACATACGATATGGAAACAGACTGTTTGCTCTTTCTTCTTTCTTTTTTACAAAAAAAAACTTGTTTGTAGTTTTGACAGTTTAAAAAATGCACAACAATTCTCTAATTCATTTTATTTTGACCCATCTGATCTGTATATGATATGATTCTTTATAAGATATGATTTTGACGGCCATGATTTTAAAAGATTTGGGAAAGCATTGAGACCAAAGAAGAAAATGCCGATAAACAGCATTTTCCCGTTTTGCCTCAATATTTTCTGTGATACATTATACACAAATATTATGTTTTTCTCAATCCATTTTGTCGTCTCTAATGTCTAATGATTTTTGGAACGGTCCAATTTTTTGCTGTTTGGGAAAAGATTATAATCAAGAAGTAAAGTTTTGTTTTCATACGTCGTTTTTGAATAGGGAACGATTTTATCAATATATCCGTGACTTAATTTCGGACAAACAAATGGTATTTCGCGGGTGTTGTTATAAAATTTCGTTACTACGGCTTGAATCAAGCCGTACGTAGTTACGAGATTTTCTAACAACACCGACGTCGGGTTTATCAAAACATAACACTAAACAGCATCTATTTTTAGCACAACATTCATTGCCATTCCAGACCAACAAAAATGGAGAAATTTCACCGAGACTTGAACTGTCAATTCGAGGACAAACACAACCTCTATCAAGAGAAGATCTCGGCCATTACACGACCAGGCATGACGAAAGACGACATGTTGGAAGTCTACGACAAATGGATAGAGTCGTACGAAGATGTAAGTGTCGTAGTTTTGTGTTTATTTGTCTTACTTTTTACAATGTCGTAAGATCCACGATTTTTGCGTTTAATTTCTTTCTTAGAATCCGCAATTTCAAGAAGTCTTTGAAAAAGATAATAATTGAAACATATATTTATCTGTTATTTACATTTTTGGATCATTTTAACATTTTTTGATAACTTTGCAATGGTTGCGAATTATCAAAAAAAGTTAAATGCAGTGTCCAGCTATGATATCATATCACAAATTTGTAAAAACATATCTAAACAATTGAAAGTTCAAATTCGCGATGCAAGTTTGCATGCGTTGGTTCGAATCTTGCAGGTTTCAGAAACCTGCAAGATTCGAACCATCGCGTGCAAATTCACAAAAGTTCAGAGTTCGATATTGAATTGTTAACATGGGTAAATTTTGCAAAGATGCTTAACACTATCGTGCCTGGATTTTAGTATTATATCGTATCACTGGTTACATATCATCACTTTTCAACAATACCCTCGTAACTGCAGCTTAAAACAAGCTGCAGTTACGAGCTTTTTGTTGAAAAGCATCCATATACCGGAATCATTATCTTCGGGGCACAGTTTTTCAACCACTTCTGGTTTCACATTTTGACACAAAACGACTATTTTTTCACCATTTTCACCTTTTGAACCCGTTGTTATCATGACATTAAATAAAGTGCTTTATTATGTCATTGTTTAATCTATGGACTACTGTACTGTATCATAGCATGACCTGTGTGGGTCAATTGTTTTGAAATGAAATGAAAACATGTATTCCTTAGACATTTTCCGAATGATATAGCTAAAAGTAATTTGCCATCACAATTCCAGCATATGAAAACATAAATATGAAAACATAAAATAAGAAATAAAAAAAAAAAAAAAAAAAACAAATCCAAAACAACAAAAACATTACAACTACCAAACAAAATAAAAAAAATAAGATAAATAAGGAACACCGATTGATTCAATCTAGACTGGGTTCCTGTCTGTTCATTTTTTCTTCTTTAACTTTCTCCGGTCTAAATAGGGGCCTATCAATATCAACACTATCAAAAACGGGTGCCAAAATATGTAACGGGAATCAGTCTTTAATGTGTTGTCTTATTGTATTTTGACAACTGGACTTAGGCTAGATTACTCTATGATTGAAATTATAAATAATAAAGTGGCGTTTTCTCGTTTCCAGGACAAATGTAAAGGAGCGTACGCCGGACCTATTCTATCAGCTAAATATGCCGGAGACAGCTTCCCAGAGAACGAAAGAGGTTCCGTTAAAGTTTTAGATGTCGGAGCTGGTACTGGTTTAGGAGCAATTGAGGTAAGAAAACTCTTCAACCACATTAATTGCATATTTATTTAATATCAAAATTTTCACTTGAGCCATAAAGTGCATTGCAACTGGAAACTTTTACTAGATATATGCAAGTTAATGAAGTTGATCATGGTCATCCTTTCAAAATTGAAAAAAGTGATAGCAATGGACTAATCGTCTTGAGCGAATTCAAGTTTAAACATTTCAAAACGAAAACAAATTGCACCTCGTATGATGTTTTCAAACAATACTTATTGCTATAATTTGGTTCTTATTTGTTATGCAGCTGCAGAAGTTGGGTTTCAAACACATCGATGCGTTAGACCCAAGTGTACCCATGTTGAATGTTGCCAAGGAGCGAGGACTGTATGAAAACTACTATGTTGAATATTTGACAGATGCTAAATTACCTATACCAGATAGTAAGTCTTTATATGCAATGTTTTGATCATTTGTTAAGGTAGACTTGGGGAAATTCAGAATGCTCACATGTAATCAGATTTATATTACTTACCTTTTCCGTGTAATGGTAATGCAAATAGGATTGTAGGAAATGTGACATTGCAACGCCTGTATCGTCAACTTTACAGAGTCGATGTCTTTTATAATCTTTTTCGAATTAACATGCATTCAGTGGTTTTGAGTTTCTGCTATGTTTAATTAATATCTTTAAACCGTTTTCATGGAAAATGATATCAGGTTTACTTTGCAAATATTTCTCATCAAATATTGTTTAAATCTATTTGTCAAACAAGTCATCACGATAGAATGTAGGCTTATACTTATAATTTTGGCGCTAGGCGTATACATAGGCTATAGCGACGAATTCTACTTCATCTGCTGTCATATCAGATAATTCTTTGTTTCCTCTTTTAAACGTGTTTATTTACATTTCAGACACATACGACTGTATAACCGGAAGTGGATGTTTCAGTGAAGGTCACGTGCCACCGGAAGGTGTCAAAGAAATGATTCGTCTTGTAAAACCAGGTATGTTGGCTTTTGAATATTCCTTTGAAGTTAAGTTCATATTATGTATATACATTCTTCTGAAAATCTAGAATTCTGACAATGTATGAAGATATGCATGCAAAGGAATATATCTTTGGTACTTCATAAATTTAAATGCATTGTGCACGAAACTTAGATGGTATCAGTACCCATGAATGAAAATGGAGAAACGAATTTAGAAAATGTGCCATGTCGGATAACTAATAAAGGAATACGGCCTGTGTTCCAACTCCCGGTCTGATCTTTTTTCCTCTTTAACTTCCCCCGATCAAAAACCAACATGGTCTATTATGGATACTACGATATAAAGCATTTATCATTTACGTAGACCTATTTGGTTAGCTTCAAATTTGCTGACGACATGCATACCGTTTCAGGTGGTTACATCATTATAACAACCCGACTGATTCTTATGGAAACCTCAGAGTACTACAAACCACTAGAACCCTTGATGGCGCAGCTTGAGAAGGAAGGCAAATGGAAGAAGATCGGCCGTGATATCTGGCCAAGATTCTACATTGATAAAGAGGCGGTCGTCTACTACTACCAAGTTTTATAAACTTTACAGCAATCTCAGTATTTTGTCGCTTTTCTGTCCAAAAACCTCGTAACTACAGCTTGTTTAAAGCTGCAGTTACGTGATTTTGGAAGAAAAACGATTATTTATAAATTCTTGCTTGATGTGAGGCTTTGATGCGGGTGCTCGCCAATTTCGGTTGTTTTAGCAATATCATTCATTGCTTTTCTAATATGCAGGCTAACCCATGACATTTCTTGGTCGTTAATGACAAAAGAATGGCCATTTTCTGGGCATTTCTAGAAGTATTTGCGTGAATGTGTTGTAAGGGCTGTATATGTTTATGCATGTAATCAAATGTGCACTTGCAATAATTTTTACGGGGTCTTCAATTTCGCGGATGGTATCTGTCCATATTTCGGATAGTATCTATCCGTTGTTATACACTTGTTACATGTAACAATGTGATGCTGTTATTTATCATCTTTGTAAATAAAGAATAAAGTTAAAAATACCATTAAGGCATTGTGGCGTTGTGCTTTGTATTTAAAATACGGTCTAGTCCCCTCCATGTGAAACAAAGTAACATTTTTAAAAGTCTTTTTCCACCTAATTCTTTTCCA
Organism: Fragum sueziense; assembly: GCA_963680895.1. Classification (NCBI taxonomy): domain Eukaryota; kingdom Metazoa; phylum Mollusca; class Bivalvia; order Cardiida; family Cardiidae; genus Fragum; species Fragum sueziense. The sequence goes on along the minus strand of OY804600.1, from coordinate 19,121,176 downwards.
AACAAGACCAGGGGCCCGTCTTATCAACGATCTTAGGACCAACTTGAACGGAAAATCGTAATGGTGAATTTGTTGTACGATCGTTGAAAATTACAGGCCTCTGATTCTGACGTCACTAATAAAAAACAATTAAGACAAATATGAAAAATGCTGGTGACCAGCATTTCCTTCTTTTGCCTTAATGTGTTGTGCGAAACTTTACGAAAAATAATGCATTTTAAAGTCATCTTCATTTTTTGTACAAATTGGAACATTGTAAACGTTTGGAAAAAGGTTAATCATTACAAGCCGATTTAACCATTACCCTAACAAGACCTGTTGTGACGCCCCGAACATAAAAGTCTTGGGAAAACATTGAGACAAAAGAAGAAATGCTGATAGTCAGCATTTTCTGCTTTTGCCTGAATTTTTTCAGTAAATTGGATATGTTATACAGAAATAGTATTTTAATTAGCATCCATTCTGTTGTTTGTAGCATCTTTCAAATGGAAACAGTCTAGACACAGCCTGGCTTTTACCCTTTCCAAATCTGTAAAAGTTAAGCCAAATACTGCACACGACAAACGGATATCTTCTCTTGCCTCGATGTTTTCCCCTAAACAATTTTGATAAAGGACAACATAATCAGAGTACCTGTGGGTAATGGTGAATGATAATCTCGAGTATAAGAATGCGGTCAAGAAAATCTCGTACAGTTCAGAAATTTAGTGGTACTACGATCAGGTAAGGTCGGATTAGGCTGGCTGCCTTATCTGTCACGCATTTGGACTCGTGCATATATGCACGTTTATTACGATGTGGAATCACGTGACCATCACCACCACCACCAACAACATCAAGTGCAGTGATTATTTGATAAATATGTAAATTAAGCCTTTCCCAAACATGATTGGGTTTGACGCCCCCGTATAATTGGCTCATGGAAATATCAAAGCAAAAGAAGAAAATGTTGACAATCAGCATTTTCTCCTTTTCCCTCAAAATGAGACAAGAGGAGAAAATGTTGATTATTATTATTTACTTATTTTGTTCCAATGTTATTCCCAAATCGAATTGTTAAGGGATACAAAATCAAATTTACCATGTCGAAAATGGTTTAAAGAAGAGAATGCGTATATACTTCAAGAATTTGCTAAATATGGTAGATGTTTTATAAAAAAAAAGTCAGATGATAAAAAAAAAAAATATTGAAGAGCTACTAAAATTTCACTTGGTTGTAAATAATCTATTTTATCAACTGACCTTCAAAAGATCTACCGCGGCCATCAAATTCCTGATGTTTTCCCATCTGCTATGCCGACTTCAAATTGGTCACATAAATTATTATCATAATTATCGCCAGTTTTCTGACATTGTTGTGACACGTAATTCCCCGCCTTGTCAAATGAACGTCCTATCATACATATAGACAAAGAATCCCACACTTTGCACTATACCAACATCTTCACGAGATAAAGATTTGACATCTCTTCTTTGCTTCTTACGAGGAAAACATATCGAAGAAATATATATGAAGGACATTATTTAAACCATTCCCATACAATGACGTCACAACATAATTAGGAGGGTTTAGAACACATTGTGGAAAACGAAGAATTACTTTTGGTAATCAGTTTCTTCATTTGCCATATTATTTAACTATAAAAAAAATGTGTTATTTTGTTCACTTGAAATAATTGTGGTCTGCAACATCTTTCAATTTGGACAACTCTAAGATTTAGCCGTCTGATAATGTTTTATACTCACACGGATTCATCTTGATGCTTGGCCCGTTGTGATTTAGACATCGTGTCCAAACAGGAAGGTCATTATTTGGTCAGTTGTGTCCAACTTTGATCTACATTGTCAAGTAGAGACATGCCTATTCACTCTTCCCAAAAGACAAGATTTTGTATCTTCCCTAATTTAAATACCTTGAAGAGGATAACATATGTAGAATATTTGAAATTATAGCGTAGAAATGTAATTAAAAGCAGAATATTTGAATATTATAGAATGGAAAGCATTTAGGAACACGAAGAAAATGCTGGTCATTAGCATTTTTTTTTTGTGTACCTCAATGCTTTCTAAAGCATTCTAGAGACGTCACAAGCAGGCCTTGTTTGGGAAATGCCTTTAACCTTCTACTTCTTTCCGGTAACATCCCAAATAGTCTACTCCCAATTCGTCTACTGTTTTAAGTGCATTGAGTCCCAATTCGTTTACCGTCCCAACTCGTCTACTTTTATGTCAAATCATCAATAAACAACATTATATTTATTTTAAGATATGAAATTAAGTATTATGTATTAAAAATCAAATGAAATGCAATTTCAATAGAAATCTTTAATATCATATTTTTGTACAAAGTATAGAAAAGTAGGCGAAATTGGAATTATGTCCAAAATACGAGTTCACAATAGTAGAACAGCTTTAAAAGTAGACAATTTGGGAGTAGACGAATTGGGAATAGACCAAATGGGATTAAACCTTCTTTCCAAACATCTGGTAAGAGGCTGATATTGGCGATCATATATAGAACAGCTGATTTAATGATGTCAAACCTGTAAAAAACTTACATACAACCAAGACCTAGTGCCTGTCTCCCATTTCAGCTCCACTTAAAAGAATGAAACATGTATAATCATTCATGGGGTATAACCTGGGCCCGTATTCACCAACGCATTCTAAATTTTAGAATTAGACTAAATCTAAAGAATTTGCTAAATTGGGAGTCTAATTCTAAAGTACGTATTCGCCAACGCGTTCTAAATCTAAATCTTTAGAAAATTATTTAGATAAAATCATTTCCAAGTCTACCACCTGCCGTGCCTACGTTTCATTGATGAAAAAATGGCCGCCGTTCACCGCTTCAAGGTTTGTTACATTCTTAAAATCGACAAAGGAATCCAAAAATAAAAAACAGTCTATTTAAAACTTAATCTTATACAAAAATTCGACGAGATAGCACTTTTTGAAGATATTTGAATGCACAAATCGTAATTCGACAGGCTCAAAAGGTCAGCCGGTAAGAAAAGTGCCATTCTTGTAAACATGTCTAACGCAAAATCTTTCACTTGTCATGGGCAAAACAAACATGTTAGCCTAACATTTCTTTTATCAGATATTGTCAGAGAACAATCAGCTCAAAAAAAAAAAAAAAAAAAAAAAATGCAACTCAACTCTACAACTAGCTCTGAACATCGGCCAGTGTGTTTTTGTGTGCACATGTGCGAGTGTGGGTTGGGATCGGAAGCCCGAAAGGTCCGTTTGATGAACAGCAGGATTGTGGCCGCTTACGCCGCGTACAAACTATTCTAAATTAAGACTGGTCTAAATTGCGTTGGTGAATAAGGAATTTAGAACTTTCTTGGCTGAGTAAAGAATTTTGAATTTAGACAAAGTCTAATTCTAAAATTTAGAATTTGTTGATGAATACGGGCCCTGATGTTCGTAACTGCAGTTACGCACATCCAATTTGGCGACTTCAAATTTAAGGGAATAATTCTCAAGCTTTATTTGTATAACCGGACGTGTTATTTGTTCGATTTTCTTCACCAATACGATGTTTGTTTATAATAAAAGGAGTTTGAATCGAAATTTAATTTTTTAGGTTAGCATAAAAGCTGTAATAAAGCTTTCAAAAAATGACGATGATGTGCCTGACTGGTACTTGAAAATATGTCAGTTACAGTATTACTGTTACGCACATCATGTGATTTTTTCGAGCTCCGATATTGGCCTACTAAATAAATATATCAGAATAAAGAGAGTGTGACATTATTTACAGGGTTACTATTGGTCAATATATCAAACGCAAATGAGATAGTGCCTGAAATCGATGCTTGTAAAACTCACCTGTTTGTCACTTCGCCATATTGGATGTGCTTAACTGCAGTTGCGAACACCAGGTTATACCCCGTGATCATTGGGCTGACGGTTATATCTATGGACAAATCAGGGTACGAGAGACCGTGGGCTAGTCCAGAATTTGGGCATATTCGGACTATGGCTCTGTCCAGATCATATGGATTTAGATAGAGATCTCGGAATCGGATTGTTGGATCACCAACGTTCTCTCTGAATCTTTATGGCTATCTTGAAGATGAAAGTTAAAATTTTAGAATCGAATTAATTATTGTGACACTGTCAGTACATCTTCAGATATGTGCAGTAAAACGGGTAACCACTCTAAGACCATTCCACGAGGTGCGTTCTTTAGAGCGAGATTTTTTGAGATATCTTGAGATTTCTTAATGTGTTTCAGGATAAAGCTTTCTTTAGAGCAAGGTTTTTAAGACGCTCAATGGGAGGCGCCATTACCCTATACTTCGTGTGGAACCCCTCTGTTAGAAATAATAATATAAGAGAGCATTTATCGAGTTATTCCGAATGCTCCATGGTACCATGGAAATGCTCCATACTTCATACAAATGACGTCATCAAGACGTCATTTGTATGAAATATGGAGCATTTGGAACACCTCGGTCATAATCTAAATCTTAAAAACACTTTATCTAAAACATCTTAAGAAATCTTTAAAAATCTCGCTCTAAAAGAACGCGCCTAGAGCTGTATACGTTGATCTCGTATAAAGTGTCAGGTTATTATCGTCAGCTGAGCTATAACTCGAACAGAAATTGATATTTTCATTTGCACACTTTGAATAAATCAAATCTACATTCACTGCACTTTTTGCATCCAATCGATTATAAATATGCTATAAAACATGTGTTACGGATGACTTAAAATAAGGTAAGTCTATCTAAAATTAAGATCAAGAAAACAAAATTGCTCTACATCTTTATGAATAACGGAGATTGGAAATAGACAGAAGGTAATATCCACAATTTATAAGACATAATTATAGTCCTTAGTTCTATATTGCAATTAGTTCTTTCTATTTTTTCTTCTTTTAAAATAAGATGCGGTAACCGAAAAAAGTTAGTTTTAATTGAAACCATCATCTACGTGTCATTTTTGTCTCACTGTGGTGGCGATCGCAAATCGCTTTTAAAAACATCCTAAAATATCACAAGAGCACCGCGACTTTGTAGGTGATTGTAATGGGGTTTTTTTTGCGCAAAGCACTGATTCTTTCAAGGTTGCAAAACCACTTTGGCGGGAAAGCCATTCATACAATAGGTATTTCATAAGATGCAGGTATTCGGACCGTTATAGGCATGCACCGGGCGTTAACGGAAGACAACTGTGTAAAATTTCACGTATTTTTTTCGCGACGCCAATGCCTGCCGTTTTGCACTTTTGCTATTCTCAATCGAAATCATCGTTCCAAACATTCGAAACAACTGTTTTGCAATTGAGACTTTGGCTCACTGCGATCTTAACGACCCCCGAAACGTGAAACAAGCCTTTACTAGAGCGCTGTGCAAGTCTTATGGGCACAGTATCTTTTATATCCAAAAAGCACAGTCGAAGTAAAAATAAGGGTGCCATAAAAAAACCGGTGGACGAAATTTGACTATCGTGATACACGTAGAAATTACGACTTCTAAAAGATTTATACCAAAATGTCAAAATACATATATGTGAGCATGATGTACAGTACGGCTTGCAGATAAACTACAGTACGCCGTAATATTGTCCCGGATTGGTACAAGAGCTTTTAAGTACTAAGCTAATGCAGATGATATGAATTATGTAATTGTTACTCGATTTTTCGTGAATATTGTTTCGAAGTTACATTTACATTTTAGAGACTTTAGTGACTAACTATTCTCAAATCATTAGGTGAAGAATACAAAAAGAAAAGAATATTTAGGCCACCTAAGTCGCAACATGCTAAACTAAACACATTAATTATTTGATATAAAGATAAAGGTCATAAAGTGACAAGTGCAATGACTTTTGCCGCAAGATCTTACATGTAAGATCACTTTTAAATCCAGGTCGTTGCCACCAACATGGAGAATTACAATCGAGATTTGAGCTCACAAGTTGAGGATAAAGATGATTTATACAAGAAAAAGATCTCCGCCATTACACGGCCAGGGATGTCTAAAGATGAAATGTTGAAGGTATATGACAAGTGGATCGAATCTTACGAAGATGTAAGTAATCGCTGCTTTTCTTCCAAAACCTCGTATCTGCAGCTTGTTTTAAGCTGCAGATACGAGGTTTTCGCAGAAAAGCGACGTAATGCTGGGTTGGGATTGCTTTCATATAATGCACGCATTGCCGCTTTTTTCTCGAAAAAACTCGTTATTACAGATTCAAACAAACTGTTGTTAGATCTACGAGGCTTTTGTTTAAAAGCATCTACGTACAGTCGAAACTGTCGTATGCAGCCAGCCAAGGGACACTCCAAAATTGGCTGCATATGACAGTTGGCTGCTTAACACAGAATAGAATATTCTGAAGGCTAGATGTAAATGTCTACTTGTATGACTGGCCCTATTGATATGAAGAAAAGGCAAGTGTTGTAAAGTAAAAAGGGTACACTTTTATATGACAATTAACTGTTAATCACACCTATTCATGGTTTATGCACATGATTAGGCAAATTGCCTGATGTATTATCCATATTTCACACATTGCCTGCCACCAATTAGTTGTGCATGGCTGCTTAAGGGGTTGTAGGTATAGAGCAATTGGGACAATTAAAGCTGGCCACTGACCACATTAGACAGTATATTGTTATTCACAGTTACTTTAAAGAGTAAAATTGCATGGGAGGACCTGGACTGGCTGCATATGACAGTTTGGCTGCTATACACAGGTGGCCGCTAACACAGTTTTGACTGTATATAATTTATTTCTTAGAAATTCGACGTAATTGACAATGATAAAATAATTAGCCTATATCAAGCATTAATCAGACCAGTTTAAAACAATGTCAACGTGTAACTAGATCTATATCGCTTAAAGTCCTTTCTTTTTTTGTCATAGATAATGCTATACAACACACAACTACACGTAAACACTAAGGGCGTACTTGATTCGCCGTTCGGTGTACACCTTCCAGTGTTCTCTCGAATCAAGTGAGACAGAACAATGTTCGGTGCATACACCTTTTGACCCAACTGACAGGTAGGTGTGGATAACCCGGATGTTAGAACAAAGATGGCTTCCACTTACTAGGAAGTGCCACAAATGTTCAATGTTTTCTCTTCTCTTGCCTTTTTAAAGCAACATAGCTGTTGCTCAGCTGCATGTAAATACATAGTATCCAAACAAAGAAACCTCGGCACAAATATTCTTGAATAAATGACGCAGTTCTGGAATATTTGCTCTTTTGGGAATAGATGCAAAATTCTGGTGTATTAATGTACCATCAAATCAAGGATGGTGCAAAAATAAAAATATGGCGTTGGCCATTCCTTTGCTAACTCATGGACTAATTTAATATGAAAATGCTGAAACCCGCATTATTCAAGCTTCAGATGACGATTTCCTTCCATTTGTAGATTTTCCAACAAATTGTTCCATACTTGATTCGCTGCTGAACTGGTGCAACGCTCCATTCCACTGCACCCAACTTGATTCAAAGCGGTGTAGTGTGACGTTCCAGAACGCTCTGGAACGTGCGAATCAAGCGCGCCCTAAGTGTCCTCGTGTCGTTCCGTTAATTGAAACATCTAACATAAACCCCTATAAGCTAAAGTGACAATATACGGTAGTGCTTACTCGGCTATTTTAATGATTTAGTTTTATTGCAAGAATACTACAAGATTACTGCCAATTGAGCATTTATATAGAACGGAATCATAGGTGTACAAAAATCTACAAAGTCTACAAAAAATTTTCATCGTACTTAAACTAGGAATTATTACTTCTTTTCCATAGGACAATTGTAAGATCGCATACACAGGTCCGATTCTAACAGCCTAATATGCGGGAGATAGCTTCCCAGAACCACAGCGGTCATCAGTCAGAATTCTAGATGTGGGTGCTGGTACGGGTTTTGGGGCGATCGAGGTCAGATGTTTTAGTCTAAAAAAATCTGCTGATTTTTCAATTTACATTTTCGCCTTTTAAAAAATCTACTTAGTTAAAAAAAAATCCTGGCCATGCTTCATATTCATTCAGGACAATGAAATCTCGATATTCTTTTTAAAAAGAGAGAGAGAGAGATTCAGTACGGGTACAACAGTATATGAGGGTTGTGGATTTTGCTTCTAAAGACCCTTTCAAATACACCATTTCGTGTCCACATCAATGCCGAATCACGTCCTAAAAGGTGGCCCGCGCTGCAAATTTTATTTAGAACGTGATCATGTAGACGCGATGTGGACTGAGCATTACCTAAATGTTCATGATAATTACAGTTAAGAAAGTTGGGATTCAAACATATCGATGCGTTAGACCCAAGTGTACCCATGTTGAATGTTGCCAAGGAGCGGGGACTGTATGAAATCTACTACGTTGAATATTTGACAGATGCTAAATTACCTATTCCAGATAGTAAGTGTTTACTGCTTTTATAATCTGCATTTTCTTTTGTTCATTTGAAATTGTGCAATTTAGGCTAGGAGACATTGCAACCTCCAACATCAGTATCGACTTTCCAAAGCCGGCTAAGTTCTCTAGATTTTTTTAGCTGCAGTTACGAGGGGTTTTTTTGTTGTTGTTGTTGAAAAGTGAAGATATAACATACCCTATTTCTTCTCTTTAACGAGCCATTTACTTTTCAGACACGTACGACTGTATAACCGGAAGTGGATGTTTCAGTGAAGGTCACGTGCCACCGGAAGGCGTCAAAGAAATGATTCGATTGGTTAAACCAGGTACGTCGACATTGCATTATAATCTTTTGACGCTAAATTCATATAGGCCGACAATCCTCAGGAAACCAAAAATTCGGACATTGTATTAACATTATGCACATAAATACGCAAGCGAATATAATTTTTATCTTTGATACTTGATCGATGAAACCAAATTCTAATGCATCATTAACGAAAAATTTATAATTGAAATTGTATCAGTACCTCTGAATGAGAATGAAGCAACAAAAAGCGCAATTTTGGATAACAAATAAAGGAATTTAGCCTGTGTTTCAACTTCCGGTCTGGTATTTTCCCTCTTCAACTTTCCGCGGTCAAAAATCAATGTGGCCAATTACCATCCATTCTCCCCGCAGAGTGATCGTTCGTTGCTCTTCACATATCATATCTGCAAGGAGCTATCTCGGCTGGAACCGATGAATCGTGGTCTACCGAAGGATAACGTCTTTAAGGTTTACGAACTGAGAATGAAAACACTGGTTTCTAGCCATACGAAATGCATCAAATTACACACACTTGAAAATACACTTCACATAAGGTGATTCACCGTGCCGGATTTCAAGATTATGCTTCAAGAAGAAAATAATTTACAAATAAAATTTTACTCTTTATTCATATGCAAGGGAGGTAATTTTGAACATTTTTATCAAATATTTCCACAAGTATGCATTAATTCAAAATTCTAAACCATACAAAATGCTTATGTTTGTATTTGGTATGGAAATATAACACAGTTTAGAAATTACTGGCACTTTTCAAATTTCGCCTCTGGATATGCATCTCATTCTCAGTTCGTAAACCTTAATTACTTTGTACCTGTTTTATTTCTTGTATTATACATTAGAGGAAGAAAATATTATTCTGTTTGCAACAGAAGAACCTTTTAAGCATTTGCGTAATTGCTTAACTTATTTATATATACATTTCAGGTGGTTACATTATCATCACGACCCGACTGATTCTGATGGAAACCTCAGAGTACTACAAACCGTTAGAACCTTTGATGGCGCAGCTCGAGAAGGAAGGCAAATGGAAGAAGATCGGCCGAGATATCTGGCCAAGATTCTACATTGATAAAGAGGCGGTCGTATACTACTACCAAGTTTTATAAACTTTGCAGCAATCTCAGTATTTCGTCGCTTTTCTGTCCAAAAATCTCGTAACTACAGCTTGTTTAAAGCTGTAGTTACGAGGTTTTGGAAGAAAAAGCGGTGATTTGTTTATAAACTCTTGCTTAACGCAAGGCTTTGATGCGGGGCTCGCCAATTTCGGCTGTGTTTTTGGCATGCCTTGCAGTGTTAAGGAGTCATTCTGGTTTTTTCTAAAACTTCATCAGGGAAAAGTATGGACAATATGTTTCCATGACATAGATCATTATGACGAAAGAACGTCTATTTTCTGGGCATTTATAGAAGTATTTATGTGAATGAAATGAAAGGGTGTTAATAATTGTTTATGCAAATACATGCAATAGGGAACGATTTTATCCAGGGGATCGTGACGTAATTTCGGACAAAAATAGTTTTTTGTGGGTGTTGTTACTAAATCTCGTAACCACGACTTGATTCAAGCCGTAGTTACAATATTTTATAACAACACTGACAGTTTAACAAAACATAATGGGTTTCCCAGTCTATTTTTAGCACAAATTGTTTTGCCGTTAGATTTATACTTACAATACTTTTTCATTGAGTCTTCGAATTCTCCGGATGGTATCTGTCAAATTTCGGATAGTATCTATCCGTGGTTACATACAATTGTTAACAATGTTGTGTTATTATTTATCATCTTTGTAAATAAAGAATAAAATCGAAAATACCATTACTTTTTTGCTACGTTGTACTTTGAAACTAGAAAACCCCTTCCAAGCAAAGCCATAAAATGCTTAAGGTAGAATACCCCTAATGAGATTCGCACGACATCGGAATTATTCGGAATTATTCGGACGGCGTCGAAAACATTCGGCGGTGGAACTTCCCACCGCCGAATGTTTACGGCCGCGCCCAAATAGGTTCGAATACGTATCGACGTCGCTCGTAAACATCCGATGTTTTATTAATTTAAATATGGCCATATTATGGGTATTCTACCTTAACCCATAATATCCCACCATAATGTAAGCCTTTTCCAAACAAGACCAAGGTGACCAAGGAGACAAAGTATTAGGCATATCGTCTTTTCCCTAAATATTTTGAAATATTACACACACTATGCTTATCGTCATGCATTTTATTATCTGAAGGGTTTTTTTTTTTTTTTTTTGGGGGGGGGGGGGGGTTACAAATCGAAGCATTGTTAACATTTTTAATTTGGAAAAGGATTAATCATTGCAGGTCTAGTTAACCATTGCCCAAACAAGATCTGGCCCGGTTTCTTGAAAAAAAACTTAAGTACATACTCATTAGTACATGTTCAACTTCAATGGAATACTCTCCAACGTTGAAGGGTATTCGATTTAAGTTCACGTGAATTTCGTGTGATTTGAGTACGGTGCTCAGATTTGAGTCTGAGAACGTACTTAAGTTTTTTCGAGAAACCGGTGCCTTATTTTGACGTCCCCAATAGAAAGGCTTTGGAAACGGGTTAAGTATTTGAGGCGGGATCTGAAAAAAGGCACGTGTAGCATAGGTCTTAGAATACCGCCACGAATCCAGATCATTCCTTAACCCCTTACAATAAAATGACTATTTTTTGCTCCCTACAAAATAATGGCTTTGGAAAACAATGTGGTTAATGAAGAAAATGCTCGCGACAAGCAGTTTCTTCATCTCCCACTATGTTTTCTATCCAACAACGTTGTGGTAACGGAGAAGTTTTCAAAAACTTTAGAGCAGAACTCTCTTTACGATCGAGGCTCTTCAAGTTTGGTGATAGGTCTATTTACCGTAGTGCGCCTGGTTAGTGTTTTTTAGGTCGGGAAATCTCTCCGAGATTTTCCTAACTATAGCTACGCAACGCTTGTAACTTTTTTCTATCTTTTTCTATCTTTGACTCGTATCTGCGGCTTTGTTTTATCTGCAGATACGAGGTTTTCGATATCATCTGGCCGCCGCATAGTCGTTTGTCTGAGTCCGCCGCGAAAAAGTAGACCTACCCTTGAACAATTCAAAATTGCTCAAATAACAAAATCATCGTTAATAGACTTTCATTTCCTAATTGTTTTATCAAAACAGTGCAGCAGTTTGCTCGTAAGTGCGAAAACTATCAACCTCTCTTTTTTTTTTTTTTGGCGAAAAGGTTGATAATTGGTGTGGCAGACTAGAGCAGACGAGAATTTCATCACCAAAACAAATAACTGCGACACAGTTCGTTTAATCGGACATTTCCGTAAAGCACTCGTAGAGACACGGAAAATCTATTTATATCCTGAGTGTAATCAAGTCCTCCTCCTTGTTCAATCGCTATGCGCATAATTTACAACACATGCATTGTATCGGGTTATAATAACGTGTTAACACTTCGCGGTGTAAAGCTAGTATATAAGGCCAATGCTTTGACCAACCAAAGTGTTACCGTAACGGCGTTGTACGAACTTTTGGCCGTCCTGAGTACCTACAACGTAATTTTCGTGATATATTCATCCTTATTTATCCAGCCTTGGGTTTAACGGGTATTTAGTAATCTTTCTTCGACCTGGGTTTGAGATATAGGCTATTTATGAGTTAATTGTAGGGTTCTGTCTCTGCAGAAAAAAGGGGTGATAGAGTTGTCTCTTTCACAAACGACAGAAAGAACAATTCCCAAGTAAAAGCTAATGCAAAAAGCAAAAAGGACATCAAAAATAAAAAGAGAACAAGATCTAGATTTGTGTGCAGAAAATACGAGCTTACTTTTTCAAATTCTGAGTTTAACACACATGTTATTAGAATTGTTGATTAATGTTTATGGTTTAACCTTTACCATTATTTACAATGTACTATATTGTAAATTCAATGATCTAGATCTAGTCAGTTTTCATGTCACTTTGTGAACCATGAAAGTGACAATTCACAATTATTTGTACATAAATTTTACATTTATTCTATCTGAAAGAGCATGTTTTCTTATGAAAATTCTGAAAATTTCAAGCCAAAATATTGAACCGTTTACGAGAAATATATATTTTTGTGCTTAAATTAAACAAATTGTTGTGGACAACAGTTAAGATTTATATAGAATTTGTCATTTTGTCTCAACTATAAAGGCATATTTTCGCTTATAAATAACAACTTCAAAAACTGATAGCATTTCTATATGCATTACAATAAACAATCTTTGCATAAGACATACTTTCAAAAAAATGAAATAAATGCGAAATGTCACTTTAATTTTAACTTCATTTCTCATTCTGAATTTTGCTCAGAAATTTTCCCGTCATAATATTAATATTTTGCATCGTGCAAAGTTTGACCTTTCCTAAACAGTGATATGTAAAAATGCTCTCATGCCCGTAGGAAGTAATTCGATAAAGGGGGAGGGGCTCAAAACTCTGTCCGGGTTTGTGTCTGAACATTTAGGGACTAAATTGGCTTTTTCTTCAATTTTCTATGTAAAATGAGGAAAATTCGGTATTTTTGACCAACATTTTGGGCTTATCCCCTCCCTCCCTTCCGTAGCCCCAACCTGTGCTTACGGGACTGCATCAAAATCGGAATACTGTTGCTAATGTCAAATTTGTGTTGATAATTTAGATAAATATTCATGTAAAGTTTAGCCGAAGAGTTGTTGAAAGATAGATTGAGACTAAGAAAAAATGTTGGATATCAAAATGTATTCGTTTTGCCACCATGTTTCCTGAAATCTTTTTTTTTATAATGGATATCAAAATGATATAATGTTTTACAAACTGTTAACCCAGACAATTCATTAAAACAGTCCATCCGTAATGAGATTCATGTGACGTCGGATCTTTTCTGACAACGCCGTAAACATTTTTAACATACGGTTACCCGTTCAACACGGACACGTTACGACTTAAAAAATTGACACTTTCCATCACCGAATGTTTAGCCTACGACATCACCGGAATAAAATACGACATCGTGTAATGGATTTGGTTTATTTGGGTTTTATGAAGTTTTCAACTAGATCTAATAGGGTCATATCGCGGCGGGACGTGTAATGGAGTAGATCTATATTGTTGAAAATTACCCTTTCGTCTACTATGATTTCTTCTCTAGAAATTATATCAAATTTTTGCTTATGTAAACTCGGGAATTAGAGTATAAGGGTTAATTTTAATGATAACATCAGATAACAACATTGAGAATCTTTTAAGAATTCAATGTAAATTCAATGTAAATTTAAGAAAATTGACCATATACTGTATTTCGAATCCTCTGTTTCCCGACCTTCAGTACTATCAGTACTTTGATTTCCTGTTGCCGCAAAAGTCTGGCTGTCGATAAAGAGAACATGTATCGTTCTGTCCGTACTCGTGATCGTATGCGGTATTTATACAGGGTTTATGTTTTTTGGATACCAACATTTCAGCCCTTACCTATTACAGGCCTTGTCCGTGAACACAACAAAATTAAAACACGGTGTTACTTAACTTCTACCGACTACGGTCAAAATGAGTTCCGTAACATTTGCCCATTGTTAAAACTGCATAGTTTCAAGATTCCTTCCGACAAATACATGTATTGATTTCTTGTTCAGCTGATCTATGTATTAGATAGAGGCTGTACAGTAGATTCTACGCGAAATAAACATTCAATTTATGCGCGCAGCGCATTGAATGTTTATATCGCGTAGAATCTACTATACAGAATCTATCTGACTTAGTGTTCGCTAGCTGTTCTTTGGAGACAGGGCGTGGCTATGTATAGACGTCACATAAACAGATCGACAGTCAGGTTTATGCGAAATATATAATAATAGCGGCGAAATTTTAAAATATACTGCATTTTAATTGATCCAAAAAGTAGGTCGAACACTAAATCATTGTATTCGTTTGTCCTTTTGCCTCTCGGCATAGCCTGCATTGGAAACATTGTGTTGATAGGCAAACTGAAATGTTTCAGACGAATTACCAGCACGTCCCCTGTTCAGGATTCCCAAACGGACATTCTCTTTGTGATCACTGGTTTACTCTTCACAACTTCGGTGATCATTGGCGTTGGGTGATCATCAGGAAAGCGATTAAACAACGAGCAGCGTTACACTGGTCGGCGTTAACGTATACCACGTACAGCTGAGCAATTACGCCTTGAACTTCTTTCTGTACCAGTGGAAAGGAACATTGTTTAACCCTTTCCCAAACAACCAAATTTTAGGGTAGTTTTATTTGAAAGCTGCTGCAGAAAACAAAAAAGTGTGACTAAAGACAGGATTTGTGTACAATTTAGAGTGGAAAATATTAAGGCAATGGGAGAAAATGCAGATTATCAGCATTTCCCCCCTTTGCCTCAATGTTTTCCAAAGCCTGTCCTGTTCTATTAGGGACGTAAAAAGCAGGTCTTGTCAGGGAAAGGGTTAAAGAGGAATGTAGAATGATATGCGGTGAAATATACGGCTTTCCACGAGAAAAAGTCAACAAATGTCTGAAAGTGCAGTGACTTTTAAAATGTCTTTATTCTTGCAAAGTGATGCAATGATACTAAGCCAGCCATATCGATATGACGATAAACTTACAAAGCTTTTAAAGTGACATTTCAGAATTTTTGTCATATTTTTTTCTTTTATTTTTATCTGAAAGAGCATATTTCCTTATGAAAATTCTGAAAATTTCAAGCCAAAGTATTGCACCGTTTACGAGACATTTATATTTTTGTGTTAAAATTGACATACTTAAGACATACTTTAAAAAATTGAATTTGGAATGAAATGTCCCTTTAAGTTGTAATCAAATTATATTACCACAGGGAAACCAGGCCCCGGCCCCGGTTTCTCGAAGAAACTTAAGTATATTCTCATGAGAACATGCTCAATTTCAAAGGGATATTCTCCAACGTTGAAGGGTATTCGATTGAAGTTCACGTGGATTTCGTGTGATTTGAGCACGGTGCTCAGACTTGAGCATGTGAACGTACTTAAGTTTTGGTCGAGAAACCGGGGCCCGGTTTCTCGAAAAAACTTGAGTACGTTCTCAGACTCAAATCTGAGCACCGTGCTCAAATCACATGGAATCCACATGAACTTCTATTGAATACCAATCAAAGTTGATTTGTATTCAATTGAAGTTGAGCATGAACTCATGAGTATATACTTAAGATTTTTCGAGAAAACGGGACCAGGCCCCGGTTTCTTGAAAAAAAAACTTAAGTCCGTTCACACGCTCAAATCTGAGCACCGTGCTCAAATCGCACGAAATCCACGTGAACTTCGATCGAATACCCGTCAACGTTGGAGAGTATTCCTTTGAAGTGGAGCATGTTCTCATGAGTCTATACTTAGGTTTTTTCGAGAAACCGGGGCCAGGTCTTGTTATAAATATAAGTGTTCACGCCCCCTTAAACACGGTGAATATTGTGCATCATGGGATGGATAACACCCAGGGACAAAATTAATCTCGATTCTGGTCAAATATTTTGCAATGAAATTCTTGCCTTTTTTCTGTTTCAATTTTAAAATGGTTTGTTCAATGTACCCAGATTTACTGAACTTTTTGTCAGATTTATGAATTATTTGTGGAATCCTTTTACTTTACCAAAAATTGATCCTTACCGACCAGAAAAGAAAATGATAACAACTACGGTCAAATGAGCCATGCTTCAGGTAATAAATTGTGCAATAACTTTCTTATTTGTGAGTCAATTTTGAAGCTGTTTATTGCTTTTACCCCGCCTTACTAAGCCTTTCCTCCGATGTATGACTTACTTGAAATCTTCTCTCAATTTTCCAAAAATATGATTACGACCGACTAGAAAAACGCTCTGAATTTTTTGTCGTTTTTCTGATTGGTTGGGAACAATTGTTTACAAAACGTACAAGGAGGTTCCAAGTAAGACATATATCAGAGGAAATGGCTTGGTAAGGCAGTGAACATGCAATAGATGCAATAAAACGTTTGAACATTGACGCGGAAATAAGAAAGTTGTTTCAAAATGTCTTACCTGAAGTGAGGCAAATTTGTCAGTAGATTTACCCATCCCATTATTCACAATCTCCCCCGTGTTAACTGTTTCCCAAACAAGACCTGGTTTTGACGTCCCTAATAGAAAAGGCTTGGGAAAACATTGAAACAAAAGAAGAAACTGCTGATAACCAGCAGTTTCTCCTTTTGTCTCAATATTTTCTGTGCTATATTTTACACTTATCCTATCTTTAATAACATCCATTTTGTCATTTGTGGCAGTTTTTGAATTAAGTGGATCACCCTTAAAAGGATCAGTTTTAGCCTGTTAGGTATGCCGGTGTCTTAGGGTAACCTGTCCCCTGAGTAACGTGTCCCCTCCTGGGAAACGTGTCACCCCTAGTGGATTTTTTTAAATCATAATCTGTACTTTCGATGCATATTTTGCTTTAATAATAAGTTATTTTAAACATAAAATTAACATTTTTATTTAATCTTATATTTTCACATTTTCAAAGGATGAAACCAGACGAATCGATAAATGTGTGAATCATAACATTTGTATGCCTATCATGAAATAAATATATTTTAGATAAACCCAAATTACAGTCACTACACTTTCTTTGCATCCAATCGATTTGCATTAAACGTGTTATGGATGACTTAAAATAGGGTAGGTCTATCCAAAGTAAAGATCAATGAAACGAATTTGCTCTAGATTTTACTGAATAACGGAAACTTGAAAAAAATAAAGGTAAAATTCAATATTAATAATTTAGGCATGATTATAGGTATAATTTCTATGTATTGTAAATAATTTATAGTGTTTTCCCCTTTTATTTAAATAAAAAAGAGCACCGAAGAAGTATGTTTTAAATTAAATCATAGTCTACGTGTCAAGTTTCTGTCTCACTATGGCGGCGATCCAACGTCGTTCCAACGGACATCATAAAGTAGTGTAGACGTATCATGACTTCAAGATTGTGTGATCTTATTATTCAACCTACTTATATAGGACCAATGAAATTGCATTTTTAGCCCGCATATCTTAAAAATTCGTCTTTACATTATTGTGTCGCCCCCATGGGGCGACACTACTTGTGATATACTTCTTCTAATTTTAGAAATTACGTCATGAGCGATAATTGTTTGTACTTGAAAATCGTATATAACCTACCCATAGACAGTTTACACGATATATTTTTCAAACAGTACTATTTAGTATACTTTGAAGTTCATCTAATCCAAGAACACGCAAAAAGCTCAAGAAAACAAAATTTTAATTATTCTATTTTTGTATGTAGCAATGGAAAGTCCCTACTTCCGGTTTGCCCAATAGGGCAATATCTAAATTCTATACGATTTGGCGACCACTAAATCCTATCCGATTTGACCACATTAATGCACAATAATCAAAGTACAACAAGTACTTTAGTATTGAATTAACACATCGCATACAATTTGGGCTGATCAACTTACATAATTTCAAGGATCGTTTTAACTGTACAGGTATGTGTATTGCTAGTGGAACATTATATATTCACATGCTTAATTCAAAATAGTAAACTTTTAGGGGGATTCTCATCTGGTTTTTATGTTCCTAGTAGAAAATCAGCTTTGTAATCAAAACAGTTCAATTCTTTCCTGTTTCGGGAAAATGGTTTAGGAAATCTATCTGCATCGTGTTATGTTATGATTAAGTTATTTTAGTCCAGTCAATTGGATCCCCTATACCCAGGGCTGCGTTTACAGGCAGTGTAGACAAAAATCAATATCATTACACATGCAACCTGATCTTAGTCTATATTACGGCATAAATTCGTTATCACCATAGCGTCTAGTTTCACGAAGAAATCATTGACAAACGGAGTCTTATCCCTCTTTAACTTCTTCTTACATCATACTTTCGCAATATATCATAACACATGTATAGCACTTTGGGGACTGTGTCCTTAATTTGGTCAGAGCCTCGCTCAGATATAACATTCACATTCTATTTGTTAACCGTGCCTGAAGGATTTGTGTGAAAAAGTACAAAAATAGGTCCCAATAAATGACATGACAGAGCATTCTTGTGCATTTCTACAGATTTGGCATATTGAAATCATAAAAAGTTCAATTTTCAGATTTTGACCTAGTATATCAATTTCAACTTACTACTTTTTATAAACGTCCTCGAACCCATTCCTGCGATTTGCAAATATAACATTCACTCAATTACGCAGATAATTAGTTTAAACTTTACGACTGTGTTCATTTTTTCACTACCGTAACGAATTCGTAAAGAGGCACAGTTACTCTTTCTGCTCTCCGAAAAACATGTAGCTTTTGCATAAGATTGGATTTTTTTTCGTTTATGTACTAAATTAATGTTTCTAAGTATTTCTTGAATAGAAAAAAAAATCTTTGTTTTTCAATTATCTATGAATACAACCCATATTGATAATTGAGAGATACACTTTATTTAGAGTCATCCAGAGATATAAAACCTCATTTTGCAGTCTGATTAAGCACAATTTGCATTTTTCATTGCAAATATTTACTCCAATAAGTTAATGATAGCTTAAATGCGAAAATTTTTAACAGCGTTACGGTACGGAAGATAGTGTTACGGTAGGAAATGAGATATCAGAATTCGAAAATCAAAGATGTTAACGAAACTGGGAAGTGAGTCTCAAAAGACTGTGCCACTAGGTCTTTGAAAAAATCTAGATGAATACATCCTGTTTACGGTTAAAAGGCCAATGAAGTTATTCATATTCTTTTTTTTTCTAAACATGCCAAAATGTATGTTGCTACTTTTTCACTACCATAATAATGCATTCCCTATCTTAACACTAAAATTGTTGAGCCATATATCCTAAATGATACATGATAGCAATTTCTTTCGTTTATAGGCTGCATATTGAAGAGATGCAATACACACAAACTGTGAATCTGAGACCATTTCTTATTTAGGTATTGTCCGTTTTTATTCCAAATGGCTAAAACTTTATATGCAAGATTCTCACTGACCACTGGAACTTTTGTTTTCATATTTTGCAAATGTGTATGAAATGACAACACAAAATTGTATACTAAGTCACAGAACTCTAACGAGTGTTTCAAAAGAGTTACATCCATTTCCTACTTCCAATTTCACTACCGCAACGATGTTTTCACTTCTGTAACGAAGTTAGTACCTCAACAACCGCTAAACTAATTGTTTTGAAACTTTGCACATGACGTGTTGGATCACAACACAGGATAACGGAGCAAGTCCTAGATCTCTGACAATCACAGTCAGAATTATATTTTTTCGTCTTGCAATTTTACTACCGTAACATAGAGTTAACTTCCGTAAAGAAGGGAATGTGTCATGGTAGTGAACATTACGTTAATGAAAATCCATCGTAAATTCTGACGCAAAAGTAAAATTTCAGATTTATTTTTGCATAAATTTTACTTTTATTTCTATCTGAAAGAAAAAACAAATTCTTACGAAAATTTCAAGCCAAAATATTGAATCGTTTACAAGAAATATAGGTTTTTGCACTAAAATTAAACAAATTGTTGTGGACAACAGTTCAGATTTATATGGAATTTGTCATTTCTGTCTCAGCTTTAAAGGCGTATTTTTCGGTTATAAATAACAACTTTGAAAAAATGATAGCATTTGTACGCATTAGAATAACCAACCTTTGCATCAAGGCATACTTTTAAAAAAATAGAATTGGAATCTTATGCCCCCTTTAAATTGCATGGTCCAGTTTCGGGCGTGCGTCCGTGCGAAAATCTCTTCCCCAAAATATTTTCTTCTACAAAACTACCGGATCAATTTCAACGACAATACCCTATACAGGAAATTCCTTGCATAGAGCCATTCAAATTTCATAAAAAAATATAATAGATCTAATTTCATGCAGAACTCTGGTTGCTATAAACCTGCTCATTAGATTTAATTGTAATAAAGCAATATGTTGCTTGGAAAGGCCTCTATTAGAGTCATTAATGGAATTCCGATTAGATTTAAGACTTGATTGGAAAAATATACATTCAGCAAAAAAGTAAATGTTGAAAAAACACAGATAAGAAATCAAATATTGTAAAACACATTTAAGGGCGACACAATTTTCTTTGCTGTACATTACAGCAAGTTTTTACTTGTATCATGCATGAGCGAGACAGTCGGCTAGTTTGTGACGTCTATATATAGCCACGCCCGGTCTCCAAAGAACCGCTAGAGAACACGAAGTCAGATTGAATCTGTATACACGGTGGATAATCACGTGATACAACAATTGCAGAAAATCTTCAACAATTTTGTTAATACGGGACCGATTTGAATTCTGTTTGAAGCAGAGAAGGTCGACAGACATCACACATGAGATGGACGTGGCGGGTTTTTGAAAAATCAACAAATAAAAAGTTATTGAAGATCAACCAAAATGCTGGGTGATATTAAAAAAATGATAATAATCAGTTGATTTTTCAGAAATCTTTCACGTCGAGCTTATTCCTGGCATTTTCTCACCTTCTCTGCTTCAAACCGAGGCGACAAATGCACCACTTCAATGCATAAAATATTTCTTCGGATGTCGGGCCGAATAGAGTTTTCTTTCGGTGACGTCTGAGTCGCGTTCCTTAGAGCGAGATTTTTTAAGATTTCTAAAGATGTTTTTGTTACAGCGTTTTTAAGACCGAAATTATAAGCGAGGCGTTCCGAATGTTCCATACTTCATACAAATGACGTCATCATGACGTCATTTGTATGAAGTACGGAGCATTCGGAACTCCGCGGTTTATGAATCATTGAAAATTCGGAACAACTCGGTCAATTCTCTCCCATATAGATTCTACAGAATTTACCGAGGTGTTCCGAAAGAAGTATAGAGCAATGGCGGCTCCCAGTGATCGTCTTAAAAATCTTGCTCAGAAGAACGCTTTATCCTAAAACATCTTAAGAAATCTAAAGATATCTCAAGAAATCTCGCTCTTGATAAAGAACGCGCCTCTGGTATTAATATTTTTGGGGTGTACTGACTCATACTTTTGCATTTTGTTAATTTATCTATTTATTTGCTCAGTCTGTTCGAATTTTTCATATCGTCAATTCGTGTATGTGGAGTAGGCCTATTTGCTACAAGAACATAAGCTGGTTTGGTACAAGAACATAAGTACTAAGCCGGTTTGTTACAAGAACATAAACTAAGTACTAAGCTGGTTTGGTTCAAGAACATAAATACTTGGCTGGTTTTGTACAAGAACATAAGTACTAAGCTACTGTAGATGGCATACATGTGCTCGTTATTCGATTTATCTAAAACAACAGTAGTGAATGCAGCATCGCATGTTCTTTTGAAATAATGATTCCAAATTACACATCGGCATAATATTTGTCTTATGTATTGAAAATATTTGGTAAAGAATTAGAGAGAAAAAACATAATAAGCACCTTAAGTTTGCAACACAGTAATTTAAAAACATTTGTTATATGAATTGGTAGAGATAAAGGTCATGAACTGACAAGTACAGTGACTTTTTACCGCAAGATGTAAGATCACTTTTAAAATCCAGGTCGTTGCCACCAACATGGAGAATTACAATCGAGATTTGAGCTCACAAGTTGAGGATAAAGATGATTTATACAAGAAAAAGATATCCGCCATTACACGACCAGGGATGTCTAAAGATGAAATGTTGAAGGTCTACGACAAGTGGATAGAATCTTACGAAGATGTAAGTAATCGCTGCTTTTCTTCGAAAACCTCGTATCTGCAGCTTGTTTTAAGCTGCAGATACGAGGTTTTCGCAGAAAAGCGACGTAATGTTGGGTTGGGGTTGCTTTCATGTAATGCATGCATTGCCGCTTTTTTCTCGAAAAACCTCGTTACTACAGATTCAAACAAACAGGTGTTAGATCTACGAGGCTTTTGTTTTTAAGCATCTATATATTTCATTTCTTAGAAATTCGACGTATTTGACAATGGTAAAATAATTAGCCTATATCAAGCATTAATCAGACCAGATTAAAACAATGTCAACGTGTAACTAGATCTATATCGCTTTAATTAACCCTCTCCCAAACGACAAAATTTTACGGTTATCCACTTGTTTTCCCAAGCCTATTCTATTATGGACGTCAAAACCAGGTCTTGTTTGGGAAAGGGTTAAAGTCCTTTCTTTTTTGGTCATAGATAATGCTAAACAACACTCATCTACACGTAAACACTAAGTGTCCTCGTGTCGTTTCGTTAATTGAAACATCTAACATAAACCCTTATAAGCTAAAGTGACAATATACGAGTACGGTAGTTTTATTGCAAGAATACTACAAGATTACTGCCAATTGATCATTTATATAGAACGGAAGCATAGGTGTACAAAAATCTACAAAGTCTACAAAATATCTTCATCGTACTTAAACTACGAATTATTACTTCTTTTCCATAGGACAATTGTAAGATCGCATACACAGGTCCGATTCTAACAGCCAAATATGCGGGGGATAGCTTCCCAGAAACACAGCGGTCATCAGTCAGAATTCTAGATGTGGGTGCTGGTACGGGTTTTGGGGCGATCGAGGTCAGATGTTTTAGTCTAAAAAATCTGCTGATTTTTCAATTTACATTTTCGCCTTTTAAAAAATCTACTTAGTTAAACAAAATCCTGGCCATGCTTCATTTCATTTAGGACAATTAAATCTCGATATTTTTTTTAACCCATTACCACTCATTGACTCTTTTTGACTCCTTACGAGAAAATGGCTATGGAAAACATTGTGATAAATGAAGAAATTGCTTATGACAAGCAATTTTTTCATTACTCACAATATTTTCTATACAAAAGGACCCAAAAATGTACTATTTCATTGACTTGAGATTGTCGTCTGCATCATCCTTGAATTTGGAACAGTCCAAAAAATTTGTCGTTTGGTAATTGGTAAAAAAAGAGATTCCGTACGGGTACAACAGTATATGAGGATTGTTGATTTTGCTTCTAAAGACCCTTTCACATACACCATTTCGTGTCCACATCAATGCCGAATCACGTCCAAAAAGGTGGCCCGCGCTGCAAATTTTATTGAGAACGTGATCATGTAGACGCGATGTGGACCGAGCATTACCTAAATGTTCATGATAATTACAGTTAAGAAAGTTGGGATTCAAACATATCGATGCGTTAGACCCAAGTGTGCCCATGTTGAATGTTGCCAAGGAGCGAGGACTGTATGAAAACTACCATGTTGAATATTTGACAGATGCTAAATTACCTATTCCAGATAGTAAGTCTTTACTTCTTTTATAATCTGCATTTTCTTTTGTTCGTTTGAAAATGTGCAATTAAGGCTAGGAGACATTGCAACCTCCAACATCAGTATCGACTTTCCAAAGCCGACTTAGTTCTATAGATTTTTTTAGCTGCAGTTACGAGGGTTTTTTTGTTGTTGTTGTTGAAAAGTGAAGGTATAACATACCCTATTTCTTCTCTTTAACGAGCCATTTACTTTTCAGACACGTACGACTGTATAACCGGAAGTGGGTGTTTCAGTGAAGGTCACGTTCCACCGGAAGGCGTCAAAGAAATGATTCGATTGGTTAAACCTGGTACGTCGACATTGCATTATAATCTTTTGACGCTTAATTCATATAGGCCGACAATCCCCGGGAAACCAAGAATTCGGACATTGTGGGCTATTAACATTATGCACATGAATACGCAAACGAATATATCTTTGATAATTGATCGATGAAACCAAATTCAAATGCATCATTAACGGAAAATTTATAATTGAAATTGTATCAGTACCTCTGAATGAGAATGAAGCAACAAAAAGCGCCATTTTGGATAACAAATAAAGGAATTTAGCTTGTGTTCCAACTTCCGGTCTGATATTTTCCCTCTTCAACTTTCCGCGGTCAAAAATCAATGTGGCCAATTACCATTCTCCCCGCAGAGTGATCGTTCGTTGCTCTTCACATATCATCTCTGCAAGGAGCTATCTCGGCTGGAACCGACGAATCGTGGTCTACCGAAGGATAACGTCTTTAATTACTTTGCATCTGTTTCATTTCTTGTATTATACATTAGAGGAAGAAAATATTATTCTGTTTGCAACAGAAGAACCTTTTAAGCATTTGCGTAATTGCTTAACTTATATACATTTCAGGTGGTTACATTATCATCACGACCCGACTGATTCTTATGGAAACCTCAGAGTACTACAAACCCCTTGAACCTTTGATGGCGCAGCTTGAGAAGGAAGGAAAATGGAAGAAGATCGGCCGTGATATCTGGCCAAGATTCTACATTGATAAAGAGGCCGTCGTATACTATTACCAAGTTTTATAAACTCTAAGATAGCGCACTCATCAGATCTATTTTGGCAAAATGTGACGCGACTGACTACCCAACTCCCTATAGTAAATGAAACAGGGACCTTATATGAGCTTCATATATCACCAACGAAGTCAGTGGTACAGGAATTGTAGAAGGTTAAAATAACATACATAATGAACGCATCACTTAAATTTCGTTGGTGGGGAGTCAAAACCTCGTAACTACAGCTTGAATAAGCTGGAGTTACGAGGTTTTGACTTCCCACCGACGTTATATTCCATTCAAGAAGTTATGGCATGCTTACTTATTATACGTATGCAATCACTGGATTAATTTTCATTACAATGTTGCATGCATTTAGTTGGACTCTTGCAGGCTTAGGACATCTGCAAGATTTCAATCGTCATACGCAAACTTTTTGCAGCCTGGAGTTAGATATAGTGTTGTTTACATGTGTCCATTTTCACGGTGTATAATCACGTGACTCAGAATTTCCGATAATCTTCAATATCTCTTTTAATACTTGACCAATTTGAATTCGGTTTGAGGCAGAGAATGTGTACAGACGCCACGTATTACATGGACGTGGTTGATTTTGAAAATTCAACTGATAAAAAGTTATTGAAGATAAACCAAAGTTTTGGTATGTCTTCATTTACCTTTTTATCAGTTTATTTTTCAAACATCCAACACGTCCAGCTTATTCCTGGCATTTTCCCACCTTCTCTGCTTCAAACCGAATTCAAATGGGGCAAGTATTACAAAATATGTTGAAGATTATCGGAAATTCTGAGTCACGTGATTATACACCGTGATTTTGTAAACATGTCTCAAGTTTGTTAAAGTTTATCAAATATTTCCAAAAGGTAGTGGACCCATATGGCATACACATATACTGACGTCCAAAAGAAACGCCTCAGTCCTAATAAATGTCCGATTATTCAGTAAATCTGATTTGAAATTACAAATACTTATTTTCATCTGTAAATTTGATTATCTGTTATTGAAAATCGATGATAGAGAAGTTATCAAATTGTTACAGTTTAGAAAAAACGGCACATTTAAACAAAGCGGTATCAGAATTTCCATTTGAAAATCAGTAGCGCGTGGCTCAAACTTTACTTACGACGACAAAAGATACCGTAAAACGTCTTATTTGGTGACCACAGTTAGTAAATACTAAACCCGACGTCGATTTCAACGTCTCAAACCTGAAACGCATATGACGTTAACGTAAGACAGCTTCTTGTATAACAGGCGTTACATGAGGTCTATCTGACTTTGGCCGATTGGCAAATGTTTCTGTAACTCTTACTCGTCGACCAAGATGCCTAATCGTGCAATGCAAGACGTCAAAACGTCAGGCGGCTTGATCTTGATTTTCCCGTATTCGAAAATGGCTAATCTACGAGCTCTATTTTCCAAGCAGTGTGTCTATTTCAAACGTTACTTGCAACAACAACAGTTGCCAGAAAAACACTTATTTGGCCACCACATTTACCGACTATTCGACAGAACGTCGATCCCAACGTCACAAACCTGAAACGTAAATGACGTTAACGTGGAGAATTATCTTGCTTTACAGGCGTTACGTGAGGTCTAGTTGAGCGCGGCCGATCAATAAACGTTCGCAGAATTCTAACGCGTCGATCAAGACACAGAATCGAGAATCACAATATGTGAAACTGTCTTGCGACTTGTTTTTGCATTCGTAGCAATCAAAAATGGCTATTTTACTGGCTCCTTTTCAAGAATTTAGTCTTGGAATCCTTCAATTCGGATGTTTCATAAGAAAATCTTTGAATTCGTGGTTGCCTATCCACTAACACATGTTACTGTGTAAATTGTGACAAATTTCATCACACGATGTACTTACATGAAGCGCACATACAAAACGTGACCATTCACCGGAAATGGACACGTTAATGGATAGAAACGCATATTTTTTTTTCATTTCCCGTAGTTGTCGGTCAAAATGATAATATACAGTAGACATTTCACTAACATTGTGATAGGCATAAGGAAAATAACGACAAATTTCATTGGAGCGTTTCTTTTGGACGTCAGTTTACTATAATTATGCGACAGTTACCATTGGTAGTGCACACATTTAATTACAACAGTAGAAAACAATATAAACAAGCAAATTCGTTGAATTGATATCCCCCGCCGAACATATTTTCATTGTCAATGGAGTAGCACTCTGTATGTATATGACTTCAACAGAACGAATATCACTCTGTATGTATATGGCTTCAATAGTCAGGGGCAGTAACTCTAAATTCAATGGTCGAACCTGGTAACCCGGACGATATGCGCATGTCCACTTTGTAGTGAAGCTGTGTGCCAAGTTTCATTGAAATCCGGTCTATAGTTTCAAGAAATAGCACAGAAACGAATATCACTCTTTATGTATATGGCTTCAAAAATCAGGGGCAGTAACTCTAAATTCGATGGTCGAACCTGGTAACCCGGACGTTATGCGCATGTCCTCTTTGTAGTGAAGCTGTGTGCCAAGTTTCATTAAAATCCGGTGCTTAGTTTTCAAAAAATAGCGCGGAAACGAATATCACTCTGTATGTATATGGCTTAAACAGTCAGGGGCAGTAACTCTTAATTCGATGGTCGAACCGAGTAACCCCGACGATATGCGCATGCCCTCTTTGTAGTGAAGCTGTGTACTAAGTTTCATTGAAATACGGTCTATAGTTTTCAAGAAATAGCGCGGAAACGAATATCACTCTATATGTATATGGCTTAAACAGTCAGGGGCAGTAACTCTGAATTCAATAGTCGAACCGGGTAACCCCGACGATATGCGCATGTCCTCTTTGTAGTGAAGCTGTGTGCCAAGTTTCATTGAAATCTGGTCTATAGTTTTCAAGAAATAGCGCGGAAACGAATCTCGGACGGACCGACGGAAGGACGGACGGACGGACATGGCAAAAACAATATCCCCCGATGATTTCATCGGCGGGGGATAACAAAATACTAAAAATAATTTTGTACACATGTGCCACAATTATATCGTAACCTGTAGGGGCCTATAGAATAGCGAAATTTGTATCTGTGCCCCTTGTTTCGTTACCCCTGATTTCCTGAGTGACTTCTATTTGGGAAAGGATGTAAATCAAATGAAAAGTGCCTCCAAACTAAACTGACACGATTTAAAAACGCAAAATACGTTTTCATTAACCATTCCCTTCCTATTGCCTTGATCGGCACCATATTTTGGGACATGTATGAGAAAATGTATACGCTTCACGCCTCAGTGATTTTGTCGTAAACTATCCGGACATCTGAACCGCCCATCACTAAATGCTCGTGTGTCTCGTGCATTCAGACCACATCTTAAATCACTAAGATTTTTTATGTACAAATTGCCACTTTGATTTACTTATTGAAAACATACGAGAACAACGAAAGAAAATTTTGTACAAAATGTTGAGGCTTACTTTGCAAAAAGGAACCGAGTTTTTTGGCCTTTGGTTTACGGTGTTTCGCAAATGAAGGTAGCTAGACGCTTTAATGTAGTCGAATCGACGGTTCCAAGGTTTATGAGACGTGTAAACGACACGGGAAGATTTTCAGACCAACCACGTCCCGGTCAGCTGCGTGTAACAGCTGTGCATCAACATAATTGTATACGTTTACGTCACCAACGCAACAAATGTGACGGCTCAGTCTACAGCAAATTCTGTGGTTGGTAATAGCGAGCGGCCTATACATCGCGACATGGTGATAAATCGCCTGTGAAAACACGGGATTCGCTGTCGTCGTCCTGTTCGATGCCAGGCCCTTGACTCAACGTGCATTTTGGCATAATCTGACGCCCATACAGGCATTATTCGGAGCTTTAAAGGTCATTTTCTGTCCTGTTATGTTACAATTGTAACATTTACAATTTTACATGGCTATACACCGGTTTTGCAAGATGTAGGAGATACCATTTGTAAAAGTCCTTTTTTGCGTTTTTAAATCGTGTCAGTTTATGATTGACTGATTATATTTTCACGTCCCTTTTTGCAAAGGCTTTCTTCATTAGACTAAAGACGTCCACAGAAATATTGGAATAGTTTTGTGAATGATGACCTAGAGAACTAAGATTAATACCGCAATGTCAGCGCTCTATCAGATACCTGGCTAGTCCATGTCGTCGTGTCATTTAGACACAGGAGTCGTTACATATTTGCAAAAAGAAGTTGGCTAAAAGTATCGACACCATTGCCGATGTAAATTCCAAGAAGCAAAATCAAAGATTAACGTTATATACCAAACAAAGCCATGTTTTACGCTCTTCAATTTCAACTTTCTCTTTTAATTCATAGATCTTCAATGGGTCTCATATTGCTATGACTCTACACACACAGGGGGGCAGTCTGGTCAACTTGGACATGTCCCTATCAGGTCAAGGAGTCAATATAACCACCTTTTGAACCACTGTTTGAACGGAACAGATATCCATTATCTTGTTAACCTATTACCAGACGACAAAATTTTAGGATGGTCCAACTTCAAAGGTGTTGCAGACGACAAAATTCAAGTTGACAAAGATTGGATTTGTATAAAATATAGCTCAGAAAACATTGAGACAAAAGGAGAAAATGCTGGCCATCAGCATTTTCTAATTTCGTCTCAATGTTTTTTCCAAGCTATTTCAATAAGCATTGCCAAAACCAGGTCTTGTTTGGGAAAGGGTTAAACGGCTTAGTTTTCGAGATATACGCCCGTCTTCAAAACAATGTTGGTATTGAACTGACAAGTATATAGTCGGGTGTCAGGCCCTGTATTTGTGTTTTAGTCTCTCGAAAAACCAAGGGAGGCAAGTCATCAGAAATACAGTACACATATATATTAACTTTCCTTGATCTCAAATATAAGGAGAACGGAACAAATTTCTCTGTACCATATCGTCGCTTTCCACAGAAAACCTCGTAACAGCAACCTGTTTTAAGCAGCAGTTACGTGTTTTTCGTTGAAAAATTATATATTTCTTAATAGCCTACAAATCATTATGTTAGATTAACACCATTCTTATAATTATAGTGCGGAAGTCTTCGCATGAGCATCATAAGCTTTTGAATAGATAGCGACTTACGATGCAAATTGGATATCACTGGCGTAGCTAGCCGAAAAAAGTGAACGCAAAATTTATGTATCGGGGGAGTTTTGATGGCGGGCCCCATACTGGTGTGGGTGGGTTTTGCGGGCAAAAACGATAATTTTTTTTTGAAAATTAAATGTAGGCCTAGATGCAATGAAAATTTGTATCCCTTCTTGGGTAAATGGTTTAACAACAGCTTTTTCTTCTTTTCAAACATCCCTTTATAAGTTTTTACCCTTGAAGTGACGCTAGATTTGAAAAGTAAGAAAGACAATTTATCTTTACAATGAGAACAATCTAACAAGCAAAGATTTATTATCTCCCCTGTTTCATACGAACGTTAACAAATAGAATATATCTGCCACGCTTTGCTTTCGAAACTGCGATTTTCCCTGGTAGTGCCTTTCTAAAAACGGCAAAATTTGAGACTGTCCCACTTTGAGAGTATTCGTAGACAACAATATGCAAGTTAATAACATTGGCATCTATGTCAATTACAGCACAGAAAATTAGAGACAACATAAGAAAATGTTAATTATCAGCATTTTCATCTTTTGCCTTAATATTTTCCTTATCCTATTCTCTAAGGGACGTCAAAACTAGGTCTTCTTTAAAAAGCGCTTAATAATGTAATGAAGTATAGCTTGAAAACGAGAAAAGTTTGGTTAAAAACGCAATTACACTTGCCTTTCCTTCAACTTTTTACACATGTTATTGGCCTATCAAAACCTATTTGAATTCAACAACCAAACTTAATCTACTTCCATTTGTGACAATGATGTAGGAAAAAACAAAATAAGTTACATTGTTTATTTTTTCTTTAATTCATGATTTAATCATCATCAACAACACATAAAACTCTATAAAATAAAGATATGAAAGATAGAAGAAACATTGTGAAATAAATAGGGCATATACATGTATTGCTAAAACAGCCACAAGAAACCAGGGGCCGTATTCACCAACAAATTCTCAATTTTAGAATTAGACTTTGTCTAAATTCTAAATTCTTTACTCAGCCAAGAAAGTTCTAAATTCCTTATTCACCAGCGCAATTTAGAACTGTCTTAATTTAGAACAGTTTGTACGCGATGTAAGCGGCCACAATCCTGCGCTGGTTTCCGGATTTTGATACAGCGTACGCAAATAAAGCAACCAGCATCATGGTCTGTATATTTTGAGGATCGAAACGTAGTAGACACCCTTCAACTTCTATAAGGGTCTGTTGGATCAAAGCCGAAGCAAAGGGACGGCGTTGATCCAAACGGAACGAACGAAAGGACAGACTGTTTGACAATCGGCAAGCACTGTAGGCCTATTAATTTTGACCCTTTTTTAAACCGTTGAATTATCGATAATTAATCATTTGTGCATCGTGTCCCATCTTAAGTAACATTATATTGCATATCAAACAATTATCTTAATAGATCTATCGATTAAATATTTATTACCTGAGTAAAATTCTGCATCCTAACTAAGAGTGCAACAACTCAGTTTGATATTTACCCCCATAATATATGGTAAATGTCTGTGAATCACAAAATGAGAAATAAACCGTGCCATTTTAAACCCATCAAAAATTGTTTTTGAGAGCACTTCCTAACTAGTAGACATAAAATTCCCCACTTTAGGCCCCTCGATTAATGATCTAAATATAAACCCAAGGTCAAGTTCAAAGCTTTTTGTGACGTAATACACACAATCTATGACATTTTGATTTCTCTGGAGATGGAATGTTTACAGAACGACAAACAGGGAGGATTTTAATTCTGTGGATTTTGGAGGGATAAAGATCATCCAGAAAGTGGTTATTCACCTTATTTCAAGAAAATGGTATGCCTTGTGATACGTCAGGATACCGTTGGTTTGAAATTTGCCATTTGGCCACGATCATCAGTTTCATCAAGTGCTCGTCTTGTTCAAGTTGTTGGAGACTGTTTGAAAAAACGGAAAATGGACGACCCCCAGGGCTAAGATCCAGACTTGGGCAAGTTGCAGTTAGAGAGAACAAGAGCCTATAAAACGTCTAATTAGAAAAAGGGATCATCTCTATTTCAGATTAAAGAAAGATGGAAACAACAAGATAAAGACTGCATTCCTGGCTCTAAAAAAGAAACATCAAGAAACAAATAAAAATCTCTTACAATAACTATATAGAATATATTTTAGGCCTAGATGGAAACACTGAAGACAAAGAGAAAGCCACAAAATTCAACAATAAGAAACTTTTCAGCCTGATAAAAAATGCCAAGCAAGATGCAGCAGGAGTAGCCCCCCTTCTCGATAAAATTTCAGGTTCCATCAAATCGGACGACACAGAGAAGGCGGATATTCTAAATCAACAGTTCCAGTCAGTCTTTACCCCGATGACACCGATTTCTCTGGCTCAGTCCTGCCTTTCATCCATAAGACAAAATATGTTTTCTTCCTCTTTCAGCAAATACCCAGTCATGCCAAACATTACCATCTGCACTAGTGGAGTACAAAAACTAATTTCCAACTTAAAACCAGACAAAGCAGCAGGACCAGACAACATCAAACCTCTAGTACTAAAAAACTTATGTTATCAAATTTCCCCTATCTTACAAATTCTCTTTCAGAAATCTCTAGACACAGGCACCCTCCCCCAAGTATGGACAAAGGCAAACGTGACTCCACTCTTCAAGAAAGGAAACAAAGAAGATCCTGCAAATTACAGACCTATATCCTTAACATGTATACTATGTAAAGTTCTTGAACATATTGTAGCATCAAACCTAACTAAACATTTTGACAAAAATAATATTCTTTATGATTTACAGCATGGATTCAGAGAAAGGCGTTCATGTGAGACCCAGCTACTGCAACTGACCGACCATCTTGCCAGAAACCTTACTGAAGGAAAACAAACTGATTTAGTTTTGTTAGACTTCAGCAAGGCTTTTGACAAAGTTAGCCACTTAAAACTTTTGTATAAATTGCAGGAACATGGAGTAAACAATGCTACCCTTTTGTGGATTAAATCTTTTCTTATAGGCAGAACACAAAAAGTAGTCTTAGAAGGTGGATGCTCATCCGAAGTTCCAGTCACGTCAGGAGTACCTCAGGGATCGGTGCTTGGTCCTCTCCTGTTTCTCTTATATATTAATGACCTTCCTAATACTATCACCTCCCAAGTTCGTTTGTTTGCAGATGACACTGCCGTTTACTTAGCTATAAACAACAAGCAAGACTGTATCACCCTGCAAGAAGATCTAGACAAGTTAATGCAGTGGGAGAAAAAGTGGGAAATGGAGTTTAACCCCAGCAAATGCATTGTCCTTAATATAACTAAAAAGAAGAAAAAGATTTCCTTTGATTACAGGCTACATGGACAAGTGCTAGAGACTGTGGACAATGCCAAATATCTTGGAGTTACTATATCTGGAGATCTTTCATGGAACAAGCACATTGACAATATAACATCAAATGCAAATAAAACTTTAGGTTTCCTCCGTAGAAACATCCAGACCAAAAATAAGAAGATCAGAGAGACAGCGTATAAAACCCTTGTCAGACCTCAGGTTGAATACGCATCAACTGTTTGGAGCCCTTACACAAAAACCTATATCAACAAAGTGGAAAAAGTACAACGTAGAGCAGCAAGATGGGTTCAAAATAATTTTTCTTTCTATGACAGTGTCACCTGCATGCAGAAGGAGCTTGGCTGGCAAACTCTTCAATATAGACGAGACGTTTCCAGAGTTACTATGTTTTATAAGATCGTAAATAGTTTTGTTGCAGTGCCCGTACCAGCTTATCTTGAAAGACCAGTTAGGACAACCAGACACATGCACACAGCATCCTTCAGACAGATCCACACAAATGCTTCCTTCTTTAAATATTCCTTCTTTCCATACACAGTGATACTTTGGAACAGCCTACCAGAATCAATAGTACAGCAACCCGACATTGCAGCGTTTAAAAAGAGTCTCGATTCTTTTCAGATAGTGAGCCGTCCCTGAAAAACCATAATGTTTTATCAGATCTTTTAATCTAACATTCACAATATTTTTAATTGACCTCATCACCTATGACTAACAGTTTTTATTCCAGCACAGACGCGCACCTGCCAGTAATACCCGAAAGGGGAGTTAGGCAGTATACACTTAAAGACACTTCCAACGCAACACTTACTTTTTTCATCCTAATTAAATAAATAATGCAGTATATTTTATGAAATTTTCAGCAAATATAAATCAACTATGTTTCCATGTTTTCTGTAAATTTCATCAAAATCGATTGATCCGAACTTAAAAAATATTTAAGTTTTTCACTAAGACTCAAAAATGAAAAGTCACAAAACCCCAGGCAATTGCAGAATTCAATAGCATCAAAGCAGCGTCACCAAATCAACCTCACATCTCATACCACTACTTCATCAGATTTGATAACATGCTTTCATATGCTAAGCAATACTAAAATTCAGTTGCACCTATTTTGTTCAAGAAATAATGTTTTGTACGTGTCAGCATTGCACAAAAGCATCGAATTTGTTGCCAGACATTAGTTTTTCGCGCTTTTGCTCCAAGAAATTTTCAAACACTGGAACAGGGACTTAAAATGGACGAGTTAAGAATGATCCCGCAAAGGTTCATCATCAAATCTGCTTTATAAATTGGAAGGGGGTGTCTGTGTGTCATTTAGGTCCATGACGGACACACAGAATGTTAGCGGAATGTCATAAACTTTACTGCTGTTACATGAATAACATGAATTTACGTTATCAGCACGCACAACTTTTTTGCGACTTTTTGTTTTCTAGTCATATTTTATGAACTGCAAATTTAATCATTTCTAGTCAAGGTTTCTTTATGAAAATTACAGATATTTTGCAATAATGAAGGAACTAAATTTGCTGAAAATTTGCTGAAAAATGGTTTATTAAATTTCAAGTTATTACCAAAAAGGTAAGTGTTGCGTTAGAAGTGTCTTTAAGTGTATATAGATAGATAGATAGATAGAGACCAAAGAATAACATGGTATGTGCTCATGATCGTGTTAAATTTGCTACGTTTTTCCTCCGTTTCAAGTTAACTCTGTTCTTTGTTCTTTGACCCTTCCGATCCAAATCCACACTTGCACTTGTACAAAAACACACCGTTCAAGGTTCAAAGCTAGTCGTAGAGTTGAGTTGCATTCCTTGGTGTTTGAGCTGATTTTTCTGTGACAATATTTGATAAACGAAATATAGGCTCTGGTTTGTTTTGCCCATGAAGTGAAATATTTTGCTTTAGAATGGCACTTTTCTCACCGGCTGAACTGTTGAGGTCGAGTTACACAATTTGCGCATTCAAATATCTCAAAAAAGAGCTATCTCGTCGAATTTTTGTATAAGATTAAGTTTCAAATGGACTATTGTTTTGTTTTGCATTCCTTTGTCGATTTTAAGCATGTTACAAGCCTTGAAGCGGTGATCGGCGGCCATTTTTTTACCAATGAAACGTACTTTAGCACGGCAGGTGGTAGACTTGGAATTCTAAAGAATTTTCTAAAGATTTAGATTTAGAACGCGTTGGTGAATACGTACTTTAGAATTGGACTCCCAATTTAGTAAATTCTTTAGATTTAGTCTAATTCTAAAATTTAGAATGCGTTGGTGAATACGGGCCCAGGTCCTGTGTTCAGCTACTAATTTTAAATACTCAAATAAAATATTCATTTCTTTTAATACCAAGACATGGTATTCATGAATTCTTTCCTTTCATTTACATGTATAATGGCTTGTGTAAAACTGTTGCCAGTACATATTAGTTACACATGTACTGTTCCTTGCATGTGTATGTTAAGATCTTTTTTCTGAAGCTGTAGTTGCAAGATTTTAAAAGTAAAACATACACAAACCAATCCATGAACTTGCACAAAGCTTAGTGTACCCAAAAGCCGTTCTAAACCTATGGCGATTGCAGTTTCATGACTTTCTCCCATGTATTGTAAAATAGACCATATCATCCTACATTCTAGGAATTCAAGGACTGAGTGCAAAAGTATTGCATTTTCAGCAGTTTTACAACATACTCTAAAATTCTAAAAGTCTTTAAGAAAATAAAATGGCATGGAGGCACTAAAAACTGTACTTTCCAGACAAGAGTATCTCATTTTCAGATAAAATAAATCAGAAGAAAGTGCTTATTTTGAACGGTTCATGATTTTTAAAGTCTTTATTTGTGCTTAAAATAGAGACAATTTAAATTTACAAAAGAATAG
This sequence comes from Fragum sueziense, assembly GCA_963680895.1. NCBI lineage: Eukaryota > Metazoa > Mollusca > Bivalvia > Cardiida > Cardiidae > Fragum > Fragum sueziense. Next base: position 19,084,806 of record OY804600.1, on the reverse strand, counting down.
ATTGGCATGCTATTCAAGAATGTTTTTTGTTCCCGCATCAATGTTTCAGTACATTATTGTCAGGCTGGCAAGTAAATGTTGTATGAGCGTGCATATATTCCTACATTTATACATGTATAACTACATTTTATATCGTCATACATTGCTCATAATACAGGGACAGCTTTACTTGCAAGTTTACATGAATAAATGAGCTATTATTGTTCAGACACTATTTTCACTGACAATATTTTGTTTAAACATTTCCCAAACAGCAAAATTTCACATTGTCCAGGAAAACTGCTTTATAAGATAAACAGATGTTGATACAAATATGATGTTGATACAGATATGATTTATGTTCAACATAGAACAAAAAATATTGAGGCATAAGGAAAAAGATGCTGGTTTTCAGCATTCTCTTCTTCTGCCTAAATATTTTCCCAAGCCTATTATATTAGGACATCAAAATCAGGTCTTGTTTGGGAAAGGTTTAAAGCCTCATTCATCCACATTTTCCTTTTAACATTTATCTGAATGACGGCAAGTTTCTATAAAACTTGAACTCCTACGGTAAAATTGTTTCTCTTATCACCACTATATTACGTCGCATTCACTGATTGTTTTAATTGTCTCAATGCTTGCAGAAACACTTTTTTCGTCTCATCAATTGTATCACTATAAATCTTCAGGTCTTCCTCTTTAGCCTTTAGTGTGCTGTTTAAAGCTGCTTTTAAAGCTTCATTCTCGTCCTTCTGTATCTCTAAACTGGAATAAAGGGAAGTAATTCATATTACATAAGACTAGCTGTTCAACCCATGTCCACATAATGACGCTTTTCGACGATCAAAGAAGATAAATTCTTTGGAAAACTTTGTGGTAAATGAAGAAAATGCATGTGACAAGCAATTGTCATGAGCAATTTCTTAATTGCCCACAACATTGTCAATCCAGAAAGTCCAAAAATTGATCAAATTTCATTTAATTGAAATTCTCTTCCAAAACATCTTAGTATTTGGACATGTCCAATATCTTGCAATCTGGTAATGGCCTTACCATTTCTATCAAGCCAAATTAAAGACACAACGCCACTGTAACAATCTAATGAATAGTTCTAATTTTTGTCAGGTTTTCAATGGAAAATAGAAAGAAACAATCACTTTCAGTATCAATTCTATCATCTGCAGCAGTCTTTGGGAAAGAATTAACCCTTTTCTAAATGGCCCAATTTTAGGGGTGGTCCTATCGCAGTTATCACAGATTTCAAAATAGATGTTGATAAATATGAAATTTGTGCACTATATAGCATATAAAATATTGAGGCAAAAGGAGAAAATGCTGGTTATCAGCATTTACTTCTTTAGTCTCAATGTTTTCCCAAACAATTTCTATTATGGCCGTCAAAGCCAGGTCTTGTTTGCAATAGGATTAATGAAATAAGAGATAATCTTACTTTGTGACAAGTTCTTCTGGACTAAGATTTGTTAGTTCCTCATCTTCTATCAAAGGTGCAGAGCTGGTTAGAGCTGATTTACCAGTCTGTTTTCTGCGTGCTGAGGTATTACCTACAATCAAAGCATATTTATAAACATACTTGTATTGAGAGTATTTCAAGTTCATAACAAGAGCTTCGCAGAGCGGCGCATATACGCCCGAGAGGGGCTTGTCAGTAAAATGGGCATTTTTTTCATTCAAGGGCAGATAATTCAAGAACGAAAAGAGTTACCTGAATTCCGTAAGCGGTGTGCACAACTAGACACCATAGAGATTCATTGTGGCAAGTTTGATCAAATTCCGATCAAAACTGTAGGAGGAGTTGCACACACAAGAAATTGCTAACAGACGGACAGACAGACAGACAGACGGACGGACGACCGGGGCCACAACATAATACGACCCTTCGGGCGTATAAAAAATTGCAAAACTGATATTGCAATTTAATAAATTTACAGTCAAGAACATCAGTTTTCTAAAATAAACACATTTCTTATACATTGTACATCAGTTTACATTTATAATAAAACAAGTACAGTCAATCTTGCTCAAGCGACCACGTGCATTAAGCGACTTTTTGCTTGAAGCGACCACTCTCGTGTCCTCCCGATGAAATTCTTTCTTTAAATTGTTGTATTAAGCGTTTTTCCCCCAACGCGACCAGCGACCGGCATATTTGGGGCCCTTAAACAATAGAATGATAGTTTAAGCGACCTTTCCACATTACAGATAATTTGTAAAAGGTGTCAAGCGCATGTACTCGAGATGAAAGCTGTGAAATTTGCCAAATTAAGGACAATTTAATCACCTGTGAATTCAATCAAAACTGTAAACAATACAACTCGACACAGACCAATGGGGCTTCAAAAAAGAAAAAAGCTTAAACCAATGATATCGCATGTGGCTAATATTGTTGGTGTACCAGTTTGTTTGTTGAGCATTTTGGATTGCCGTAATTCATTTCGAATAATGTTCCCATCATAACCGCTTCACACACTAATCTGAATTTACAAGTAAGTTTTCATTGCAAATTCCATGAAATCATGTGTCTCATCATAAAGTTTTAACTTTGGTAGACTTAGTGTGTATTATTGACCTCTCTAAAGTAAACAGATTTTTTTTGTTCGATTAAATTCACATACAAACAAAATCAAGTCCAACACTTCAAATATAAATAAAGGGAAATCCCTCTGTCATAGCAAAAATCCTCGAAGTTGAACAGAACTGCTGAAATATAACACTGTATGTCATCAATCCCCACTTGTGTTTTCACAAATTGATTAAATCAAAGATTTGTTCTCTATATCAACTGCAGATTTACTTTAACTTCATAATAAATTGATCGATCATAGCCCTTCTAAATAGAATATTTTGTGGAAAAATAACTTGCATGAAAAGTTAGATTTTGTATTCAGCGACCGTTTTATTAAGCGGTCACTTTTAGGATTCCCCAAGGGTGGTCGCTTAAAACAAGATTGACTGTATATGAAATTTCTTTTTTACTGATGTAAAAGGTCTACCTGGTTTTGATGTCCCTATTAGACAAGGCTTGTTGGGAAAAAATTCAGGCAAAAGAAGTCAATGCTAATAATCAGCATTTTCTCCTTTTGTCCCTATATTTTCTGTGATAAATCACTCATATTTTTTGTCTTATTCAACATCCCTTTTGTCATCTGCTTTCATTTTGGACAACCCTAAAATTTAGTCATTCGAGAAACTATTAATAAGGCGTAGAGTCTCAATATTGCATGTAAATTATATACATGTAGCTACCTGGTCTGGCAGATCCTAGGTTGACTTTACCCAGCTGTTTCTCTAATAAAGCATTTCTCCGTCTCTGTTCAACAAGTTCTCTCTGGCAATCTTGTAGGTTTTTAGTCATCTCATCATTTCTGTAACAAAATAAAGGCTATGGAAAACATTGTGGAAAATGAAGAAATTGCTTGTGACAAGCAATTTCTCCATTTCCCACAATGATTTCTATCCTTCTCCCAGCTGTTTCTCTAACAAAGCATTTCTCCGTCTCTGTTCAACTAGCTCTCTCTGGCAGTCCTGTAGGTTTTTTGTCATCTCATCATTCCTATCATAGGAAACAAAGTATATTTAGTTTAACCCTTTCCCAAACAAGACCTGGTTTTGACGTCCCTAACAAATATAGCTTAGGAAAACATTGAGCCAAAAGAAGAAACTGCTGATAACCAGCAGTTTCTCCTTTTGTCTCAATATTTTCTATGCCATATTTTACACTAATCCTATCTTTAATAACATCCATTTTGTCATTTGTAGCAGTTTTTGAAGTGGATAACCCTAAAATTTTGTTGTTCAGGAAAGGGTTAAACTTATGTATTTTACATCAATTTGGATAAAAGCTAGAAGCTACTGCTTCCTGGAAACACACCAGTACTCAGATCAGTTATATGGGCCTATAAGAAGCAAAGGACAGGCTATGTCGCCGGATTGAAACTCAGAACCTCTTGATCATGAAGCCAGCTCTCTACCTCTAGACCACAGACACCACAAAAATTATTTACCATCTGACAAATGTTTAAGAAAATTGAATTCTAGGGAATGATATTTGTTTCAAACAATGATATTTGAGCCAGAATCTGGATAAAGGGCCCTTTCAGCATTGGAGACCAACATGAATCAAAATCAGTCTGTGCATATGCACAGCCTGATAATGATCCATGTTGTTCCCAAATAGCTTCTTCATGTCCTGGGACGACTGCTAGAGAACAGCATGGATCATGTAATGTAGAATTTGTGTACTACATGGCCCATAAAATATCATGGCAAAAGGAGAAAATGCTGATCATCTGCATTTCCTTTTTTGCCACAGCTTTTCTTTATCCCTTTCCCAAACAAAAATTTTTTAGGCAGGTCCAATTCAAAAGCTGCTGCAGACGACAAAATGGATGATAATAAAGATTGAAATTGTGTGTGATATAGCAAAGAAAATATTGAGCCAAAAGGAGAAACTGCTGGTTATCAGCTTCTTCTTTTGCCTCAATGTTTTCCCAAGCCTTTTCACTGTCAAAACCAGGTTGTGTTTGGGAAAGGGTTAAGGGGTGTAAAAAGCCGGTTTTGTTTTGGGAAAGGTTCAAGAGTAAAGTATTAGAGCTCACCTATGTTGCAGAACCTTCATTAATTCTGACAATTTATCTCTCTCTACATCTGCTACTTGTACAAATGTTTTATATTCTAAATGCTAGAAATTCCAAATTGCTATTTGGGTAATGTACCCTTTCCCAAATGGCAAAACTTCAGACGGGTTAAAATTCAAATATGTTCAGAAAACATTTTCAAGTGAATGGAATTCTACATTTTTTCACCTTTTTGGGTAGGAAACATTGTGCAAAATGAAGAAATTGCTTGTCACAAGCAATTTCTTTATTTTCCACAATGTTTTCTAAACCCTTTAACCTGTAGTGTGTCAAAGGTGTCTATGTGTGATAATGGGTTGAAAGTAAATTTTAAGAGCTCACCTATGTTTGAGAACCTTCATTAATTCTGAAAGTTTATCCCTCTCTACATCTGCTACTTGTACAACTGTTTTATTTTCCAATTGTTTGAAACTCCAAATTTCTGTTTGGGAAAGGGTTAAAAGTAAAGGATAAAGGCTAACCTTTGTTGTAGAACCTTCATTAATTCTGACAATTTATCTCTCTCTACCTCCGCTACTTGTACAACTGTTTTATATTCTTCACATTGGTATTGAAGGTCTGACAACATCTTGTTATCTACTGTATGGCTGAAATGAAGCATTTATACTTAATATAAGTAATCAAATGAAAATGACAACCAAAACATCATTGGATCTTTCAAATTATACCTTTTTTATGAAAAAAAAAGTCTTGAATAAGGTTGCCGGATCATTTTGACAAAACTTATTTGTTTGTACAGTTTTACCTTTTAAGTTTTGATTGTCCAGTTGTCAAGAAAAATTCAATGTGACTTGGTGTAAGAACTGTTTAGTCAAGCATGAATACATTTTCATATAGCATGTAAATGTCTAATAAAACTTATTAGAAAATTCAGGGCTACAGATAAGAGGGGGTAAAAGCATTCTTATTTGTTTTTTGCAAATCCAAACCATATGTAGTGGGTACTCATTGAAATTGTCTTGATAAGACAATTCCTTTGAGTGACCATAAGATTGGGTTTGATGATCAATATATGAAATATTGCATTTTGAATTGTAAGCCTTCACTCCCTCTTATCTTTAGTTCTGTTGGGCCATTACAGTTTCACATTATCATGCAGAGAACCCTTCATATTGTTGCTTTTCCATGTAAACCTTGTTTTAAGCTGCAGTTACTAAGTTTTCGTTGAAAAGCATTTTCGTTGAAAAGCAGCGATATTTTACCTTGCTGAAGAAGGTCTGTTTGCTGATGAGGGTCGTCTGGTGATACCCCTTGAAGCGCCTCTTGATGGAGGTTTGACTATATCCCCACCTGGGCCTCGCTCGATGTATTTTAAGTACAAGTCTTAACAAGGTGTCAAACTGTCACAAGATACGCCCGTAACACTGCTTTATGTCGACAGGGGGAGCAGATTGGTAAAAGTTTCATGGTCCTAGCTATTATACTTTTCGAGATATGCCCTGGACAAAAATGAAGAATGAAAAATAACAAAGGGCAATAACTCAAAAAATAGGCCAGCTAGAATTATGGTTCTTTTGCACTGCACTCCCCTTTGATGAGATCTATACACCCATGAAGTTTCATGATCCTACCTATTTTACTTTTAGAGATATACTTCGGACAAGATTCAAGTATGAAAAACAACAAAAGGCAATAACTCAAAAAATAAGCCAGGTAGAGTTATGGTTCTTGTGCACTGCACTCCCCCTTGGTGAGATCTATACACCCATGAAGTTTCATGATCCTAGCTATAATACTTTTAGAGATATACTCCGGACAAGATTCAAGTTAAAAAAACAACAAAGGGCAATAACTCAAAAAATAAGCCAGGTAGAGCTATGGTTCTTGTGCACTGCACTCCCCCTTGGTAAAATCTATACACCCATGAAGTTTCATGATCCTAGCTATTATACTTTTAGAGATATACTCCGGACAAGATTCAAGTATGAAAAACAACAAAGGGCAATAACTCAAAAAATAGGCCAGGTAGAGTTATGGTTCTTGTGCACTGCACTCCCCCTTGGTAAGATCTATACACCCATGAAGTTTCATGATCCTAGCTACTATACTTTTAGAGATATACTCCGGACAAGATTCAAGTATGAAAAACAACAAAGGGCAATAACTCAAAAAGTAAGCCAGGTAGAGTTATGGTTCTTGTGCACTGCACTCCCCCTTGGTGAGATCTATACACCCATAAAGTTTCATGATCCTAGCTATTATACTTTTAGAGATATACTCCGGACAAGATTCAAGTATGAAAAACAACAAAGGGCAATAACTCAAAAAATAAGCCAGGTAGAGTTATGGTTCTTGTGCACTGCACTCCCCCTTGGTGAGATCTATACACCCATGAAGTTTCATGATCCTAGCTATAATACTTTTAGAGATATACTCCGGACAAGATTCAAGTTAAAAAAACAACAAAGGGCAATAACTCAAAAAATAAGCCAGGTAGAGTTATGGTTCTTGTGCACTGCACTCCGTAATGATGAGAAGAATATAACTGCCAAGTTTAAAGTCAATCGGACTTAAGGTGACAGAGTTATGCTCCGGACAAAGAAGTGGACGCCGCCGGACGCCGGACGCCCGGACGCCGGACGCCCGGACACCACGGGTGATCCCATAATACGTCCCGTCTTCGACGGGCGTATAAAAAGCTTTGTTCTGCTCTTGATTTACTACACATTTTTACCATAAGGTTGTCCAGTTGCTTAGTTGATTTTAATGTATTTTGGTGTAAGAATTGTTTAGTCAAGCATGAATACATTTTCATGTAGCATGTGAGTATGTAATAAAACGGACACTTATTTCACGTGTTTATACCTTGCTGAAGAAGGTCTGTTTGCAGATGAGGGTCGCCTGGTAATGCCCCTTGATGGGCCCCGTGATGGAGGTTTGACTAAATCCCCTCCTGGGCCCCGTGAGGGAGGGGCAGACAGAGGGGCTGTAGGTTCAATGTTCCCATTGGTCAGTGGAACTTCTGACATTCTGAAAATCAAATGAGATGTGTTTTTTGTATCCTTTCCTAAATGACAAAATTTCAGAAAACTGAAAACTGTTAAACAAATATAAATGCAATTGAAAATACAAAACCTTGAAGTAATACTTTGGAAACCTCTGAAGAAAATGATAGTATGCTGGTTATCAGCATTTTCTGCATTTTCCTTGTGCCTTCCAAATCTTTCTCTGTTTGCGATGCCTTAACCAGACATTATTTGCGACAGTTTTAACAATAATTTTCATGGACGGACACTCTATGACCAAGAAATATCGACCTTGAATCAGTTCTGTTTTGGGGAAAGGGTTACTACTCACCTAAATTGTGAAGGTGACTCCACATTACATTGTAAATCAACAGTTTCAAATCCTGTAGACGGTCGACTGTCAACAAACGCTTGTGTGGGAGGGGGTGGCATGTTAGCCCATTGTAATATGAAGCAGACATGGGGCGGATTACTTGAAAGAGTAATCGATTTAATTAATGATTAATGCACCCTTGATTATTAATCGATTAAATTACTTTCATTGAAAAAAGACTCAGTAATCGATTATTAATCATTAATTTGGGGGTAAGTAATCGATTATTAATCATTAATCACTGATAAAAGCTTTCACGTAACAAAAAAATAAACATTTTAAGTGGCAAATACACAGCTGAACAAAATCACAAAGTATGAAATATCTTTAATATTGAAATTGCATTTCTTTTTTAAAAGTCATGAAACATGTCAACTTTGTTATAGATGTCTGATATTTGTAGACTACCGTACTTTGATCAAAATGAATGGCATGCTAAAAAGTCTTTACCAGATGTCATGGTAGGGAGAATTGAAGAGTTCTGTTTGATAAAGTTGGATGAAAATAAGATGTTTATGGACTGGTTCGATATTGAAGTTTGTTATGAACATATTATTTTAGTAACCTTTTCTAAATTCTCTTTTAACCATTCAAAAAATAATGATGATAAAAATGGAATTTGTGTAAATCAGACCATGTTGAAGCCATTGGACCAATGATTAGTGACTATTTAAATAGAGAAATGCTTGATAAAAGTATTTTCTTCTTTTGTCTAAATGTTATCTGAAACCTGTCATTTTAAGAATTACAAATTTACAAACTTATAAAGGAAAGGGTTAAGCAAAGAGAAAAGGTACCACTGAAAATTTCATTTATACCTATTATAAGCAAAATCTTATCTTTCAAATCATTGTGTTTTGTTGTTGTTTTTTTTTTTTTTTTTTTTTTTTTAATACCCCCACTCGAATCACCAAGTTTGACTTTATTTTTTCCCCAAAATTACTTTACATCATCTTTTTACTAATTATGCCTAATAAAAGAAAAGTTCTATATATCAGCCCTTTAATATTGAATCATGATTATATATGTACATTTGTTCTTTAGTTCTACATGTTCATAGTATGATTACATTTTAAGGAAAAAAAATACAAATGAAATAAGATTTTTGTAAGTTCAGCATTGTCCAACAAATATAAGTTTTCAGTTTCAAGTCCCCAAAATGTGTGAAATTTCCATGACAGGTGTAAGAATAATACAAGGTACCCTTTGGGCATAGACTGTTTTGTATAGGTGTGAACAGGTAAAAGGTGTGACTTACAGGTGCAGCTTATTTTGTTTTAGAGAATCATTTATACATCCAAAATAATCGAAAAGTAATCATAAAATAATCATGATTAATGACATTTTTTCACCAGTAATTGATTAAATTATTAATAAAATAATCAGAAAAAGAAAATTAATCGATTAATTCATGATTATTGGCATTTGTTAATTGATTAATAATCGATTAAATTACTGATTATGATTACCCCATGTCTGATATGAAGTGAACAACATGAGAATGGTCACTACTCACCTAGATTGTGAAGGTGACTCCACATTATATTGTAAATCTACAGTTTCAAATCCTGTAGATGGTCGACTGTCAACAAACGCTTGTGTGGGAGGGGGTGGCATGTTAAACTGTGATGACGACTGACTTTGCTGAGGAAACATTTTGTTGGCCTGGGTTCGTTGTAAATGCTGAAAGAAACAGACAAGTTTTAACCTGATATTGTGCAAAAAAATTACCTTTAGGTTGAAAATGTAGGTTGATAGAAGTAACAGCCCATTTCAAAGTTCACCTTTTAGCAAGCATCTTCTTTATAGACAATGAAATGGGAGTTATAAATAATCCAAAGAAAACTTCATATAGAAATGAAGAATGATTTGGTAAGAAACATGTTCATTTTTTTGTAATTTTTCATAAAGACTTCTTCTAGGCAAATCAAAATTATGGACTGTTTGGGGGAAAAAATACACTGAAATTTGAACCTCAACAGTCAGAAAACACTGTTGTAATAGAAGAATGTAAAAGTTGACCAATCTATCAAACCTTTCTCAAAACAGTGATGCCTTTTGACAAATCTAAACCTTGCGGAAACGTTTAAAAAAGAAAGAAAAACCACTGATTACCAGCATTTTCTCCAATTTTCTCAATATTTTCCATCCTATTTGAATTTTTTTTATACTTATAATCAAATTAATTTTGTTTTCTATAGGATCTTTAAATTTGGAAAGGTCCAAAAGTTTGTCTTATGGGAATTCAAACATTATTTAAGCTTAAAACATTTAAATTTCGTATTGCATGTGTAAACGTGATAAGTACTCACTGCTAGTTTTAGTTGCTGTATTTCATTCTCTAACACATGAACCTTCATTTCCTTGTCTGTGACAATCTTCTTCAACTGTTCCACAACATTTGTATGATGTTGTTGTTGGGCAGAAATCTCGTTTTCCTTGCTTTGCTGTTCCAGTTTTATATTATGCTGGTTTTTCCTTGCTTCATCTAGCTGCTGACGCAAATTTGTCTGGTCTTTCTGTTAAGAGAAAAAATATGGCGAATTTTCTCTTTTAAAATTTATCAAAACAAATAACTTTTCTTTAAAATGAAAACTCTCTAATAAGATTTAACTCAAAATGTCACTAGCATATAAGTTATATGAAAGTACCTTGAACGTAAAAATAAGATTATGAATATAATTGGATAGGGATGAAGAAATCTTGTGCTGAAGCATTAATGCAATAACTTGTAAAATTTTGTCCGAAAATAGCTGATGGTTGTAATTCAATTTGTCAACTAGACTCTTGCACAATTAACTTCTTTACTTTATCTAACATTTCAAAATTTCTTCAGCTAACAATTATCCCTAACATTGTCTAAGATGTGTCTAAAGTCAGCTTTAACACATTACGAAACTAGCTCTTTTTGGTAGCTTCTTAAATGGGAAAGCTTTGGAGAACATAGAATGAAAAGGAGAAACCGATATCTACTTTTCACTTACAGATAAGAGTGGGGTAAAGGCTTTATACAAAGCAAAATAAGATCAACTTTTCATCAAAACCTATGTTATGGGTACTCATTTGAATTATCTTGTCAAGACAATTCAAATGAGTACCAACAACATAGGGTTTAGATTTGAAATAACAATTCAAAATGTGTTTACCCCCTCTAATCTGTTGCTATGCTTATACATACCATTAAAGCTTCTATCAACTCATTATCATGCTCATTCTTCTGTAATAACTGTGGAATCTGCTTCTTCAGAGATTTGATCTCGTTACTTAAAACTTGATTCCTAAAATATAAGAAAATTCTATCTTTTCAACAAAATACTTGTAACTACAGCTTTGAACAAGTTACATGATTTTGTTGGAAAACGATGTGATAATACATTTCAGCAAAAAGATTTCATTAGGGATATCAAACAGATTTACAGACAATTACTTCACATTTTCCTAAAGAAAATAACAACATAAGTGCAAGAAACTCTGACAAATAAAATGTCACAAGTCAAGCCATCTCCCGATGGATGTCATAATACAACACTTGAATATTTTTCATAATGTTTGTTGGAGCAGTAAGAATGCCTGGTTACAGACCTTTACCCTTTTACATTATTAGATTCAGTGAAAATCTGATACTAATTTTTTTAGGATTCAACAATGTACAATAAATATTTCTAAACCATCCAATGTGGACCTATCATCATTACAGATCTAGGCATGGAGGTTGATTTAATAGATCAGTTCAATCTAAATTGAGACATAATTGACAATTGAGACTTGTAAATTTTTACCTAGTTTTACTCGCTTCTAACTTATGTTTAATCTGATAATTCTCCTCTTCTAAAGCCTCTTTCTCTGATACCATTTTCTAAAGAAGAAATAAAAAGAAGTTGCTTAAAGAATCAATTGTGCAAATTATGATAACTGATAACAATATCATAACAAGTAAAATTTATTAGGTAACAGTATCAGCAAAAATATGAGGCTTGTGTTAAGTCTTATCTAAAAGACTGTAGTGGCAAGTATTAGGTATAAAGTCGATCATAGACAATGCTCAAAATCCACAGCACAAGCCAAATAAAAGGAAACAAAACTATATAAAAATGTTCAAATAGATCTAGTCATATTTACCCATAAAAGCTATAAATTTTGTTTCAAACCAATAAAATTTGGCAAGAATCAGTAATCATAATTGGGATATGTTCTGTTGAAAAAAATTTTCTGTCCTCAGTGTTACACAAGTACATACTGTTTGTGCATCTTTTTTCTCCTTTTCCAGTTTCTTCAGTTGTTCTTTATGTCTATCTATGGCGGATCTCTTCTTGGTTCCCAGCATCTCATCTTCAAGATTGCTTGTTTGTGTGCCCTGTAACTTCTGTACCTCTTGTTTTAGCTCTTCATTCTAGAAGGAAAACAAGGGAATATATTGTCGGTTTTCCTCATAAACTTTGTATCTACAGCTTTTTTAAATTCTCTTTGTGACTTAAAAACCAAGGTTAATCCCGAAAAGGATTAACCATTTGCTAAAAAAGCACAATTTTGATGACCCTACCATCTGTGTATTTTGTAATTTAGCATTTGTGAAAAGGTTAAGTAAAGGAATAAGGTTTTTATTATTTTTTTAAATCCCAACTTTTCACTGTATCAAGGTATTTCATCCAACATTTGAAACAAAACACTTCAAGGGATACCCTTATCCATTTCCATTACCATGAATGATGCCCCAATGAGCACAAAGTGTTTGGTATCTAAGGATGGATGGAATACCTTACCACTATACAAATGTATACCTTTTGCTGTAACTGTAATATTTGCTGTGATCGTCCCCGCCATGTACTGGTACTGTTTAACACTGACTGTACATTAATGTTGTCCCCTACTTCTTGGGCAAGTGCCTACAATGAAAACAGAGCTGTCTGTCTGTAACATATTTAAAATTGATAGACACAAATTAAGGGTGAATTTTGAACTGGCAAAAAAGAGTGATTTATATTGAAAGGAAAGATAGATGCTGATTCTGTCATGCCATTTTGAATAGTTTAGCTGTATATTTTTTTTCACTTTTAATAGTTCCGGTTCTGTTTATTTAGTACAATAGTATTTCAAGTAAGGTAATTAGATAAAAACAAAACAATATAGCAGTCAATGATTTTTCCAAGAACACAAAATACATATAAATGAGATTTCTAACCAGTCTCAATAAAAAGATAAAGGAATTCTTATTTCATTCCCTCAGTACCATTTAAGACCACAAAAACAGGTTGGCAAATTTATACATAAATCCAAATTGCTAGGTTTTATATAGAATTTACCTTGTGAGCTAGTCGTAGTTCTTGTTTCAGTGTAGAGTTATTGTTTCTATAATCCACTAGTTTAGATTCCATCTGTTTGAGCTTGTCTTGTAAAACTTTCACCTCACTTGGGTCTTCTTGCTGTTGAAAGTGAAAAACAAAATTGATGGAATGGCTAACAAAAACTTTATGGAGCAGGACTTACATGTATACATACAAAGGGGTCTTACCAGTTTAATTGGATTTTTTTTCAATGAAGGACAATGGTCATATGAATTTCACAAGCTCAAATAGGCACCATGGAGATTCATTGAAGGGTGTTTGATCGTCCCTAACAGACAGACTAACCGACGACAAGGACCATAACATAATACAACCCTTCAGGCATATTTTAAATTGCATGGACACATGGCATTTGAACTTGTAGAATATCTTCAAATCTTAACCCATTAATATATTGCAAGGATTATAAGCATTTTCTTCTTTTGTCTCAATGTATTCCAAAGTCATTTCTATTGAGGCATCAAAAACAGGTCTTGTTTGGAAAGGGTTAAACTCTGTAATTAAACCCTTTGCTATGTGAACACCTTTCAATTCTCTTTTAACCCCAGTCCCAAAAGGAGTTCTAAGGAGTCCAAATGTGAAATCTGCAGCAAAAAAAAAACAATTGATAAAGGCTATGGCTAATGGAGTTTTATGTCTCACTCAACTGCTAAGGTGGTATGGAGACCTCGGTTTACAGTCTCATCCCAAATACTGTAGCAGCAGGGGATCAAACCTGTGACCCCTGTGTTACAAGTCCAGCGCATTACCACTTCACAAAATCCGCCCACAAATGATAAAAGATAGGATAATTGCGCATTATAGTACAGAGAATATGCTGGTTTCAAGCATTATCATTCTTTTGCCTCAATCTTTTCCCAAGCTTTTAAAAAAGTTTGGTCAGAATTTTGTTATTTAAAAGAGATTTAAGGGTAAAATTAGATTAATCTATATCAAGTACCTTTTCTTCTATACTGGATCTTAAACTTATAGTTGATGCTCGGATTGACTTGTTGTCTGAGTTCATACTGTTTATCTGAAAATGTCAATATGTATCAAGATGCATTCATGAAATACAAATTCTTTGGAAGTAAAACTATAAAGCTTTTTACAGATGGATTATCCATGATGAATAAAAATGGAATATTTGCTGATTTTTTTTTTAATGATACACATGTACTTATAGTGATAATAATAAGAACATACAACAAATCCAATGGTTCAAATTAGGGATGGGAACGGGTACTCGATTAATCGAGTACTCGATCGAACGTCCGAGTATCGATTACCAACATCACTAATCAAGTAATCGGAAAGAAAAAAATAATATCAGCAGAAAAATGAAAATTCGTTTCCAAACTCAAGTTGTTGAAAATATCGATCGCTCGTATCCAAAACTGTACCGTGCAAAGGGTAGAGTATGTAACACCTGGTCGTCCGCAGATTATCTAATCCCTTAGGCTATTGTCCTAATTTGCAAACAAGTGCCAACAGCTATTGTTCTCGCTGTCAAACAAAATATCACAAATTTTCGCACCTTCGCCGCTCTGATTTCGGCGATGCATTTTAATAGGACGTCCGTAAGGTTTACCTTAGAGTTGATTGGTTAATGCAATATTCGATCTGCCGGTTATTGTTAAGATTTCATTCTGTTGCTATTTGTTTCTCGAAGGAGAAGCATCTCATTTCCGATTACATACAAATAAATTCAAGAAAGTCTAACAATGCCTCCCTCTAAGTCTATAGTGACTTGTGTATATCTCACAACATGTGTAAATAATACGAACGCTTAGGAGATAGATAACAAAAACAACTTTCCAGATTTACTTTTATTTTTCATCAGTTTAATGGAAAGATTTTGACACTTTCTGCAATTCTCATCATATACCTAACAATTGTCTATTTTTCTCAAGTAAATTACTGAACAATTGTCATCTAAAGAAATATTTATGCAGAGGATATGATGCATAAATCGCTTATGAACAAGTTGGAAAACACAGATACTATAACCAAAAGACGACGTTTCTATCCGAGCACTCGAGTACTCGATCGGAAGGGTGACCGAGTACTCGATTATTAAAATTGGTACTCGTTACCATCCCTAGTTCAAATTGAATGATTTTGTGGTTGACATGTTAAATACAACACATTCAATAAATCAAGTCAGATAGATTATGAGACTTTATTTTTTAAAAAGAATATGAACTTGTTTGTTAAGCATTTTCTTTGACTTACCACAAATTTTACAAAGCTTTGAAACTTGAGGGTGTTCAAAAAAGCTGATCAAGAGATCTTTGTAAACAATTTTTCCATTGACATTTTTTTCTCATTCAAACAGAGTCTTCTTAAAGTCAGCTTTAAAGTTGAACTGGATCTAAATGGTAAACAAAACTACAAACCTGTCTTTGGAGTTCATGACATTTCTTGTTTGCTTGCCGACTTTTGTTTTTCTCTGTTTCTAATTCAGCTGTCATTTCTCTAATTTTCTTGGAAAGTTCAACAATCTTCAATCCAGCAGTTTCATTTGTCACGGGTCCTCCAGTTGCTACATTCAAAATATACAATCAAGTAGGTCAATACAGTTATAAAGTCAAAGACATTCTTTAACCTCAACAGCAAAATATTTGACTAGTTAAATTTAAAGATATTGCAGATACAAAAGTAATTCCTTCATTTTCCTCCATGTTTTTTAAAGCATTTATATTTTAGGGAGTCAAAAAGAGTCATTGTGTGGCAATAGTTTAAGAGTTTGTGGGGCACCATGGTCTAGCGGTAGGGCGCGGGCTTCGGGATCAAGAGGTCCTGGATTCAAATCCCGCCCGTGCCATGGTATTTTTTTTAGCAAAAAAGTTACCCCACATTGCTCCTCTTCACCCAGTTGTATAAATGGGTACATGGGAGAGTTGAAAGCCAAAGTGCTGTGGCTATCAGTGGCGCAGACTGTAAACAGCCGACTTGATACTCAATGATCATATAGTAAAGTGTGAAAGTCACGCGAGTATGAACTAGCTATTAAATTTGAATTTATAAACCAGTTTAACTTTTTTACTTTAAGACATTTTATTATGATCACCAGCATTTTCTACTTACTTTTTTTTGCCACTATTTTTCGCTAAAACCTTACAACTTGATCAATTTTGTTTTATTATCTGCAAGTTTTTCAAGACAAAAGCAGCTGAAAACATTAGCATTTTGAAAACGTTAAAATATTTGTTTAGTTCTTAGCTTCATTTATCAAGACCACCATGTAAGTTGCTTGAATTTCGATATTCAACCTTATATCAAAGGAGGGATAATGATTCAAAAGTGTTCATATACGAAACAGTAAATAAAAATAATGTGTGCATTCATCATATGACATGAAATTGATTACAAAATCCCATTAAAGATCAAGCTAGTAGGCTTACCTGCCAATGCAGCTTTTTCCTCTTCCCATTTCTTTTTGACCTGTCGTAACTCAAAATCTCTCTCACTAAGTAGTTTATAAACCCTCCCATTCTCATCCTTTAACTCCTGTTGAAGACAAAAAAAACAGAAAGTCTATAACATCACAGTGGAAATTGTGCATTAACCCATTACCAAATAGCCAAATTTTAGGGTGGTGCAAAATAAAAAGGATTTGAAGATGACAAAATAATCAGCGTCATAAGTAGAAATTGTGTGTGTTATTACATTGAAAACATTGAGGCAAGAGAAGAAAGTGCTGGTTATCAGCAGTGAGCACTTTCTTCTTTTGCCTTAATATTTTCCCAAGCCTATTCAATAAAGGACGTCAAAACCAGGTCTTATTTGGGAATTGTGCATTAAGGGATGAATAACAAGTGTGGCCAAATTAGCCCTGCATCAGGTAAGATATTTTGCAAATATTTTCTTATTTCTGAATCATTTTTTAAAAAAAGTTTTGTTGCGTGTACCTGGGCTTATTACTCATCAAGCACTTCTCACAGATCAGAGCTACAGATGAAAGGGAGTGAAAGCATTTCAAAATGTAATTATAAATATTTCATATATAAATAAACAAATTATCAACCAACCCTGATCTGCTCATTTAAATGATCCACTAGTTCCTCAGACAGAAAACCTTTACTGGGTTCTGCGAGCTGAAAGATAGAATGTATCAACAGGGTTAGACACTAACTTTTTTAGCAGGTGTCCCGAATGCATAATTTAGCAAAATCAGGGACACTTCACTCTTTAAAATGCAGAATTTCAGGAGTCCCTCCTTAAATTTTGGTGTCCTCGGGATCCCGGGACACTGTTAATGTCGACCCCTGATCAACTGATTAAACTCTTACATGAACATACATAAAATATTCAACCCTTGTCCTACTGAATCAAACTATCAGTTTAAGAAACATTTCAACTTTTCCCAAACAATATAATTTTGGGATGACCCATGGGCACAGCTGCTTTCGAGAACAAAATCATTGTTAAAGTGACATTTCACGATTTTACCGTTCTGAATTTTACTTTTATTTTTATCTGAAAGAGCATATTATCTTATGAAAATTCTGAAAATTTCAAGTCAAAGTATGGCGCCGTTAACGAGAAATATTTTTTTCTTTTTAAATTTAAGTAAGTGTTGTCCACAACAGTTCATATGCAAATGACTTCTATATATAGAAAGGTCAAACGCGTAATCAGCGCTACGTCACAAAACTGCTCGGTCACATGACCCGCCCTCATAAACAAAATGGCTTCTACTCAATCCTTTTGTAAAAATCGATCTAACTTCGGAGGATGTTCCTGGTGCTAAACTAGACGCTACTGCCTTTGAAAAGTATGGAAACGTTTTCTTAAAACGGTGGCTTGAATGCCGAGGCCTTAAAACAACCTAGAATCGTCCCGATCTCTTGCAGAGGTGAGTGAAAATACCGAGTTCGTGCTCGACTTTCTTCGTACTTTCAACTGTCACAATTTGTCTGATACGCGATTTTAAAATTATTTGTATGAATAATCATGTTAGTACCATATCATTTCACATCGTAACAGTACCTTTTTGGATACTGATCCCCGAATTTTAATGTAAATTTTAAATGTGTTTGTGTGTAAGGCAAAACTATATTGCATATGCGTAATCGCATATAAATGCACACTTTGTGTAAAACGAATTGTAAACTACCAAATCGTTCTTACTTATTTAGTACTTCCACGTCCAACTGCATTCTAGTGAAACAAAAATATTTTTTTGTGAAAGTGTGATAAGAGTTCTATTGTTAACCCTTTCACAAACAACATTTTTGTAGATTGATTTTGTCAAATTTTAGAAACGTTGCACCAATAAAAACAAATTCAACTAGCATCAAAAGGATGTATAAAGTCCAGCAAGATTAACCCGGGATATCTGCATATTTAATGACTCTACTTCGGCTATGTTTTGGTAAGACGCTCAACTAACGGATAAAGTGCACGAAAATTAAGTTGTCCCTGGTTAACCCTTTCCCAAACAAGACCTTGTTTTGACGTCCCTAATTGAAAAGGCTTGGGAAAACATTGAAACAAAAGATTGTGCTGATAACCAGCAGTTTCTCCTTTTTGTCTCAATATTTTCTGTGCCATATTTTACACAAATCCTATCTTTAATAACATCCATTTTGTCATTTGTGGCAGTTTTTTAAGTGGATTGACCTAAAATTTTCTCGTTTGGGAAAGGGTTAATTTGGATGGACAATACTACCACACTATTTACACAAGTCCGGTCTATGAATATGTCACTTATGGTGTTTGAGATCTACATGGATCTAGATCAGCCTGCAATTTATTAATCCGAGTCTTCTCTGATGTAAATACGCTTTTTGATATTTTGATTTTTCGCTATTTACATGATTTACATCAGAGAGCGTTGCTCTTTGAAAATATCAAGAAGTTCGCAACTCGATGTTGCGCATCGTTCACCGTCCGATCTTAAACGATATCCTTAAAACGCCTGATGGTATCGATAAATGAACCATTTATTGTTATGACTGCTGAAAAAATTACGACCAAAAAGTATTTCCAAAAGGTTTATAGGCAATGTTTTGATTCGATATGATACACAAAAACAAAGCTTCACTACTTGTAACGTTACCGAACTTTCCGCTGTTTTCAAAGAGCAACGCTCTCTGATGTAAATAGCAAAAAATCAAAATATCAAAGAGCGTATTTACATCAGAGAAGACTCGGATTAGCAATTTATATGCTGTACATGAAACCTGATCAAGATCCATGTTGTTCTCTTACACCAATATAGTTGCAAGTGCATGAAATGTAACAACTTGAATGGAACACTATGGGTCTTGATCAGACTGCACATTGGTGCAGCTACTGAGTCAAACAATTATCTATACAAGATTTTGTTTTCATTTTGTACTCTTACCGTATATTGCAGATGTAAAGATGCAGTCACACCTGGGAAACTGGTTGAAATTAATGTGACAGTTGACAGCGGGAAATGGTTCAAGACCAGATGAGTAAGTTCTAATCATATATCATGTGTTTACTATTATTCATGTATGAGCCAGGCTCAGGAAATTGTCATTTAATGCCTTGTCTGATCATGATCTATCCTTTTCTTTTACCCTTTTGTAAACAACAAAAGTTTAGGGTTGTCAAACTTGAAAGCTGCTTTAGACGACACAACAGATGTTGATTTTGGTAGGATATGTGTTAAATAAAGCTCGGAAAATATTGAGGCTAATGGAGAAAATGCTGATTATCATCATTTTATTCTTTTACCTCAAGTTTTTCCCAAACCTTTTCAAGTCTTGTTTGGGAAAGGGTAACCACTTTCTTTAGCCTGCCTCGGACAGCAGCATTAATCCAGATCAGATTGCACTAAGTTACAGGCTGATCTGAATTTTTGCAAAATGGAAAGGGTATGAGAACACCATCTGTGGGTGATAGGATATATACATTTTTACCAGAGGATGCCTCATGTTTTCGGGGCTGAGGGAATTGCATTGTGAATGGTGCATGAAAAGTTCCTAAAAATCACTTCTCTAAGCCTTTGTTACAAATGCAATTAAAACATAAGCACAGTACATTACATGAGAAATGATGAGTTCTATTTTTGTATGAAATAGATTTGGCTATTGGAAAGAAAACTTGGACATAGCAATTATTGGTATTGATTGAAAATTTCTATCATTCAAGTCATGTAGATAAGATGTGAAGGTTTCCAATTTGTCATGATTTATGAATTTCTGAACACTATGTGCAAATTTTATGGCTTTTACATGACTGTATAGTACATGTAGACTAATTTCACTTGAATTCGATTATTCTATGATAGAGTTGTGGATAATGGTTTATTTGTGATATTTTAACCCTTTCCCAAACAAGACCTGGTTTTGACTTCCCTAGTACATAAGGCTTTGGAAAACATTGAGACAAAAGAAGAAAATGATGAAAATCATTCTTTGCTGTATTGATGGGCTGCTTCAATTGTTAGATAGCTACATCAAAAGTAGGCCATTGAGCCTAGGGGGACATTTGTTTTACAAACATCCCTTATTTTATATGGCTTTCACATAGAAAAGCTCACTATGCATGGTTTTTACATTACAGATTTCATCGGGAATATTCGAAGAAAAGTAACAATTGGACAAGCTATCTGTCGAGAATGCCCAAAGTCTACAAAAGTTTGAGGATAAAAGCTATGAGCCGGAACCGGGACTGGAAGAGACAACACAATTTAAACGGATCTAAGAGGCCAAGGCTTACATAGTTCACACAAACAACGTTAAACAGTGGTGATTCCGGATCTACAGAAAATACATATTAAAATCTATCTTGACAGCAATGTGCCACAGACATACAAAGTGGGGCTTACTCCATCTGACACAAGAAAAATTAAAAGACATCTGTCCGTAGAAAGGCCATCACCAACAAAACCTTTGATGGAACAAAAAGGCCATGGTTTGGAGAGACAGAAGAATAGTTGACTCACTACAATTGACCAAACGCCGACTGCCAATCAAAAACATTGATTAGCCAATTGACGATCAGAAAAATGTCATGCCCCAATTGTTCTTCGTTGCACGTGTTCTTGTATCGATTTATCGACTGACAATCAAAAAATCGACATGCCAATAGCAAATAATTTTGTGCTAACAATAGACTAGGTTTACCGTTAAGTTTTGATAAACCATCGGTGTTGTTATAAAATCTCGTAACTATAGCTTAAATCAAGCCTTAGTTACAAGATTTTATAACAACACTTACGAAATACTATTTTGTTTGTCCGAATTTATGTCACGATTTACCGTTTGTTCAATTCTAAAGGTGAGGGGGGGGGGGGGGGGTCAAGCATTACACCCTTTCATGATATATGTCATACTGTACCTAAATGTGGTCAATGGTATACCTCATACCTATTCTATAGCAATTCATTATATATTTTTGTCATAAATTATTGTCAACATCAAATCCTCTCAAATTGTAAGGCAATAAAATTTTGCTGTTTGGTAAATGCTTTAAGACTTTTAAAGGTATTTAGTAGTGAATAGGTACAGTACAAAACATACATGAAGCATGAAAGGGTCTATTTACATTGCTTGTTGATCATGTTTGTCTTTTTAATATCTGGAACAAGTCTGTGATTGATTGTTTCCAATAACCCTTTCCCAAACAAGCCTTGATTTTGAGGTTCTTATCGGAAAGTTTTGGGAAATCATTGGGACAAAAGACTGTTTAGTATTTTCTTCTTTTATCTTGATGCCTTTGTGTGTTATATTGTACACAAATCCTGTTTTTTACCAGGCTGTCTTATTTTATGTAGTTGGAAAAGGAGCACAACTGGAGGGATAGTGAACATTTATATACATTTAATTATCCCTTTCCCGCACCATAAAATTTCAGAGTGAACTAATTCAAAAGCTGCTGTTGACCACTAAATAAATGATGATTATGTTTACATTTGTGTGCAATATAGCTTTAAAACTATAGAGACAAAAGGAGAAAATGCTGATTATCAGTATGTTGATCTTTTGTCTGAATATTTTCTCAAGCATTTTCTAATAGAGACATTAAACCAAGTCTTATTTGGGAAAGAAAGAGTTATAACGCCTCCTTATTTAATTCTTTCCTTAAACAGCAACATATTGAGGTGGTCCAATTCAAAAGCTGCTGCAGACGGCAAAATGGATATGATAGATATTGAATCTATGTACCAATAGAGAGGAAATCTCAATTAGAGATATTTTCCAAAGCCTTTTCTAATAAGGACATAAAAACCAGGCCCCGGTTTCCCGAAAAAACTTAAGTACGTTCTCAGACTCAAATTTGAGCACCACGCTAAAATCACACGAAATCCACATGAACTTCAATTGAATACCAATCAATGTCGATTGGTATTGAAGTTGAGCATGAACTCATGAGTTTATACTTCAGTTTTTTTTTTGAGAAACCGGGGCCAGATCTTGTTTAAGAAAGGATTAAGTAGACTGTGTAATATGGAATGACTTTAGGCCAGAGTAAGGGTCAGATATAGGTATAGGTTTTAGAGTAATGGACAAGTGTTGTGTATTCATTATCCCTATAGCCGTGCTCCTGTTCCTGCTACTATAGTTTCATGACGTTTGGAAAAAGATTAATTATGTAAAGAGATCACGATAAGGACAAGAAATAAATCAAATACATGATATGAAAATGTAGATATCTTTTAATTTTGAAGACTATGACACCATAAACCCATACATCAACCGTAATTTATGATGGAAACTTTTTATATTCAATAAATGTTTAAACCCCATTACCACACATAAATGTTTTCATGCCTAACAGGATTTAAGTTAAAAAAAAACGTTTTAGGAAATGAAAGAATTGTTTTGGACAAGCAATTCCTTCATTTTACCACAATATTTTCTATCAAGAAAGAGTAGACCAAATATGTAAAATTTCATTCACCTAAATTTGTCATGAATCTGCAACATCTTTGAATTTGGATCAGTCTAAAATTTTGCTGTCTAGCAATGGATTAAGCCTTCTAGAGCAGACGGAATTTGATGTACTTTAACCATGTTCTAAACAATACCTGCTTTTGACATCCCTAACACAAACATTGAAGCAAAGGAAAATGCTGCTAACCAGCATTATCCTCTTTTGCCTGCTCTTATGTTTTCTGTGTTTCCAGTTTTTTTACAACCATTATTTTATCATCTGTGACAGCTTTTGAATTGGATATTCTTATTTTTTCTGTTTGGGAAAGAATTAACTTAAATGATAACTTGAATAATTATGACGGAAGACATTGGGCTGAAATGAAACTTAATGTATGACTTAGATATAATGTGTGCGGAAAATACACTGAAAAAAACCTTTCCCATCAGCAACATTGTCAGGGGATCCAATACACAGTGTACAAAGTAGCAAAGAAAATATTAAGGCAAAATGGGAAAATTCACATAATCAACATTTTCTTCTTTTGTCACATTATTTTCCTTATCAATATCATGTTATATTATTGATGTTAAAACTAGGTATTGTATTATAGAAAGGGTTAATTGTAAATGAGGGTCACTGCAGCTTATTGAGCTGGACAGAACAATGCATGTGATATGAAGTAAATCATTTGGGATAAAAGGACCAAATACTGATTATCAGAATTTTATTCTGTCCATATGTTTTCAAAACCTTGAATTCAATCCACTGCATATTCATTGTCAAAAGTAATAGTTTGTTTTTCAAAGTAACAGTTTTGTTTTTATGTCTATTAAAAGTTTGAAATATTTGAATGTGTTTATTCAAATGTTAACATTTTTTTCAATATGTATTGGAATACTTATTCCATTTCCCAGGAAAGACCATGATAGAACAAGACAGTGAGTGAGCAGAGGTAAATTTTCTCTACATATATAGAGAAAATAGACTCTTGGTCATTCATTATATCAAAATATTGACCGATAACAAATGTATTAAGAATCAAATGAGCCTAGCTGGAATGTTGCACAATTTCAAAATGCATAAGATAAGTAAGATAAGTAAAATAAAAAAGTTTTTGGTATTAAATGCAATCATTATCAAAACTATTCTAATTTCAAATTACAAGTACCAATAACAAAGAATTGGGTTTCAAATTAACCCTTTCCAAGTGAAATTTTAGACTGCTGCAATGTGAAGAATGTTGCAGACAACAACAAAACTATTATGAAATTCATAGAGAAAAACTGATATTTTAACTAGGAATCATTGCACAATAAGAAGATATTGCTCTTTACCTTTTCATTAATTTTTCTTCAAAATGTGTTACCTAATATAGGGATCTTGAGGCATTTTATACCAAAAACTAAACAAAAAAGAATTTGTATATAGTATATACAACATAGACTAAGCTGCCCAACTAGCACCTTCACGGTGCTCTGGGTTATCAGTCCCACATCTAAGTCGGTTTCAGTCAAATGGAGCAAAGTCCAGGGTACTATATTACTAATAATTGTGTATAATCAATGAGAAGAAAAGAAATTGCTCAAGATGAGCAACTTTTTTTCTTACAATTCTTTATTCACAATTCTTTGCATAAACACAGTGTTTGGAGGTTCAAGGACACAAATTATTCAATTATTCTATGGAGAACTTGACATCTTGTAAAGATCAACACAAATATGGCTGGATGAAATCATGTGTACAGTCTGGTTTCACTCAGGAACCTGTCCCTAATTCTCCCAACACAACAGCATGGGATAAATTGGTGGGTCCCTGCACCAAGACAACCATGGCGCCACAATATAAAATCCCTGAAGAGGGAATGCCTCATCATTATGCTTGCTTATTCAACTTTGCGTTTTCACTGAACTGTCCATGTCGCCCGAGCATCTCTCTGTAATACATCTGACCTATGGCCAGCACCTGTTGGTCAAGGCAGTCTAACTGGTCAAGGCAGTCTAACTGTTTCCTGAAGAAGAATGAGTCAGTACATTAGAAACTTTTGTCCATACACAAATGACATAATTTAAGACTAGACCAGCTTGAAATCTGATGTATAATAAGTCACTATTTCCACACAATGACTCTTTTTTTTTGCCCCCTACAAGATAATGGTTTTGGAAAACATTGTGGAAAATGAAGAAATTGCTTGTGCCAATCAATTTCTTCATTTTAAACAATGCTATCTACCCAGAGTTTAGCCCCCAAAGTTACAAAAAAATGCCGAATTTTCCTTATTTTACATTGAAAATTTAGGGAAAATCCAAATTAGCCCCCCAATATTCAGACCCAGGGGATTTAGCCCACCCAATATGAAATTGCTTCCTACAGGCCAGAGCTAAAAGAAGAAAATGCTGATAACCAGTATATTTTTTCGTTTTTCACCAATATTTCCTGTGTTGTATTTTGATTAAATCCTCTCTTCATCAGCACCCATTTTGTCTTCTGCAGCAGCAGCAGCTTTCTATCATGTCCACCCTAAATGTTTATTGTTTGGGAAAGAATTAACCTGCGAATTATGCAGATGCCAATGATCATCATAGACCCAGAATTGTCTGAATTTTCTCAGAGAGAAAAATATTAAACGCAATACTGAATTCAGACTTTCAGGTTTGTTTACGGACACATGCACACTTCAGTGATTTATCATTGCGGACTGTAGTACCAAAATTACCTTCATTTGTGATTTTCTGTCTTCCCATAATTGCTCAACTCTTTTTCGACCACTCTCATGTCAATTCTTCTGGCACACCCCCTGCTTCTAGACACCTGACTCCTTGACATGCTCACAGTTGTCCCTCTGGCTCTAGACCTGAAACATCCATACATATGTTAATAATTGAATTTTCTCAAGGATAGCTCAGTTGGTAACATCAACGTCTAACAATCCAGGAATAACTAGTTTGAACCTTGACGGCCAATATTCTTTCCGACATAAAATTTGACAAAAATGGGAAATAATTCAAATCTCGGTAGAATAAAACGGGTGGGTAGTTTCATCAAAATTCAAATTGCTCTTTAAATGAAATTGATTTCAGCATAAAACTATACTGGATTGACAGATAAATGGTCAATCTGCTCTGAGGTAACATTTTTGCTTCATTCTAAAGCTTCATTTTGAAGTTTGACTATGCTAAACTTGCAGGAAAGAATCATTCCAGCCCCTGCTCCATTGAAACAAATAAGAAGGAATTGTGACCAAAACCCAGATCAAGATTCATAAGGGTTCCGTTTAAATCATTGCAACTATGCAATTTCATATGGGGGGGAGGGGGGCTAAAGCCCTTGTCCTGAATATTGTGGGGGGGGGGCCTAATTTGGATTTTCCCAAAAATTTCAGTGTAAAATTAAGAAAATTCGACATTTTTGGCCAACATTGGGGGGGGGGGGGGGGGGGCTTAGCCTCTCCTAGCCCCCCTGTTCCTACGGGCCTGTCACATACCCAGTTCATTTTTCTTGACACTTTTCATTATTTGCTCATGATTTTACGGATTCCCTAATTTGCGCCCGGTAAACCAAGGATGTCACTGAATCAGAATGTGCGTGGTTTTGTGGTTGATTTAACTTTCTGCACCACAAACCAGGAAAAAATATGAGTACATAATTTACAAATAGTGTCGTAGGCTAAATACCATTTGCAGAAAACAGTCTGTCAAATCGCATTTTCCCGTGTTTCATGTTGAATTTTTCGCCAATCCTTCTGATTTTTTCATATAAAACCATATGGAACATTCTATTGTTTCATAATAAATGTATTGAGATACTATGTAATCGTCTTTCTCCCTGCAATCAACCAAAGAAATTAAAACAACATACCAATCTACAACTCGAACAGCTGCTTGGAATCCATCTTGACCTGGTTTGTTGTTGTTGTGTTAT
Source organism: Fragum sueziense (assembly GCA_963680895.1). NCBI lineage: Eukaryota > Metazoa > Mollusca > Bivalvia > Cardiida > Cardiidae > Fragum > Fragum sueziense. Next base: position 19,057,730 of record OY804600.1, on the reverse strand, counting down.
GTAAATGAGCTATTGTGCAACGTGACGTCACGGTAGAGACTAAATCGCCGTTTCGATCGTCTCGATTTCAAAATCAATTTCTGGCTTATCAGCAATGATTTTTACGAAAGTGATAGTACAGAATTTCGTTAGAATGGCCAATTTTTGTATCGAGACGTATTTAATGAACGTGAAATGTCCCTTTAAAAAGGAAAGAATTTGTGTACAATAAAGCACAGAAAATATTGAGGCAAACGGAGAAAATGCTGATTATCAGCATTTTCTTCTTTTGTATCAATGTTTTCTCAACCCAATTATATTAGAGATGTCAAAACCAGGTTCAGGGGTAAAAGTTGAAAATTTTGAAAAACCTGAAAACCTGGAAAAGTCTGTATTTATATAGTAAAAATCGAGAAAATGGGGCATTTTGGAATACTCAAAAACCTGAACTTCAGGCATATGCCTGAAAACTTTTACCCATGCAGGTTTTGTTTGGAAAAGGGTTAAATAAGATTAGACCAAGTTTTTGCCACAATAATGGGGTAGAAAGCAGACAGTGTAGGCTAAGATCAGACTGCACATTTGTGCATGCCTAAGCATTGGTCACAACAATAAATTGAAGAGAACAGAATGAGTAGGGTTAATTAATACAATGTTGAATACATTTCAAATGCCTATATTTTTTACTCTTGAATAAATCATTCTTACCGGTAACCCATTATTACATGGCACAATTCAGACAGTTCAAATTCAAGGATCTTGCTGAGTACAATTTCAAGTTAATAATTATTTTTTGGTCTTTTTTTACCAGTAGAAAACATTCTGAGAAATGAAAAAATTGTTTGTCACAAGCAATTTCTTCAGCTTCTCGACACCTGTTTTGAATATCAACAAGTCTGAATTGTTGTTGTTTAGAAAAAAGAATCAGCAAAATTATTAGTACCTTCAGCTCAAGATCATCTGCCACCCCGAAGGCTCCATTAGCTTTGGATGTAGAAATGACAGAGGCGGTATGAGCTCTTTGTTGTTGTTGTTGTTGCTCCTCTTTTCTTTGTTTACGTCTCAAAAGCTTTTTCTGTTGCTGTTCTTGAAGTAATTGAAACTGATTCTTTAATGTCTCCTCAGCTGTTGCCATTTCCCTTCATCTGAATCAAAGAAAATGAAAAATAGTACTACTTTTTATTTTTTTTGATAATTTATTTTGCATCAAAATCACGGAATGGACAATGTCATGCTACATATTTGGTGATACTATTTTCTATAAAGAAGCCTTTTAGTAGCTTCAACTGGTTATCAACCCTGATACTATTTTAAATATTTAATTAAATATATAATAGTATTTTTGTGGAAAAAAATAACTTGCATGAAAAGTTGGATTTTGTATTCAGCGACCGTTTTATTAAGCGGTCACTTTTGGGATTCCCCCAGGGTGGTCGCTTAAAACAAGATTGACTGTACATGTAATAATGTGTATCAGGGTTGATAATGAGTCCCAGCACATGAAGGCGCTAACATGCTTACAGACAGAAAATGGTACAGCAAAAAATGAAGCATGACACTAGGGTCCATTGAAATGATATCTAAAGAGACTTGAACCACAACCTCCATGTGGTATTTGCAGTTGAGAGGTAGAGTGTTAACCTTCCAACAGTTTCCGCATTTGGCCTCTAGCAACAGAGGTAGTTGTTGGACTTTTCATTCCGTTCAAGAATTGGTGCAGTTTCCAGAGCACAGAAACCAGAGGGATTTATTTAAGTTCAAAGGCCTTGTTTCCCAATCCATGTTTAAGCTGCGCCGGATCCAGGGATTCTGCGAAGGGGGTTGGAATATACATGTACAAATATACACTGTAATTTAAGTGTGGTATCTTTCACGGAATTGCAGTTCTTAAAACGATAGACAATGTTGATGCAGAAAGCCCTTTGGTCATGACAATCTATCTCTTTCAGTTTAGCTTTCATCCAGGTAAGTCATGTAAATACGCTCTCTTCGTGAGTCATGGCCAAATGGCCCATGGTCTGCAGTAAGTCAGACTATCATTCTTTTATCTATTCAGAGCAGGTTACTATAAAGTTTAAAAGTATGTTTTACCAGTTCCTAAACAGAAAACAAGAGCTGTCATTAACAGATTATGCTTCCCGTATAAGTGTTTGTCACAAAATAAAAACTATCATACATTAAGCCCCATTTTCCCAAGACAGATTTTTTGCACTCACATTATTTATGGAATATGGTCCACGACATCTCATTTATCACATAAGTGCAAAATTTCATTAAACTCTGCCCATCAGATGAAGAGAAGAAACGGAGATCCCTAGGGATTATCCCAGGGAGTTCACATGTATCAGTGAAGTTTCATTGAATTTGGCCCAAGGGTTGCCGAGATCTGGCTGTGGACGGACGGACAGACTGTGTGGCGACTATAATTATGCTCCCCCGAATTTTTTTTTTTTTTTTTTTTTTTTTTTTGGGGGGGGGGGGGGGGGGCATAAAAACTGGCCTGTTCCATTTTTAAATCTGCTATACAAGATATCTGGATATTGATAAAGATAGAATCTGTGTAAATTCAATTGCAAAAAACATTGAGAAAAGGAGGAAAGTGCTGGTTATCAACTCTATCAAATTCTTTGCTTCAATGTTTTCCAAAGATTTCCATAGAGTGTAATCCGAGTCTTCTCTGATGTAAATACGCTCTTTGGTAATTTGATTTTTCGCTATTTACATCAGAGCGAGTTGCTCTTTGAAAACAGCGGAAAGTTCGGTACAAGTAGTGAAGCTTTGTTTTTGTGTATCATATCCAATCACTCGGTAAAACACTGTAGGGTATAGATCAATAAATCATTTTTGTCATACCTGACCAAAAATTTCATTTCAAATCGGCCTGCTGGAAGAGTATAACCTTTCGAAACTCAACAACACCCTATTTCCAGTCGATTTCGTCGCCATTGTTATTGAAGATCACGTGACCAGATCTCGTTAAACAAGAGGGCCATTGGCCCTGAAGCGCTCACCTGATATAATAACTTTTTGTACAACAATTTTCAGGTTGATTGGGCAAAAAATGTGACCTCTAGGATGCACACAAGGTTTAACTAAGATTTGACCCCGTGACCTAGAATTGATCAAGACAATAATTCTGATCAATTTTCAGGTTGATTGGGCAAAATGTGGCCTCTAGAGTGCACACAAGGTTTTACAAAGATTTGACCTCATGACCTAGTTTATGACCCCAGATGACCCAATTTCGATCTTGTCCGAGAATTGATCAAGACAATCATTCTGATCAATTTTCAGGTTAATTGGGCAAAAAATGTGGCCTCTACAAGTGCACACAAGGTTTTTCTAAGATTTGACCCTGTGACCTAGTTTTTGACCCAAGATGACTTGATTATAAACTTGTCCAAGATTTCATCAAGACAATCATTCTGATAAATTTTCAGGTTGATTGGGCAAAAAATGTGGCCTGTAGAGTGCACACAAGGTTTTTCTAAGATATGACCCCGTGACCTAGTATTTGACCCAAGATGACTCAATTATACACTTGTCTAAGATTTTATCAAGACAATCATTCTGATCAATTTTCAGATTGATTGGGCAAAAAATGTGGCCTCTAGAGTACACACAAGGTTTTTCTAAGATTTGACCCCATGACCTAGTTTTTGACCCATGATGACTCAATTATGAACCTGTCCAAGAATCTATCAAGACAATCATTCTGATAAATTTTCAGGTTGATTGGGCAAAAAATGTGGTCTCTAGAGTGCACACAAGGTTTTTCTAAGATTTGACCCTGTGACCTAGTTTTTGACCCAAGATGACTCAAATATAAACTTGTCCAAGATTTGATCAGGACAATCATTCTGAGCAAATTTCAGGTTGATTGCGCAAAAAATGTGACCTCTAGAGTGCACACAAGGTTTTTCTAAGATTTGACCTCGTGACCTAGTTTTTGACCCCAGAGGATCCAATTTTAAACTTGTCCAAGATTTCATCAAGACAATCATGTTGATAAATTTTCAGGTTGATTGGGCAAAAAATGTGGCCTGTAGAGTGCACACAAGGTTTTACTAAGATTTGACCCCGTGACCTAGTTTTTGACCCCAGACAACCCAATTTCGCACTTGTCCAAGATTTTACCAAGACAATTATTCTGAGCAAATTTCAGGTTGATTGGGCAAAAAATATGGCCTCTAGAGTGCACACAAGGTATTTCTAAGATTTGACCTCGTGACCTAGTTTTTGACCCCAGATGACCCAATTTCGAACTTGTCCGAGATTTTATCAAGACAATAATTCTGATTAATTTTCAGGTTGATTAAGCAAAAAATGTGGCCTCTAGAGTGCACACAAGGTTTTACTAAGATTTGACCTCATGACCTAGTTTTTGACCCCAGATGACCCAATTTCGAACTTGTCCGAGATTTCATCAAGACAATCATTCTGAGCAAATTCCAGGTTGATTTGGCATAAAATGTGGCTTCTAGAGTGCACACAAGGTTTTTCTAAGAATTGACCCCGTGACCTAGTTTTTGACCCCAGATGACCCAATTTCGAACTTGTCCGAAATTTTATCAAGACAATCATTCTGAGCAAATTTCAGATTGATTGGGCAAAAAATGTGGCCTCTAGAGTGCACACAAGGCAAAGTTTGACGGACGACACACGACGGACGACGGACACAGCGGTATCACAATAGCTCACCATGAGCACATTCGTGCTCAGGTGAGCTAAAAATAGAATGGAATTAATTTACTGCCACGTGACTATCACATGACCACCTTTGATTACGAATTTCTTTCAAGTCACGTGACCGCCCTTGTTTAGAAATTATGGAGTGTTCTTGTTGCGGAGATCAATTTGTGTCGATCTGTTCAGTTTGCGACTTGAATGGTATTGCTTTTCCTGTGAAATTCTGTTTATTTCGTTCTCCATGCTCGTAAGTTATGGGGTTGACCCAACATAGTAGCAAACATTATTGGTGCGAATACTAGCTTTAAAACGTTTGCTGGACGTTTCTGATATATTTCATTTATTTATTTATTCATATTATCAGTGTTTTTTAAACTCATTATTGTTAAATTATTTCAGAAGGGCTGCCAATTTGAACTAGAAAGACCTGAAGGTCTTGAGTCGCTCCACAGGCCTGAATTTCTTATGGTTCAAGCTGAAAATTACACATTATCGTCACCAACATTCTGTTCTAGTTTTGTCGTGATTAGTCCATATTTGTAGATGCTAGAGTGAAATCAAAGTCAAAAAAGAGCCGAAAATGGCAATTTTGTCAATTTCGAGGGCACATGACTCATGATATAAAATTCAGATCAAGCTGAAAATTATACCAAGGCAAGATCTTATGGTCACCAATATTCTGTACAAGTTTTGTCTTGATTAATCAGTATTTGTAGTTGCTAGAGTGAAAACAAAGTAAAAATAGAGCCGAAAATGGTAATTTTGTCAATTTCAAGGGCACATAACTCATGATGTAAAATTAAGATCAAGCTGAAAATTACACAAAGGCAAGATCTTATAGTCACCAACATTTTGTTTAAGTTTTGTCTAGATTTGTCAATATTTGTAGTTGCTAGAGTGAAAACATGTCAAAATAGAGCCGAAAATAGCAATTTTGTCAATTTCAAGGGCACATAACTCATGATGTAAAATTCAGATCAAGCTGAAAATTACACCCAGGCAGGATATTATGCTTATATATATTCTGTCCAAGTTTTGTCTTGATTGGTTGATATTTGTAGATTTTAGAGCAAAAATAAAGTCAAAACCAGCTATTTTTGACATTCAAGGGCATATAACTCAGGTTATTCTGGTTCGATCAAAATTCTTTGAAGGAATCTGAGAAAGGGTCACCCAAGGATCATTCCTGAGAAGTTTGGTTGAAATCCATCCAGTAGTTTCTGAGGAGAAGATTTTTAAAGAAAAAGTTTACGGACGCACGCACGCACGCACGGACGCACTGACGCAAGACGGACACACCGCCATGACAATAGCCCGCTGGCCTGAAAGGCCAGTGGAGCTAAAAATAAAATAATCTTTTTTTTTTTTTGTTTCAAATTCTTATATTTAGACCGTTACGTCATAATCTGGGAAAACCCGCATTCTATATGCGAGATTTCGCGTTGATCACGTGGTTTTAAAAGGAAGGTCATGGTAAACAAAGGCTGCTCAGGTGAGGGCTGCTGCAAAACATTGCCTCCAAACCTTTTAGAAATATCCTCGCCTCCCCATGGTCCGTCACGCTAAGCCGGCCACGCTAAAATGCATATGTGACCCGTCAATCTAAAAGGGACCTTATCCGAACTCCAAAAATAAAAATTTTGACAAACATCTCAGACTCAGCACATGTCAACCAGATACTGTACGCGAAAAATGAACACATAGTAAGATAGGAAAAACATTCCGGATTTAGAAAATTACATAAAAGTGAAAAGTGTCGGCCCTAGTCTGGCTGCGCGGACTGCGCAGACTGACTAGGGTCGATATTTTTCACACACCCGATAAGGTCCCTTTTAGCGCGACGGGTCACATATGCATTACATAATCGAGTAAATCATCCTGAAGCACTCGTCTCCCCTCTAGATTTAACGAGTTTCCTTCCTTTAAATATCTGTTTTAATAAAATTTTACTTGCAAAACAACTCTGTGGATGTAAACACACTGTAAGCCGTAGCAAAACAAAAAAGGTGACACTACATGGCGGGTGACGGACCATGGAAAGTCGACGATACATTTTGGTCGTAAATCTTTCAACAGGTGTGACAATAAATGGTTCATTGATCGATATCACCAGGGGTTTTAAAGATAGCGTTTAAGATCGGACGGTGAATGATGCGCCACAATTTGTGGAGAACTTCTTGATTTTTTCAAAGAGCAACTCGCTCTGATGTAAATATCAAAATATCAAGAGCGTATTTACATCAGAGAAGACTTTGGATTACATGGAGTGGAGAAGTAGGGTGGTCACACTTTTTTCCAAAAGTATTCCAGCCCCTACAAAATATATACCAGCTTACAGAGAATATTGAGAGAAACATAAAACTGGTTGAATTGTGAAAATCGGGCATTGCGTTATGGAATAATGCTTATTCAGATTTTTACAAAGGGGAGATAATTCTGCCGAATTACGTTATTGTTTATTTTTCAAAGAACTTCAACAAATTATATATCATTTTCAAGGTCTGAATGAGAGGAACTCAAAACTGCTTACGTTTTTAAAATCGGACATTTAATAAAATAGTTACACCCCTTTGAAGTTTTACAAAGGATGAAGTTATTCTACCAAACAATTTAGTTCTTCAATTTCTACCCAACAACAATTATATAAATATTTGTTACATTATTTCAACCCTTCCCCCAAACAAGACATGATTTTCACGATCATATATGAAAAGGTTTTGGAAAATATTGCGACAAAAGAAGATCATGCCGATAACCAACATTTTCTCCCTTTGCGTAAATATTTTCTGCGCTTCGTTGTGTGCATATCATTTCCGTGTCATTGCCTCCGATAAAAACAAGATTTTACGACATATAGAATAGGAATTTCAAACAAAAAAAATAATTCAAACTTTCAAGTGATCGATTATTAAGATTGTATCTCTTGTTCGTTAAGAAATAGGCTTTCAAAACATTGACCCAAAAGAGCACCATACATTTGAACATGTCCATTTTGCAACCTCTAAATTCAATCTAATTTTTGGCTGCCTCACCCTTTCCCGAACAAGACCTGGTTAGACCTGGTTTTAACGTCCTGAATGGATTTTATTGAAGGTGAAAGATTGAGGCGAAAGAATCTAATTTTCTTTTACACTCATTCTGTCGCCTGTCACAGCTTTCGAGTTGGATGACCATAAAGTTTTACTGTTTGGGAAAGGGTTAAATGGATGTTTAGGAAGCCCATGTGAAACGCCGATTTTGTAAATCCCTTTGGACTGAGCACGAATTGCTCAAGATGAGCTATTGTGGTCACTCACCGTCCGTCCGTCCGTCTGTTCGCCCGTAATTCCTTGAAACACCTCCTACTCCTTAACCATTGGGCCGATTTTGACAAAACTTTACAGGAATGTTCCTTGGATGACCATATTTAAAGAATGTTCGCGATTTTTTGATTCGTCAAAAAATATGGGCGTGGCAGGGCAAGGCTTATCGAACTTTGAGAAATCATGATATCATTCTTAACAAATCAACCATTCGGCCAATTTCAATCAAACTTTGCAAAAATGTTCTTTGAGTCACTGTCGTCAACATTTATGAATAAATTTAGGATGAATGGAGTTTAGACAGAAATTATCGATAAATCACGGGGAATTGAAAAACACTTCCCATTGTTAAAGCCTTTGCGCTTAAAATTTAATGCGCTAAGCTAAAAGCACAAGATGTTTTATTATTTGCAGGGTTTTCCCTAGCTGCGATATCGTAGCCACAAACTTGATGATAGTTATTAGTTTGTGGCTACGAGTCCACCCTATTCCTTCTTGTGGAGCAAGACAAAAGAGTGGAAAACACATTTTCTTGCATAAATTTCTGAATACTAACATATCTAATCAAATGTGTATCCCATAAAAAGATTTTCCATGGCACAAATTCAGTTAAAAAGTATCAACAAGAATTGTTATCAATTATTTCTTCCAACAGAAAATTCAAGTCTCAGTAGAATAAAGTGGGTGGGTACTCCGCTTCAAAATTGAATTGAACTTTATTTGAAAGTAATTTCAACATAAAACTATGCTGGATTGACAGGAAAATAGTTAACCTGTTGTCAGGTATCATTCTTACTACATTCTAAAGCTTTATTTTGAAGTTTGACTATGCTAAACTTGCTGGAATGAATCATTCCAGCACCTGCTCCATTGCAACGAATAGGTAGGAATTGTAACCGAAACCAATATCAAAATTCAAAAAGGTTTCGGTTACATTATTGCAACTAGGTTTTCCCTGGATCTTGTAAAGAAGGAGTCCTTGGGACTCTCGGCTACAATTTTTGAGAGTCCTTGTGTTAATTTTAAGAGTCCTATCTTGGAAAAATCAGTTAACTATAAAAACCAAAATATTGGCCATATTTAAAAAGACAGGAGCAAATGCAGCATTTATAATATTTGATTTTGTAGGTTTAACAAAATATAGGCATCCAGTCTGTCAAAGGGTTTTTATTGAACAAAATGGTGGAATCGTTCTGAATATCAAAATCAAATTTAATTCATAAGTTAACTATCCATTCATAATTATGTTATGACCAGTCAGATGTAACAAACAGAAGTGGAACTGTCTACTAAACAGCAATAGATCTATTATATATTCCATAATGAACTACTTTATGACTACAAAGAACATTTAGGGCTGGAATTTGATGATTCAGAGTTCCAATGCTACCCAGAAAACAGGAATATGTTTGGATTTTTGTATAACACTTTCACAGTCTGGAAGTAGTGTTGATTTTATCAAATCTGGTAATAATTGGGAAAAGTCACAGAAAAGTACAAAACAATTTGTGTGACATAATCAGTGATGTCACACAGTAGCAGTGACGTCACACTATTTACCATGAAAACAGGTGATTAAGCCCCAGTTACAGTGCTATAAATAGCGAAGTATTTTCAACCTTTACCCAATAGAAGTTGGTAAATTGGAATAACGTTTTTATTTCTCTTAATTTTCAAAGCAGAAGAAAAAAGACAAAATGAAGTGTGAGTTTCTGCATCAATGGAAATTCGAGAATTTAGATCTGAAGCATATTCCTTTGTTTGGTCAAAGATTTTTGATTTCTTTAAAATTTGGACTGAATGTGTTACCGGTATAATGGAAAATGTTACAAGGAAATTTATGTGTTAGAAAAAAGGAGAATAATGTAGTGCAATTTCTATCAGTTGTGATACGCGAAGAATTATTATCTAATGGGTGAATACTGGACTGATATTTTGTTCTAAACAATGGATTTTAAAAATGGTAGAATTTTTAAAAACAAATTGGGAATGATTCTTTGTTTAGTAATTTTCCATTCTGGATGTGCGTGAAGAGTGCAGGTATTGCTTGATGATTTTTGGATCCTATCGAGTATCGTTGTTGTTAACTGCTGACTAAACCAAGGTCTGTCTCCAAATGATTGTGGTTAAAAAAAAAGAATGAGCGTAACTAATCCATCAAATGTTTTCCCAAAGAGGAAAAGGTGCAGTTAACGGTTTATAATACGCTGATTTTTAAGCAAAACAAACAAAATTAAATCAGTCAGGAATCGGATGCCAGGAACCGGTTCCTTCAAAATGAATCAATTCCGAGTATCCGGGACATCGTGGAACCGGGAGTAACCGGTTCGCAAGTACCGGTGCTCATCCCTAGTGCCAAAGTAATTTTATCACACATACACATGCGTCCTTCTAAGGTAACGACCGAGTTCAAACAAAGAAACGCAGAGTTGACCCACTTTTTCAAATAGAGATTTAACACGAAAAGAACGTGTATAAGGTAAAAAGTATTTTATCATAATAAAATATAACTATTTAGCTTTAAGTTTTTACACACTTTTTGACAATTTAATGTGTTATTTAGGCTGAAAATGCCGTTTGTACATTACTCGTTTTTACATAGAATCAGATCGATGCCTTAGAAGAAGAAGGGCGTAAGTGAAAAAACATAGTTTTGAGAAAACTGGAAAAAACAGTTTTATTTCAAAAAGAAAAAAGAATAAACGACCCTTTTCTACAGCCAAATTGGTCAGCATGACAAGTTCAAATGTCTATGAAATTTGCACAATATTTAGAGCTTGCAATGCCCTTTCCAAAAATGTATGCATCGTAAAAGGTCGTAAGTACTACTTACGACCTTAGGTCGTAAGTAGTCGTAAGTACTACTTACGACCTTATTCTTCTAAGGCATCGAGATAGAGGCAGTATTTTTTAAACGAAACTGTGACCACACTAGGAGAAGCCAAATCAGTTCTTGTTTGGAAAAAGGTTTAACTAGAGTAAGTTAACATACGATAATGAACCAGAATCTCACTGACATGTTATGTATAACAAGTGCTGAAAGGTTAAACCTTTGAAAAAAATTATCGCAACTTGCAACAACAACAACAACATTCGTGACATTTCAACGAGGCATTGAACTTCTAGACTTACCGGCGATATATGAGAGAAATTTGTCTTCTCGTTGCTTAGGAATTGAAAAGGAAATATATTTCTGTATAGCTATATTTGATTGAAACTTTAGCACTCAGCCCAATATCCCAAAATTATTCTACAAAACCAAAAAATATTTTGGTCGCGACAACAATACAGTCTCGGGGTGAATAAAAAGGAACGTTCTGATTGGTTGATAATCCGTCAAATGAATGCCTACTAACCCAACGGATAAAATGGACGCAGAAACAAATTGAATTGACAAAAGGATTTTCTCACGTGCCCACTGTATTTTAGATAAATAAAAAATCGATGTCTTGGTAATTTTTTATTATGATATCTTTATAAGGAACACCGAAACTCAATGGTTTACCATTATAGTGTTCTTTGTGGAAATTCAAGTTTGAAATCAGAATTTGCACAGTCAATGATTTGTAGGCCTAATTAAAATCAAAGTGCTGTCAGCACTGTATATTGGGCATCACTGAGAAATTGATATTGTGACAAAAGGACAATATACTGATTTGCAAAATTGCCCCATTCTCTATTCGATGTTTTTAAGCATTTTCTATGAAGCGAGTAAAAAGGTGTCATCGTTTTGAAAATGGTTAATTACTGTGTAGGCAAACGTGCATAGGTGATAAAAAAAAAGTTGAATGTACACTCTCGAGGTGAATCCAAAATGTGAGGCTGTTTGGGGAAAAGGAAAATGTTACACTTTACCGGATTTTACATTAAATCAACATGTTGGATTATTTCTTATTCTTAGCTAATCAGAATAATACCAAGTACAGACCCATTGTAGAGGCTTAGCCTAACTGATCTCTGATCTGCAAACATATTTCTATTAATTAGAATGCACTTGTTCATTGGTCCAAATGATCAGTCTAAGAACAGTATATGAGGTAAAAATGTTAAAATTCTAGAAAACGGCAAATTTAAGGCGATGGTTTTACTTTGATCAAAATATTTTAAAATCACAGTGTCTATACTCTATAGGCTAGCCTCTAACCATTTGTCCTTTTCTAAACAAGACATTGTTATGAAGCAAATAATATGAAACATACAAAGATAACCGGAATTTTCTCCTTTGTCCCAATACTTTCTGTGCTTCATTGTACATGACATGATTTCATCTTTATCGTCACCTGTTTCGTCGTCTGCAACTCTTTCTAATTTTAACAACTCTAACATATTGTCGTTTGGAAGAGCCTTCAACACAAGAGTTGAAAAAAAAAAAACAATAAAGAAAAAGTGAATGCAGAATAAATCCTTAACCCATTATCAGTCACCAATTTCAAGCAAATAAATTGTTACATTGTTTGGTCTTTCTACTAGGAAGAAAATATTGTGGGAAATGAAGAACTTGCTTGTCACAACCATTTCTTCATTTTCTACCATGTTTTCCAAACACATATATTTCATGGGAACCTAAAGGGGTCAGAATATAGGAATGGGTAAAGCGCACACATTGTATCTAGGGAATGGGATAAGGGTATGAATACACACACAATTGTAAGGTCAAGCAGTGGGCCTCCAAGCAGTGACCCAGTTAAACACCTGTCAGTGCTTGCACTGGTAGGCTAAATGACCGTTGAAAAATCAGAGCAGTAATATTGTAACTACATGGAATTTATCTTAGAGTTACACTATTTTGCTTTCAACTCCTTTACTCAACCGAAAAGATTGTAAAAACGCTGAAAATACTAACAGGTATTCAATCTAAGCGAAAATTTCATCAAATGTAATTATTAACCCCTTCCTTATTTGTCGCTGAAGTGAAAAAGATGAAAAACGTTGAAGATAGTGACTGATAAAGGACGTTTCTGTGGTGTTTGAAATAACGTGGTTTGGCTTGAACACATAGCTCAGCGGATTAGGGTTAGAATGTAGTGTCTGGAGAGATGTCTGTAGTGAAAAACTGGTTATAATATATTGGGCTATGCCCAATATAAAAAGAAAAAAAAAATAAAAAAAAAAAAAAAACACTTTGGCCTTTGGAAAACGTCCAGTTACAGGCCCGTAGGAACAGGGGCTAGGAGGGGCTTAGTTGGCCAAAAATGCTGAATTTTCCTTCTTTTACCGTGACTGAAAATTTAGAAAATTTTCGAATTTTCCCATCTTTATCAATATCCGCACTTTTTAAATTGGATCAGTCAAACAATATGTTAGATCTAGTTGTGATTCAAGAATTAAAAGACTCTCAGCTTTTAAAGACTGTGCCCACGAATCGATCATCGGAACCTATTTGCTGACTTTGGCCTACTTTTTATAGGCCTACACTGTTTGTCCCGGATGGAATTTAATCCTAACTCATTGCATTCTTGTCTTTTGGAAAGGAAGCAGATTTTTAAACTTTTGTTCTTTTAATTAGCCGCAGATTCATAGTAAGAATGTTTGATCAAATTCAGAATCAGGACACAGTAAAGAGTAGATACAGAAGGTATTGAAATTTTGATATATACCTATTTTTCTTTCTTCTGAATGTTTTCCAAGAGTATTTCACCTCGCATTCTTACTGCATTTGCAAATTGAAAATGCCAAAATAAAGGATCACACTGGACCTTTCTCAAAACACAACAATGAACCTTTACGAACAAACTCTCATATGAAGTCCTTTCTAATTAGGTAATCCAACTTTTTAGACTCTTTCCTAAATGGCAAGAATTTAGACTCTTCCTATATTAAAGTTACTGCAGATGACGAAATGGATGTCGAGAAAGACAGGGGCTGTGCAGCGGCGGATCCAGGATTTCTGTGAGGGGGCTTCGTTTTTACAAAAAGGGGGGGGGGGGTTCTTTTTTTAAGTATTCCACAATTTTGACTGAATTTCTACATGACAATGAAATAATCGGGCTAAAGAGGGGGGGTTCGTTTGCACCCCGAACCCTCTCTGGATCCGCCACTGCTGTGTACAGTATAACAAAGACAATATTGAGACAATATAAGACAATGCTGATCATCAGCATTTTCTTCTTTTGTCTCAATGTTTTTCAAATCCCTTTCTAAATAGGACCTCAGAACCAGGTCTTGTTTGGGAACGGGTTAACAGACTGGCCCGTAAGAACATTTATATTGAAAGAAAATCAGTGCGATCTTTCTCAGTTTTAAAGCAATTGTGCTTAGTCAAAACCAACGTTATAGAGAGGAGACTTTTGTTATTTATTTGTTGCAAATTAGGCCTAATATTTCACTCAATTTCTCGCTTAGCACTTTCTCAAAATCACAACCTCTCTTGTTATGACCCCCATAAAGGCTCTATAATGGGAGTTATTTTTCAAAACAAAGGAAAAGAAAGGGTTTGCTGATTGCCAGGATCTTTCATAAATTCCTTTTATGTTTCTAGTATTACACGGTTGGCAATCATTTGACATATCAAGTATTTAATTTGCATAAAATCCCCAATACATTTGTAAAAACGTAACGAATTTTAAAATGGGCCGAAAAAGAAAAACGACATGGATTTTCTTGTATGTAGAATATTTTTAAAACAGCACAAAATAGAGCAGTTCTAAATGCGCTGTTTAAAAGATCCATCAAATCCAACAAATTTCTGACACTTTTACACCTTCCCTGCTTCAAACCATTTTCAAATTGATCGCATAATTAACAGATTCTTTAAACTTTTCTGTTTGGATTTTTCTGATGCTTTTGTTGTACCACGCGAATCCTCATCGAGTGTTATATATTTAAAAGTCTTGCTTTGAATAAAGACCTGGTCACATACAAATCCGCGTCTACACCAAGCCTACATCGCGTAAAATATGATTTAACCCTTTCCCAAACAAGACTTGGTTTTGACGTCCCAGATAGAAGAGGCTTTTGAAAATATTGAAACAAAAGAAGAAACTGCTGATAACCAGCAGTTTCTTCTTTCGTCTCAATATTTTCTCTGCTATTTTGTACTCAAATCTCTTCTTTTTTATCATCTAAGAATATCCCTAAAGTTTTGTCGTTTGGGAAAAGGTTAAAACCACGATCAGTTTTGGACGCGCTCCGACCGTGATTTGGGCGCGGAATCGTGTATTTGACTGAGCCTTAACATTAATTCTGTCGTCTAGAAAACTAAATGTTCAATGTAGATCACTCTCAAATTAATAAGTAGGCCTACGTACCACAAGAGGTCCCCGGTCCAATATCCGGTCACAGAAAATATCTCCAATTGTCTCCAACCAATGGTTTGATAATCGTTTACCTATGTGGTCGAACAGCTTAAAGTTCAGTAAGGATGTTTTGGTAATACTAAATGTTGCGACAAATGATAGGAATCCATGGTTAGGTGCTCCAGCCGCCACAATTTGACCATGGCAGCTGAATGACTTTATTAGGCGCTGAACCTAACCAATCAATTTTAAATTCATCCGCTCATAAAACACATTGAATTAACGACCACATGAATCTAAACGGAATCGTCAAGATAAAAGAAGAGAAAAACGTTGTTTATCGGTATTTCCTTTTTATTGTATTCAATATCTTCTGCATTATTCACACCTCTTCCAAAGAATAATCTTTTAGAATGATCCAAATTCAAAGGTGTACACATGTCAAGCATATGCCTTCTACATCACTGGCGTAGCTAGTCGAAAATAAAGTGTACGCAAAACGCATGCCTAATGTATCAGGGTAGAATTGATGGCGGGCTCAATACTGCTGGGGTGGGTCTTGCGGGCATATCCCAGATTTTTTTTTTTTTTTTTTTTTTTTTTTTTTTTTTTTTTTTAATTAATGTAGATGCTTATGAAATACCAAATGACCATGGTCATTCGTGGCTCCTGGTTAAATTTTGCTATGTATTTTAATGGCGATTCTTTGTTTATTTCAAGTGAAACAAAAATACACATTTTAACAAACTAGACAGTCCTGGCGGCCTGGAAGCGCTCCACAGGCCTGATTGTTTGTCTTGTTGAATGCAATTTCAAAGGTTCAGGCTGCGCAAACAAGCAAATGCATGACCAAGCTGAAAATTACAAGCAAGTAAGATTGTATGGTCAGTAAGATTTCTGTGAAAGTTGATTAGTTAATACTAATGGTTGTAAAAGTAAAAAATAAAGCCGAAAATGACAATTTTGTCAATAACAAGGGCACATAACTCATATAAAATTCAGATCAAGCTGAAAATTACACCAAGGCAAGATCTTTTAGTCACCAACATTCTGTACAAATTTTGTCTTGATTGGTCAATATTTGTAGTTGCTAAAGTGAAAACCAAGTCAAAATAGAGTCGAAAATGGCAATTTTGCCAATTTCAAGGGCACATAACCCATGATGTAAAATTCAGATCAAGCTGAAAATTATACCAAGGCAAGATCTTATAGTCACCAACATTATGTCCTAGTTTCGTCTTGATTGGTTAATACGTGTATTTTGTAGTTGCTAGAGTAAAACAAAGTTTAAATAGAGCCGAAAATGGCCATTCTGTCAATTTAAAGGGCGCATAACTCATGATATAAAATTCAAATCAAGCTGAAAATTGTACCAAGGTAAGATCTTATAGTCACCAACATTCTGTACCAGTATTGTCTAGATTAGTCAATATTTGTAGTTGCTAGAGTGAAAACAAAGTCAAAATAGAGCTGAAAATGGCAATTTTGTCAATTGCAAGGGCACATAACTCATGATGTAAAATTCAGATCAAGCTGAACATCATACCAAGGCAAGATCTTATAGTCACCAACATTATGTCCTAGTTTTGTCTTGTGGATTTTAGAGTATAATTAAAGTCAATACCAGCTATTTTTGACATTCAAGGGCAGATAACTCAGGTTATTCTGATTCAATCCAAATTCTTTGAAGGAATTTGAGAGAGGGTCACCCAAGGATCATTCTTGTGAAGTTTGATTTAAATATCTGGTAGTTTCTGAGAAGAAGATTTTTAAAGAAAAAGTTTACGGACTGACGGACGGACGCACGGACGCACGGATGCACGACGGACACACCGCCATGACAATAGCCCGCTGGCCTGTCGGCCAGTGGAGCTAAAATGCGATGTGTATGCAATTGCGTTTTTGCGTACGGGTTGCTACGCCTATGTAGGCCTACATGTAAGACCAATGTTCAGTCAATATTCTACACGGCTCCGACACTGTTTCTGAACAGGCATGCTTTTGTACAACCAATTTTAACCCTTTCCCGGGCCAGATATTAATTAT
This sequence comes from Fragum sueziense, assembly GCA_963680895.1. NCBI lineage: Eukaryota > Metazoa > Mollusca > Bivalvia > Cardiida > Cardiidae > Fragum > Fragum sueziense. The sequence goes on along the minus strand of OY804600.1, from coordinate 19,040,479 downwards.
ACGCGGACTGATCTGATTTTATGCTGCTCCCAAATCTCATGAGCTCAATTCTCTTATATAATTATGTGACAAGCGTGGATCCAGGTATTCTTCCAAGGGTAGGGGGGGGGGGGTGTCAAACGATCTTTAACCTCTTTTCTGCCAAATTTCAGGGGGTCAGGCGGCTCAGGCCCCTTGACGCCCCCTGGATCCGCATGCAGATACATGTCATACCATGAAAGACTAAATATAATAACGAATTGTCGTGGCACACAGGGACGAATGACGCAGCTTATTTGGGACATAACCAGTAGGGCCTATGCTTTTTGATAACCCCATTTTTCGCCAAATTCCGGGGGGGGGGGATCATGACCCCCTGACACCCCCCCCCCTGGATCCGCGCATATGTAGCCTATCCAGTCACGCTTAAAAGGACTTTATCCGACAGAAATCCAAATTTTGACAAACTTGTCAGACTCAGCACAGGTCAACCAGATCCCGTATGCGAAAAATGAACATATAGTAAGATAGGGGAAAACATTCCGGATTTAGAAAATTACATAAAAGTGAAAAGTGCCGGCCCTAGTCTGGCTGCGCGGACTGCGCAGATTGACCAGGGTCGATATTTTTCACACTTTCTATAAGGTCCCTTTTAGCGTGACGGGTCACATATTTGTCAGCTCATTTTAAAGAGCACGTAGAAGTAGGCCTACCATGCATCCATGGTTTGAAAACTAGAATTTTTCATAAGCATCCAAATGAACATTGGAACATGAACCGAACTTTTAAAACCAACTTACTCTAGATGAGCCCAGGATTTTGGCAGAGCTAAAGATAAGTATTACAGAATTCATTTCACATGGCGCTGCTTTGGCTTTCATTGTCATAGATTACACGCATGTGATTTATTAAATTAGCAATCCAGTAATATTTTCTTGTGTACCTGTCATATCTGTGTACTATGATACAAGTCTTCTTGAAAAAGTTTACGCTAAATGTGAAATATGAACACATTTTTAGTAAAGGTCAGTGTCAGGTCAAATGAAACCCGTAATAGTGTGAAGACATTCTAACTTTGTTATTTTAACCTTATGTAGTGGGGGGTACTATTTCGAACAGCCTTACCAAAGATAATAAGCAACGCGTGCAAAAATGTATTGAAAATTAAGAACGCTTTTATCTCGTATACATAAGTTGAAAATTCGTTAACTCGTGCCATGATATCGCAACTGGACTTAATCCGAGTTTTCTCTGATTAAATTCGCTCTTTGATATGTTGATGTCGCTCATCAACATATCTAAGAGCGAATTTCATCAGAGAAAACTCGGATTAAACTGGACTGTGCTGGTTGCTAAGGGGTGTATAAATACAACAACAAACACATATTTTATGATATTTTGATGTTTCTTTTTATTCTTATTTTGGAAATATTTTATAATGAGCCAGGATCTATAAAATGGCCCTTTTAATATTTTAGAAAAGGAAATCGGTAGAAATTCTATTGCAGGAAAAGGAAGCGGTGCTTATTATTGGTGCTTATTATTGGTATCTTCGTCATTTTCTTCGATGTTTTCCAAAGCTTTCTTACAAGGAGTCGTAAAATACGAGGAGATATCAAAAAGTTTATCCCAGAACATCTTCTGACATTGTAACTCCTGCAGCTCAATTTGTCTTGTCCCACGCATTGTCTTGTCGGACTAAACAATTATATTTTCATTATTGGAAATGCTTTGTAAAATTTTGTAAAACTAGCAATTTGCCAGTTAATTTACCTGTTACACAGACTATATTGGTGAATTTTTTAGCATCTTTGTATCATGACAAATATCGTAGTAACACTATTGCATCACATGTATCTGCATTAGCTTACATAAACAAGTTGTTTGGATTCTCAGATTTCAGCCAGTCTTTTCTGGTTCGCCAATTCATGAAAGGAGTGAATAACCTTAGTAGACCATCAGAACAATCGGATACGCGGCTGCCGATCACATTGAATATATTAAAGAAAATCATTCTCTCCCTGCCTCATACCATCTCCAATTATATACACAGGATTGTCTTTTCCACTATGTGCATTTTGGCCTTTCACGGATTTCTGCGGATTGGCGAATTGTGCTGCAAATCTGTGTCGGGTTCGAATGCCATACAAAGGGAGGATGTTCAAATTATTTTTGACAAAACAAAACCCATTGGACTTGAATTAAAGTTACGACAATATAAACACAGTGTACAACCAGTAACTCTTTTTCTTCCTATTAATAATGAAGATATTTCCGTCTGTCCAGTCCGTGCTTTTCAGGAATACCAAACAATCATGTGTCATACTTCGGGGCCTCTATTTCAATATCCTGGACACAAATCGGTATCTTACACATTTTTCAATACTCATTTACGAAATGTTATTTCATTTCTTGGTTTTGACACGTCCAAATACAAGTCTCACTCCTTTCGAATTGGTGCAGCGACCCATGCAATCATTCAAGGTTTCTCTGATGACTCTGTCCAAAAAATGGGCCGCTGGAAATCAAACGCCTTACAAAATTACATTCGATTACCTCAAATGAAATTAATCTAAGGATATTTATACTGTGCCTTAAGTACATAAGAGTCCAGCATAAGGCTGCTCTGAAAATTAAACATTTATTTTTGTGTGTATGTCATTTTTTCCCCTTTTATTGATGTATTTTTGTACTTTACGTCCATTTCTTGTTTTGATGATCATTTTTGACCATGTGTAGATGTGGGAGTTCAGCATAAGGCTGCTCACACTTTTTCATTTACAAATATTTCATAGCATTTTCTACTATTTCAAGTTTATCCTTGTAGTTTTGTCATGGAGCTTGTACATTACACAGAAAATAATCATGATGCATTTTGGGAAAGATAGTACCACGGACTTGGTGATTGTTTGTTCAGCATAAGGCTGCTTTCAGCTATCATTTCTGAACTATCCCCTGATGTGTATCATCCATTATTCATGTTTGTAACAAATTTCCGGCTATCACCGTCTTGGCGTCGGGTGGGTACGAAATGATATTGCTTTTGGCGGTTTACGTGTACCCACCTTTGTGGAGATATTAACTCATGGAATTTTTGAAAATAAAAACGTCATTTGTCGACTGATATTCATGAAATTTTGGTAATAAAACGTCATTTGTCATTGGACAAATAGACATTTTCAACGAAGCTAGGCTCCTTGATTCTTTACCGTTACTCCACAAATGAACGACGCCAGATCGAGATAATCCGGAACCGGATTGGGTGTTGGATGAGGAAATTGACGACCGGTTATTAACACTGTGTTGTAAGTTGTACGTTAGATTTGTGTAGTTTGTACGGAAGTTTTGAGTGGTCAATCAAAGATGGCGTCGGGGGAAATCGTTAGAGGTAGGTGTCTTAGTTTTTCGTCGATAATTTCCTTAAATGGCCGTATCTTGTCTTGATACTGATATCATTGTACAGGAGAAATGTAAACCTATTCACGGTGCTATATAGCCAAGTACCAGTGTTGTCCTATCGTACTCAGTCGTTGTGCAAAGACAGCCCAACACGGAAAACTTTTTTCGAAGCGAGAAAGTTGCCCTTTTAAGGATGATTACATAGTAAACAGCGAACTAGGGAACAAACTATTGCTCTTACTTGGATGTTTTTAACATGCTCTTTTCTATGGTTACCGTTATTTTACACACAAATGTCTAGAATGACCACAAACGCTGTGTTTACTAAATGGCAAAACAACGGTGTAGTCACAGTGAAAATATGCAGACACAACGGTGCAGTTTCTGTGTTATCTGTACGGTGTAGTTATTATTTTCACAACAAATTGTGAACGGTGTAGACTTGGTATGTTGTATAGGGCGAACTAGCTCTAACAGATAGCAGATCATCTGTTTTATCTCCCTCAAATACTTTGGTCTTAGAAAACTCAGATGAAAATGCCGCCATCCTCAAAGTAAATGAAAACAAAAGTTAAGAAAATATGTTTTCTCTTTTTTTCAATCTCCTAAGCCTTAAACAGTTCAATGTATGTTTGATTTAATTTTCGGGAGACATTTTTGTTATTTGTGATTGAATAAACATCTGACGGAAATGATAATCAACAGGAATACCATCACAAAATATCAAATAAGACATACGATAACCGTCATTTTGAAGCCATGTTAAGTGCAACGGCAAATTTCTTGTTCATCCGTTCATTTGATTTGTAGATTCGAAATTTCGGCTCTGGCTTTGAATTTTTCTTTGTAACTGTTTTAATTGGTTATTACAATCAATTATTGTAATAAATGAAATGATTTCAACTCATGGAGTATGATAATTATTGATCGAAATGTATCTTGTTTTCAAATTGACCCCTCATTGAAAAGTCTGATTTTACCCAAAATAAAGGATTCAATCAACAAAACATAAATTATAAATAACAAAACATAAATTATAAATTTGTGTCATAAACATTTGGGCCTTTTTTTTCGTCTTGTTCGACTTAAGTAAATAAGTCTTGAAAATAGAATTCTGGAACTGCAAAATTCATTTTGGAATTTCATACGTAATGAACTTCTTCTTCAGGACTGACATTTTTCTGACCAAGATTTTTGGGCTCACTCATAAAATGTAACCATTTGCAATGAAAAAGACAATATTCTATTCGCCAAAACCGTTTGACTATTGGAGTAAAACGCATTGAAGTACTACCAAGACAGTGTAACTGACACACATCCATAAATAAATGAAATGCTATGTTTTCCATCGAAAGCCGACCTTCATTGACCAAAATAAACAAATACCAAGTTGATCAACGCTTCTCAATGACTTAATCACATCTGGGAACAAACTGTTCATTTCAGCCATTGTTTTCATGTTCTCGTGGGGAAAGAGAAGAGACCCTATCCGTTTCATCTGTTTTAGCACGTCCAATGGAAATATCAGGAATTAAGGTCGGGGCTTTTTGAACGACTTTATGGGGTGTTGAACTTCGTCATCTTTTATGTTCAGGACTCATGCATTCAAAACCGGGGATATCACCGATAGAAAGAATCTTGTTAACTCCAAAATCCTTTTTCCTACGTCGATGAGGTCTATCTTGTGTATTCTATACTTGCAAATGGGGATGATGTCCTAGTCTGACTTCTTGATAATATCAGGAATGATACTAAAGTTCAGAGTTTTCAAATCTTTTTGACCTGTCTGATCATTGATCTCCCCCGCCCTGCGCACTTTTAATATCTGACTGGAATGGTCCTGTTCCGAATGCTTCACAACATTTTCGAAACTCCCTTCGAAATGACAGTAGTAAAAGGTGAACAGCATGGAACTGAAAATAAAGAAAAAAATAAAACGGACGACAGCAGATTCGTGGTAATTTCTACTATTTGACCCTTACGGAATTGCTTTGACAAATAGCAAGGAAACTAGATTCTGATATATTTTGATTAAAGTATATTTTGTAGACATATTGTCACCTTCTTTGCTGCAAAGCATTTACAAGTCAGTCACATAAAAAATTATTAACATAATTGTTGAAGAATTTCGGTAGTAATTGTAAAACATGATTCTCAGCCGTGAAAACGTTATCATTAAACATAAAAATATTATCATTCCAGAAATGATAAGTTCTGTATTACTTCAAGTCTACACCGTTCACAATTGCATTATGTCTACACCGTTCACAATTTGTTATGAAAATATAACCACACCGTACATAAAACACAGAAACTGCACCGTTGTGTCTGCATATTTTCACTCTGACTACACCGTTGTCTGGCCATTTAATAAACACGGTGTTTGTGGTCATTCTAGACATTTTTGTGTAAAATAACAGTAACCATAGAAAAGAGCATGTTAAAGACATCCAAGTAAGAGCAATAGTTTGTTCCCTAGTTCGCTGATTACTATGTAATCATCCTTAAAAGGGCAACTTTCTCGCTTCGAAAAAAGTTTTCCGTGTTGGGCTGTCTTTGCACAACGACTGAGTACGATAGGACAACACTGGTACTTTGATATATAGAACCGTTGATAGGTATACATTTCCCCTGTTTAATGATATCAGTATCAAGGCAAGATACGACCGTATAAGAAATTTATCAATGAAAAACTAAGACACCTACCTCTCATGCTGTATTGTTGTCGCCATCTTTGAATGACTACACAAACCTAACGTACAACTTACATCACAGTGATTAACAAAACGGAGAGAAGACTGAAAGGAAAAGGGGGGGTCGGATTGTTCTTGTGATCCAAGAATTGTTCGTCTTCCCCTTCTCTTTTGACTCAAAATCGTCGCTATAACTAGATAGAGGGAAGACAAAAGGGTAAGGGGAGGTCAGATACATTCTTATTTTAGGAATTGCCTGCCCTCCCCTTTTCCTTCAATAAACAAACATAAGCTCGGAGGAAAAGGGGAATTCAAAAAGTTTTGAGCCTTGTGTATTTCTTCCATTCAGATACGGCAACGCTTTAGACCTAGCGTCCACTAGGGCACGGACATTACGCCGAATGTATTCGGACAGAAAAAAGGACGTTCTGCAGACCTTCCGCACGTTCCTAATGCCTTCGTAATATTATCACCAAACCTTCCGCTTGATTCGTAGCCTTCCGGATCACCAATTTTGTCCGCGGAAATGATTGTCCGTATATCTGCGGCAACTTGTCTGCGTTGTCGTAAGGACATCGTCATGATATCCCGAATCTTTCGCGATTGACCCGGACTACTTCAGTCACGCGGAGAGCTAGCAGACACCCAGTTGATTGCACGGAATATCCGGGTTAACGGTACGGAAGGGTTTCGGCACGAATTCAGGACGATGAGAATGGTTTCGGTATACTCACTGAACTCATGGGGAACACCTCACGATCTTTTAAAAATCTATTCACTGAATCACGGTCATTTGGGCTACAGAGTAAATGATACGGAATTAATTTTTAATTATTATTGTCATTATTTGTAAAAAAAAACATCGAGGAAAAGAAAATTTATTTTCTTCATTTTACCGTTTTACATTTTAATCTAATACCAAAAACAATACTAGCTTGATAGTTAGCCAAATCCTTTCCAGAAAAGTGGAGTCTTTTGCCGCAAACATTTAATGTTACAGTGTCGAAATAATTGAAGAAAATGGAGAATAATCATGCTGATCATCAAAACTTTCTTCCTCAATATTTCCCACCTCATTGCAGATATTGTTCATTCTGGCAACACTACAACGCCTTTGAATTGGGCTTATTCAATGTTTGCTTTTTTGCATCTATAGTAAAATTAAAAAGATAGTTGGTTCCAAGTCAAAGTTGGTTGGAAAAAAGGAACATCAATTGAATTCGTCTAAATATGTTCCATGGTTACAGAACATCATATGTAAACATGCATACATGTATAGTTGTCGCCACATCGTATGTCACAATGTTTATGTTTTGTTCAAATGCAATTGAACGTTAAAGAAAACATAAACACGTGCCATACGATGTGGCGACAACTGTAGTACAGGGGGCATTCAGAAAAATAACGATAATAATAATGCTATTTAAAATTGACATAGATCTACTATTCTGGTATAAAATAAAAATTAGAAAATACGAAAATCTGGGATGTGGTTTATATAGGCCTAGCTAAGAAACAATAGTGAAAGAAAAGAAACAAATTTATGTCGTAACCGATATGATTTTATATGTTTTCTGCAGCTTTATTCTCTGAAACGTCTTCAATCCGTAGTTCGTACGTGAGGGTTTCATACATTCGAATATTCTCGGATCTTATCGTTACTCAAGATCCCCTCGAACGGATTACAGTTGCCGGCATGAGCCGATCCTGCCCATATCTCTCCGCAAGCATAACAACGGTAGTCAGGTCAATAACAACGGAAGCAGACCAAACAACCATTTAAATCTACGCCAGAAAAATATTTGAAACAAACAGCGTTCTAAAGTCGACTGTGTCCTCATAAATGTGACAAAATTTTACCAGATGAAATAATTGATGTGATTTACCGGTTATTGACAGTATATTTCACTTGAATTATAACGTTAGCTAAGACGTCGCGCACGGTATTGTGGCACTAAAATGTAATGTCAAACTAGCGAGCGCCAATTGCGTAACAATAAGTTTTTGCGTAGACGGTTGTGTTGTGATTTTAATGTTTACTCTCTATTTAATCTAAACTGATTCATAAAGACAGGACCACGTTTTCAGAAATACTCCACTGTTTCCATCTTTTGTCTTTTTATAGCTTTTCCGCCACTTTAATTCGTTCTTTTTTCACCTTAAAATGCGTACATTTAGATAATTTCAGGATTACGTCAAATGAATAAAGTATACGTTTATACATTTTCTGTCCACAACAAAAACTTTGAATTTCTCTTATACGTTTCGTTATTTTGCGTCGAAATTTTGATATGGTCAACAAGAAAAAAATGGTATTTCCACATTGAAATTAAATGCTTGTATAAATAAAAAAACTTATATTTTTTAAAGTCTAAATGGTAAAAAAGTAGAGTTTTCAACGCCATGAAACAATTTCTGTCCACACGCATTTTATATAATAATTGTTTCGTTTATTATGCTAACTGATTTTCTTCCATATATTATAGAAATAGAGAAAAATGGTATTTTTTATATCAAGTTTGGTTGCATTAGAGTAATAAATGAACAAAATATTTAACAAAATTGTCATTTTTTCTGCGACGTAATTCTAATTGTTACACTTCGATTTTTGGTAAATAAAGTGGGCTAATTTGCGTAATCGACGTAGAAATTTTGTTTCCGATCGGTAAAACATCCTACAGCATTTCCACTGTCACAAAATATATTTTTCCATGTGTTTGACGTTACTTAATTGCAGAATTGCTAATAAATATCCGTTACTCTTGAACATTTATGTTACATGTTACACACGTTTTTTTCGCCGAATATTTACGAGCAAAAATTCTTTCTAGCAAATTTATACAAAATATGAACTTGAAATGAGTATGACATTGAAAAAATATCAAGGCTTTACGCTTATTTTGATATATAACAAAGTTGAGAGAACGAAAACGATTCCTACAATATTCAGTTATGAATCGCGGAGGGTAGCATTTTTTGAAAAGTGACGCAATACCGTGCGCGACGTCTAAAGGATTGATTTGTTTTGATGACGTCATTTACGCGCGTCTACTTTCACGTTCAATATGGCGGTCACTGACTCAGGCCCGTAGGAAGCAATTTCATATTGGGGGGGGGGGGGGGGGCTAAAGCCCTTGTCCTGAATATTGGGGGGGGGGGCTAATTTGGATTTTCCCAAAATTTTCAGTTTAAATTAAGAAAAAATGGCATTTTTGGCCAACTTTGGGGGGCTTAGCCCCCCCCTAGCCCCCCTGTTCCTACGGGCCTGACTGTATTACGCTCGAGATCATGTTGCAAACTCGTTCCAACGCGGCAAAAGGTTGCAAACAGTCTCGAGGGTCGCGATTGGGTTTCATATTGTCCGAACATTCGAATATTCTCGGATCTTATCGTTACTCAAGATCGGCTCGAACGTATTACAGTTGCCGGCATGAGCCGATCCTGCCCATATCACTCCGCAAGCATAACAACGGAAGCAGACCAAACAACTATTACAGGCTACGCCAGAAAAATATTTGAAACGAACAGCGTTCAAAAGTCGATTGTATCCCCATAAATGTGACAAATTTTACCAGATAAAATAATTGATGTGATTTACCGATTATTGACAATATATTTCACTTGAATTATAACGTTAGCTAAAGGATTGATTTGTTTTGATGACGTCATTTACGCGCGTCTACTTTCACGTTCGATATGACGGTCACTGTATTACGCTCGAGATCATGTTGTAACCACGTTCCAAACGGCAAAAGGTTGCAAACAGTCTCGAGGGTCGCGATTGATTGTCCGAACTGACGCCGTCTTTCAACTGTAAGCCATGGCCAAATTCACCATCTATATGGCGTGGTCGACGTCTATAATCGTTAACGTACGTGACATCCTCATCGGAAGATAATATTCAATAGTGACGCAGTCTGTATACATCGACGTCCATGATGAAACTCCATCTAATGAAAACTCATAGAATCACGTGTAACATTAGCATTTCATTTAACAACCAACTTGTGTGTGTTTGATCTTGATTTCCGAAATCTTTCCGGGTACAATCCTAAACTAGTCTGCGTTGTCTGGAATATGTCGCCGTTTATTCGGCATCATCACGGATTGTTAACGCGGACAATACTAGTATGCATGCGTTAAGTTCAGGGACAGTGCGCTGATAAATTCATAACGGTTAAAAAAATATAGTTTCGTCGCGGAAGATATGCCGAAATAAGATTATTTGATTCCGCATGCCTTCCGCGTCCTAGTGGACGTCAGGTCTTACACCTTTACGTACACGAATGGTTCATTTGCAGATTAAATGTTGGATTACATTTGAGCCGGGATCTGGAAAAACGTCGATCCCTTAAAGTGACATTTCAGAATTTTTTTGTCATAAATTCAACTTTTATTTTTATCTGAAAGAGCATATTTCCTTATGAAAATTCGGAAAATTTCAAGCTAAAATATAGCGCCGTTTACGAGAAATTTATATTTTTGTGTTAAAATTGAACAAATTGTTGTGGACAACAGTTCGGATTTATATGCAATTTATCGATTATGTCTCAACTTTAAATGCGTGTTTCTCGCTTATTGGCAACAACTTAAAAAAAAACTAATAGCATTTATACTCATTAGAAAAACCAATCTTGGCATCAAGACACACTTTAAAAATTGAAATTGGAATGAAATGTCCCTTTAAGGCTTTTGGGCCCTACATAGATCCAGATCAGCCTGTGCATACGCACAGTCTGACCAGGATCCATGTTGTTCTCTAAAAGCTTCTTCGTAACTTAAAGAGAGCAGCATGAATGCATATTGGACTCCATTTGACTACAGGACAATCTTGAATCCCAATTTTTAAAAAAAAGCTATAAGGGACGTTTTTCCAGATCCCGGCTCATTTCTAGCTTTTATGATTTTGCCATATGAAGTTGTTAAAGGGCAAAACCCAATCCTCCAAATGCTGGCAAAATAGGCGATACTGAAGACAGTGCTGTTTCTAATCCTGGAGGCCCAAGCTGCCGAACAGGCCCTGGTTTCTCGAAAAAACTTGAGTACATACTCATGAGTACATGTTCAACTTCAATGGAATACTCTCCATCGTTGAAGGTGTTCGATCGAAGTGCACGTGGAATTCGTGTGATTTGAGTGCGATGGTCAGATTTGAGCCTGAGAACGTACTGAAGTATTTACGAGAAAGCGGGGCCAGGTCTAAGCGCTTAAAGGCTATGTACAATTTTTAGCGAGTATTCTCCTTCTTTTTTAACTACGGAACATTGGAAGAAGGAATTCTATTGAGACAGAGAGAGAGGGAGAGCTACTTTAAGAAGACGATAATGGTTAGTTTATTGCTGCAAGGCTGGTCATGGAACCAAGATATTGTTCTCAATAGATCGGGTATCAGTGATTGGTAAACTAAATGGAACAAGTGTTTTGATTCAGAGGAGGACTAGGTCTGCATAAGGAAATATAAAGTACATGTAGTTTTATTCTAAATATCTGGCATTTTCAAGTTGAGGCTCACATTCTTTTTACCCTCTCGTATATATTATTTGTTTTCTGAAATTTAGTCCAAGGGTTGTATTCACCAACTATTCTAAATCCAAGTTTAACTTAAGAATTATACAACAATCTATCCGATTGGCCGAGACATACGCCTCGGCCAATCAGATGGTTTGTTAGGTAATTTTTCTATAAAAATCGATTTTAAAATGCTGGCGAATACGGCCCAATTGTAGGCTACTATTTTTCCGTCTGTTTTGTATGCTGTAATATATTTTGCCGTCGGATTTTACTATTTTGTTTAGATATCTAGAGTTCTTCAGCAACATAATCCCACGAGACCACAACAGCTCCGTATGGCGCGATTTTCAAACTACTTGCGTCAGCTTCGTCCTCTTTTGCGTAACTTCCGCCATGCGCAAACGCCACGACTGTGTCACTCTGAATCGTGTCATGACTTCCGGTAAAGTCACGTTTCTGCTCGTTGGGACTGAAGTTGACAGCCACCAGATATCTGGAATATAAGGCGTAAAAATACGATAATCTTACAATATTATGTTTTACGTTTGGGTAAAAAAGTATTTATTTATCGTCCAACAAATAGGCCTATCATTTTCGTCTGACAAATTCTCATATCAATTCTCTTTGGACGAATAATATTTTTCTTAAAGGACGAATCCGATAAATATTATGGTTGCGAATTTAACATATTACATAGGATCCGTAACTAGATATCAAACGCATCTCGCAAATTCGCCTTCTACTTGACCCCTTTCCATGAAAACGTGAACTGACGAGGGAATCCGGATTTTAAACATCTGGATATTTCGTCAATTTTTATTGCATAAGATGACGCCATAGATGTACGAATTTGGTACCCAAAGATAGATGGGTGGACTACTGTAAAGTCAAAGCAATCAACATACGAACTTGCTTAATTTGTAGGCCTATATCATAAATGTGATCAGCAGTCCGATGTGTCCTAGAAATGAGAATCACAGTGGAATGAAAAAAATCACATTATGAAAATGAACCAGGATCTGAAAAAAGGTCCCTTATAGCATTTGAGAATATCATGCTGTAACTAGGTTCAGTCTGGCTAGGATCCATGCTACTGTCATACGGATGCTATGGTGCAGATCATGAAGAAGCTAGCCTATTAGAGAACAACATGGTTTCGGATAAGACTGCGTGCATACGCAGGCTGATCTGGAACCATGTTGAGCTCAAAGGCCTTAAAGGCGTTTTCAAGATCCTGGCTCAAATAATTAATAAAGCATACCCGGTTTCTCCGTCGAATTCCCGCACGAAGGAGAACACATCTGAATCGTGGAGGGCTAGGTGGTACTCTCCGACCCTAAATGACTGTTCTGATCTTAGTCCAGTCAGCTCCTTAATCAGGTCGATCAGAGCTGTTCCGTCCTGGAAGTGAAAGTAGTATCATTATTAGATAGAGTCTGTAAAGTAGATTCTACGCGAAATAAACATTCTAATGCGCGCAGCGCATTGAATGTTTATGTCGTGTAAAATCTACTATACACACTCTATCTGTCTAAGTGTTCGCTAGCGGTTCTTTGGATACGGGGGAGTGGCTATGTATAGACGTCACATAAACTATCCGGCGGCCCGTTTATGCGAAATAAAGCGGCAGAGTTATGAAATATACTGCATTTTCATTGGTCGAAAAAGTAGGTTTAACGCTAAAAACAACTCCTTTATTATGTTGGTCAGTTTTTCCCCCGAATGAGCTTAACTTGAAGGTCGACTCGTCAAATGAAACACAATTTTCTATACAGGCATATTACTTTCAACGATAAACGAGAATCGTTATATATGTAGGTGTTTTGGTTTAGCAAAACAGCTGTGCATACGATTCTTGTTTAATTTTGAGAGCATTATTATTATCTTTCTCGGAAGTCGATCAATAGCCTAATTTAAAAGTTTGAGAAACTTTCTTTCAGAATTTTAGCCTTTACCGACCATGCTATTTCTCTTTCGGCGATTTACATACATGCACGTACGTGCCTTTGTTGCGTTATTTATTTATATATTTTTTCATGTTGTTGAATAACATCAGATTTAAATCGAAATGCGTTAAAAATCACATATATACCTCAACATTTCCCTCGCCTGGTTCCCCCACTGTGTCTGTCCATACACGCCGGGAACAAGTCGTATTACAGAAACCAGCGTCACTGGAATTTCCGGTCCACGCCATGATGGATCGCATGGCCTGATCACGTGACCATGGCTCTCTGGTTCCCGACAGTGACGAGTTCAGTCCGATCTCATCACCGTAGTAGAAGACTGGCGTGCCGGGCATCAGCATGGAGACAACCATGTAGGCATTGATGAACGGAGAACCAAATCTTTGAGCCAGTCGGGGTGTTGTATCGTCGCCTGCCTGTAAAACAGATTGATCTACATGTAGGCCTTTTTACAAACTTGAATAACAAAAAATAAACCAATAAACATGAATAATTAAATTTAAAAAAGAAATGAAATAAAAATGAAAAAACATATTCAATAAATGGGATCACTGATTTGTTAATCTTACTTTGCAAACTGAAATAATATAGAATAAATGTATTTCAAATTTTCATCTTTGGAAAATGTTTAACATTACAGCTTTCAGTAAATTATGATCTTACCACCCAGTTTGGCCATCTGTCTCCCGGCATCTCGTTCATCCAGTCGTTAATATAGTTCATGATACAGGAACCATCGCAGGGTCCATCTACATCAGCTAGACGTGTGTTTAGCGGCAGCTGGACCCCGGTCTTGTCTGAGTCACCGTAAAGCCGGGAAACATCTAGATTACCTTCCAGGCCGGACATCAGAATTCTGTAAACATTATTATTGAATAGATCTAGAAACAATTCCATAAAAAGCAATGTGTTTCATTGACCGCCATTTTCTCATTTCTTCTCGATAATTATTTTCTTTGCTATTTGGTTTCACGGTCCATAGTTTAGAATTAACTTGCGTCGTAAATTTTGTAATGAAGAGCTACTTAAGGCTGCATCCAAATAAATTGAATGACGATGCTTTCAGGACTAGTTGTTATTGTTTACTCTGAATGGACAAAAAACGGAACATTGGTCAATATTGGGTTACCAAGTTTGGGTAGGAAGAGTGCTAATTACAAGGCCAATGAAAAGTAGGCCTACGTTTTATACATATAATTACACATGTTGTACTCACTTTTCAACTGACGATCCGTTACCGTTATAGGACCGCAGTAGACTCCGCCATCTTGATATGATGCTGTATACTTCCGGTTGGTTTGTGGTGTAAATATGATCCAGTCCAGCGTATCCCGTCTGTTAATGAAATTTTAAAAGATGGCTATTATACATTGTAATCAGTCAATCATAATAAACACACAAATAAATAAACAAATGAACAGTAGCAGCAACCGCAACAGCAACAATAACAACAACAAAGCAAAGGCAGCAGAAGCGACGACAATATTCAACAACAATGACTGTGCCAGTTTTGTTCCATGTATATGTAGCCATAACACGAAATTGTGTACACCTCAGTTCCCCGAAGAACAGATGTAAAATTTGACATTTACAAATTCCAGTTCAAGTTTTTTGGTAGCAAAAGTGAAGCGAAGCTCTCAACCCCTTCCGAAACACTAAAATTTTAAAGTGGTTCACGTAAAAACGGCTGCTGAAGGCAAAAAGGAAGATACTGCAAATGTAATTCGTGTAATAAATAGCTCAGAAATATTGAGGCAAAATGATAAAATGCTGGTTATCAACATTTTCTTCTTTTGATTCAATGTTTTCCCACACTATTTCTATTCTAGACGCCCGAACCAGGTCTTCTTTGGAAGGGTTTAATCATGTTCGTAAAACTAAAAAAAATTTACATAGACATATGGCAGGATCTCGAAAAGGGTCCCTTAAGGCTGTTGAGCCAAACATGGCTCCAGATCAGCCTGCGTATACACGCAGTCTGATCAGGAACCATGTTGTTCTCCATCAGCTTCGTCAAGGTCTGTAGAAACCAGTTCAGAGTAACATGCGTCCATGTCAGACTGCATCTAGGCACATCCTAGTTGCAATATTGTATCGGACTCTTCCCATCCTTGTCTGGAGTTCCATGAACGTACGACAAGTTCATGGGATCGACGATATCGCAGCTAGGCACATCCCGATGTTGAAGCATGGCTGTTTCAATTGCTATAAGGGACATTTTATACCCCCCACGACGAAGTTATGGGGGTATACTGGATTTGACCAATTTTGCTGAAATTGTATCAGGTTGTTTTTCCTATCATATGAAGTTATGCTCCTCCAATTTTCATCTTGATCCAGTCATTGGTTTCAGAGTTATGTCACTTTGAACTTTTTAATTGGGGGGGGGGGGGGGGTAGTCAAAATTTATAATTTCGTTTCCGTGCTCTAACCCGAGAACCGTTTGACCTAGGATCATGGGTCTACAAGGTCAAAGGTCAAGGTCACAGTTTTACTTTGTTTAAAAAGTCAAGAACCGGTGGAACTAGGATCATGAAACTTTACACAGTTGTTGCCCATGACCAAAGGAGGTGTCCTATTGTTTTTGGGTTACCAAGGTCAAAGGTCAAGGTCACAATTGGACTTTGTTTAAAATCCGTTTCCGTGCTCTAAGTCAAGAACCCAATATCACAATATTATTCCTCAGGGAATACAATAAAACACTATATTATAGAATACTCAATTCAATATTTCGGCAAAATTTGCCTTTTTCAAGAGTTTGAAAAACTTAATCGCACTACATAATTATTTTGTAAACTAATACAGCCATTTTGTTTTTTCTAATTAGAAAAACAAAATGGCTGTATTAGTTTACAAAATAATTATGTAGTGCGATTAAGTTTTTCAAACTCTTGAAAAAGGCAAATTTTGCCGAAATATTGAATTGAGTATTTTATAATATAGTAAGTCAAGAACCTTTTGACCTTTAGCACTTTTTCAGTGGCAAGGCCCTAGTGGGAGTATTTTTCCGCTTTGCGACAGTTCTAGTTGAGATCCCGGCTCATATGTAGGCTATTATGACGTACCGAATGGGTCAAAATTCTTATTTTAGCGTGCAGTCATAAAATTTATGGCTATACTGTAAGTAACGCACCTTCCCAGGCACGGTGGGTTCATCTCTCTTGTCATAATCCTCGTACAGGTAGGATGCGTCACGAATGTTGAAACCTGCCACTCCATGATCTAGCCAGAACGTCAAGATGTCCTGAAATAATATTGTTTACATTATTATAGATAACACCCCTCCCATGGCACGGTGGGTTCATCTCTAATGTCGTAATCCTCGTACAGGTAGGATGCGTCACGAATGTTGAAACCTGCCACTCCATGATCCAGCCAGAATGTCAAGATGTCCTGAATAGAAATAATATTGTAATACATTACTATAGGTAACGCACCTCGCCAGATACGACGGGTTCATCTCTCTTGTCATAATCCTCGTACAGATAGGAGGCGTCACGAATGTTGAAACCTGCCACGCCATGATCCAGCCAGAATGTCAAGATGTCCTGAAATAATATTGTTTACATTATTATAGATAACACACCTCCCCAGGCACGATGGGTTCATCCCTCTTGTCATAATCCTCGTACAGATAGGAGGCATCTCGAATGTTGAAACCTGCCACTCCATGATCCAGCCAGAATGTCAAGATGTCCTGAAATAGACCATTCAATTGTAGAAAAAAGTTTGGTGACCAAAAGCTCTAGCAATGCCCTTTTTTAATACAGAATGACGATTCTAGAGGAAATTCATAAGGTTTCGTATGCCTACACTAATATAATACATATTCCACGGTGGGTGCCCCACTTGACTTTTGCGAAGCGTTCACACCGATAAAATCGAGCCAAAGTGTTTTAAATTCAAAACGAAAGTGGGAAGCGTTCACACGCACCGAAAAAACTTTCGCTTGAATGTTTGAATAAACCACGGGATTCGGAGCAGAGTGAGTAAAAGCCGGGAATAGCCCTCTCAAAGGCGCGTTCCGTGCACTTTATCTTATCAAAATCAATAGAGTATAAGCTGCGAAATTAAACAAAACATACATTGAAGCGAACGATTTTTTCGGTGTGAATGCTTCCCAAAAGTCACGTGGGTTACCTACCGTGTATTCGTACCCTTTATTACCCCTTATATACATGTATTTGTTCGTCCAAATTAGATCTACATTCATTAAATTTGTGCGCCAATTTGTGATATCTCTTACTGCATGGATATATCAACCAGATTTTATTTATCAAATGTGGGAGACATAAATACCAGAGCATATTGTCGCTTTTCTTGAACAAAAATGCTTGCAACAACTTCTTTGTAGTTCGGTTCTAGATGAGAGGCAGCAGGCGCCTATCTAGGCGTAGCGTATCTAAGAAAATCCCGGGCTTCAACATAATCATGTTTTCAAGTGTGCCCAGTGGTCTTTTCTTGGAGAGAAGTTGTGAAAAACAGACCTAGATGCCAGGAACCCCACAACCCTTTACCATATGTCAATAGTTTTGACTCTTCCTAATTCAAAGATGTTACAGACGACAATTTCAAGTAAATTTAATTTTACTTTTCTGGTCTCTCTGGGTAGAAAACATTGCGTGAAATGAAGAAATTGCTTGTAATCATTTACCATTTACCACAATGTTTTTTTTTTTTTTTTTTTTTTTTTTTTTGCTTTCAAAATGCGTCAAATGCACTATACAACACACCTTTGGCTTCAACATCACAAAATTCCTTGCTACTCCCCTGAGCGGCAAAACAACTCACCTCGAGTTCTTGTTGCACCAGTGCACTCCTCACGTTCAGGTCGGGTGTATCACTGCTGAACTGGTGTAAATAACTATCAGTCCTGCCTTCAGATACATTAGCCCAGGCGCTACCTCCGTATACACTCCGCTGAAAATGAAACAAAACCTGCTTTATACAGTCGACACTCGTTGTGTCGAAGTCGCAGGGGCCGTCAAAATACCTCCACATATCCAGAGTTCGACTCATCCGATTTTCTTATGCTTCGATAAAGTTGATATTTGACCGGTTTTTTTTTTAAACTAATCAAGTACGGTTATTATTGAAAAATAGTAGGAAAAGGTAAGAAATTGCTCGTTTCGAGCAATTTCTATCCTTTTCCTACTATGTTTCAATAGATCTACATGTAACAATATTCAGTTCGAAATTATTTTGTTTGAAAAAATTATGTCCATTGATGAGGACGGGACCAGATTTGAACTTCGACTTAGGCCCAAATTCCACTTATTCGATTTCGACATAACGAGTGTCGACTGTAGCCTGAAATGACTTTACAAAGCATCAAAAAGCAACAACATGGCGTTCATTTGACTAGGTTTTTGAAAAACGACCTTGGTATTTGCATTAAAATATGCACATTAATCTGACAGTGTCCTCCCCAGCCTAATACGGTAAGCTGTATCGGCCCCACTACAGCTTCATGTAAATATGTGTAATGCCCCATACAGCTTCAAAGTTGCCCCTACAGGTTAATTTCTTTTAAAATGGTCACCAAATAGAGACATATAGAGGTATTTCGTATAAAAAAAACTGATAAATAATGCATTCTTATACATTGAAATGTGACAATTCTGTATAAAAACAAAAATGGGAAAAGAAGAAATTGCTCAAATTGAGCAATTTCTTCTTTTCCCATTATGTTTTATTCACCATTATTTGCATGAACTCAGTTCTAATTAGCCCTTACGGCTTCAAATTATTCTGTGGAGAACCCTGAATCAGATGTACAATGAAGAACATAGATCTACCTCACAAAATGGTGGTTTCCATAGCAATGGTAGTGATTGAGAACCCTCTTTTTCTTTTTTGTGCCAATAATATCTTTTTACTACAATACAGCATACAAAATATGTATAATAAAATATGTAGAGATGTTGCGACAAGCTACAAATCGCTTTTGTCTGATTATTCTTAGTAGGGTCTACACGAATATTTCATAATTATAATGTACGCCTAAATGAAGTTTTTTCCGTTACATTTCAATACCAACATTACTAGAACCTTAATATTTATAAAGAAGAAGCACATACATATGTGCGCGGATCCAGATGGGGACGAATTCTGAGGGCCCTTATTTCCCCCACCCCCTCGGATTTGGCCTAAAATGATAATTGCAATGTATATCTAGACTTTTTCCTATGTCAATATAGGGAGGGGCTGTCACGACCCCACCTCTGATAACAAGAATTCAAATCCATTTAGGACTGAAAAATCATTTTATATCTGCTGCATCCGTTTATGTTTTAGAAAAGGTTAACCCTTTCCCAAACAACTAAATGATAGGGTAATCCACTTCAAAATCTGTCACAAATGACAAAATGGACGTTATTAAAGATAGTATTTGTGTGAAATATTGCACAGAAAATATCGAGACAAAAGGAGAAACTGCTGATTATCAGCAGTTTCTTCTTTTGTCTCAATGTTTCCCCAAGCCTTTACTATTAGGGACGTCAAAACCAAGCCTTGTTTGGGAAATGGTTAAGCAATCATACCCAGTTATTTGTTGTGTCCGTCCATACGTAGTAGTTCTTCTTCTCATTCATTGTGTCATTTTTACTCTCTATAAACCAGGGGTGTTGGTCGCTCGTCAGGTTCGGAATAAAGTCAACTACAACGTACATTCCTATAAAATAGAAGGATAAGTAAGGGTTAATGTCTTGTTACCCAGTTATTTGTCGTATCCGTCCATACGTAGTAGTTCTTCTTCTCATTCATTGTGTCATTTTTACTCTCTATAAACCAGGGGTGTTGGTCGCTCGTCAGGTTCGGGATGAAGTCAACTACAACGTACATCCCTGAAAAAAAATTGATAGACAATTTAATGTAATACACACATGTAATAATTCGTTAGTGTTATTGCAAAACCTCGTAACTCCAGCTTGATTTAAGCTGGAGTTACGAGGTTTTGCAATTACACATACGAATGGTCTATCTGGTCCATTTCTTGAAGCAGCCGAGGCCTTAGCGCAGTTGGTAGCGTTTCTACCTCTCATTCGAGAGGTTCCGGGTTCGATACCCGGCCGCGGCAAATACCCTTTCTGACAAAATTGTCACCCACCAATGGGTTTGAAATCGTTAACCTAAGTGGGCGAGCAGCCGGAGGCTCGGTAAGGGTGTTGTGGTAGTACTGGTTCGAGAAACAACAGGAATCCATGGCTAGGTTCTCCAGCCGCTGCGATATGACCCTAGTAGTTGAAAACGACGTAAAACCCAAATAAACTCAAACTCATTTCTTGAAAGTATGTGTTATGTGTTTATATGTGCGACAACCTAGCACGGGTCCCTTTAAGTAATCTTTACCTTATCATGCTTATCCTGGAATATTCCGGTCACCTTGACTGACAGAATAGAGCAAGATCATGCTTCACATATGTAATGGACAGTCTGACCTTACTCTTTTCTTTCATTTTTTTCCTTTTCTCACGTTGTCTTTTGCTATACTGTAAACAAATTATATCTTTATCAACACACAACTTGCACTCTGCAGCAGCTTTCAAATTGGACAATTTTCCAATTTCGTTGTTTTCAAAGGATCAACACGGAAAAAGACTAACATATCTATATACCTTTATCACTAGCCTCTGCAACAAGGCTATCGAAGTCGTCCAGTGTCCCATAAACCACGCCCACATCTTTATGGTCCACGATCGCCATGTCATTACCCATGCCAAACCAAGTGTAAGGGTCGACACTGTCCATATCCGCGGTCTTGTAGAACGGACTCAGTGATATGATGCTGAATCCGAGATCCTTGATGTAGTCCAGCTTGGATTCGAGTCCTGTAATGTATTTTAAAAGTCATTAACAGATAGCAATATTTCAGACGGGTCTGAATTCAGAACTGTTTCAGTGCATTTTGCGGTATTTCTGCGTAGAAAACTTTGTAGGAAACGAAGCAATTTGATCATTTTCCTACGATGTGTTTCACAGCCTTTATATTGTGGGACATCAATAAAAGGCGTCACTGTGAGGTAATGGGATGGAAAAGAATAATTTTGTATTCGATCAACAGGTGATCGAAACATTATACATTAATGAAACGAAATTAATGATAGGTCTGACAGTCACGCTGATATGTGAATTTCTAGCCAAATCAATGACGTTTATCCCGATAAAGTTTGATTCTGTCATCATCTCGACATGGCTTCATTGCTCCAACGTAAATCAAAAGAATGTTTTCTAATTGCAACCGTTTCAACGGTAAGATTCCCACGATTTGACATTTAATTTAGCCTTTAATTATCATTTTTATTCTGCACGGCACCAATATAAATTATACTGTTGTACTATACAATTTGAAACCTTGAAATGGCTTAAATTGATGACATTGAAATCTATCACTCTTCATTTGACGTCAATGGTAGTTTCAATAGTACTATACCAACAACATTGTGTGAAGGCTACGATATGTAAATTGATTAACCCATTACCACACAGTGACTCTTTTTGACTCTCCATAAGAAACTGGCTATGGAAAACATTGTGGAAAATGAAGAAATTGCTTGTAACAAGCAATTTCTTCATTTCCCACAATATTTTCCAAACAAAAAGATCAAAAAATGTACTTTTCATTCATTTTTAGTCATCTGCAACATCTTTGAATTTGGACCAGTCTAATATTTTGTCGTTTGGTAATGGGTTAAGTAAAAGACCTGCCTTTCAGATCCCCAATCCCATCGTCATTGCTATCCTTAAAGCTGGGCACATACACACGATATACGGCCTCTTTTTGCCACCAAGATCGAGGGGCGGGGTCACGACATTTCGGGTAGATCAAGACGAGCGCCACGACGGTGATAATCAGCGCCAGCCAGCCCAGGATCACTATTGAGATGCAGATCATTCTGAGTCTGCTCCAGAAGGGCTGTGAAGAGAAGTGCAGCAAATCCTCCTTCCCCATACCGCGGTATGGTCGTAAAGGCGGGGACTTGTTCCTCCGTCTCTCGGGTACCTCAACGCCATTTTCAGGACTGAAATCATGAATTTTAGTCATATATCACAATGCTTTTCTTTGGTTGTTACAGTGCAAATCAGTATTTTTCATTTTTCTTATTTTTTCAGCGATACATATCGTCGCTTTTCTATGAAAACCTCGTAACTGCAGCTTGTTATAAGCTGCAGTTATGAGGTTTTCAATAAAAGGCATCGACTTTCTATTTTGATTAAGACACGTGTTTGTATCAATTCAATTTGCTTTGGATCAGTCGCATGAATAAGCCGTTAGACAGGCCTAAAAGGAAATTTGTGATAACAGATAATAAGTTGATGTCCTAAACCTTGTTTCCTACCATTTTCCAAACAATGCTATCAATGGGCCCAAATTCAAATTCGATTGTTTCGTAAAACGTGTACGTTTCAACCTTTTTTTAGCACTTTTGGGCCTTTGTAGCATTTTAGCTACCAGTCACGTGTTTACATGACCAAGGGAGATTACCTGTAGGCCACCTTCTCGTCGTTAGAAGTATATCCAGGGTTATCGAACGTTCCCTCCTTGTAGTTGGAATCAGCCGGTTTGGCCGAGACCAAATATACACCGCTCTTAGACATCTTTCTTCTATTGTGATAACTCTTTCTGGAAAAGATATAAGATCAATATTAATAGACCATCTTCGCAAGCCAAGGGTTCTAAGGGACAAAGTGGGTGTAGAACCCTTGGCTTGCGAAAAAGTTGATAGACATGCCTAGCACAAGTTTTCAGACAAATCGGCGATAGTCGTTTAACCGTTTCCAGAACTGGAAAAAGTGAGACTGGTGCAGTTTTAACGCAGTTCATGTAGTCGACAAAATGGGCGTTGATCAAGATGGAATTTGTATTCAACATAGCACCGAAAACATCGTAAGGAAAGGAGAAAATGCTGATTACTAGTATCACTGATTTGTCAAAGGGTTAAATGTAACAAAGTTACAATTTTGTCGTTCGATGATATTAAAACGACTGTGATACGTCCTTCAAGATTTAACCCTTTTCCAGACAAGACCTGGTTTTGACGTCTCTAATACAATTGGCTTGGGAAAGCATTGAGACAAAACAAGAAACCGCTGATAACTAGCAGTTTCTTCTTTTGTCTCTATATTTTCTGAGCTTTTTTGTACACAATACCTTTGTTTAGCACAATTCATTTTGTCCTCTGCAGTGGCTTTCATATCCAACCACCCTGGAATTTTGTTGTTTGGGAAAGGGTTAAGTAAGATGTTTTATCAGATAAGCCCTTTCCCAAACGACAATGTTTATGGAGGGTCCAAATTCAAAGGAGATTCAAACGACAAAATTAGTGATTAGGGACGGAAAAACTATTAATGGTTTTGGGAAGGCTTAAAGTGACATTTCACATTTATTTCATTTTTAAAAGTATGTCTTGATGCAAAGATTGATTATTATAATGCATAGAAATGCTATCAGTTTTTTGCAGTTGTTATTTAGCCTATAAGCGAAACATGCGCCTTTATAGTTCAGACAGAAATTACAAAATAAGTTTAATTCTATATAAATCTTAACTGTTGTCCACAACAATTTGTCTAATTTTAGCACAAAACATGTATGTCTCGAAAACGGTTCAATATTTTGACTTGAAATTATCAGAATTTCCATAAGAAAAGATGCTCTTTCAGATACAATAAAAGTAAAAATTATCTAAAAATAATTGTAAATTGTCACTTTAACGCATTCCCAAGCGACAAAATTTTAGGTTAGTCCAATTTGAAAGCCACTAAAGAAGATAAAATAGATGGTGATAGGCCTAAATGAAGAATGTGTGATTATCATTGCCCAGAAAATATTGAGACAGAAGGAGAAAATGCTGGTTATCAGCATTTTCTTCTTTGTTTCAATGTTTTCCTAAGCATTTTCAAAAGGGACGTCAAAACTTCGCCTTGTTTGGGAAAGGGTTAACGTATGGAAAATCACGACTCTGCCATGAAATGACGATTTGGAGAAGTTACCTTTGTCCCACAGCCAATGTCAAAACATTTTAAGCTATTAACCCATTACCATACAATGACTCTTTTTGACTCCCTTTAAGATAATGGCTTTGGAAAACATTGTGGGAAATGAAGACATTGCTTGTGACATGCAATTTCTTCATTTCCAACAACGTTTTCTATCCAAAAGGACAATAGGCCTACAATTTCAATTTCAATTTCGTTCACTTGAGATTATCGTCTGCAACACCTTTCAATATGGACCACCTTAAAATTTTGTCGTTTCTGACTGATATTTTTAGACTGGTTTCAATTCAAATTGAATGGATGTCAACATTAATTTAGACCATTTTGGGTAGAACACATTTTGTGAGAAATGAAGAAATTGCTTGTCACAAGTAATTTCTATCTTTTCTACAATGCTTTCAAAAGTCCTTATCTTGTGAGCTTAAAAACGCCATTAAGTTGGAAAGGGTTAACCAACAACAGGCATGTTTACAGATCTAACCAAAATATTCATCAAAAATGGACCACATCCTTTTCAAAATAGGGTTGGGTTATAAATTTCCAAGTTTAATCATATGTGACCCATCACACTAAAAGGGACCTTATCGGATGTGTGAAAATATCGACCCTAGTCAGTCTGCGCAGTCCACGCAGCCAGACTAGGGCCGACACTTTTCACTTGTATCTATTTTTTTAAATCCGGGATGTTTTGCCTATCTTACTATATGTTCATTTTTCGCATACAATATCTTTTTGACCTGTGCTGAATCTGACAAGTTTGTCAAAATTTGTATTTTTTGGATTTTGGATAAGGTCCCTTTTAGCGTGACGGGTCACATATGTGCATTTAGATATTCACACAATTCGACCGTAGACATGTCGTCACAAACAAAAGCATAAATCCGAGTTTTCTCTGATGACATTCGCTCTTTGATATGTTGATGTAGCAAATGAGCTACATCAACATATCAAAGGGCGAATTTCATCAGTAAAACTCGGATTACAATAGCATTTGATGAATATAGCCTACCAAGAATATCTTTGTAGGATATTTGAGGGAAAACTAATATCTACATGTACGTAAATTTCAATAACCCATTACCAAACGGCCAAATTTTAAACTTGTCGAAATTCAAAGATCCTGCAGACGACAATTTCATGTGAATAAAATCAAAATATATGTGGTCTTTTTGTGTAGAACACATTGTGGTAAATGAAGAAATTGCTTGTCACAAGCAATTTCGTCATTTTCCACATTGTTTTCCCAAACCATTATCTTGTAAGGAGTCAAAAAGAGTCACTTTGTGGTAATGGGATAATTTTAATTGTAGTGCTAAGGTGAAAAGGCCATTTAAGTACCACCAATGCTAAAGTCGAATTTTATTTCTGTGTTACGTAAGAGAAAGGGTCAAGGATAATAATTATGGGATGTTTTTAGAAATATGTGTTCACCCGCCAATGATAATCGTTAACCTATGTGGGCGAGCAGACGGAGACGTTAGGATGTTGTGGTAGTAATGGTACGAAAAACGACAGAAATTGCGGCCGTCGCGATATGGCCATAGCAGTTGAAAGAGGGTTAACCCCAAATCTTAACAAACAACATATTTGTTACTATTCGAATACAATGGTCAAAACGTTCGGAGAAAGAGACAAATGAAAAATGTATTTTTCGACTCAAAATTTACATGGTCTCTGTCATGAATTTATTAAATATCTTATTGTTTGCAGTTGGCTTATATATTTAAAAGATGTTTTCCAATTGTGTCGTTAGGTTTACCCTTTCCTAACCCTAAAAAATAAAGCATGTTTATAAAGTTTTAAAAAGCTGCTGCAGACGACAAATGAAGAAAGGATTTGAGAACAAGACAGCACAGAAAATATTGAGGTAAAAACAGAAAATGCTGATATCAGTATTTTCTTCCTTTGGCTCAATGTTTTCCCAAAAACTTTCAAGATGGGACGTCAAAATAAGGTCTTCATTTAGCCAAAGTCCACTGTGAAATGTTAGATCACGTTTCGTTCATTCTTGTTATAATCTAGTTTACGTGTATCAGTACTGAGTAGCCTACTTTTTCATCTGAAGATGCTCATCAAATTGTCATACGATCGTGAATCATAGTTCAGAATCGCAAAGCATCCAGACATTTTTAGAGAATGGGCAATACAATTTTCAGTACGTACGCTTAATATATTAAAGATAAGCGCCATATTTATGAGAGCAAATGCGATATTGATAGCTCTAACCCGTTCTTATATAGGCCTATCTGGTTTTGAATTAAAGCTTCTGATATTTTAAATCCACTCCAAAACAAAAATTCAGCTGCAAGCTGCTACAGACTGCAGATTCGATGTTGATAATATGGGAATTGCGCGCAATATAGTACAAAAAAATAGTAAGGCAAAATGAAAAATGATTATCAGCATTTTCTTCATTTTCCTCGATGTTTTCGCAAGCTTTTTTATTGCGGGGACGTTAAAACAGTTCTTATTTGGGAAAGGGATATAGCCTTGGATGAGATGTCCATGGTTCGAACCCTTTCCTTAACTGATTCCGAAGCTTGTGATATAGACTTTGTTATTTAAGGAAAAAGAAGAAAATGCTAATGCCATTTCGTTGTTAACATTCACCCAGTTAACGTACGACGTCGCCCGAATAACTCATACGCCACGTGAATCTCATTAGGGATTGTAAACTTTAAGTTTGTTTTCAAGTTAAACATCACATTAATCCACATAATACATAATACATGATTTTGGTGTCCACAATTCAGAGTATTTAGGAAAGAATTGTGGAGAAAATTATAGAGTAAAATGTTGATAACCATTATTTTCTGCTTTTCTTTGAACGATTTTCACGATTTTAAATTCACATTTTTGGTTTATTTGGTAGCAATAATAATTGTGTCGTTTGCATCATCCTTGAAATTGGATTACTAGTATTGCCGAATATCAGTAGCGGATCCAGAGGAGGGGGTCGCGGAATTCAAATGAACCCCCACTGAAGCTTGATTATTTCATTTTCAAGCAGAAATAAGTCAAAATTGTGTAATAATAGGAAAATGACCCCCACCCGTTTGTAATATTAGTACCCCTCAGGCCCGTAGGAACAGGTGGGGCTAGGAGGGCTAAGCCCCCCAAAGTTGGACAAAAATGCCAAATTTTCCTTATTTCACACTGAAAATTTTGGAAAAATTCAATTTAGCCCCTGCCCCCAATATTCAGACAATGAGGCTTTAGCCCCCCCCCCCACCCCCATATGAAATTGCTTCCTACGTGCCTGGCCCCTTCACAGAAATCATGGATTCTCAACTGAACTTTGTCGTTGGGATAGTATAAACCCATTCCTAAACAATACCTGGTTTTGACATACCTAAGAAAACAGGCCTCAATATTTTCTCCTTTCGCCTAAGTATCTTTGGGCTATTTCATAAACTAATTCTCTCTTTGTGTTGCATTTTGACGTCTGCAGAATCTTTGAAATTATGTCATTGCAACAATTTGACGTTTGGCAAAATGTTAAAATATCAATCTGATAAGGGCTAACTTTAACTAAAACTGTCGCAAAGCGGACGAATACCCCCCCCCCCCCCCACTAGGGCCTTGTCACTAAAAAGGTGCTATCGGTCAAAAGGTTCTTGACTTAGAGCATGGAAACGGATTTTAAACAGTCCAACTGTGACCTTGACCTTTGACCTTGGTGACCCCCAAAACTATAGGGCACCTCCTTGGGTCATGGGCAACAACTGTGTAAAGTTTCATGATCCTAGGTCAAACGGTTCTCGAGTTAGAACACGGAAACGAAATTGTAAATTTTGACTATCCCCCCCCCCCCTTTAAAAGTTCAAAGTGGCATAACTCTGAAACTAATGACTGGATCAAGATGAAAATTGCAGGTGCACAACTTCATATGTTAGGAAACATCCTGATAAAATTTCAGAAAAATTGGTCAAAAACTGTGGGAGGAGAAGAGGACACAAGATTATGTCCACGGACGGACGGACGGACGGACGGACAGACGGATGGACAACCTGATTCCAGTGTACCCCCCCCCCCTAACTTTGTTGTGGGGGGGGGGGGGTATAACAACATACAAACGTAGATCTAGATTCCAGTGTCCCCCCCCAACTTTGTTGTGGGGGGGGGTATAACAACATACAAACGTAGATCTACCCTCAAATGACAAATTAAAAGTAATGCAACATTTTAGATAGTTTAATTCTATTTACTCGCGTTTCGTAATTTCGTTTACCAAACACCAAATATAAAGATTTTTCGACTATGAAAACAGTTGCAGATTGATGACATACGAATTTAGCATAGCAAATATTGAGGCAACAGGAGAAAATGCTGATTAGCAGTATTTTCTTATTTCGCCTCAATACTTTTTCAAGCTTTTCACATCGAACACGTCAAGACATTGTCTTGCTTTTCTAAAAATACAACTCTAATTCGGAAAACAAAATTA
Organism: Fragum sueziense; assembly: GCA_963680895.1. Classification (NCBI taxonomy): domain Eukaryota; kingdom Metazoa; phylum Mollusca; class Bivalvia; order Cardiida; family Cardiidae; genus Fragum; species Fragum sueziense. The sequence continues at coordinate 19,011,488 of OY804600.1, read as the reverse complement.
AAGTTTAACATACCTTTTAAAGTTGTAAATTTGTGTGCGAATATGTAGATAACAAAACGGCGTCTGTCAACCTCGGTTGTATGACAGTAAATAAAGATACTTGTCCTTTACTTTCATCAAAAACATCGTAACTACAGCTTAAAACAAGCCGCAGTTATGAGATTTTTGTTGAAAGGCGACTTAGAGATACTCGTTCATGATTTTCTGAAAAGAAACTCGTAACTACAGCTTTAATCAAGCTGTATTTACGAGTTTTTTGATGAAAAGATACATTAAATAGGACGATGATTCAGGTAAAGGGAGAGTCAACAGGTAGTTGAAATTTACACCTTAACCCGCTCTGAAGCACAAAATAAAATCTTAAATCCTTTCCCAAAGACGACTTTGTTTTGACGTCTCACGAAGGAAAAGGTTGGGGAAAACATTTAGACAAAAGAAGAAAATGCTGATAATCAGCCTTTCCTCCCTTTCTCTTAATATGTTCTACATTATTTTGTACACAAATTTTCCCCTCGTCTTCATTGTTATTGGAACATTCCAAATTTATGCCGTTTGGGAAAGGGTTAAACTCTTTTCCCCCAAAATTGAGACTGTTTCAGCTGGGAAACAATGGTAGACAAAACGTCGAAAGTTGATGTAGTTTGACATGATGAATTGAATTAACTAATTATGATTTTGTCTGCAGTATAGCGAAATATATTGAGACAAAAGAATAATAATCATGCTATATTAACATTTTCTTCTTTTAAACATGCTACCCCTTTCCAAAACAAGACCTGGTTTTGACGTTCCACGAAGCAAAGGTGTGAGAAAACATTGAGACAACAGAATAAAATGCTGATAATCAGCATCTTCTCATTTTGTCTTAATTTTTCCTGGACAATAATATACACAAGTTGTCCATTTTTCACTTCCAATTTCGTTTTCCGTAATATCTTTCAACGTTGACCATCCTTTAATTTTGTTGTTTGGTAAGAGGTTACATTTTTAAATCAAATTTTACAAAAGTGGTCCCTTTCTCCTAAAACAACAACCACTACTATAGGTCTGCATGGTTTTGACTATTTGATTATTTTGATTATTTAGAAAACTACACCATATCTCATTTCCGTTCATTTTTTAAAAATGATAATCAATTTACCCGCTTCTTCTTCTTCTTCTTCTTCTTCTTCTTCTTCTTCTTCTTCTTCTTCTTCTTCTTCTTCTTCTTCTTCTTCTCCTTCTTCTTCTTCTTCTTCTTCTTCTTCTTCTTCTTCTTCTTCTTCTTCTTCTTCTTCTTCTTCTTCTTCTTCTTCTTCTTCTTCTTCTTCTTTCGAACTAACGTATTGTTTGTAATTTTAAGATCGTTCAAGGTTTTTAAGCGATTGACCTCCAAGTAAAATGGAAATGTTCTCATAGGACAATGACTCCTACATGTTGGACACCTTATCAATTATTTCCCAAACAATAGAACCATGAGATCCGTTTAAAATCAAAGATATACGTAATGCTGAAAACCTCAACATAAAATGCATGCAATAATTAAGTTGATAACAGCACAGAAATTACTAATGGAAAAAGAGGACTTGTTGATTCCCAGCATTTCTTTTTTTCATGGACGTCAAACCTTGTTTGAAAAATAATAAGGTTTTTTTACAAATTGTCTTCCTTTCCCTCAATATTTTCTTTGCTATAGCATTCGAAAGGGTATGCGGTAAAAATGCCAGAGGTAAAATTGCCATATGCAAAATTGCCATAGGTAAAATTGCCATAGGTAAATTAGCCATACCCAAAAATGGTAAATTTGCCATAGGTAAAATTGCCATAGGTAAAATTGCTAGACTCCCATTAAAAAGATGTGTGTTTTCTCCTTCTATTTTCTACACAAAATTTTGTTATTAATTGATTTTATAATTTGATATTTTTGATTTAACAATTTGTTAATTTTGATTTTATAATAGGAAACTAGGAAAAAGGAAATTGCAAATATCATTTATGTGAATGAATTAAGCAGTAAGTATTTATCATGATTCTTGATGAAGTGGAATGAAGATATGTTGATGTCAAATGATCTAATTAAAAAACCATAATCAGTTAATAACAAAATTCTGTGCAGAAAATAGAAGAAAAAACACACAACTTTTTAAGGTAAGTTTGGACTCAAGGGTTACTTTTTATCCGCCCAATGATTTTTTTAAATTTGTACATATGTTGTAAAATAACATTTCCTGAACAAAATATTAAAGAATCAGGGTAAGTTTCCTGACTCGTTTTCGTGTCAGAGTTATCCGCCCTTGACTAGTAATGACCATTTTTGCAAAATTACCCTAATGTTTTAAAGTAATATAGCAAGTTATTCTGAATGGAAAATTTCAAATGTTATATCAATTTAGAGACTTAACATATGCGCAAAAATGATGAAATCATTGAAAGATATATTTGAAAGATATATTTAAAAAAGATATATTTAAAAAATTCACATTTTTGGAGAAAATTTTGCAACTTTTTTTTAAATCGCCAAAAAATTACCCAATGAATATTTTTTGTTTTTGGATATTTTGAAGATAGTACCAAGAGCTATTTTTACACAAAAAATTAGCACACCTTTCTACGCAAATAAAAAAGATATTAGACTTTATCTTACCCCACCCACCCTGTTTAAGCCTAATTATGAAAAAAATATCTATATTTTCAAAAAGATACTAAAATTTTCTGGCATATGTTTACATTTAGAACAATAAAATACTACAATTCACATTCGCCATCACAAAAAGGGGAATGTTTCTCTTTAAAAATTTGATGAAAATTGTAGCATGGGCATTTGGTGCCGCAGAATAAACACAAAATTTGCAAGTCACATGGCCGCTCTCCAAACTTACCCTAATGGAAGTCTGGCAATTTTACCTATGGCAATTTTACCTATGGCAAATTTGCCATTTTGGGTATGGCTAATTTACCTATGGCAATTTTACCTGTGGCAATTTTGCATATGGCCATTTTACCTCTGGCATTTTTACCTACATCCATATTCTCAAGCCAATGGTTCTACCTCCACTTTGTTCCTTACAAACTTGTTCGTACAGAACAAAGTGGAGGTAGAACACTTGACTTGCGAAGATGCATGGCTATGTGAGTGATAAGATACTACTAGAATTTAAAAGTAAATTTAATCATTTAATTAAAAAGTGATAAAATAATGAACAGATATAAACGATTTAACACAAAAAAAGTTTATGATAAGCCCGGGACAGATATTCATTGGTCATCTTTTGTTCTTTTCTGGCATCTTCTCGTCTGTAAGAAAAAATAGGGTGCGTTATGACGGAACATAAGAAAATTGAAATGACCATTTCCTCAAAGAAGATCTGGTTTTGAAGGTATCCTAAGCATTGAGGAAAAAGAAGAAAATCCTGATAAACAGCATTTTCTCCTTTTGTCTCTATATTTTCTGTATTATTTTGTAAACAATTCTCCCCGATTCTTTTTTATCAGAAACCACTTTTCGTCTCTTTAAGTGCAGGTTTTAAAGTCTAAAATTTGGTTGTTTGTGAAAGGATAAATTCATAATCATCAGGATACAAACGCAATAAAGGGCCAAATACATAGAAATATACAACACCAACGAGAAACGAAAAGAGCCAGTCTTAATTGAATTGTGCGAATTCGAAAGGATAACTCGATACTTTTCGAAATTGTTTAAACTATAAATTACGACCGTATATAATACATTTCAAAATAATCATAACCAAAACACATGTAGTATACCTCACGATAAATGACCTGACAGAGCAGCCCATGCTAATCGAATGAGATGCTCCATCAGGTCATTTATCGTGAGGTATACATGTATATCTCTACATTTCACCCAAAATACCGTAAATGTAGCTTAAGGACAACAACTAATCATTGATACCAAACACTTTATGCATCTTCCGTGGCAATGGAAATTAACACTCGTAAATTTCCGACATACCCTCGGCAATATCCGTTGCTACGAATGACGCCCGAAATTGCACGAAGTGTTCGATATCTAATGATGGATTGAATACCTGAATACAAGATGCAGTTACCAGATTTTTGACTAAAAACGCCAATTTACTCACATGAATCTCGCATTTTCCTATACTTCAGTATATAGACAAGAAACGCCAGAAAACCAACAAAAACAACACCGCCTGCGACACTGCCAGCTATCAGGCCGATATGATGATCATGGTGGCGCCGAATGTGGGGATCAACTGAAACATAATTAGACAAAATAAAGCAACAAAATCTGAAAATGATAGTACATTGTCGGTGTTATTACAAAACCTCGTAACTACAGCTTTGACCAAGCTGTAGTTACGTGGTGTTTTGCAATAACACCGATTACATGATAGAATATCCGGAAAAAGGATCTCTCAAGGTATGTTGAATCCAAAATAAGGATGGGCAGTCTTTTAACTTTAATTACCCCTTGCCATACATGCACAACGACGTGCGTCAGCTACTGATACTTATTCAAACACAAGTGTATACCCGCTGTGTTCCAAGAAATGATTTAATATTAATATAATATAATATTTCAAAGGACATAATAATGAAATATTATATAATTTACCATTTGTTGTGAAGGAGACCTTGGTCTTAGCCAATGTTGTAAGGCCGAATTCATTAGCAGCTAGAACAGTTAACGTATACTGAGTGTCGCCATACAGGCCGTAAAGGGTTGTTGTCCAGCTAGTGTTTACCCCATGATTGGTGTAGTCGCCATATATCGCATCGTATGTCTGAAACGTATATTTTTTCCAAAGAAAACTGTTCATAGGTAATAAGCGATTAAAAGTTGTTTATATTGGAAGGATAAGGATGTCGGTAATGAAAAATGTTTTTGGTACAAGTATAATATAAATCAAAGTACTGACAGTACTGTTTGGAAGCAAATTTTTCAAAAATGTAGGCCTGTCCAGGTCCCAGTTTCTCGAAAAAAACTAAGTATATTCTCATGAGAACATGTTCAACATCAAAGGGATACTCTCCAACGTTGAAGGGTATTCCATTGAAGTTCACGTGGATTTCATGCAATTTGAGCACTGTGCTCAGATTTGAGAACATACTTAAGTTTTTTCGAGAAACCGGGGCCAGAAATAGAGTAGTTTGATTAGGTACTTTGATTATCCATTTGAATACCTTGAATACTTTGATTCGTAGAGTATTTTGATTAAGTACTTTGATTATCCAGAATACCTTGCATACTTTGATTTCATGATGGAGTTGTATTTATTTTTAGCACAACTTCATGCATATTAATCGTTTGTGTAAGCTGAATATATTTCATAGTTCAGTAAACTCGACTGACCCATTTACAAGGAAGGCCATTGGACTAATTCTTTGAACCATAATAAAGCAAATTACTACGTGGATCTTTTCATCTCTCAGAGACATGATTAATTGAATGTTTCATTTTCAGTCACACAATTCAATATCTACACATAACTTCAGACTTACATATTGAATATTCGAATGACTGTTACCTCATTAATCTTTGCTTTTGATAGAACTATTTATAGTGAGGAAGACCGGAAGATGTTGTGTGGTATGCAGAGAATGGTAAAGTGCAGAGACGCATGGCTGCTAAGAGAAGCAAATTTGGAAAATTTGCTTCCAAAAATCATATCGTCGGTGTAAATGCAAAACCTCGTATGTCGATTATTGCGATTTTCAAAGTACATTTACAAACTTGTGTGCCCAGTTAAGACAATCCATGCAGGTTTTGAGATGTTTTTACTAATCAGTATTAAACACACATTATTTGTGAACAATATGTCCAAATTTTAAGAAAAACATTTCAGTTTGGGAAAAGTTATAACACCTTTTTCTCTCCCCGTCAAACTTTTCCAAAATCGAGATACGAGGTTTTGCATTTACAACGACGATATGCCTAATAACAAAGCCATAAATGTTTTAATGTCTGATTACATACGTAATTCCATGTCCACATCACGGCTGGAGAACATTCTCAAAATCATCAGTTGTATGTAGCATATTTTTGGACGCGGTGTGGTCATGATGAGGGCGCGGAATATACTTTCATGTAGGTTACAATATGGCCTCAGATAACAACATACAACCTTAAGTTATATCAACAATATACTCGAACTTAATAAAGGTGAATCATGGCTAAGAGCACGTAGACGACATCATGCAACCGACGCATTCTTTCTTTAGTGTTCGACCTACTTTTTGGACCAATGAAATTACAGTATATTTTAAAATTTCGACGTTATATTTCGCATAAACGAGACTGTCGGCTAGTTTATGTGACGTCTATACATAGCCACGCCCCCGTCTCCAATGAACCGCTAGCGAACACTTAGTCAGATAAAGTCTGTATAGTAGATTCTACGCGATATAATCATTCAATGCGCTATGCGCATTTGAATGTTTATTTCGCGTAGAATCTACTATACGGCCTCTTTCTAATACTTAGACCAAACCGCAGTTTTGTTTTACCTGTATAAAAGAGCCATCCCCAATTTCTTCCATGACGATAAAGTGTTGCTTGGATCCCATATCATAACCAGAGACCCAGGACAATAAAACACTGTTGTATGTTAGATTGGAGTACGTGAGATTGTGCGGAGGTTCTGGGTGACCTAAAATCAACAACAGCTCTGTGCTAAACGATCTATTGTCCAGTCACGATAATGTGGCACATGTTTAAAAAATAAACCTATGTAAACAATTCAACATCGAACTCCAACCAGCTATAATTTTGCATGTGACAAACTTGAATACAAAAACCAAGGCAACGTTCTCCCTTGTGTACATTATGTTAACCCTTTTCCAAACAAGACCTGGTTTTGACGTCCTTAATAGAACAGGCTTGGGAAAACATTGAAACAAAAGAAGAAACTGCTGATAACCAGCAGTTTCTCCTTTTGTCTCAATATTTTCTATGCCAAATTTTACACAAATTCTATCTTTAATAACATCCATTTTGTTATTTGTGGCAGTTTTTGAAGCAGATCACCCTAATATTTTGACGTTTGGGAAAGGGTTAAACTAGTTGCATTTTATGCAACAATTTTGTCACCGCAGTTTTGATATAAAATTTGTTTCTGACGAAAACAAGCCCTTTAACAATTTGCGTGTAAAATTTTTAATAATATAAATGCTATTCATGAATAACAAATCACATGTGAAGACACTAACAACTACAATCAACAACAATAATATTTCGAAGTATGTGTTAATACATGTAGGCCTAAGCATCTAGATCGACTCACCATAAGCCTTAAGTTCCAGAGTTGTAGTGTGTGATCCAATTGAGTTGTTCATAGTCACGGCGTATATTCCATAGTCTTCTAGTTTTATATTTGTAATATTCAGGGCTGTGACGGATGGAAAGTCAATTTGGGTATACTCAGGCATTGGTTTACCGTCGACACGTGACCAACTGTAGCTAGGATACGGGTAGCCAATCACATTGACGAATAGAAATACAGATGAACCAATGACTCCTGTTGTAGTGTTTGGTGTCTGAGCATCAGGGTTAGGTCGTGGTGAACCTAGCAGAATAACAATTGAAATAGTTTGTTAATACATAAACAAAAAGTTATGAAGCCATTCCGGATACTTTATCAACAGCCCTCGTACATGGAATAAATACAGCTACACCTCCCATTAATTCCTTGTAACCCCATAGATACATTTTTTGATCCTTGAAAACTGTTTTGTAATACGACATTTCTAGCTCTACTCGTATGTGGCTAATTCACACTAACATAATTGTTTAATACTAATCCGAGTCTTCTCTGATGCAAATTTCGCTTTTTGATATATTGAAGTCGCTCCATTTTACATCAGAGTCCACTACAATATAAAAATTGGAAAATTCGCCGAGTCGGAAAACTCGCTTCATCAGCAGTGTCATAATTTTAAGAAATAAGATTCGTAGCTTAACATAATGGTAAACGCATTACATTGCGAATTATTTTTCAGAAATAAACTTACAAAATACTGTAAGATTCTTCCCCAGTGTCACGTTTTCACCATGATTAAGCTCGTTATACCCCGTACACACTATACGTCCTGTATCCCCACATACAGCGGGCACCGGTCCGATCGTTACGTTAGCAGCTAGATGAAGCGCCTGACCGAAACTTTGCTTAGTGTGGTCGTTTCTGATCTCCCAATTTGGTCCGGGGACACCCATAAAGTTACAATCTATCAGGTAAGTTTCGTTCTCAAACACAGTGTCTGGTCCAAGATCAAAACCGGCTATCTCAGCTGCATCTAGAAATATATATATTTTAAATCGCTACTTTTCTATGAAAACATCTTACCATCAGCTTTAAACAAGCTACAGTTACGAAGCTTTCGAAGAAAGGCGACGAAATGTAGGTTTGATTGACGGTTTCATGTTATAAGCATAGCTGAGACCCAAAACATGTTAAATTAGTTTAGGCATATGTGAATGTTTACGATCGAACTTCATGCATTAATAACCATTAGTTAGAAAACATATTCGATGTATGTTATAGACACGAAAATTCGAAATTCAGACGCTAATTCAACAAGACTAGTTATTTGAACAGTTATGGCGATCGATAGCCTTTAAATACTGTAAGGCTATGGTTATGATGATAATTGTGTAGCCTGGATCAGGTTAATTACTTCAATGTTCATGTGGTATAGTGCCCGCTGTGTAAAATTATGGACACGTGTTTTGGTTACTCAGGCTCAATCTAATTAGACACCACTGTATAAGTTTTCTTTTTCTATTTGAATGAGACGTTTCAATTCTTGCACTTGGTTGCATGTTTTACTTAATTTGCATGAACATGCATTTGAAAATATCAACTTAGACTGTCACATGATATTTACACATATATGAACAGAAGACAGACTGAAAACTAAAATATACTTACATTGTACAATAATTTTAACAACTTCCACGGTGTAGTTATAGCTGGTTTCATTGACTCCCGGAATGGTCGTGTTTAGAGCATGACACGCATAATCTCCCGCATCCATGCGGGTGATGTTAGTGAACGTCAAATTAGTTCCCTCGTGGAAGAAGTCACTGTGTTTCTCGTGTCTTGTCCAATAAATTTCAATGTCATCAGTTTCGGTTGCATTGCAGGAAACAGATAAATTTTCATGCTCTAAAACGGTATATTTGGTCTTTGGCTCTGAAACCGTAAATTGATTTATTTCAAAATTATTGTAAATATTACAACAGCGTGGAAATAAAGACGTGCATAAGTAATCAAATCGACACAAAGGAAAAATAAATTTTCCAACTCAACAGACAACACACTTGTTCCATCTAGTTTGACAGTAACGGATACCAGATCTATAAAATTTATCGTCATCATCTTCCTAACTCTCCCTGTCTTGCTCTGGAATTCCAATTGTCAATTTTGTCATTATGTTACTTTAACTTCATCTTGTGAACAGATAATAATGTTTTCCCAAAAAAGAATCTGTATCTAAAAGATTCATGCACAGAACGTTGCAAATAATTACAATATTTGAATGTAATAAATACCCGATGCTCAACAGTTTGTGATATCATCTCGTGGTGTAGGGTATCAAAATTTTGGTTCAAGTCTTCAATATGTTCATTTGTCTTAACCTTGGAAGTATGGTTGTATATCAATCAGTAAATCATTTCCTACCTTCATCCACGATATTTTCCGCATCTGTTGCTATAGAAAACGCCACATGCACCATAGTACACACAATTAGCCTCTTGAACTTCATTTTAATTAACCCTTTCTGTATGTTGTATAAATGCAGATGGTGTTCCTCGAACGTAAATTATCGTTTAATTTATATGTAAAGTCTGAATCAAATTCACTTCTACTTTATATTTCAGAGTAAACAACAGAAAACAGAATATCCGATACTTTCATTCAAATTAACAATAATAATTATTGCACTTTTAACAAATATCTATTCCAGCAGAAAATAACTACAACTTTTTCTTAATTCTATGCCACATGAACATGTGCTGTTTTAAACAAATTCACACCGACTGTTAATTATACTGTTGTTTTATATTTGAAGTCGATGAAACATACAGGAAAATAATCTAGATTTATGTTTCAAGTCCGTCATTACATTGCCATGATTGCTACTTTATCAAAACTAGCCTTCGATTTAATATTGGGTGTGTTATCTGACCGCCATGTGATAATCATTAAATATTGTGAAATTTTATCTTGTGTGTTGTGATATATGTTAAAGGTTAACACTGAACATGACCACAAATTGTATCAATAATTTCAAAGTGAGAACATTTGTTTATGTAAAATGAAATCCCTGTACTAAGATTATTTTTAGGGGGAATGCTCCAGTTTCCTAAATTTTTCCCAATAATAGAATTTATCTATATTTTGTATGTTGAAATAACATGTTATTACCAATTGAAAAATAAAATAAAAATGGATGGTCAGCGATCTTGTTTGAATTTTATAGGCATTCGTATCACATACCCCTACAGCGAAAAAATGCACAATTTCTTGCACCTGTCCAAGGTCACTAAAATGCTAATAAAATGCTACATATATTCATCGTTTAGTCCCGAAAACGGATTTAAAGTAACGCATTACGTTTAATAAGAACAGAAAATCCCAAATATGTGCTATTATAAACGCGTAAATGTATAAAACAGCATGCTCACGTGTTCGGTTAGATCAACGACGCTGGAGTGTTCTATGTCAAAATTTGCATATCTTTTGAAATATTTCAAGTTCTACAAAATAGAATTTGATAAAACTCCCTCATTGTATTAAGCAACATGTCCTGGTAATAATTCAAAAAGAAAATGTATATGTCAGCGCACTTATTAGTGAATTACAGCATTTTTTATCAGCTACACGTGAATAAAATGACGCAAAACAGTGGTAACTGCATACACACTTACGACTGTCTTGCTCTAAATAATCGATTTCCATCTTGAGGAAGCCAATTTCGCATAATAAATACACTTTAACCGTCGAAAACGGTAAATTATAATTATGTGTTATATTATTGAAAATATGGTAGCGAAACATATTGGTACGAAACATTTAATTTACTACAGTAATGACCGAGTGTTCCGAAAAACTGGAGCATCCCCCCTTAATTCTTAATCGCGAAGTGGTGATACGGATAGAAACTTCTTAAAATATCGCAATACTGATTTCCGCCAGGTGGTGTAGGGTTATGGAAAATCCACAAGATATCTCTCATAAAACTCATATGATTATGTCAATCTAATTCATTAACCCTTTCCCAAACAAGACCTGGTTTTTGACGTCCTTAATAGAAAAGGCTTGAGAAAACATTCAAACAAAAGGAGAAACTGCTGATAACCAGCAGTTTCTCCTTTTTGTCTCAATGTTTTCTGTGCTATATTTTACACAAATCATATCTTTATCAACATCCATTTAGTCATCTGTGGCAGTTTTTGAAGTGGATCACCCAATATTTTTGTCGTTTGGGAATGGGTTAAATAGAGGTTACACTGGATGCGGGTATTAGGTCCTACCATCTATTGTTTTGAAATGCGTGGACAGATCACCGCCATTTCCAGTCATTTGTTTTATTGGTTGTTTGAATAAATTAAGACCAGTAGAATATTCTAAATTTCCAACTTTGTTATAGATATTCCCAGTGCCGTTGTTTGTGCTGCCTGTAAGGCCATGGTCCTAGGCTAATACAGTACTTTGTTGGGCCAAAATGGCCATTTAATTTCAACGGCGAAAACGAGCTAATTTGCATGCATTAGAATCCACTCTCTATGCATCACGATTTCGAAGAACTTCTAGGACAATGTACCCCGAATACCTCTGACGAGACGTAACACTCCTACTTTCGTGCCCCCACATATACTCCTGCATTTGGTACATATGAAAAGCGTTTGGAGTTTTAGGGAGCCGTACGTACAATTCTGGGGATCTGATATTTCTTGGCCAATATTTGATTTGAGTGACGAGTTATAGGCCCCTATGTGTGCATGCGCGGATAGAGACTGGGATCTGGATGTCCAGACCTCTCTCGAATTTGGCTTATGAAGCTTGCCGTCCCTTATTTACGAATTTTAGGAAAACATTAAGACAAAAGAAGAAAATGCTGATAATCAGCATTTTCTGATTTTGTCTTAACGTTTTCAGTGCTAAATTATACCCATATACCATCTTTATCAGCAAGCATATTGTCACATGTAGTAGGTATCAAATTGGTAAAGGTTATATTACTGCCGTTTGGGAGAGGGTTAACTGATTCTTCGCTGTGTAAAGTTACTAAATTTCAGAGTACGGCCTGGAACCAGGCTAGGTCAGACCCCCCTCCCCCCCCCCCCCCACACACACACAACCTTTAGGAGAAATACATACATGTATCGGAATTACCAGTATTTCCGCCTCTTTGTCACAATACTTTCTGTGGTACAAACAATATTACACACATTTAATCTTGATCAACATCTCTGTTGTCGCCTACAGCGACTTTCAAATTGTACCCTCCTAAACGTATGTAATAGGAACGATTTTATTCAGTTTACGTTATTTCGGACAAAAATATTATTTCGTAGGAGTTGTTACAAAATCTAGTAACTACGGCTTGATTCAATCCGTAGTTACGAGATTCTATAAGAACACCTAAGGTTTATCACTAGGTAAACCTAGTCTATTTTAGCTCAAAATCCATTGCTATTCGGAAAAGGATTGGCAAGGGACTGTTCGGGAAAGACTCTACACACAAATTAAAACAAATCATTTTAAACATAAATTATAATGATGATATCTAACAAATGGAAAAGGCATAATAACACGAAAAAGTAAAGTAAACAAAGAATGTAAATTGTGCGCTCTTTTAGCATTTCTTTTTTTTCTCTCTAGAACTAGCTCTGTCGATCCTGTCTAAATTTCGTTCAAGATAAGTTTTTACGAATATGCAACTTTATGCAAGTTTACATGACGTTCTTTGACGCACACATCGTGGGCATGATTAATATATTTTTGGAAAATATCAAAGAAAAGGAAGTTATATGCTTATCACAACCATTTTCTCTCCTTCCCTGTACATTTTCAATCTTGTCAAAGAGACCCATAATCTGAGAGTAGGATTAATTTGGTCGTCTGTGCACTTGTAAATCAATTTCAACAGCTCTAAAAGTTTCAGATTGAAAATAAGGATCACTCTGTAAGTTACCCCATTCCCACACAATCAATATTTTTGACTCCCCACGAGATAATGGTTTGGGAAAACATTGTGAAAAAATAAGAAATTGCTTGTGACAAGTGATTTCTTTATTTCACACAACGTCTTCTACCCAAAGACAAAAATAAATTAATCAAATATCATTCACCATAAACTATTATCTGTGCACAACATAATTGAATTTAGATCAATCTGAAATTTGGTTAAACATTTAGATTATGCTAGTATTTTGTCCTAGCTGCCACCACAGCAGCATAAGTCCGGTACAATCATGACAATGGTTATCGATACATTTTTTTAACAGAAACCTCGTAACTGCAGCTTGAAACAAGCTGCAGTTACGAGGTTTTTGTTAAAAAGCGACGATATATCATACAGGCTAAATCATGTAGTCGCAATCAACAAATATGTATGTCTTGCATGGGAGGATCTAGAGGGGATGGGGGAGGTCCGGACCCCTACCCCCGGTCATTGGCCGAAAATTAATTTTGACTATATATAAATTCAGTGTAACGTTGCATATTTATTACAATTTAAAGCATAATTTGGGCTTGGACCCCCCGTCTGGAAAAAAATCTTGGGCTTGGACCCCCCCCCCCGGCAAAAAATCCTTGATCCGCCCTTGTCTTGTGTAATCTTTTTCATTTTTTGTCCATACTATCATCTGAAATATATGAAAGAAGAGCATCCTTTATTTTATTTTTCTTCTTTTGCATCTATCAACCCTTTCCCAAAAACTCATAATTTTGACGGTCTTATTTGAAAACGAGTAGGAAAAAATTGTGAGAAAAGAATGAAATGCTGCTAACAAGATTTTTTTTTCTTTTGGGTTAATATTTTCCGTGCCATAATATTGTAGACAAAAAGAATTTGAATGTCCATTCTAACATCCATATTTGTCTGCAACAACAGTCAAATTAGAACAGTCACTTTGTGCTGTTTGGGAAAGGGTTAATTTTCTTGTTTAATTATAAATATCCTGTTTCTTCTATAAGTTTTATACATTCTTTCTCAATATCGATTTTGTACAAATGTTTAAATGATTTTTGTATGAAATGGCTCTCCTTTGTGGCAGATAAGTAAAGATATGATTTATGTTTTGTTCAATATTCGATTATGAGCATTTTTGAAACTGCTTATCCAACTTCAAGCAAACAAAAAATGTTCAAGCAAATTTGCAAATGCTTAGGTAATTTTGAAAATGCATATACATGTACGTGTGTCCCGTGTATTTATAATGACCCCTTCTTAAAAGATTATTTAACCCTTTCCCAAACAAGACCTGGTTTTGACGTCCTTAATAGAAAAGGCTTGGGAAAGCATTGAAACAAAAGAAGAAACTGCTGATAACCAGCAGTTTCTCCTTTTGTCTCAATATTTTCCATGCAATATTTTACACAAATTCTATCTTTAATAATATCCATTTTGTCATTTGTGGCATTTTTTGAAGTGGATCACCCTAAAATTTTGACGTTTGGGAAAGGGTTAAATGGTTCTGCATAAAAAAGTATATTAAAAAACAACAATTTTTATGCTATTTTAAGCAATTTCGACAATTTAATGGAGTTTTGTAACTTTGTAAGCAATTTAAATATTACTTTAGCTTTCAAGGTTGCTTGTAAACGACATGCATACACCAATGGGTCAAAAAATTAATACGGACAACATGAATCATTTAATCGCTCCAAGAAGAATGTCATGTAGTGCTTTCTCCAATTTGACACAGTGACTCATTAGTTAAGTAATACATGATCAACACTATAAACAAGAAAAAGTATAGAGAAAATAGAATTTGACTACTTGCTATATACTTTGTTGATTAAGTGTAGCCTACTCACATGCAGTTCTCATTCGTCGATACTTCAGCATATAAACAACAAAAGCCAGAACTCCTATAAACGCGAGACCTCCCGCGACACTCCCAGCGACTAACGCTATATCTATATGGTGACTGTGGTCATATTCAATATATGGGTTGACTGCAATCAGAAATGGGACATTGCGCAAGACAGTGAAGAAATAAAAGTAATTTCATATTTACCCCATATTTTCTAATTGCTATATCACCCCGGAAAAAATCCCCAAACTCGAAATAAACTCAAAACATTTGAAGATTGTAATGTGATTAATTGCCTTAGAAGTAGTTTGTGGATGTATCGATAAAACATAATCTGAGTATTCTGGGGTTCTGTAAAATATACTGAACCTCAGTAATAACGCACCACTTTTTCTTGTTTTGTATCTTTTCAACAAAATCATTCATTTTGTTGACACAGTATTATTCGGTTTCCGCCCGACACTAAGTATGCACAAAACACGCTCTTAAGCACAAAACCCATTCATCCGTGACGCTCTAACCGTCCAAACTTGGTAAACAGGTTTTCTGCACGTGCTGCAGTATTGACCTCGTGCACAAACCAGCTTATCGGTTTATGTGGTACATGTATTGTCGGACAACATTAAACTGATACTGATTAATTTTCGTGCGCTAAGTCCGTTAGTTGAGTGTCTTAACAAAACATTGCCGAAGTAGGGTCATTACATTTGCAGATGTACCGGGTTAATCTTGCTAAACAATAGTCGGTGAGAGAAAGAAAACAGCCAAACATTTCATCAATCGGAAATTTTTTATGCTTTAAACAATTCCAAGACTTTCCACTGGTGAACGTAATCGGGCTATTGGGATGTTGCAGGCAGTGATGACGTCACGCGCTATTGTACACACGATGAGATTTCATCACAAGACTATTGGCCGGTTTAGAGAACGTTTCCAACAAACTGGTGCACTGCTGGACTGCCCGGGAAGGGGTGCGCCAAAGGTCCCAGCTACAGCTCAAACAGGTACACAGTGCAAAGCGCAAAGTGATACATGGATAGTAGAGAGTCATTCCAAATGACAGAATCCAAAATGTGATCAGTTCCTTGCGTCGACGAAGCACAGACTGTGTTGCTCTGCAAAGTGGTCTCACGCAGTACTGATTTTGTGACTTTTATAGAGGGTAGTCACGTTTGCACGTTTGTCACGCTTGATTGCTTTAAGGTAGCGAAACAATTTTTTGACCAGAAATGGATAAACTGATAGCAGGGGGTTTTTGGTCTTACAGTTTGAAAAAGTAACATAATAAAATAGTTATATTGAAAAATGTAAGTGGTGCGTTATTTCTGAGGTTAAGTATAATACGATAAAGTCCGATTTAACCTTCTTCGGAATCAGGTTCATAAACCCGGCTTAAACAAAGAAACAACAATATGAAACAATAATTTACCATACCGTGTGTTCTGAAGGAGACCTTGGTTTTAGCCATTGTTTTAAGACCATATTCATTAGCAGCCTGAATGGTTAGTGTATACTCGGTATCACTATCAAGACCATACAGGGTGGTTGTCCAAGTTTTGTTTACGCCATGATTCTTATAGTCACCGCGTTCAACGTACGTCTAAAACAAAAATCACAGTTATGAAAATGATATAGTGAATATTAATATCAAGAATATCAGGCGTTGCCATACCGGTGATATTTCAGAAATACTTTATTTGTAATAAAATAGTATCGAAATACGAGATAGAATATTAGACAAATACAGATACAAGACAATATCCACCGTTATCTTATCTCTAATATATCCTACATGTAATTGTAATTCATAATGTTCAAGAATGGTTCGATAAAGGATATCACACTATATGACATAGAACATGTTTCAAAGCAAAATCCTACTTATGGTAAATTAAAACTAACTGCTTAACTGCTAACCTAAGTACTTAAAGTTTGATGACATTTTTTCTGATAATTATAACACCAAGTTGCTATATGGACTGTACATGAGCCATGGTCAGACACGGGTAATATATGCCATATATCGTCAGTGGGAGGTCAAAACCTCGTAACTACAGCTTGAATAAGCTGTAGTTACGAGGTTTTGACTTCCAACCCACGATATCAATCACTTTCTCGGAATGAAAAAAATGTTTTATTTTGTCCAAATTCCTTTTCTTTTACCTGTATAAAAGAGCCATCTTCCAGTTCTTTCATAATAACGAAGTGTTGTTTAGTCCCCATATCATAACCAGAGACCCAGGATAATGAAACACTATAGTATGTAATGTTGAAGTAGGTCAGGTTGAACGGAGGTTCTGGATTACCTGAAAGTACAGATAAATAATACATATATTTCACTTTACATTTTTTGTTGCTTTTTGTTTGTTGGTTGTGGTGGTGGTGGTGTAAAGAAACGATAAAATATATACTTATCATATTATCGAAGCGCTACATATACTTCTTAATAAGCTTTTTGTTATTTCATTTATACATGTAAATATTGTGACTTTATATAATTTTCTATGCAAAGGTAAAGCTAGAAACAGTAGTAACTATATAGTACGTATTTGGCAGATATAAAGCCAAACATGTAACGTAGGCCTATGTTTACACGTATGATTATTTAAATTGATATCAACTCTTAATAAATAATGACGTACCAAATGCTCTCAGTTCTATAGTTGTCGTGTGTGATCCAAGTGAGTTATACATCGTCACTGTGTAAAATCCAAAATCTTCTAATGTTACATTTGTGATTTTTAGTCCTGTTACCACTGGATAATCAAACTTGGTACATTCAGGCATTGGTTTACCATCGACACGTGACCAACTGTAGCTAGGATACGGATAGCCAATCACGTTGACCAACAAGAAAGCTTGTGAACCAATAAAAGCCGTTATTCTATTCTGTATTTGTACCTTTGGATTTGGTCGTGGTGAACCTGAACAAACACAAAAAACCATGAATATGGCGATTTTTTTTAAAAAAAATTCCACTGCTAATGAGTATTATTATGACAAAGTATTGCCAACATTTTAATTATCATTATCCTGACATATTATCAATTTGGAAATCAGCTGCGTATAAAAATATCTAAATTTGAAGCTTTCATTTGGTCGCTGATCAGTCTTGTGCTATCTGTAACCAATAGGAGAGGCCGGGGCAAAGAGGATCATTTTCCCGACTTTTTTTGACAATATTACATGCCCTGCAGTCGTGTAAACCATAAAACCTAAAATGTATAAAATTCTGAACAAATATAAGTTTTTGCAACGTTTTTATTTAAAATGTTAGAAAGAAAACAAAAATGGTGAAAAGCCTAACACTTTGCCCAGGGCATCGGGGCAAAGTGTTACATAAAATGCAGTGCTCGGGACAAAACGGGTTACAATGTTACTTTTTCCCTTCTACGATTATCACTTACATTATATTTTGGGCGGGGACCTAAATCCGAGGCTAAAAGCAAAATATACAACCAATAAGTATTGCAGAAGCAAGCGTCCACGATAAACTCATTTTTCGAAATATCGGAAAATTTACTTTTTGACCCTAAGAAATAAAATTAGCGATTCTAGAACTCCACTAATCTAGCCATAAAAATCAGATAATGTCAAAAAATCTGCATAGTAATTCTGTGATTTCTTACTAAGTGGAATTATCGTGGCAGAAAACATGATAGAGGTGAAAAATCAAATTACCACTTTGCCCCGTGTAACGATTTATCCACGGTCTCCCCTACATGGTCAACAAGCTCTACAACAAATCAATGAAAGGTGAAGTTCACGTTTTACTGGGATAAACTCAATAATGTTTTGTTTATAACATAACTCATATTCTAGAATGGCACAACTAAAATTTGAATAAAATTGTAATATCTATGTTTTAAAGGAAATCTGCGTTGATAAATGTCAAAAGAAAGAATATTACTTACACATGATTGTAAGATTTTTGCCTCGTGTCGCATTCATGCCATGTGATAGTCTGTTGTATCCAGTACATTCTATATATCCCGACTCCCCGCACACGGCAACAATGCCGCTTAGAGTCGAATTTGAGGCAATGTTCGTCGTTTGCACAAAGGCCTGCTTCGTGTTGTTATTTCTGACTTCCCATGTTGGTGCAGGGTTTCCCATGAAGTTACACTGGACAGAGAAAGATTGATTTTCCATGACTGAGTCAGGATACATGTCAAAGCCGGCTATCTCTGCAGCATCTGCAATCACAAATGTCTCATAAACATTATACCAAATGATATTTGTCTTTAAAAGTATTGACAATATGCTAAATATAAATAGATTTAATTTGAATTTTGATCGTTCGTACGGTAAATTGGTTTTGGCCTAAAACACAAAATAATGAGAAAATGTATTGACAATAATTCATATATTTCAACTTACAAATCCACGGCATTTCGATTTTCGTTACTATTTTTTCAGTAACGGCCAGGTTATAATCATACTAATGGGCTACTTAACTTAGATCAACCCTATCACTAATGTTTATCATTGTAATGATGTGGTTTGTATAATTTACAGTCATGCCATATGGGGATAAGCAAAGTTACTTACATTGCACATCAATATTAACAACTTCTACAGTGTAGTTGTTGCTGGTTTCATTGTCTCCCGGAATGGTCGTGTTTAGAGCGTGACACACATAATCTCCCGCGTCCATGCGGGTAATATCCGGGAATGTCAAATTAGTACCGGACTGGTAAAAGTCACCTTTTGTTTGATTTTTCGTCCAATATATCTCAATATCCTCACTCTCTGTTGCGTTACAAGTTATATATAAAGATTTGTGCTCTAGAATGGTGTAGTTACTCTTTATGTCTGAAAATATGCAATGGAAAGAAAATGGTCATGGAAAAGCATGTATACTCATATTTATACTGCATCGTTATGGATAATTGGTTAATTGGTCTTGATACAGAATAAAGATAATCCATGCGTAATCTTAAAAGAGCCTTCTTCAGAAAAATCCGTGGTTTAGTTCGAACATAGCAAAAAGAAATCACCATAAAAAAAATAGAAACCTGATCATATCTTTATCGGTAACTATTATCCATAATTAATTGTCACTCTCATTCTGACCACAGACTGAATAATGGTGTCGTGTCATTCTACAGAGGGTAAATGCCTTATAATTGACATTTTGTAAATAAACACTAAGTTGTAAGTACTCATTTGAATCATCATTTAAATCTTCTCGATGATACTATTCTATTGAGTACCCACAATTTAGGGTTTGATAAACAATAAATGATTTACTGCATTTTGAAAGGCCAATATCCTTTCTTATCTGTGGCTCTGCTTCTACGTTGGTACGAAGCTCGATTCATTCAAGTTGCAAGCACGTAGAATTATAACTGAGAAGAAGACTATATTCGAGAGTTTCATCTATAGATCTATTTAAATACCAATGCAGCAATGTTCTTTTCCCAAACCCAAGCTTAATCATAGATCTATCTATTGTTGGCAAAATGTCCATGTCCCAGTTATACTCGTATGTCAGAAAATAAAGGTAGTTCTACCAACCTGTATTCAGCTGAGCAGTAGCAAAACTTCCATTGGACGAGAATAAAACACAACACAATAAACACGTTACAAGTCCGCGAAATCCAAACATTTTGTACACAGTTGATAACTATACAACAGAATCACGAAAAAGTGTCTTAGTTTTAATGGCTTTCTCTAATCAGTTTCTATTTAAATACCATGTGATTTTTACATAACATTGCGAAATGTTATCAAATGTTTACTCTTAAACAATTCAATTGAACTGCGTATTGGCGCTTTTCACCGAAAACCTTAAAATTAAAAATTTAAAGCAGCAGCTTGTTTAAAGCTGCAGTTACGAGGTTTTTTTTATGAAAAGCAGCGATGCGTTACACAACATCCGTTTGTAAACGTCGACGAATTTCTAAAGAGTACCAGAGAGCAACGACATGCAAAATGCTTGTTTTCCTTTTCAAGTCGCACAAATATGAACTCCTTCCCTGTTTTTCAGACTCTTTCATGTATCGATTTAATCCTTACCGTAAACAACCCATAGATTTGACGTTCCCACCACAAAAGGATTTCGAAAACAATGAGATAAACGAAGAAAATGCTAAAACCCGCACATTGCTTTCATTTGATATGAATATGCTATACTCTACACAAATCCTGTAATTATCAATATCTAATATGTCGTCTTTAATAGGTTTTAGATTGGGATACCGTAAAATGTTGTGGTTTGGGAAGGGTTTAAATATGGACGTAGTGTAATGTTGAACTTATCAGTGATAACCCATATTTCTCCAACCCAATACAATCCTTTATTTGACGAGAAGGATTGATGAACATTTCGTATAGCCCAACATCAATGACCTGACAAAGCATCTCTAGCTATGAGCTATGGATGCTCTGCCAGGCAATTTATTGTGAGCTATAACGAATGCCTTTTTTAACATTTAAAATATATTATGCCTAGATTTTGAGACATTCCTCCATAGGAAACGACCGAAACCGCGGGAAATAGCTATGACACAACAATGTTACACAATCACAACAATTCCAGAAAATCTTGAAAAAATCTATTGATGCATGACAGGTTTGAATTTAGTTTGAAGCAGAGAATGTATATAGCCTGAATGTCAAGAATTTGGATCTTTTAAACGACATCTGACAAAAAGTTATAATTGAGCAAACAAAATTTTATTTGCTCGACATTAACTTTTTATCTAGGGCCACCGTCTATCATCAACACCGGAAATAGATTACCAGCGAAGCGAGAGTGTGAATAAACGCGGGGCGAGTGGTAAGTTTATTACCTTTATCATTGCGTTATTATTAACTACAGGATAACCAGTGCATGTAAGGCACATGGTGAAGAGATCTAATAAAACGGCGTGAGGCTCTATTTTATCCTGTGTATCGAATTAGCTGCCCTTAGACTTTTTTCGTTGCTTGGTACCGGAATTTAAGACCATCGTGTCGCGAAAACACATGTTTTATCGGGTTAACAAGATTATGTTTCGGGTTTGAAGTCCATTCCCTATTCTTAATACCATTTTGCCTTATCTTACATGTGTTTCTTATGTAAGTTTGCTATTTGTCTGCCCCTAATTACTGAAACAAAAATGTTTGAGGTATACGGCGAATAGTTGTTTGTTGGTATTTTATGGACGGCAAATAGTCAATGTCATGGACGGCGAATAGTCGTTATGTGTAAACGACTTTTACGCCGCATATTTTTCATTTCTTTTTAAAATCAAGAAATGAATTATTACAGAATCATGATAGTTATGCAGTATCTCATGTTACCTGTTCGTTAGAATATTTGAGGTTAGTATGGTGGAGGAAGGCCACCATTCAACGGACTATATATTTGGACTAACAGACTTTTTGCATTCTGCAGCACAGCATACATGTATTTAGTAAAATGTTTATTATTATTATGATTATAATAATAATATTTATTATAATAATTATTATTGCGCATCCGGTAAGTCCGCGCGCCCTTTCAATTCCGTCTATCAAACCGCTAGGTACCTTTATTATCAACGCAAAAACAATAAAAAAAAATCCCACTCACACACTTTATTTATGATCCAACTTTTCAAATATATTATGAATATTTTTCAAAGAACATAAAATCATTTTTACAAAATTCTTTATTTAACCAAGTGACGCCAGTGTTTACATTTCCCTGGGTTTCCTCATTGATATTCATGTGACCTATTTTAGTCGGACCCGCATCCTCCACATTTTCCTCTTCTGGAAAGCTTGAAAGCTAAGTATTTGATTAAAAAATATAGCACAAAAACGTGAATTTCCCTGATGAATAGGCATAATCTAAAAAAGTCTAAACCTTACGATAAAATGCAGAAATCTTACACCTAAAGTCAACAAGAGTAAAAAGTCACATTGTACATAGCAAACGTCATCCACCACCGAATGACGTCACTGTATACATAAACTACACACAATGACATGCGCAGACTTACCGGACAAAAAATAAACTTCAAACACGAGGCTAGGTAACTCCAAGCTTGATTATTTCAATTGTTTTTTTCGGAAATTTTCAGAATTTCTAAATTGTTTTAACAGATCCTAATTTGCTTTATGCGTGTAATTTTTGAGCTTACAGTCGTATATTCAATGGCAAATATGGATCTTGTTTCTTAAGGTAGGCCTACATGTAACCCATCATCAATCGGCACCATTAAAGAGCCAGGTGCGAAATTTGAAAAGTGCCATTAAAATTTTCTAAACTCTGTTACATTTCTATTCCAAATACAAAATTAAGCATTTTGTACGGTTTAGAATTTTGAATTAATGCATAGATTTACCTATAGAAATATTTGACAAAAATGCTCAGAATTATATTCCTTGTATGTGACTATGAAGTAAAATAATTTTGTGAATAATTTTCTTCTTGAAGCATAATCTTGAAATCCGGCACGATATATCAACTTATGTGTATTTGTAAGTGTGTGTTGGAAATTAAGGTCAGTTTGAAAAAAAAAAGACAATTAGAGTGGTCGGTTCTAACTTCTAAGAAATACTAAGCTAAATTCCAATCTTTGTTTTAGAAACGAAAATAAGAAATATGTTAACCACTGTAAACACCATTTTCATTATGTAAAGTTGGGTTTCGTGGTAAAACAGTGTACGAACATTCTCTCGTGAAACGCTGAAAGAAGCTTTATATTTGTCTTTGACTGTACATGCCGTGGTTCCTTTGCTGAAAAAAATAAAGGTCTAAAAAGACCACACAACCTAAAATCAATTTTATTGGTCTGTACGACCATACGACTAGACAATCCATATAGATTATGATAAACGCCCGTACGGCTTGTGAATATAGGCTAGTCGCACGAGCGCGTACATTAAGCCTGTATCGACTAGTTGTAAGGGCCCCTGTGGCTAGCCAGTACATTTACTCTAATTGTATAATTACCTCGATCAAGGAAAAGAGAGCTATTGTCTGTCAATAAATTTGCGTTTTAATGTTGCTTTTTATCTCAGCGGTTCTCTTACTCTGGACACTCTGCGGTTTTTCTTTGAGGTCCTCTCTACACGTTCAATTGAAACGATTTTTCGATGACTATTTGCCGTACACACATTTTGGATAATTTTACTATAAGCCATACACATCATGTTCTATTCGCCTTACACATCTAACTTTTTGTTTTGGTAAATATTTTGCTTAATCCATGGATTTCGGTTTATAGATTCTAGGACACCTTCATATTTTGTATGTTCTCTAGCTCAGTTTTCAAAAACTCGAAAATATCCACATATATTTCAGATAAATCGGTTGTAAACGTCAAAGGCAGGCTTTGTTCATGGTACCAGCCGTCGGATGATCGCTCCTCAAATCCACCCGTCTTGTCAATTAACAAAACGATCTACTTACAACAAAAGCTTTATATATCCGCCGTGTATGTACATTAAAATATCTTAAAACATTTCACGGTTAAAACCATCAAAACTGATTTTTTACGAGTTGTCACATTTCGTGTAAGTCAACTCTCGCTTCGCTGGTAATCTATTTCCGGTGTTGATGATAGACGGTGAGGGCGTTCCATTGGTAGATGGTAGATCCATTCCTCGAAAAATTCCACGTTTTTGTTCTCTGTTTTACACCATTTTCAAAACTATCACACATTAGCAGAATTTTTAAAGATTTTCTACAGTTGTGTCTTGCTATCCTCCGCCATGGAAACGGCTTAAGGTAGTCCACGCGACGTCGGAATTATTCGGGTGACGTCGAAAACATTCGGCGGTGGAATGTTTACGACCGCGCCCGAATGGATTCGGGTGCATAACGACTCCAATCGAAAAACTCCGATGTTTTTTTTAAATCTCAAAATGGCTACATTACGGATATTCTACCTTGATATGCCATGACGTATGCCAAAATAGATTTCAACTTAAATCACAACGTGAGCTTTAAAAGACTCGGGGCCTTTAGAACACAATAAATCCTTATCGTTCTGCATATGAAGAAAAACGTCAAGAACTACACCCATGAGAGAGAAGAATAGATCATGGCCCGACAATACTTAGGTCATGGCTGATCTTTAGACATGATAGTTTAAATTTCTATGAAGGCACTTTTCCATATCAATTCTTTTCAACGAAAACCTCGCATCTGCAGCTTGTTTTCAGCAGCAGATACGAGGTTTTTGTTGAAAACCGACAATTCGCAAGCTCAAATGTTTATGGGCCTGGCTCCAATTAAGAAAACGTGTCACCTAAATGATCAAGCAAAGAAGTTGTCTTTTCGGGAGTGGGTACGATTCTCGGAAAAGCTTGACTAAGAAACTATCTCGGAACACACGTGAAATTAGAAATTGATGCGGTATCAAACATGAAGCCCGCTTACCATTTCCAAAATAACTAGATGACAAAACGGTTGGTGATAAATATAGGATTCTGCTTTCAATTTAATTCAATTTAGCACAGAAAAAATGAAGTAAACAAAGAAAATGCTGATTGTCAGCCAAAATGTTTTCCGGAGCTTTTCCTATTAGTGCCTACAAAGCCTGGCCTTGCGTTTAGGGGTGGAATCATCATTACACAGTATCGAAACTGCCTTTTACACAAAGTTAATTCAAACATTTTTTTTTATCCAATTTAACAAAATAATAATAGAATGATAAAAATGTAACACAATTAATTTACAAAGTATATTGAATGAAGTTTATTTTTCCATACTAATTGGTTGACCAGTGTTTTTCTAATCTTTTCTGAACTACATTGAAATCAGTATCTACAGATGAAATATGATAGGTAGGCATATAATTTAAATGTCTTCTGGTGCATTGTCTTTCAAATATCATTTCGCGAAATCAGGCCCCGGTTTCTCGAAAAAACTTAAGTACGTTTTCATGCTCAAATATGAGCAACGTGCCCAAATCGCACGAAATCCACACGAACTTCAATCAAATACCCTTCAACGTTGTATTCCTTTGAAGTTGAGCATGTTCTCACTAGAATACTTAAGTTTTTTTCGAGAAACCGGGGCCTGGTCTTGTTTTGAAAAGGGTTAACACAAAAGGCAAACTGCAGTTCGACATCTGTGTTCTCTGCCTCTCAAAAACTGGACACTCGTCTTTTGGGACCAGTTTGAGAAATTTGGATATTATGCAATCGTTGATAGAACCAAAATTGGGACAACATCTTGTGTGGGTAGACCTCTGTTATCACTTTATTTCTTGTCTATTTTATCATCTGAAATGGAAAAGAAGATGGAAACTCATGAAATCTTTTGTTGTTTCCGAGTTTTCAAGTTTTGGTCTAGATCCCAAAATAGTCCGTCCTGAGAAAAACACGTTTCTCCTCATATGGAAGTTGATGCAGCGTAGCCATGGTGGATAATCACGTGATACAATATCTTCAGAAAATCTTCAATAATTTTGTAAATACTGGACCGATTGGAATTCGGTTTGAAGCAGAGAAGGAGGAAAGACGTCACGCATTTGATGGACGTGGTTGATTTTTGAAAAATCAACTGATAAAAAAGTTATTAAAGATAAACCAAAGTTTTGGTTTATCTTCAATAACTTTTTTATTGGATGATTTTTCAAAACTCGAACACGCCCAGCTTATTCCTGGCATTGTCCCACCTTCTCTGCTTTAAACCGAATTCAAATTGGTCAAGTATTAAAAAAGATATTGAAGATTATCGGAAATTCTGAGTCACGTGATTATACACCTTGGTAGCGCGAGAGGGGAGGCAAACGGTTTTCCGAGGAATCAGGATGAACAATGTCGTTCTTCTTATATTCAATTTTACAGATTCTAGTTTTTCCAAAAGAATTATTATTAGCATTATAAACTGAAAAAAATCACTGGAAATCAAAACAATCGAATGTTCTCGACATTACCGAAATGTCACAGATAAGTGGCATCGTTGTATCCTTCTATCAATATAAAACATCATGGTATCCATTTTCCTTGTGAAGTGTACATTTCTTTTTTCCTTTATTTTTTTAGACAAGCATGTTTATCACTAGCATGGGTCCAGTCATCAATATAACCGATATCCGTTATTCATCTGTTTGATGAAAAAAATAAAGTGAAGAGACTGGATCCAGATAGGCTATTATGTAATGTTTAGATGCCTTAGGTATAATAATTTTGAAAAACATCAGTGAAAACGTGTCATTTTCCTACGTACTTATCCTGGTCGTGTATAATAACAAGTTATTCTCGGTTTCCTTCGAAAATTTCTGATAGAAGCTGTATACTTACATGCCGTCCTCATTCTTCGATACTTCAGCATATAAACAACAAAAGCCAGAACTCCTATAAACGCGAGACCTCCCCCAACACTTCCAGCGACTAGCGCTATACCTACGTGGTGACTGTGGTGATTCTCAATGTACGGATTTACTGTAAACGAAAAATGATTTATTAATTTCAATTAATTTCCATTTGTTATTGTTGTTGTTGTTTCTTTTCTTTCGTTAAGATTCACGTCAAAATGTGCACAATACATATTTTGCATATCGAGTGGTTAACGTTATTAGCCTACAAATCATTAGTAATTTTAGAATTGAATATATGTCGTTTGGGAAAGGGTTATTAAGCTACCAACGTGGTACAGAACAAGAGTTGTCCGCGGACAACGTAGCTCGCCTATACGAGAGTTTGTCACAAAAAAAGAGTTCAATGTCAAACGTCAATGTCACTAGGTCAAAGGTCGTGGTCTCAAGGTCAAGGTCATAGCAATAGGTATCCATGTGTGAAGTATCAAGGCGGTATCTCTAATAATGCATGGGATAAAGATCAGGTTAAAGTTTTTGAAAAGTAGGTCAAGGTCACTCCAAGGTCAAGGCCACTAGGTCAAAGGTCATGGTCCCAAATGAAAGGCCTTGACAAGAAAGTATCCTTGTGTGAAATATCAAGGCTGTATCTCTAATAGTGCCTGAGATATAGACCAGGTTAAAGTTTATGGAGACGCGACGCGACGGGACGCGACACCACGCGACACTAGGGCTGTGTCATTAGTTCCCCGGACATAAAGTCCCGGCTCGCTAAAATTGAATGGGAGAAGAAGATGCATGCGATGAACTTTACTTACCACGTGTTCTGAAGGAGACCTTTGTTTTAGCCATTGTGTTAAGACCATACTCGTTAGCAGCCTGAATGGTTAGTGTATACTCGGTGTCACTATCAAGACCATACAGGGTGGTTGTCCAAGTTTTGTTCACGCCATGGTTATCATAGTCACCACGTACAATGTCGTATGTCTGAAATCATTAAAAGTGAGATAGATCTATAGTCATAGCCCTGTTGTCAAAGTTATTTTCATAAATGCTACGGTACCCAAATCATGATTAATTTGAGTTATTTTCCTCCATATATATTTGAAGCTTGATGAGCTTTTGTACCATTGGTTCAAAAATGTTCACTTCTACCTTTTGGCATATTAATTTCCCCTACATATCCCATCACAAACATTGCTATTTAATTTAAATCGAAGTCGACCACTGTATTGGCTTTAAAAAAACATGCACGTCAATGTAAATACCAATTGATAGTTTCTTCACAAACACCAGTCTTATTTCTTAACCATTTTTATCCAAAAAAATCTCACCATGAATATCAAAAGAGTTATTGTCCAATGTAATTGGCAAAAGAAAGGTAAAAGTATATGCCCCCTTTTTAGGGTAATCGCGTGAAAAACTTTTTCCGAAGTGGTCAATTATAAGGCTTTGGAGATGTAACTGTGACACCCATTTGTACAGTTATCAATCTTTACCAAGAAGAACAAGAATTTATTACAACTTAGTTTTGGACATAATCCGAGTCTTC
This sequence comes from Fragum sueziense, assembly GCA_963680895.1. Taxonomy (NCBI): domain Eukaryota; kingdom Metazoa; phylum Mollusca; class Bivalvia; order Cardiida; family Cardiidae; genus Fragum; species Fragum sueziense. The sequence continues at coordinate 18,982,681 of OY804600.1, read as the reverse complement.
TCTGATGAAAATTCGCTCTTTGATATTTGGATGTCGCTATTGTCGTAAATAGCGACATCCGAATATCTAAGAGCGAGTTTTTATCAGAGAAGACTCGGATTAGTTTGGATACAGCGGTCTATTACCGTCAAACAAGATTACGAGATTTACCTCAACCATCGTTCCATCCTCCGATTCCTTCATGACAGTAAAGTGTTGTTTAGATCCCATATCATAACCAGAGACCCAGGACAATGCCACACTATAGTATGTTATGTTGAAATAGGTCAGGTTGAACGGAGGTTCTGGGTGACCTAAAATATATATATTAGTGTTCAAGCTAGTTTTGGACCAATGAAATTGCAGTAAATCTGAAAATATCGGCGCTATATTTCACATAAACGCACTGTCGGTCAGTTTATGCCACGGATATACATAGCCACGCCCCCGTTTCCTGTGCAGTTGTGAAAAATGATGTAATTTTTGGGCAAATGATGTAATCTTTGGGAAAATGATGTAATTCCAGTAAGATCCGTTTGATAGTAGCTGCGGTTGGAGACATGGTTTGAAGAATGACAGTAGAAGCGTATGTTTTCATTGGTTGACGAACACTAAGTCAGATAGAGTCTGTAAAGTAGATTCTACGCGACATAAACGTTCAAAGGCTGCGCATTTTGAACGTTTTTATCGCGTAGAATCTACTATACAGCCTCTATCTAATACATAGTACAGAAAAATGAACACATTACAGTCAGAGCTACAAGTACAGTGGAAACTGCAATGTTATATACATTCCAAATCAAACTCCATGTTGTAGGTAGTCATTGGAATCGTCTTATTGAAACGATTCTAACTAGTACCACAATATAGGATTTGGGCTTGAAATAACAAATTCATATAGTATTTACCGCCTCTTGTCTGATTCTCTGGCTACAGCGTTTAATTCATACTATGGGCCAAATTGAAGAGTAGAAGATGAAAGTTTGTATTTGATATCAATTTAAGCAAGAACAATAGTTTGCTCGGCAGCTCTCCGATTTCTACATAACGATATCATCACACCTCGGTTGTATTATTTCCAAAATAGTGACGTCTTTTGATGTACCTTGGTGTTAAAGTTTTGGAAAGAATTATAGATAACAATTAGCATTTGCTCCGTTGTTCTCATTGTTTGTCAATTCTATCGCAAAGAGAGGCACCCCTGCGAAAAAAGTTCAAGAACGCATTTCTAGTTGTAGAACTTCTAGACTTCTAGAACGAAGTGCCATTTAACGTTTTAGAATAGTTCTTGAACTTAAATGAACTTTTCGCTGGAGCATATAGAGGGGAGATATGATATTGTTGGTTATTTCATTGGAATAGAAATGTGTATCGGTGCAATGGCATCTTAATGTGAAACTCGCGTTTGTGTAGTTGTTCCATAGGTCAGTCTAAAACAATGGACAAATGTAGGACTTTGAACTGTTATTTAAATTGAATATTAGGCCTAGAGGTCTAACGTTAACTAATAAGAATAAGAGTAGTAGCCATAAAATGCGGATGTGTCAATGATTGGCTCACCATATGCTCTAAGTTCTAGAGTTGTAGTGTGAGTTCCAAGTGAGTTGTTCATGGTCACTGCGTATATTCCATAGTCTTCCAGCTTTATGTTTGTAACGTTCAGGATAGCGAAAATTAGATAGTCAACTTGGGTACATTCAGGCATTGGTTTACCATCTGCACGTGACCAACTGAAGCTAGGATACGGGTAGCCAATCACGTTGACGAATAGAAATACAGATGAGCCAATGGTAGCTGTTGTGACATTTTGATTTAGGGGCATCGGTGTTGGTCGTGGTGGACCTGTATAGAGAATAACGTTTTTAAATAATCTATTGAAATACAACACGACTTATTTCAACACATCCAAAATTGTCTTTACCTTTCTACGCATCTTCTTAGAACGTAACTAGACAATTATAAAGATATACAATGTATCTATATAATCGATAGATCGATTTTTTTCAAAAGAGAGTCGATAATCGCTATGCATTTTCTATAAAAAAAAAGTCAACATTAAATGAAAACAAAATTTAATAATAAAGGAAATAAAGGGCAGATATGAGGGGTGATTAAAAAACAACCACACTGACTCGTATTTTAAAGAAAGGATACTAACACATTACAGTTACGTTCTTTCCTTGTGTCGCATTCACGCCATGTGACAGTTTGTTGTATCCAGTACATTCTATGAGCCCAGACTGCCCACAGACAGCGACTATTCCGATTGTCGAGTTAGAAGCAATGTTCCCAGCCCGTACAAACGCCTGTTTCGTGTCGTTATTTCTGATTTCCCAAGTAGGACCAGGGTTACCCATGAAGTTACACTGGACATTAAAAGTTTGGTTTTCTACAATAACGTCAGGAAGAACGTCAAATCCGGCTATCTCAGCAGGAACTGTAAAAAGAATCGTCGGTGTTATTGCAAAACCACGTAACTCCAGCTTATACATGTAATGTTATTATCAAGCTGGAGTTACTATATACGCTATATACGCTATGGACGAAACTCTATTGCTATTTTCTTTCCTTGTAGTTCTATTGTAAAATTTTTGTTCTAAGCAAATGGACTTTGTATTTTATTGAATTAAATGATGAACGGAAATATATTATATACATGTATGTACTTACATTGTACATCAATATTAACAACTTCTACAGTATAGTTGCTGCTGGTTTCATTGTCTCCCGGAATGGTCGTATTTAGAGCGTGACACACATAATCTCCCGCGTCCATGCGGGTAATATTCGGGAATGTCAGATTAGGTCCGGGCTGGTAAAAGTCACTTTTTGTTTGATTTTAGTCCAATATATCTCAATATCCTCGCCCTCTGTTTCGTTACAAATTATAGATAAAGACTTGTGCTCTATAATTGTGTAGTTGCTCCTTTTGTCTGAAAACACATTAATTAAGCGAAGAAGGTTGAGGAAATATGGCATAAGCATAAGGGTTTTTAAAGAACCCCTCTTAATTTTCTGTTAAAAGCCAAAAGTATCGATCTGATCTGCAATTCCAGAGTCTAACTTCGACACTTCTAGCTCTCGCTATTAATATTGATTCATGATAACTTATGATAACTGATGATTATGCGAAAAAGCAAATATCAGTTTTAAACACACTCTTGCTAGAATCTTATTTCGATTTTATGACAAATCAAATATGATCTGTAAAGGTCCTTTCAGTTCGCTAGTGAAAATATATTTTTGAAATGTGTCGTTTTCAGATTACTTGCCACATTAAGTGGGCTATGGTTTTAGAGATGGAAAAGGTAAATATGCCAACCTGGTCCTGATTATCCTGTGCATACGCATACGTATACATTTTAGCATATATTAAGATATTGAGGAAAAACTTGTGGATATCAGCATTTTCTTCTCTTCTCTCAATGCTCTGTAATTGTATTTTCAGTGAGGACTTAAAATCTATGTCATGTTTGGGAAAGAATTGATGTACTTACATCCACCTAGTTCGACAGCAGAGAAAATGCTAACAGACGAGCATAAAACACATAACATTGAACACGTGACAAATCTTCGGAATCCAAACATGTTTGTACACTTTGAACAAATAAACTACTGAAAAATGAAGTTTGTCTTGGTTTTATAAAATTTCTTTTTATCAATTACCATGTGATTTAAATATCAAACATTGTGAAATGTCAATCGTTTACCTTAACAACCCTTTCCCAAACATTTTCTGATATACATGTATTGACGTCTCTTTATCATGCAGGCTTCAATAGAAGTATAATTATCATTCTCTCTTAACATTTTCCGTGCTATACTGTATACATGTATAATTATGTTTCATAGTACCAATCCTGTATTCTGTGACTTCTTTAAATTGAACATTCTATAATTTCGATGAATGGGAAAGGGTTAAGGGAACACAATTCCAGCACATTTACAAATACATGTATTAACAAAAATCATACGCTTATTCTTACCAGCGAGTAGGAGTTTTTGGTGATACTATTTAAATTTCAAATTCTCTCATAACTTCACAATACGAGTATCTTTCTTGCACGAACGTCAAAACAAGGGTTGTTTGGGTAAGGGAATAATTGTGATATATCGTGGATAACCTATATTTTCCAAACCCAATCATAATGACGCTTTATGACGCCTCAAAAGATAAAAGGTTTTAAAAGGCATAATGTGAATAAAGGGAATGAGGAAATTGCTTATGTCAAAAAGTCTCTTCATTTTCTTCCATTTCCCACAATATTTCTACACAGGGAGACAATAAAAATCTAAAAGAGTATTACTTTAAAGAAAGATTTTGCCCTCTGGGTTATTAAAGCGAAATGTAGGCCTAAAATTGACCCCATCCAAACCAGAGAAAAGTTGGACTATTCTGTAATGTGTAGACGACAAAAATGATGTTGACAATAAAAGGTTCGGGGTACAATAATTAAAAAACTTTGAGACATAAGAAAGTTCTGATTGTCCGCAGCTTTAACGTTTAACTTAATTGTTGCAGTGTTGGCAAAAGTCTGTACGCGTATTACATTTTATGAAATGAGATTGTTTTCACATCACCACCTATTTCAACCTATTACTGCACATTGACGCCTTGACAGGAAAAGGCTTGAGAAAGCAATGTTGAAAATGAAGAAATTGCTTGTGACAAGCAATTTCTTCATTTTCCACAAAGTTTTCTAACCCTAACTAGAAATATTTACAATATTTCATAAACTTGACATTGTAATCTGCAACGCCTCTCAAATTTGAAGAGTCTAATGTTTTGCTGTCTGGGAATGGGTTAACGTGTTCCATCTATCGTTAAATACCAAACACTTCGTCCAACTTCTGTGTAAAACTTCGCCGGTATCCGAGATGACGGAAATTGACGAGGTTGTCCGGATTCGGGAAATCCGGATAATCTCTTCGATTTCCGCCATCACAGATAACAGCGTACACGCACGAACTGTTCAACTTTGATTTTATTAACACCAAGTGAAAAGGCATCACAGCTTTTGTACAGGCTAATCCGGATCGCCTTCCATCTTTTCTTCGTAAATTCTAGTAAATACAACTTCTTTACGCTATTCCATCCATCATTTAAAGCAGCAAAATGAAGCTTTAGGAAACAACAATCAATATATGGTTAGTCAGGCCCGTAGGAAGCAATTTCAAATGGGGGGGGGGGGGGGGGGGGCAAAGGCCTTGGCCTGAATATTAGGGGGGGCTAATTTGGATTTTCCCAAAATTTTCAGTGTAAAATTAAGAAAATTCGGCATTTTTGGCCAACTTTGGGGGGGGGGCTAGGGGGCTGAGCCCCCCCCCCCCCCCCCCCCTGTTCCTTCGGGCCTGAGTTAGATTGGAATCACAGGCACCTGGTCAAATTTCATGACTCATAAAGCAGAATACAGATTATAAAGAAATTGTGCATGTGTTCAGGCCTGATATTAAATTTTGCAAACCCATTGAGAACAAAAACATCGAAAGATCAATCGGAGTCACCGGCTGCTTGTTTTGAATAAAATCCTATGGCATTTGTGATCATATTGGAACTAAAATAGCAAACAATTATATCGCTGCTTTCCATCGAAAACATCGTACCTGCAGCTTAAACAATCTGCAGTTACGAGGTTTTCGAAGAAAAAAGCGGCATTATTCTGGTTGATCAGGAACAATACTGGTCTTCTGCCAGTTGCTGAGGATAAGAAATTATACATAATACATTGGCGGTGTTGTTGCAAAACCTCGTAACTACAGCTTTAAGCAAGCTGAAGTTACGAGGTTTTGCAATAACACCGACGATATAAAGAAACTATATAACGGATGACCGTGGACTTTGATCGGACTACATGTACGCACCGACCGATCCAGATATGTGTTAAAGTTTTGTCTCATGGGTCAAATGTAGCAAAACTGTAATCTAATAAAGGCCTTTCACGTAAGAAGCTTCATTTCTAACTACTGAAAACAACTCAATCATAACTTTGTAAACGACAGAGATTTATTTCCAGTTGACAAATACAATGTTTAATATGATACAAATCTTATGTTTTTAGTGCTGACTAGTTAAACGATATTACAAGACACCTCTCATTATAGGACTTAACCATTTACGGATGCTCGGCGTAGCCTTTTTTTTCACAGTATGTCATCAGAATACATAGTGGAAATTGTCTTTGGCATTTCCTATTGTAGTTATTCGTTAAAAAAATCACATTTTCAGCGATAGTTTATTGAACGGCCCCGATGCATTACACTGGTTGTCCTTCAGTGGATTCTTGGTCCCAATTCCGTTGGTTACTCATCTTTATAGCCTAGATGTTATTTTACTTCTATAACACTTGAACTGTCCAGACGTTTTCACGTTTCCTGCCAATCCGTAGTTGTTTCATATTTCTAAACTTGTCCGCCATTTTCACTGTGGTAAAGAGTTCGCATAATTAGTACCACGAAAATAATTTCAAGTAAATGTCTTTAAATGTTAATAAACATTTTAGAGCAAAAGTTGCTTCTCTCCAATTACCGGTATGCAGTTCCAACCTTTGTTGATAAAAATAATCCTTGTATAAACAAATGTGTACAATAATAATAAATATATACATTAGTCGCTATAAAAATTAAAATGTATAATTTGTCCTGCCATGTCTCATCAATTGAAATATCTTCTCATTTGCTTCCTGATTTTTTTCTGGTATTTGCGTATTGACGGAAGTGTTGCCCCTAGTTTTCCCTTGGTCCTTAACCTTGGAAACAAACCCAGCCCCTTTTCTCGCGTTCTCCCCATTCCAGCTCAGCTCTTGTACCCGTCTTGTTTGGGACTGTAGGTGAACAACGCTATCACTCGGGGAACCAGCCAGGCCGGATCTGACGACATTTGGTAATGTTGATTTTGGGACATCTACAACATCTACATGGGACGCAGCAAAGGATGCATTACCATCATCAAATATAACATTGCCTTTCTTTAAAGATTCATGGAACTCGTCAAGATCCTTAGCCAGGGCAGTAGCCTGCTTGATCTCTTCGTCGTAATCTATTTCATACGGCGTGTTTGGTCTGGGTTTGTAGAATGGTTTGGGGTCGTTGTGGATGGACACATCTTGGTTAAGCTCGGTGTTTACGGCAAACCTAACACGTGGTACACGTCTGTCAAACATGGGGGATTCACTCGTCTGAGTTGTCTGAGTTGTCACTGGCTCGGTCAATGAGAGAGATGTGAAAAGGGACTAGAGAGAAAGACAGAGAGATAGATAAAGAAAAATAGGAAAAAAGAGTAAAGATAGAGATCGAGATAGAGAAGAGTGTCAAAAAAGAGATTGAAACAATTGTAGACAGAAACATAAACAAAAATAAAGTAACAGCAGTAAAGAAACTAAAGGTCAAGATCTATTGAGTTAACATGATACACGCGCGTGGTATAGAAGTTGCTTTAAATGATGTTTTGAGATCAGAGAATTCCTTTCTAAAAACCGTCATAAACAGTTGTAATCTTATATTTTGAATATTTTGAAAAAAAATCAATACTTTTATAGCGTTTTATTACAGATGACAGACGCATACAATATACCTAAACATGGACAACGAGACAATACAAATTGTAACAGCGGTAGAATGAAATTTAATACTTGTAATTTTGAAATAATTTTTCAAGTACCACGCATACTTACCTTTGCGTTCCCATTCATTTTGTCCTCGTGTCTAGTTTGATACTGGTCCGCTGTATCCTCGCGATATCTCAATCTTCGTCGTGATTTTGAATAACCATCGTCCAGTGTTGGCTTTTCGGCTGTCGGAGGTTTAGGAACCATATCCGATCTCTGAAGTGGAAAATGAGATAATTATCATGCTCTAGATAAGTTAATTTTGAATACTTACCAAGCTACTTTTCCATATTAAAATGGCATGAAGTATGAATTTATTTCTCGGATAGTTGCAAGGGAAAGTCATATAGATTTACGTAGACGTCATGTAACAGATGAACATAATGTAGTTAACATACATAATTATTCGAAAACCATTTTAAATGACCACATGATGGCTATGTTTCATACGTTAAGTAATATCAAAAACGTGACTGCTTTTACTGTAGTCCGTTCATGATATAATTGCACATGTTTACAAATTCTTCATATTGTACACATATAAACAATACAATATTGTACATAATCTTAACTATACTGTCTTTTTGTATGTGATGGTTCGAATCTACAGGCGGCGATGATGAACCATCTTCGCAAACCAAGGGTTCTACCTCCACTTTGTTCCTTACTTTGTTCGTAAGGAACAAAGTGGAGGTAGAACCCTTGGCTTGCGAAGATGATGATGAACATTGTATGAGGATTCGAGCCAACACATGAAAATTGTACTGAGATTATGGGCGCATTTCCAAGTTTCCTTTACTAATGAACAAAGAAGAAAAGGTGATGGGCCTCTACAAGCCTCAGGCTTTCTTTCGGCATCAGGACAGTAATGTAATGTAGTAAGATGCAGTAGCTTGAAAGATTGGCGACAAGTTGAATGTTCTCTAAATGAAAAGTAGATTTACCATTTCACCCTTATAGATGTCCTGTGTCCATCTAAGTGGTTGTTGTTTAACATCGATGGTTTCACTCCTCAGATGCCCTTTGTCCACAACAATGCTGTCTGTCTCGAGCCTTGTGGGTCTGTGATGTCCAGTCATGCCAGCTGCTTGAATCAACTCTGATGCCTGCATACAATATGAATTGTTATAAATAAAATATGAAGAAGTGGTGGAGTGTTAGAATATCGCCAAACATTGAGTTCGACTTCATTAAAGGCGCGTTCCCATTGCCGACCAAATCAACTCGATCAAGCTCGATCAAGCGATGGCAATGGGAACGCGGCTTTACCTATGCTTTGTGAGGCTAGTGTGGCTAGAGTTTAGTTTTCAAGATGCTCTCTATCCAGACGAAAAACATTTGTGGTAACTTATTTCGCAATCCATGTACAAAAAATACGTTTGCATGCAAACTAAAAAACATGACATTTTTGTGGATAACACGTGTATAATGTTTATTCAAGTATACACCTACACCTTCTGCACCTTGTCCTTCAGGTCATATTGTAAGGCATGATCATTCATTATAGGTACATATATACCCTGTTTCAATCTATGCACGCAATAAATATGTTTTAACTAAATAAACCGACATTTTTTGTGCAAAATATAATGGTTCGGCAAGTACACACCTTCTGCACCTTGCCGTTGAAGTCATCTTGTAACACCTGGTCATTTGTTCTAGGTACGTATCCCATGTTGAGCTGATCTTGGTGCTGGAATGACTTTGTACCAGAGAATGCCTGTGGTTGGTAGTGGTTCATGTTTGCTGTAGCATCTACCCACTGTGGGTCTTTGTAACCTGCGGTCACGTCGTGGATATGTGGTAGCCTCGTCTTGTGCCATGGGTTTTCAATGTCATAGATCCGAGCCTCTTTAAGTGGCTGCCTGGGGTCTGATGTGTAATATTGAAGAATAAAGAATGAGGGCCAGGCCTACATAGTACATGCATTTTGATAAATTCTCCCATGGCGACATCGTGATCTTTAAACAAATACATCACGTTGACGAGGTCAAATATACAATTAAATGCACGATTGTGAAATACGGAACATATATCAAGGTTAGAACAATGTTGGTGTTTATTCTTTCTAAATAACCTTTTAAGCAATGCAAAAAATACGTATGTTTTTGGTCAATCCAAGCTGAACAGGAAGATACGAGTCCATTTAGTTGCATGCTGATCTTGGAATAGTCCAACCATTTAATCAAAATCAAATATCAAATGCATGTAATCTGACTACATACAATCTAACTGTTTTTTCTTACTTCGACATGAAAGCGGTTACGATGTATATGTACATATCATTGCTTTTCAAATAAAAACCTCGTAACTGCAGCTTGTTTAAGCTCCAGTTACGAGGTTTTTGTTGAAAACCGACGATATAATATTATAATGTTATCATACCTTTCAATTTAAGCCTCTCCTTGTGCCAATCTTTATCCGGACTTTCTGGCAGGATGACGCTTCTAGCCATAGATCTCATGGCTAGTTTGGCCTTTTTAGCTTCTTGCATGGCCGCCACATTTCGGCCTACTAAGACTGGGGGCAGTTTGACTCTATTGTCAGGGACCGCTAGGGTTTCTCTCGCTTTCAACTTTGGACGAGATGGCTTTTGACTACTCTCTGTAAATAAAAAAAAATGTATAAATGAGCCAGAATCTTAAAAAAGGTCCCTTATAGCATTTCAAACTTTCATGTTTCAGGATCAGACTATGGCAAAGAGCTAGGGGCATAACCTGATGTTCGTAACTGCAGTTACGCACATCCAATATGGCGGAGGGACAAAAAGGTGAGTTTTACAAGCATCGGTTACAGGCACTATCTCAATGCGTTTGATTTTTTTCTTTTTTTAAAAGAACTTGATCAATAATAACCCTGTTAACAATGTCACACTCTCTTTATTCTGATATATTTATCTAATTGGCCAATATCGGAGCTCGAAAAAATGGCATGATGTGCATAACTGTAATACTGTAACTGACCTATTTTCAAGTAACAGTTACGCACATCATCGGGATTTTTGATAACTTTATTACAGCTTTAATACTAACCTTAAAAAGTAAATTTCGATTCAAACTCCTTTTATTATAAACAAACTCTTATTGGTGAAGGAAACCGAGCAAATAACACGTCCAGTTATACAGATAATGCTTGAGAATTATTCCCCTAATTTTGAAGTCGCCATATTGCATGTGCGTAACTGCAGTTACGAACATCAGGTTATACCCCGTGAAAAGGCAGGCTGATTATGAAACTTGATGCTCTCAAACAATTGCTACATGTCATCGCAAAGATGTCAGAGGAACAACATAGATCATGACCAGACTCCGCCTATGTATAGGCTTTTCTGGAACCATGTTGTTTCCGTACGGCATACTGCAGAAGTATTTTTGTTGTCACAAAAGAAGGGGAACATTGTTGTCTTCGCGGATTGCGCTGTCTTTTAATCTTTGACTTCTTTCTGGGGTTAGGAAAGTGTCTGTTTTTGGATTCATGAAGTTCTACGTGGTCGTACAGCACTTACAAACTAGAAACACCTGAAGGTGAATTTCTTTTAATATTTAATCAAACTTACAGCAAAAAGAAAGTAAAAAGCAGCAATCATATGATCAAAGCAAAAAGTAAATGATCGACTAATATTTTGGGGAAGTTAGAGCGATAATAAAAGTGAAAACTGTGATTTTGCCAAAATTCAAGGACACATAATTCATTATGTGAGTTTATAATCAAGCCGAAAATTAAACTCATGCAAGATCTTATATTCACCATCATTCTGTTTAAATTTTGTCTATATTAGTCAATATCCATGGCTGCAAGAGTGAAAAAAGTGTCGAAAACTGAAATTTTGTCAATTTCAAGCGCACATAACTCAGATTGTAACAATATGATCATCCTGAAGATTGTACACATGAGAAAGATCTTGTTGTCAACAAGATGCTTTCCAAGTATCATCTTGATTGGTTAACATTTGTGGTTGTTAGAGTGAAAACAAAGTCAAAAATGGCAATTTTATCAAATTCAAGGGCACATAACTCATGATGTAAGCTTCAGATCAAACTGAAAATTACACCCGGGCAGGATATAATGCTTATATATATTATGTCCAAGCTTTTTAGAGTAAAAACAAAGTCAAAACCAGCTTTTGTTGACATTCAAGGGCAGATAACTCAAGTTATTCTTGTTGAATCCAATTCAAATTTTTGAAGGAATCTGAGAGATGGTCACCAAAGGCTCATTCCTGTGAAGTTTGGTTGAAATCCACCCAGTAGTTTTTGAGAAGAAGATTTTTAAAGAAAAAATTTACGGACGCACCGACGCACGCACGACGGACACACCGCCATGGCAATTAATAGCCCGCTGGGCCTGAAAGGCCAGTGGAGCTATTTAAACATAACCGCGGTCTGCTGCTCCGTGCGTCCACATGACGTCTAAGGCACGCCGTTTGTTGCTTATTCCATTCCCATAATAAATGCTTGAAACAAATGCGACCTTCAGCTGATCGCGCTGATATTAGATTAGTACAAAAGGTACATTGCCAACTTACCATTAAGATAGTCGAAATCATAAATGTCGTCACCTTCAAATAGATTGTTTCTGGAATGATAATGATATAAACTGTAAAAAGTGGTATAAGAATAAAAACGTATAGGCCTACTGGTCAACGTCATTATGATTACATTATAGTACACACATGTATATTCCACCAACTGGAGATCGTCAGTACGTTCTTGCTTTTTATGCTCCCCATGAAAATTTCGGGGGAGCATATAGTCGCCACGCTGTCCGTACGTCCGTGTGTCCGTCCGTCCGTCCACAGCCAGATCTCAGCAACCCTTGGACAAAATTTAATGAAACTTCACATGTGAACTCCCTAGGATAATCCCTAGGGACTCTGTTCTCCGTTTCTGAATTTAGGGCTGCGTCATGGAAAAAATGGGCCTTAATGTAAAAAATTAGTTTTTCTCTTATTTCTCTTCACATAATGGGCAGAATTTAACGAAATTTTGCATTTGTGTGATAAATGAGATGTTCTAGATCATATTATATAGATAATTTGTGTACAAACAAATCTGTCATGGGAAAAGGGGGCTTAATGTATGATAGTTTTTGCAGAGATGACCCATTAAATGTCAACCCATGAGCCAACTTGACCCACATGAACGTTCTCACTCTCTTTCACAGAGGCTCTTTCATGATATGTGGTCACAGAGGCTCTTTCATGATATGTGAAGAGCAACGAACGATCACTCTGCGGGGAGAATGGTACGTTCTGTGGTGCCGAAATTTATACATTGTCCTTTCCAAATATACAATGAAACTCTTGTAATCTTTTTGAGACCGATGTCATTCAAATTAATCACTAAATATAACTTTCATTGGATGGCATATGAAATCAAAGTACTGAAAGTACTGTTACAGAGTATATTTTACGCAACGTAAAATCATCAAAATGCGACAATATTGCATGGTTACATAATTGGAAATATTCTGTGTAATCTTCAATTACGTCCGTAAAAGAGGCGTAAATGAGACGGAATTATGAGCGGGAATCCGCCTCATTTTCCGCTAGTAAGCTTGTTTAAAGAAATATAAGAATAATGCATAAACCAAGCGTAAACGAAGCGTTATTTAGAGGCGTAAAATGTTAATTAAGCGGAATTTTTAGAGGCGGAATATGCAAATGAAGCGGATTTTTTACAGGCGTGATTGCTAGGAGGCGTAACTAGATAGAATTATGAGGCGGATTCCGCTTGGAATTTTTAAGAAATTACGGGCGGAATCCGCCTCATAATTACGCCTCGTTACGCCTCCTAGATATTTACTACATAATATGTGGGTAGGGAATGGTAAAAATGAACATTTGAATTTGTTTAATTAAATCAAAAGAACACTGAACCAATGTTGCCCCACTTGGTCTTACCATTTAGTGAGTCCCTTAATGTCCTGGATTCATCAATATCAATGTTTGAATTCATATCTCAAACATTAACTTTGCAAAAAGTCAGAGAAGCAAAATTCCCTCCAATTTTCTAAACAGGAAGTAGGAAATGTCTTAGACTGGGAGAAAATAGACTGGGAGGCCTGATTTTCACAAAGTTTATTCTATATCTTATGAACTATATATCTCAGGCACTATTTGAGATACAGACATAATATTTCACACATGGGTACTTCCTGCCAATACCTTTCATTTGGGACCATGATCTTTGGCCTAGTGACCTTGACCTTTGAGTTTGACTTACTTTTAAAAAAGACTTTAACCTGGCAAATATCTCATGCACTATTATTGACAGAGCCTTGATATTTCACTCTTGGATACCTCCTGCCAAGACCTTTCATTTGGAATCATGACCTTGGACCTTGTGACATTGACCTTTGAGTTTGGCCTACTTTTAAAAAACTTTAACCTGGCCGATATATCACGCCCTTTTACACATACAGCCTTGATATTTCTCATAGACAGCTCCCACCTACACCTTTCACATTTGACCATAACCGTGGACCTTGTGACCTTGACCTTGTCATTTGACTTACTTTTTTAAAACATTAACCCAGCCTCTATCTCAAATCCTTTTACACATACATTCTTAATATTGCACACATGGAAGCTCCTACCAAGACTGTTCACATTTGACCATGATCTTGGACCTTGTGACCTTGATCTTAGACTTTGACCTATTTTTAAAAAACTTTAACCTGGCCTCTATATTATGTCCTTTTACATGTACAGCCTTGATATCTCACACATGGACACCTCCTACCAAGACCTTTTGCATTTGACAATGACCTTGGTATTTGACCTGCTTTAAAAAACTTTATCATGGCCTATATTTCATGTGCTTTTACACATACAGACTTGATATTTCACACATGGACACCTCCAACTAAAGACATTTCATTTTTGAGCATGACCTTGAGTCTTAACCTTGGAGTTTGACCTACTTTTAAAAAGCTTTCACCTGATCTATATCTCATGTCCTATTACCTTTACAGCCTTGATATTTCACACATGGACATCTCTTACCAAGACCTTTCACAGTTGACAATGATCTTGGACACTGTGACTTTTACCTTGGAGTTTGACCTACTTTTAAAAATACTTTAACCTAGCCTATATTTCATGTCTTACACACTTATAGCCATGATATTCCACACATGGACACCCCCTACCAAGACCTTTCACATTTGACTATGACCTTGGACCTTGTGACCTTGACCTCAATTTTGACCTACATCAAAGGTATGCCCTGAGGGGGCATACATGTTTTACAAAAAATTCTTGTTTAGATAGAGCCTTAATATTTCACACAAAGATACTACTTGACATTTACTTTCATTCAGGAATTAAGACCTTGTGACCTTAACCTTGAAGTTTGACCTACTGTTTAACCTGGCCTACATCTCATACAATGTAACATATAGAGTTTTGATATTTCACATAAGGATAGAACTTGTCAAGACCTTTCATTTGGGATCATGACCTTTGTCATTAGGACCTTTACCTTAAGGCATATACTTTACAAGAACTTTAATTTGGCCTATATTTCAATCACTATTATAAATGGAGTCTTGATATTTCACTCTTGCATACCTCCTACCAAGACCATTAATCTTGAAACTTGACCTTGTGACCTTGAATTTGGAGTTTGACCTTCTAAACAAAAACCTTTTCTAATTTGCCTATATCTTATGCAGTGCAAAATGAAAATGGCTAGTATATTGGAATCGCGTCATTATAAAATTGAGTCCAAAAATTCCGCCTCTCTGGAAAGTTTAAGTTATTTTCCACTCTACGAAACAGCCATTCCGCCTTGTTAAAATGGCTAAGTCCAAAAGTTACGCCTGTTCAAAAATTAAAGTTTAGAATTAAGCCTGTTAGGATAAAATTACGCCTCCATTTCATTTTACGCCTCTAATTTCCGCCACTACTTTACACAGGGACTGAGGCGTGAAGTATAACTCCGCCACTGTTACAAGCGTAAATTGCCATTTACGCCTCATTTACGCCTGTTTTCCAAGCGGAATCCGCCTCTTTTTTTTTCGTACAGGATGGATCCGTGAATGTAGTTGGAGTTGTATTTACAAAACATTTTAATCCAATGGCAAAATTTTAGACTGGTCAAAAATATGTTGCAGACGACAATTCAAAAGGAATGAAATTTTACATATTTCTGTCTTTTTATATGGAAAACATTGTCACAGGCAATTTCTTTAATATATTTCACATTGTTTTCCGAAGCCATTTTCCTTTGGGGAGTCAAAACGAATCACTATATAATGGGTTAAATGAAAGCAAACCGAAACATAACTTGATACAAAAAGCTGCATAACGAGGAAGTCTTCGTTAAGGTTTCATGCAAATTCAATCATAAATGGAAGAATGTGTTAACAATTGACAATAAATTGATTTTTCTGTAATGCAGCATAGTCACGGTACGGAAACTACAGAGACAGAGCCAACGGCTCTGCTATGCAAATCCTCTGGGGCACTTCCGGCCATGTGTGGCTCTGTCTCTGGGAGCACGATTTTTGGACAGAAATAGGTGAGTGTTCAACTTTGTTGTTCAATAGTTTTCTTTTGAGTTTTGGCGCTTAAAAGCGAAAAAACGGGAATGTCATGCTCCCCTAAAACCATTTATATGTCTGTTATAATTCTGTTGGCTTCAAAGTCGGCAGGGTTTTCACAGGATCATTGTCGTCGTGAGTCGACCCTATGTGATTTTCTCTTGTGTACATCATGTATTTATGTACATTCCAACGATAAATAGCCAATTGCTGCTGCCAAAACATGTTATATGCCAATCGATGGATACTCTCGATTAGATATCCCTTTCCCATGTCACAAAACCTTAGAAATGATTGACAAAAATAGAATTTGAGCAATTTCTATCGGTGGCTCTGTCTCTGGCGGCTGGCTCTGTCTCTGGCGGCTGGCTCTGTCTCTGTGTACTTTGTTAAACAGTTCAATCCTCCACAAAATTCGTGTCGAAGTAATATACCTAATTGACTCATACACTCAATAGATCATAATATCGTATGGCGAACGTTTAAGTCACTGATTAGATGCTTTTCCAAAACATGGGTAGATAGATCTCACTTAGGAGAAGTTCTGTGTACATAAAGCGGTGGTGTATTTCATCACCTGTAGTGATAGATTTCTAATTTAAGACTGCTTAAATTCGAAATTATGAACACACATGCACCGATCCAGATGGGCGTCAGCCCCTCTTGAGAGAGAAATGTATGGATCTGCGCAAGGTTCTGCATGCGCAAAATGTTAATCATTGAAATATATGTGGGAAAAAAGGTGAATATGCTGGTTATCAGCCAATGTAGAAAAGAATCAAAATTTGCATATCAAAAGTATCTTGAAGACATCTTAAATGTAGGTTCCATGCAAGATCAAACCAAAGACAAAGGACAATCACTTCCAACCAACAAAAAATCTACACTCTACTAAAACATCCAAAACAAGATTCTACTGACATAGATACTCTAAAACAACACAACAAACTGTACACTAATGACGAAAAAACCCACGAATTCTAAATGAACAATTCCAATCTGTTTCCACCCACAAATCACCTTTGTCACTTAAACGCGTAGATGAAATAATACGTTCACACACAATTTAAAACACAATTGATGCATGTACAGAAATTCACCACCACAGACCCAGCCCTGATAAATCCAGGCACACCATCGAAATATCTGAAAACAGGATCAACAAATTGCTAAAATATCTGAACCTGCATAAAGCTGCTGGCCCTGGTGAATTAAGACCAATTATACTAAAGAATTGTGCCAAGGAACTTGCGCCTATCATAACACAGCTGTATTAAGAAATCTCTTGAGACCAATTCTTTACCGAGCATTTGGAAAAAAGGCAAACGTCGCCCCTGTTTTCAAAAATAGTCCAACCCAGCCAATTTTCGCCGGATCTCTCTCACTTGCATCTTATGCAAACAACTTGAACATATTAGTGCATCTAGTATAACTAAACACTTCGACAAAACATATTCTGCGACTTACAGCACGGCTGTTGTGGAAAAAGATACTGTCTGGCCCAACTCTTGGGCTTGGTAGATGATATCCTCCAGTTCATAAATGAGAATAAAGCCAGGATGACTTGATCCTATTACGTTTTTAAAGAGCGTTTGATATGGTAAATTATGAGAAACTGGTGTCAAAAATACATTGTTATGACATTATAGGTCACACTCTGGCATGGATCAAAGCCTTTGTAGACATTATGACACAATCAGTGTTGGCCAATAGATCCATGTCCTGCATCATACCAGTTCCTTCAGGTGTGCCTCAGGGTTCGGTCTTAGGCCCCTACTATTCCTTATCTATATCAATGACCTCCATGAATATGTACAATGCTCTAAAGTACGTCTCTTTGGTGATGACACTATCATTTACATACCACAAACTATTACATTCCATTCCAGCCTCTTACAAAAGGATCTGCTCATGCTCGAGAGATGGGAATCAGACTGGGACATGTCTTTTAATCCTGCAAAAATGCCAAGTCATACAGTTTACCAAGAGAAAGTTAGACAACCTCTGTTGGAGAAGATCAGATTTGCACCGTATTGACTTACGGCTGGTTAGATTCTATAAAATTGTCAATGATAAAGTAGTCGTCCCTCTTCCTCAAAATATTGTCAAACCTGTCAGACCACTTAGAAATTCCCATATACTGGCATTCAAGCAACTGCATACTAATATTTTCTTTTCTCGCAATGCATTGAGCAGACCAATGTCTTGTTTTGGAGAGATTAAATGGAAATATGTTGAATTACATTGGTGCAAAATGTTTCTTCGTCAACACCAAATTTGTCGCATGTAGTAGCTTTGAAATTGAACAGCGCCGAAATTTTGATGTTTTGGAAAGCGTTTAATCAGTGACTGAAACGTTCGCCATACGCAATATGATATATTCAGTGTGCGAATCAATAAGGCTTCGACACGAATTCTGTGGTGGATTAAATTTATCAAAGTTAGCACGCAGAGACAGAGCCAGCCGCCAGAGACAGAGCCACCGATAGAAATTGCTAAAATCTTGTTTTTGCCAATCATTTCTAAGGTTTTGTGACATGGGAAAGGGGTGTCTAATAGAGAGTATCCCTCGATTAGTATATAACGTCTTTTGCCTTCGGCAATTGGCTATTTACCGTTGGAATGTACATAAATGCACGATGTAAACAAGAAAAAATCACATAGGGTCGACTCACGACGACAATGATCCTGTGAAAATCCTGCCGACTTTGAAGCCCACAGAATTAGAACAGACAGATAAATGGTTTTAGGGGAGCATGACATTCCCGTTTTTTCGCTTTTAGGCACAAAAAGAAAATTATTGAACAACAAAGTTGAACACTCACCTTTTTTTGTCCAAAAATCGTGCTCCCAGAGACATAGCCACACATGGCCGGAAGTGCCCAAGAGGATTTAAGCGGCAGAGCCATTGGCTCTGTCTCTGTAGTTTCCTAACCGTGATAGTATCACAATACCTCAAACATATGCACATGGTCATATAATAAGAAACTTTCTGTGAAAGTTTAACCCTTTCCCAAAAATGACAATTTTAAGCTGATTCAATTCAGAATATGATGCAGACGACAAAATGTTATTACAGTTGAGAATTGCGCAAAATATAGTTCAGAAAATATTGAGTCAAAAGGAGAAAATACTGACTATCAGCATTTTCTTCTTTTATCTCAATGTTTTCTAAAGCTTTCTCTTATAGACACGTCAAGATGAGGTTTTGTTTGAGAAAGGGAAAATTCAAATTCATCCATTCGTAAATGTATGAGAAGTTGTACTAATAATGAAATTTACACTAATGCCCCTTTATCCGTGACACAATTAAATACTATCACAAAAAGGAACAAGCTTTACAATAAATACACTCAGATAAACACACTCTAGTTTGCTAGTAGAAGTAATGCTAGGTTCCCACTGCCGATCTGATCAACTCGATCAACACGACCAACTAATTTACCCGATCAAGCCCGACCAAATGTGTATACACGACTTCTTCTCGATCTCTAGTCGATCAAACTAGACCCCCGCCCGAGCACACCCGATCATTTCCCGATTGAAGCCCGACCATCTTTCCGATGTCTACCCGATCACCCCGTCCTTAATTCGAGCCCTACACGATCAATACCCGACCATCTCGATCTGTACACGACCAGATCGAGCTGATTCTATTCTAGGTGTTCTGAATGAAAATCTTTTTGCAGCGTCTGTGATTATAACATATTCATAATAAATTCATAATATTGTCAGTTTAAATATGTAAATAATTTAAATGTGACGTAAATGTACTTTTAGCTATTGACTCATCCTTAATCTGATTAAATATAAAGATTAATGCATTCTTTAAGGCGTTTAATATCATTATATCAATCGTGCGTGTTATGTCTCAGAGCGGGGAATCATGTGAAACGCAATTTCCGATAATTTTCAATATTTCTGTTAATATACTCTGCGCGGGATCTCGTGCTGTTTGTACACATTTATACACACACGACCTAGCGTTCCCACTGCAGACCAGATCAACTCGATCAAGCGGTCGAATACAGGTAGAGCTATGTCCGCAAGAGTGATCGGGGGCGGTCGAGATGATCGAAATTGATCTGCATCGCTCGGGCTTCCTACTCGAGTTTTTTTGACATGCAAAAACAGTCGAGTGCGATCGAGTACAAAAATGATCGAGAAGCGATTGTGTATTGATCGGGTAGAAGATCGACCTTGTCATGAATCAGTCGGGACTGGAGATCGAGTGTGATCGGGTAGATAATTTGTATTCCGACCTGCACCGAGCGCGCTCTCGATTACCTCGACTTGTACTCGAGTAATTTCCGACCACACCCCGATCAACTCGACCTCTGATTCATCTGTTCACTCAATCAAATCGGATGAAGAGGTCGGGTTTGATCGACTAGAGATCTAGTAGAAGTCATATGGTCGGGATTGATCGAGTGCACTTAAGCGATCGAGTAAATCGAGTTGATCCGCTACCATAGAGCAGTTGAAAGCACTCGATCCCCTCGACTTGTACGAGTTATTTCCGAACGCATTCCCGATCAACTCGACTTCTGTTCCAACTGTTCATCCAATCAAATACCGGTAAAGATATCGACTCGAGCACACATAATCTCTACTCGAGTGATTGTCGATCAGCTCGATCTTCTATACAATCGATACTCGAGCATCTTCCCGATGTGTTTTCTACTCGACCGCTACGCGGATTTTTTTGACGTGTCAAAACAATTTGGCAGGATTGCCGATCGATGCAGACCAAACTCGACCATCTCGACTTATCCCGATCACCCTTGCCGACCGACGTCGATCGCTTGGTCGGGTTTGATCGACTTATTTGATCGGCAGTGGGAACCTAGCATTTTCTGTCCATGGAATGTGATTCTAACTTTGGACCGTTTGTATTGCCCAAAATTTAGGCTTCGTGGCTCAGGAGCCAATTGTGAATGTCAAATTACTACACCAATCTCTTCTATTTAAGCCTCATTTACTTGAAATATTTGTATAGATCATACAAACCACATATTTCATATAATGACATGTCTGATTGTCACACCCTATTACCGGCTATCACTACAGCAGTTGCTAACCTTGGGCAGTATCATCTATAAATAGCGCGTGAACTGGGTAGGTCATACTTTTTCCATATTTGTTTTGTGTAAAAGCGTTTCTCAGCTATAGTTTGTAGTGCCCTTGGCTTGCCATACATTTGAGCACCTACATGTCAAATATTAGCACAGAGAGTCCTCAAACAAAAAAATAATTCACTAACAAAGTCGAAACTTCACATATTTGCATATAAAATTCATCTGTCCATGCAAATAGCAGAAAAACACTGAAGCAAATGTTAGAAATTTTATTACAAAACGGATATCTAGTATATTATCTACCAACTAATTGCTTGTGAAGACAATCAACTATTCCGTTATGTCGTTATAGTCAAACAAAGTTTGGTGAGCTACAAATTTATGCAATCACGAACAGCACGTAGGGGGATCACCGACAGAAGATTCGTACTTGAAATAGGCAATCACAGACAGCATAAACGATACTATTTTGCTTGTCTATGTACAATTCTTTTTCATTATCCAAGTGGTCATGGTGTGAAATATTTAAAATTTGCTGATGATAATTATAACAATACATGAATGCTGGTACTTTTGTTTGATAAAAGAGCATCAGATAAGAATAAGCTATATATGAAGCAAGAACTTCCCAGGAATCCACGGTTAGGTGCTCCAGCCACTGCAATATGGCCATAGCGGTTTAAAACGGCGTTACATCTCATGAAATCAAATCATAGGCCCGATTGTATCAACGCTGTTTAGCACAAACAAAATATTTCACTGATTTGTTCAAATTTTCCGATGTGAATAATCGAAAAATAACCAAAACAGATACTTGGCCATTTGGTTAACTCTAGCCGGCGTTTATAAAATCGGGTACAGACTAACTTTAAAAAAATACCTTCAACATTAGATCCTATGCTCAAAATACCATTGCGTTATTCGTCTATTATAGCAATATAAATACAAGTTTTAAAATTGTGAGTTTCCGCTTTATCTAATCATTGCTTATGAACTCGATTATTTACAGGGGAATTTAATAAGAGTTTTAATTATGAACACTATTTGGAGGATAATTACTGACCTTGACCGGGTAATTATACTAGCCAAATATCAGAATGGTCATTTATATTGTCCAGTAAGATTAACCCGAGACATCTGCATATGTAATGACCCCACTTGTTAAGGTTAAGGCACTCAACTAACGGACTTTGCACACGAAGATTAAGTTGTCCCGGGTTAATATGGGTGGACAATACAGCCATGTCGTTGTTATTTATTTGATATTAAAATCAGATAAATGGAGAATGTTTTTATCCAGTTAACCGTGGCGCAATTTTGGTGAAACAATAATGCATCGTATGTGTTGTTATAAAATCTCGTATGTGGCCATAGTTGCGAGACTTTATAACTATGCCTACACTGACGGTTTGTCAATACTTATAACGGTAAATCTAGTGTACTTTTAGCGCAGAGTTCATTGCTATTGATAATATAGGAAATGGAATCTTATGGTTAATAGGGTTGAATCTTACGCTATAAATAGAATGGTCCAAGCGGTTTTTAGCTGTTAAAAATCTCGTAACCACGGCTTCATTCAAGCTGCAGTTGTGTGGTTTTAGAATCATACGGACAAAACTCTTTTGTTTGTCCGAGATTCCGTGCGGTTTGCTTTATGAAGAGTATTTGCTGCAACATGTATCTGTTTAAGCCGAGTCCAGTTAATGTCGGAGTCTGTCAATCCAGGGGTCGCGAGTTCGAACCCCAGGCCGACCAGTATCCATCATAATGGGGCAGTTATGGGGCAGTTACACATGGCAATCGGTGATAGATCGGTTGTCCGTTTTATCCAGGTAAGGACAGAACCGACCAAAACCGATACACAACCGACGTCTCCGATTGGCAGACGATTTGTCACTCACCACAAACTATTTGGAAAAGATGAGTTTCATCGGTGAAAACTAACCGATCGGGATTTTTAAACTGTTTAAAATTCTCGATCGGTGAAAATTTCAAATGAATAAGCGATTGACAAGCTATTTATAACCGATATCACCGATCGGTCAGTGATAAGCAACCGATTAACAAATATCTATAAGCGACGGGAAAAGATTAGGTATTTTCAGATTAAAACTAAAATTTGTAACTGAAAAATTATTACATGTCCTTTTGCTCTCTTAGATTTCAAAATGGCGCATTATAGGGATTCTACCTCAGATAGTTTTGGAACGCACTGATGTCACCCTCTATGAGTTCGGCTAGTATAGTGCTGTATTGCCCAAACTGAAGTCTTCTTTCTAGAGTTAGCCATTGCTTCGTCCACTATCGTCTTTGTCTCCTACGGCGGCGACTATTACCGCCTCGGGGGCCCAAGTGAATGCAATGCCCGAGGTTTAAGAGAGCTTGCTGTTGCAGCAATAGACCAAAATGTGGATTGCCCTTCCGGCATTCATTATATGATACACAGAACTAAAATTTATCGGTTTTCATCGCTTACATATTATTTTAATAAAAAAACCGACGGCAGTCTGCTGAACAAAGATTTGCCAGCTATTCATCACCGACATGACCGATTTTTGACCGGTGAACGCATACGGATCACCGGTTGTATCCGATGGAAAGCGATAGACCTCTGGTCGAACACCGATCAATCGCCGACTGACCGATTGACAACCGTTATAAAGGCGACGGCAGCCGATGGTAAATTAAGCAAATAAGCGATCATCACCGACCAACCTCCTACTGGCCAGCTATTTGTCGCCTACGGACAACCGATCTACTTTGCAGTTACTGATCAATAAGCTATTTATCGCCGATACCCTGTTACACATAAAGTCTGAAATGCTGACACCGATGACAACCGATCATATGAGAGAAATAATTTACCGATTAAGGACCGATTTAAATCTCATCGTATGTGTAACATTTGACAAAAGTCATTTGTCTCTCACCAATGGGTGTGAATCATCTATGTGAGAGCGCAGCTGGAGGCTGGGTACTTTTATTGAGAGGTCTATTTGTCCAATGACCACTCGGGTTTACTTCACCATGCAAGGTGAAACATAACACAGAATAAAGAAATAAACATTTTTAACCATTTCCAAAAAATGTCTCTTTTTACGGAGTTATCTGTACATGTCGGATCGTTTTGATTGTACAAAATCAATTTTCATATGATTTAGGTATAGATCTAACAACACAGCTCGAGATATTTATCAATTTTCATGTTTTGAAAATTGAGTTTTCCATTTCAGACGTTTAGGGAGATTTCTCGCCTTATCCATAGAGATCCTTACCTAGCTGACTGATCATTGATCCTTCACTAGTTTCTGTATTCACTTACCTATAGGCTATTTGCAATCACGTGCTTTATGTAGACAATCATGATGTTTTATCGATATCAACAGATTCTTGCTTGATAATCCGTTATCACCGATATCTCTTCTTCGTTTCGCAATGAGGCCAAAACGCTGAACATTGATAGCGCATCTGTCTCTCATTCGAGAGAACCCGGGTTAGATCCCCGGCCGTGGCAAATATCTTTTCTAACTAATGTTACCCACCAATGGTTTGATATTGTTAACCTATGTGGGCGAGAAGCTGGAGGCTCGGTTAGTCTATTGTGTTAGTACTTGTATGAGAAACAACAGGAATCCATGGTTAGGCGCTCAAGGTGCCGCGATATAACCATGGCAGTTGAAAACGGCGTAAAACCCCAATAAACCAAATCGTTTCGCAATGAAAAATACAAATTTGCACCGCGCAAAATATTAGATCGAAATTTTTGAAGATTCATTGACCGACTTTGAAATAGCAGGATTCATATACATATATTTGCGTGGGTTCCATCTATTTAAGTTAAGTCTGACTAAATGAAATTTAACCCCATTAAAAATATTACAGTCATATTGTGTGCCTGAAACAGCGACGACATGATGTAAAATCCACAATTTTCACTGTAAAGTATGTGTAGTTTTTTTAAGGTTTGCAACCCATCATTAGCACTAAAGAGCCAGAGGTGAATTTGATAAGTGCCACGGCCCAGTAATTCCTAAACTGTGTTACATTTCCATTCTAAACATAACCATTTTGAACGGTTTAGAATTTTGAATCAATGTATACTTACGGAAATATTTGACAGAAATGTTAAAAATTACCTCCGCTGCATATGAATATAGAGTAAAGTAATATTTGTAAATTATTTTCCTTTTGAAGCATAATCTTGAAATCCGGCATGTTGAATCAACTTATAAGAAGTGTATGTAAAAATGTGTGTAATTTGATGCATTTCGTACGGCTAAATAGTGGTGTTTTTAATGATGGCATGTATACCTTAACCGACAAACTATCATCTACAACTAATGGTTGCATACGTCCTTCAATTTTGTGTTACTCAGCTTCAACCATATCTAGATGATTTCTATGTCTATAATTCAGAAATTGGCTAGTCTATCAAGAAATGGTGTTAATTCATTATTTATGCTCCTTTCAGGCAACTTCTTGTTGAAAGAGATGTCGCTTTTCCAACAAGACATATTGTTCTGTGTTGCCATCAACTTATGTCCGGGTTTGCCATTCAAATTTTCAATATGCTGTTCGTGATAGCCAAATCGGCATCAGTGTTTAGTTTTAATCGGTCAGTCTGAAGTTAATTCAATTCAGACAGTTCTCTAAATTTACACAGTGTAAGAAAATTGATTGACTATTTTAATAGTTATATTAATTCTAATGATCGTCTTATCGTTCTCATTATATGGACTGAAAGTTGGATTTTACGTAAAAAATTGTGAAGTTACGACTTTGTCGCTGAATAATTTTGTTGTTTAGGGATTCTTTGGGCTAATATTTATCATGTAGGTGCTCAAATGTATGGCCAGCCAAGTGCACTACAAATATAGCTGAAAAAGGCTTTAACACAAAAGCAAAGATGGAAAAAGTATGACCTACCCAGTACACCCGCTATTTATAGATGATACTGCCCAAGGTTAGCAACTGCTGTAGTGATAGCCGGTAATAGGGTGTGATTGTAGACTATTCTAATGGTTATTTAGATATTGATTGTCTTTCTTGGGAGGAACTACATAGTTCCGAAGTTGTGTGTTTTGCAAAGTGCATTCGGAGGAGACATTAATTGAGAGCTATGCTTTACAAAATCTGTGCAAAACGGCCCATTTTATTTCTACTGGTGGGCCATTGGTCCGCAAACTTTCTAAATCGATCACTTTGATGGGATGAAGTTAAAACCATTACCAGACGGCAACATTTTAGACTGGTCCAAATTCAAAGATGTTACAGACGATGATTTGAGGTGACTGTCCAAATTTTATGTTATTAGCATATCTTATATTATCGTCTTTTTGTTTAGAAAACTCTGTATGAGATGAAGATATTGTTTCTCAAAAGCAATTTCTTCATTTACACACTGTTTTTAATGCCATTATCTTTTTGGGTCTCAAAAAGCGCTAGTGTTTGGGAATATGGAAAGGATTGCTTACACTGTATAAATTCAAACCATTCGATCTATAAAGATCCTGCTCGTCATTTGATAAAGAAACCCTAAACCCATTACCAAACGACAAAATTTAAAGGCGGTCCAAATTGAATGATCATACAGACGACAATTTCAAGAGAATGTAATTTTTAATTTTTAGCTCTGTTTGGATGGAAAACATTGTGGGAAATGAAGAAATTGTTTTCCATGACCTTAATTTTGTTGGAAGTCAAAAAGAGTGACTGTGTGGTAATGGGTCAATATTGAAAAGAACATTTTGAAAAAAAATGCTCTAAGAATTTATTATACAGGGGCCTAAATGCGGTTAAGCCGATTACCAAGCGTAAAAAGAATAGACTATTTCAAATTTATAGATGTTGTACACGGCAATTTAAAGTGAATGTAATTCTGGGAGTAAAACATTGT
Organism: Fragum sueziense; assembly: GCA_963680895.1. Taxonomy (NCBI): domain Eukaryota; kingdom Metazoa; phylum Mollusca; class Bivalvia; order Cardiida; family Cardiidae; genus Fragum; species Fragum sueziense. Next base: position 18,955,577 of record OY804600.1, on the reverse strand, counting down.
AACAAACCATTTCTTCATTTTCCACAATGTTTTCATATTTCGGGGGTCAAAAGGCGGCATTATGTGGGGATGGTTAAAAACGTTATGCAAACAATCGCTATAGGATTGACTGTAAATAAACATAATACTCACTTCGACATTTTTTGCTAAATTGTGCTTTCTTGGAATGCTACTTCACGGTACAATACAAGCGACGTAAATGACGTTGTTACGTTTGTTGCTGCTATGCAAAAGTGACGTTGGTTACGCTAAACGACGTTAACGACGTTAAACGGATGGTACGCCTGCTCTGATTGGATACTTTCGTTACTGAGGTTTAAAAGGACATACGTCGTCTATAAACGTACAATTTGATTGGTTTTTATTCAGATTTTAACAAGAGATGTTTGTAAAACATATATGCCCCCTCAAGGGCCTACATTTGATGTAGGCCAAAGTCCAAGGTCAAGTTAACAAGGTCCAAGATCATGGTCAAATATGAAAGGTCTTGGTGGGAGGTGTCTATGTGTGAAATATCAAATCTGTATATGTAAAAGTAAAATGAAACATAGGCCAGGTTAAAGTTTGTAAAAGTAGGCCAAATGCCAAGGTTAAGGTCATGGTCAAATGTGAAAGGTCTTGGTTGGAGGTGTCCATGTGTGAAATATCAAGGCTGTAGGTGTAAGAGGAAATGATATATATGCCTGGTTTCAGTCTTTTTAAAAGTAGGTCAAACTCCAATGTCAAGGTTGCAATATTCAAGGCCATGGTCAAATGTGAAAGGTCTTGGTAGGAGGTGTCTATGTGTGAAATATCAAGGCTGTAGGTGTAATCGGACATAAGATAAAGGCTAGGTTAAAGATTTCTAAAAGTATGTAAAAATCAAAGGTCAAGGTCACACAGGCCAAGGTCATGGTCAAATGTGCAAGGTCTTGGTAGGAGGTGTCCATGTGTAAAATATTGAGACTGTATAGGTAACAGGACATGAGATATAGGCCTAGTTTAAGTTTTTTAAAAGTAGGTCAAACTCCAAGGTCAAGGTCTAAGGTCATGGTCAAAAGTGAAATATCTTGGTTGGAAGTGACCATGTGTGAAATATCAAGGCTGTATAAGTAAAATGACATGAAATATAGGCCAGGTTAATGTATTATTAAAGTAGGTCAAACACCAAGGTCAAGGTCTCAAGGTCCAAGGTCATGGTCAAATGTGAAAGGTCTTGGTCGTAGGTGTCCATGTGTCAAATATCAAGGCTGTATGTGTAAAAGGACATGATATATCGGCTAGGTTAAAGTTTTTTTTTAAAAGTAGATCAAAGTCCAAGGTCAAGGTCACAAGGTCCAAGGTCATGGTCAAATGTGAAAGGTCTCGGTAGGATGTGTCCATGTGTGAAATATCAAGGCTGTATGTGTAATAACACATGAGATATAGGCCCAGTTTAATTTTTTTAAAAGTAGGTCAAACTTCAATGTCAAGGCTACATGGTCCAAGGTCATAGTCGTATGTGATAGGTCTTGGTCAGAGGATTCCATGTGTCAAATATCAAGACTGTATGTGTAAAAGGACATGATATATCGGCCAGGTTTAAGTTTTTTAAAAGTATGTCAAACTCCAAGGTCAAGGTCACAAAGTCCAAGGTCATGGTCAATTGTGAAATGTCTTGGTAAGATGTGTCCATGTGCAAAATATCAAGGCTGTATTTGTAAAAGGTCATGAGATATACGCCGTGTTTATTTTTTTTCAAAGTAGGTCAAACTCCAAGGTCAAGGTAACAAGGTCCAAGGTCATGGTTAAATGTGAACGATGTTGATAGGAGGTATCTATGCGTGAGATATCAAGACTGTATGTGTAAAAGGACATGAAATATAGGCAAGATAAAGAATTAAGTGTAAAATCAACAAAGGGCAATAACTCCAAGAATTTGATTGGCAGAGTTACGGTTCTTGTGCACTGCACCTCTCCATAATGAAATCTATTCACCTGTAAAGTTTCGTGATTCTACTTTACATATTCTTTGAGTTGTGCTCCGGACAAGAATCAAGTTATAAAATCAACAAAGGGCAATAACTCAAAAAAATTGATGGGCAGAGTTACGGTTCTTGTGCACTGCATCTCTCCATAATGAGATCTATCCACCTGTAAAGTTTCATGATTGTACCTTACATACTTTTTGAGTTATGCTGCCGACAATAATCAAGTTTGAAAATCAACAAAGGGTAATAACTCCAAAAATATGATTGGCAGAGTTACGGTCCTTATGCACTGCACCTTTCCATAATGAGATCTATTCACCTGTAAAGTTTCATGATTCTACCTAACATAGTTTTTGAGTTATGCTTCGGACAAGAATCAAGTTTGAAAATCAACAAAGGGCAATAACTCAAAAAAATGACCAGCAGAGTAACGGTTCTTATGCACTGCACCTCTCCATAATGAGATCTATCCACCTGTAAAGTTTCATGATTGTACCTTACATACTTTTTGAGTTATGCTCCGGACAAGAATCAAGTTATAAAATCAACAAAGGGCAATAACTCAAAAAATTTGATCGGCAGAGTTACGGTCCTTATGCACTGCACCTCTCCATAATGAGATCTATCGACCTATGAAGTTTCATAATTCTACCTTTAATACTTTTTGAGTTATGCTCCGGACAAGGTTTGGTCTACGGACAGACCGACCGACCTAAGGACCGACCGACCGACCTTCCGACCGACCGACCGACACTTGCAAAACAATATATATCCCCATTTTCTTTGAAAGGGGGCATAATTAATTCATTAACTAAATATTGCAAAGTACACGTATTTCTTGTCCATTCAAATTCGCCTTCACTTCACTTAAAAAATCAATATTGATCTGATTTTCTTTTATCAATTGATAAGCATACATTTTAATGCAACGAAAACAAATTTCCCATAAAAACAGCCTCAAAATTATTTTGAGTTTGAGTTTATTGGGGTTTTACGCCGTTTTCAACTGCTAAGGTCATATCGCGGCGGCTGGAGCATCTACCTATGGATTCCTGTTGTTTCTCAACCCGTACTACAACAACACCCTTACCGAGCCTTCAGCTGCTCGCCCACTTTGGTTAACGATTTCAAACCCATTGGTGGGTGACATTTTGTCAGAAAGGGTATTAGCCGCGGCCGGGTATCGAACCCGGGACCTCTCGAATGACAGGTAGATGCGCTACCAACTGCGCTAAGGCCGCGGCCCAAAAATTGTTTTATTCACTAGAAAACATCCTACACTATGATATGCCGCCATATGATAAAGATATTTAACCATATTTAATTTTCTGTATTATTTTTAAAGTCATAACGATTTTACTGGTTACCCAGTTTTGAAACGGTGAATAAAAGGTAGGTTTGAAAAAAGAGTAAATTTTCATGGAAAGCTACCGCTTTCAGAATGCTAGATCACATATTTTCCAACACTAGGATAGTTCAGACCCCGGCTTCTCAAAAAAAAAGAACTTAAGTATATACTCATGAGAACATGCTCAACTTCAATCGAATACTCTCCAACGTTGAGGAAAATTCGATTGAAGTTCACGTGGATTTCGTGCAATTTGAGCACGGTGCTCAAATTTGAACATGAGAACGTTCTTAAGTTTTTTTTAGAGAAACCAGGACCAGGTACTCAAAAATGCATGATAGCATTTTTCACCTCAGATGGTACCGAAAGTCAAAATTTCGGGGTCTGGCTCACGGACTATTACTATCTGACACCCGTTAAGGGTCATCTTCTATGACCTCCTTTTTATCTGAAAAATCGAATAAATGTTTAACCAAATTATTGAACAACTAAAACGGTTACCGTAAACTACCCCTTTATTGCATTTTGACATTCTATTGCAAGACCTCGTGCTTGCATGTGTTTGTCATTGGAAAAACAAATACAACAAGAGATTTTATTAGTAAAGTTCAAATAAATAATTTTTGGGTTTCCTAGTGTCGTAGAAGATGGCCTCTACATGGTGTTTGTCAGATGTTAACTGTATGAAATAAAATGAAACGTCTGGTTTTAGATTGAGTTCCAGATTGACTTAAATGACGATTAAGTTTAGAATGATTTTAACCGAGAAAACCACCCTGTCACTTCTGGCCCGATGGTACTGCGCTAACGGTGTTAGCAGTACTTAACTTCATGCGTCCTTTGTTGAATTTGACTGAAGTAAGAGTCTAGAAACTGTTCTTGAATTAAAAGCAACTCAATAAAACTTTGCCAAAATTACCTACAATATTTCATCTATAAGAGGTTTTTGGTGCTGCTTGGTTTATTATACTTTCCTGGCCGATTCGACCAATTATCTATTGGAAGATATTTTATGCTATCTGGATAAGGGTAAATGCCTGTACACTAAGTTGTATAAATACACGGGTCAATACTGATAAGCGTGGACAAACGAGACTACGTGCTAACGTGAACAGGAACAATATACTTGTAATAAGGTAACTTTTTATGAAGTAAAAATTATTTTTATGAAATAAAAATTATTCAAAACAAAGTAGGCATATGTGTTAATTTTACCTTTCTCATAAAGCCATGTCTCTGGTATAACGCTTGCGAGCATAGATCTACCTGTATTCTATTATTCATTTTGATGAATATTCGAAGATTAACAGAAATGCCAAACGGGCATAGATCTAGTTTGTTAGGTTAACTTTCTTACCAAAATGAGAGACATCAATTTTTAAAAGAGTATACATGTATAATGAAACAGGGATGTGTCTATTTGTATAAAAGAAGAGCCGTCATAGACGGATTATGCTCCCCGAATAAGTGTTTGTCACAAAAAAACCTATCATACATTAAACCCCCTTTTCCCATTATGGATTTTTTATACATACATTATTTATAGAATATAGTCTAGAACAGCTCATTTGTCACAAAAGTACAAAATTTTATTAACTGATGCCCATTAGATGAAGAGAAATTAGAGAAAAACTAATTTTTACATTAAGGCCCTTTTTTCCATGACGCAGCCTCAAATTAAGAAACCGAGAAAAAGGTGTCTAGGGATTGACCCCAGGAGTTCACATGTGAAGTTTCATTGAATTTGGTCCAAGGTTTGCTGAGATCTGGCTGTGGACGGACGGACGGGAGGAGGGACGGACGGAAGGACAGCGTGGCGACTATATGCTCCCCCGAATTTTTTTTCGGGGAGCATAAAAATGATATGTACAGTACAATCTGTAATAGCGCACAAGGTATAAGCCAGGTTAATGTTTTTGAACGGTATGTCAAACCCCACGGTCAATGTCATAATATCGAGATCATGATCGAAAATGAATAGTCTTGTTAGGATTCTTTCATTAATATCTTTATTTCCTCCATTTTGTTACATAAAAATTTACAGAAACATGAATTAACATAGCGAAAGAAGAATAAGATAAAAGTACATATTATAACAAAGTTACTGAATAGTAAATATGCTATAATGTGCACTAAATTATACAAAATATGTTTTTGGAAAGCATTTGCTCTCTTTTGTCGTTACCTTCCAATGTACTTTGCAAACGACACAACTTCGGAACTATACTCTTGGAAAATAGTTCCCCCAAAAGAAGACAAAAAAGATCTAAATAACAATTAGAATAGTCTACAACCAGACATGTCATTTCAAACATATGGCTTGTATGACCTATGCACACAGCTTAATATATATTGATTTATTTATTTATCAATTTATTTTGAAAAGCAGGTCAAACTCCAAGGTCAATGTCACATCATCGCTAAATGTCACTGTCTTCTAAATGAAATGTCTAAGCAATAAGTGTATGCAGTTTAAGGTAGCTTGCAGGTACATATATAATTCAGGAGATATATGTAAAACAAAAAAGTTAAAGTTAAAAATGACAAAGAGCAATCTGGGATTTCCATGGGCATATGAATTCGGATGTCATTTTGTCCCCCTTGACCTCTAAGTTAGAGGCCAAGTCTCCAATTGTGCGGGTCAAATTTTATAAATGCCTGAGGACTCTGAAACTCTGCAAGAAATTGGATTTAAAATTTTGCGTATTTTTTTGCCATCGGGTTTATTTGTAAAGGGTAATTTCTTTTGAAATTGGGCCGCGGCCACGGCGCAGTTGGTAGCGCATCTGTCTCTCATTCGAGAGGTCCCGGATTCGATACCCGGCCGCAGCAAATACCCTTACTGACAAAAATGTCACCCGTCAATGGTTTGATATCGTGAACTTATGTGGGGGAGCAGCTTGAGGCTCGGTAAGGGTGTTGTGGTAGTACTGGTATGAGAAATGACAAGAATCCATGGTTAGGTGCTCCAGCCGCCGCGATATTACCTTAGTAGTTGAAAATGGCCTAACACCCCAATAAATCAACTCAAATCTTTTGGAATTGTGACAATAACGCACGATTTGTGTGTATTGGGAAACACTGTGCAATTATTAAATAACAAGGTTGGTAGAGTTACGGGTCATTCAGATGGCATTTCTCCTCGATGTGATCAATAAGAGTGAAGTTGAATATAATGTAAGGATATATTAGTTGACGTTTGAAGTTACTAGCACATTATAGAGTCGTATATTTAAGAAAAAACAAGTCTTACATTCAGGAAAGTGTCATTTGTAAAATCGGAACCTCTGAACCCTTTCGAATTTTTGTAGGTCTAAAACTCAAAAATAAAGAAATGGTCCATGAGTTACGTTTTTGACATTGGCAGTTTTCCTCAATGTGATCTGTAAGTGTATGAATTTTTAAGATGCTCGCATATACTGTTTAGGAAATGTAAAACCACTCAAATGCAAACATACACTGCCCACACACGCACACAAGCACACACACTCAAGCAAAATGGTTATAGCTATCCGTATGTAAAACTCTCCGCATGGTGGCGGGCTCAACAAATCAAGAGACGTTTTTGATTTATATGACAAATATTTCATTTACGCATACAATTCCATTTATATTTTCAGAATGGCAAGCGCTGATACCTCTAACAAATTACCCAACTGCGACCCATGCATGTTTACAAATGAAGCCAATACTGCAATCTCGTTTTGTATAGAATGTACAGAATATCTATGCTTAAACTGCCTAACACACCATAGAAAAATCAAATCATCTCGCCATCATAAGGTATTGCACGAAGATGAAATGCCTGCTCACAAAAAACACTATGAACAGTTGCAAACGTTGACGAAATGTCCCAAGCATCCGACAAGAAACATTGTGTATAAATGTGAAAACCATAATACAATCATATGTGCTAAATGTGTCACAGAATCACATCCAACGTGTAAGGAGGTAATCGATATAACTAATGAAGAGTATTTGGAAACGTCAGTCACAACTTTAAATGAACGCCTGCAATCTATTAAAGCTCTAGACTCCCGAAATCACGTAGAAACAATAAAAAGGAACATCTCAACAATGAAGACCGACAGAGACAAGATAGGTAAGAGAAGACGTGAACTTATCTCTTTGCTCGTGCAATATACACATCGACTAGAAAAAACATTGTCCAATATTGATCAAGAATATGAAAAGAACATTGAAATTCTCAGGAAGAACCTGGATGATGCCGAAAAGATGGAGTACGATTTGAGGGATACAGAGGACTTTATTGAAGTATTATTGAAGCATGGAAGTGATTTTGAACAACATATCTTTGCTGTGACAGCAGAAAGCTTATCGAAACGTAAGAGGTTGAATAATCAAACAATATGGTTGCAGTTAACAGATGGATTGAATCCGAATATAGAATGCACATTTAGAAAGCTGTTTGAAAATACGGACAGAGTATTTACAAAAAAACTAACAAAAATGGACAACAAAGTGTCTGATACTGAAAAGTCTAGTGACTCCACAGATGAGAACTTGGACTTCAAAAAGTAAAAGTCAAAAATCAATTCAAGATATCACGAAAAAGCAACGAGTACAGAAACCGTACACATTAATAATGCATCTACGAATACAAATCGTGTCAAATCTAAAACGAAAGAGACAAGCAGACAACCAGTACAAACGAAAAATGTTTCAACTAATATAGATCAGATCATAAGAAAATCACTTAAGGAAAAGGCTATGTAGAGCAGATGCCAAATCAACAGGCTAGCAGACCAGTCATTGACAATGTATTTCCTCTGCAAATGTCAAATGACCGGAGTTGACCGGAGTTGGCCGCCTCTGTGATACCCACCTCAGTATTTTCAGGGACCCACACTTCCGATAAGCAATAGACCGGCTCAATATGAACCAAACAGTCGATTGTCCGATACCAGACCAGCTTTACCACCGTTTGTACCAAATTTTTCCATGCTTTATGCCGCAGCAACCATCTGGTTCGTATCAATTCGACCCTTCTTTACCAAGATAATGAACTATGGTTGGACATTTTTTTTATAATTGAATTATAAGTATGGACAACATTGATTATTGTACAATTTGATTGTCTAAACAATTACGAATGGGTCATTATGTAGACAGGCATGTACTGGAAGAAATGGAGAACTTTTACAAACGAAAACGCGTGTCTATCCAGTAAATTCACGTGCGGTGAACGTCCGGCTTTGTTCTCAAATATCATCGATTAGGGCCATCTCAGTAAAAAAAATTCATTTCCCGGACAAAATCACAATATCTTGCAAACAAAAAATCTTGGAATCTTTATCAGAACCAAACTTCAAATGTGGATATTATTGCTCTCTATTCTTTTTGTGTATGTGTGACATTTCCCTAAAGTGCTCAAATAAAACAGCTTTCCATATAACATAGATATGAAAATCGATTTCAAATTTGTAGAACTTGCAGGTAACTCTTGGTTTCTGTACCAACATCAACAGTTACAATTCTTATCCTAGTACATGTATCTATTGAACTAGAATGAAGTTTTATATTATTTGAATTTGTTCATATTTTAAAAATACAATGAAAATTGATTTTGAAGCCATAAAATGTTTTGGTTTTGCCCATATGATCGCTGCAAATATCCTTTCAGGCGAAATTGTCTCCTACCAATAGTTTGGTATCGTCCACCCAGGTGAGCGAGCAGCTGGAGGCTCGGTTATGATGTTGTGGTAATACTGGTATGAAAAACGGCCGGAATCCATGGTGAGTGATCCAGTCACAGCGATATGACCATAGCAGTTGAAAACGGCGTTGAATCCCAAAAAATAAATCAAAATCATATGGCTCATTGGCATCATTAAAACTCATTTAAATGCACATATTTTCCCACAAAAAAACTTTCAAAAATGGTATATATGTACTTTTTAGTTTAAAAGTATAACTACAGTATAAGATATCATGACAATGTAAGCTGGGTCAAGGGGGGAGATATGAGCTAGTCCGGGAATGGTAGATTTCCTCTATGACGAGTAACCGCAAAAGCATAAACCCAAATCTTCTATATAATTCCAATACAAATTGTCCCTCAATGGGTAGAGAAAGGTTTGCAAATAATTCTTCACTAAAGGTCAATGAGTACAAGTTGTGTAAGACAGGGGCACAGCTAGCCCACACTGATTTGAATTCAAGAAAGTTTTCTTTAAAAATGAAACTATTTTGGGGGGTTTTCCGTAGTATTTTTTTGAGTTTTTTTTTTTTTTTTTTTTTTGCAAATACAATACATCTGTTTGGGCATAAAAATCGAAATGAATATTCATATTTTCATTTGTTACAACTCGAATCTAGCAATAATAGTCTACAACTGACCTAGGCTACTTAGTCGAAATGATATGGATCAGCTGCGTACTCGCTATGCCCTTGTAAGAAAATGTAAATAATTCATTGGGGTAGCTAAAGAAATCAAGAGTTATCTGCAAATATACCTTTTTAAGAATGAAAAATATATTAATTTCGATATGATGTAGCTATTTACCTAACAATTTAAGTTACAGTCTTTATCTAACTGATGTATTAACCCAAGTGATCCACAGATTGCTACGTCCTCTTCGGCATCTGTGGAATTGGATCAGTCTTAGTGTTGCTTGGGTAAAGACTGCCACTCACTGAAACAGATATTGTGAAATCGAAAGCTGATACCTTGATCCATCAATTATTTTGAGCAGTGCGCATGTGCACGTATAAAAAGGGTTCGTGGAAAGTACTGTACCCGAAGACTCGGTCATTGGTAAGATGCTTAGTAGGAAAATTGAAAACGGTTAAACAGATCTTTGATGAACTCATTGACAATTATTAATTAAAGCATTAAAGAAACTTCTGACTTTCACGATGTTTTATCTTTTTTTCTCAATGTTTCAAAACCTTCCTTTGATAGAGATTGATGTAATTGTCAGTTTTTGTATCGTACAGGGTTAAAACCCAATGTCGTTCTGCTTTACCTAACAAAAAAACAATCAAGTACGACCTTGGAAACTATTGCTCGTGTTGTTCCTTTCCCCAACTTAGACTGTTACAATTTGGAAGCCCCTGCTGCTGTATACCACAAAAATATGTCAATACACAATTTGTACAACGTATGAAACAGAAATAAAGAGACATATGGTCGACAAGAAGGTTTTGTTTGATATAAAAGGTAAACCAAGAAGTTATGTACAAAACCAGAGTTACCGATAATAAAAGGGGATAAAGAAACTCTCAATCCATTTTGGTATAGATTGTTCTGATACGTTACACACATCACAGTAACTGTTGTATTTAGATAAAGCTGAAAAATGATATTGACTATAGGCCTACACAAGTCCTTTTTCGTCGATCCCGTTAATCACGTACATACAAATTTTTATTGAGAACACAAAAGATACCATCCGAATTAGGAGGGAACAATAACCTTCATGTCGATGTGAAAGCAATCCGGCATCTTCAGGATACTATGCTGAGTGTCTCATCCGTCTTGCAAATCGATTTTATTGTCATTGACTAGTAACTTGGCCATTGAGAATGGAAGTCAAATTTATACATTGATATCAATGTACACCTGTTTGTAAATTAATATTTTCTCATCCGTCCGTCATTTTTTTAACACGAAGCCACTGTTTCTACACAGGGAAAATTCTAAAACCACGGAGATCTTCCCAAAATATTTTAAGAAGTTTCAAAGAAAGCTTTGGCTCCTGGCGTCATGTAACATGACGCGTTTCCGATACCAAAACCCGTTATAAAAGTTAATTTATGCACACTTTACAAAACATACTAGTCTGCACAAAATGTAAATAAATGAGTATGGTCCCTGTCATCAATTGAAATATCTTCTCATTTGTTTCCTGATTTTCTCAGGTATTTGCGTATTGACAGATGTGTTGCTCCTAGTTTCCCCTTGGTCCTTGACCTTGGAAATAAACCCCACCCCTCTTCTTGAGTGTTCTCCATTCCAGCTCAGCTCTGGTACCCGTTTAGTTTGGGACTGTAGGTGAACAGCGCTATCACTCGGGGAACCACTCAATCCGGATCTGATAACATTTGCTGATGTGGATTTTGGGACATCTACTTGGGACGCTTCTATGGATGCATTACCACCATCGAATCTAACATTGCCTTTCTTTAAAGATCCATGGAACTCGTCAAGTTCTTTAGCGAAGGAAGTAGCCTGCTTGATCTCCTCGTCGTAATCTATTTCATACGGCGTGTTTGGTCTGGGTCTGTAGTAGGGTTTGGGATCATTGTGGACGGACACGTCTTGGTTAAGCTCGGTGTTTACCGTAAATCTTACACGTGGTCCACGTGGTCTGTCAAACTTGGTGGATTCACTCATCTGAGTTGTCTGAGTAGTCACGGGCTCGGTCGATGAGAGAGATGCGAGGAGAGACTAGAGATAGAGACATAGAGAGATCGGAAAGAAGAGTAAAGATAGAGATCGAGATAGAGAAGAATGTCTGGAACTTCCGCTTCCGGTTTGAACAGGCGGGGTCGTTTTCGCTCTTCACCAAAATGACGATTTAAAGTGATTTGAATTGGAAATTGTCTACAATTTTGTGCACAGTTCTAGCATATTAGTTTTTGCTTCATATCACGTAATTGGATCTTGAACTTTTGGATTCATTGTGACTTTATTCGCATTTTTGTGATATTCCTTTGTCTTCTGTTGTGTATTAAAACTTTCGATGGTGAGCACTTTTCAATGTGTGTAATGTAAAGTTGTAGGGATTAACGGGTAGCCCTAATTATGGAGGGGCTTACACCTGTGCACTCAACTCAAACCTATGACACGGAACAATTTACCCAGCTTACTCCGGCACAGAGACGAAAGCCGTCTGAAGATGAAACCTATGAGCTTGACAGCTCTCAAACTTGTGTCAAACAAGTATACGTATCTATGCATGAAAGAATACCTGTAACTCCAGATAATGCCGAGGATCTGTTTAATGAAATATGCAGATCAGATTCGCCACCGGAAAATACGAACTGGCCATTGTTGGATAAAGTACACGATTTGTATCGCAAGTCGACTAAAATGGATTTTATATCTGAAATTATTATCGAGGCTGATTCTCGCGAGGACCGTCTGGAAGAGATCAGAGGTACGTTATTTAAGTCTTGTCAAGATGTCAGTGCGTATCCCTTCCCCAAGGACGCAGAGTTAAAACGTAGGAAGAAGACTACTAGTGGTAAGAGTGTTTCGCATAAACTTGCTCATGATATTTACACTCTAGCATCGGCTATTGAGAACAATTCCTACGACAGTTTGAAGGATTTACTCAATTTGCCAAGAACTTTCAGTAAAAGTGATTTAAATGCGTCCATGTCGGATAGTCAAGTCAATATGTGTGTACAGCAAGTAAACCTGTTACAGAGTCAGTTGGCAAAATGTCAGTCAGACATCGTTGCTTTGAAACAAGATCGGGTTGACTCAAAAACTGCCCTTGATAGTGAACTAATGGCAATTCGCTCAGAAATAAACAAAGTGAAAAGAGAGACTACGGATGAAATGCGTAAATTGAGAATTGACATCCAAAGAATTGAAGACGAAAAATCTTCTGGTTTAACAAGTGTAAAAACACATATAAAACTTGTGTCTGAGGATATTAGACAGAATAAGGACAAATGTGATACAGAAATAAGTGATATTCTAGAAAGAATCACGCAAGTCTCAAAAATTAATGACCGTCAGTTTGGCAGAATTGAGTCGAAGTTGGTAGAATTGTGCAAGAACTATAAGACATTAGGAAATAAGGTTAATTCTGTGGATACCGTGAGTCAGTCGCATCCTGTAGGTCCAGATCAGTCGGGTGAATGCTCGTCTAATGTCTCGTCGTACAGTGGTACCGTTACTAGTGTGCCATTTACCGCTGCGTGTCCGCAACGTCAGAGTGACCACGTGATTATTACCACTAGGCCAGACGAGTCACGTGCTGGTCCGTCTGTACCATTGTCTGAGCAAGGATTAGCGGCTCCGTTAGATCGTGATGAAAGCCAATCTCGTGATAAAGTGGACAATGTTTATACAGTGGGCAGTCATAGCGGGGTCGCACGTGTCCCCGATCAAAGATCAGAATCGATCCCCGTGCAAAAGAAGATACCAGTGCGCATCACGAATAATACTACGTCACAGTCGGGTAAACAAGAACGCGATAATCGTGATAACATGCGTGTAAAACGAGACACGAACACAAATAAACAAGCCGTTGGGTTAAGCAATGTGCAAAATGGCGAAAAAAATAATGATGGTGTTGTTGTTGTTGATGATGATGATGACGATTTTATCGAATGTGTAAGAAAGAAGACTAAACGCTTCTACTTAGGTGGATTTAAATCTTCCATTAATATTGTGAAGTTAAAAAACTATGTCAAGAATAGAGGATTGAAAGCCACAATGGTTCGTGTATTTCCACAAAGAAATTCGCGATTTGTAGTAGTTAGGCTCAATGTCGAAGCACCGAATTCTAGTAAAATGACTGAACCGGGCTTTTGGCCCAAGGGTGTTATCTGTAGACCTTGGCTATCCAAGAATAGCTACCTAAAAACATTACAAAACAAAGGTAGAGATAGAGACAATTATGATAATGATAATGATGATGATGACGATTTGTCAAAAGATGTGGCCAACAACAACAACAACAACAACAGTAGGTCTTACGGTGGTAGACATTACCCTCGCAAAGATAATCAGCATGATAGGCGTGGTCGTGATGATCATCGCTATGGCTATGGTAGTTACCGTAACTATAACGGTGATCACAACAACTTGCCTACAGCACAGGGCAAAACTATAGACTATTTTCAAGGTCAATCTCACGAGAATCAAGGTCACTGGCGTCAAGGTCAGGTCGATGGAATAGGTCATTAGCCGGTCAAATAGTTGTTACATAATGTCTATCACAATACTTTGGATAACTGTCTACATTTTGTCATTTATTATTATGTCAGGAAATTTTGTATCATTTAATGTTTGTTCTTGGAATGCGACAGGTATCATGTCGAGTGCGTATTACCTGAGTAACATGCTTGAAAATGAATCTATTGATATATGCGGCTTATCAGAGCATTGGCTCCGTCCATCTGAGTCCCATTTTCTGAATAGCATACACCCAGACTATAACGGCGTGGGTGTATGCGATTTAGATCTGAGTATCTACAGCAATAGAAAAGTTGGTAAAGGAGGTGTCGCTATCATATAGAGAAAGGGATTAAATGATCTTATAACCCCTTTATCCATTGACAACGACAGGATAATTGGCATTCAACTACAGACTTCACGTGATACCTTCACATATATTATACAAGTCTATCTTCCTAGTCGCAATCATACCATTGCAAAATTTCGAGAGTATTTAGAACAGCTGTTTGATTTGATTAGTCTTTATTCGCCTTTAGGGCATGTAATTTTGATGGGCGATTTCAATGCCCATTTAAATGGGAAAACATTTATTAAGCAAATTGATGGGAGAGGTAATGCGCTCAGCGAAATTGCCTCTCTCTTCAACATGTTTATAGTAACCACGTCAAATAAGTGCACTGGTGCTGAAACGAGCTATGTAGCCCATGACAATGTCTACAACACGTTGATAGACCATATCATTGTTTCTAATAATTTGTCTGAAAATGTACATTCATGTCACATTCTTGATGACAATTGCCTCAATGTTTCGTCACATCGACCAATCAAATTAAGGATTACCCTTCATACAATAGTATATACCGATACAACCTTTAATAGAATTAAACCCATTAAATGGTCGGCGGTTACAAACCAGCAAAGTTTGCGCTACGAGTGTATGATTCATGATCGTCTCAAAAACGCTGTTGATCAGTTACCGGTAGGCGATGAGCGCTGTTTTATTGACAATTTGTATAACTGTATTGTTACAACTATTAATCATTGTTCAGAGCAATGTTTCCCAACTTCGCATTATCGTTCCTACTTAAAACCATACTGGTCTGACTGCCTCAAGCGTAGTCATGCGTTTATGAGATCAAAACGCAGGGCTTGGCTCGAAGCGGGCAGACCGAACGGCATCGATTTTACTGAATACAGAGAGTATAAGATTGCCAAAAGCGACTTCCGTCGAAATCATAGAAATATAGCTCAATCTTATTTAGAGCAGGTAAATGCCGAAATTGATAGCGCCGCTGGCTTAGATTGTGCTATGTTCTGGAGATTATTCAATGCTCGTAGGAATAGTTGTAATTCAAATACTGCTAATGCTATTAAATTTGATGGGACTGTATTTCGTTCACCTGATCTGATTTGTTCTGAGTGGGGTCGATACTTTTCACAGCTTTACTCTGATACAGACCATGAATCGTATGATTCGTTTCATTATGAATTAGTCACCAATCAAGTTAAACTGTTGAAGGATGAGTCCATTTTACCAGATGGGGATAATATATCCCAAACCGAAGTACACTCCGCAATCATTTCATTAAAAAGTGGTAAAATGTGCGGTCTTGACAATGTCTACAACGAACATATAACATATGGTGGACTTATGCTTGAACATTATTTGACACTTTTGTTCAACTTAATGTATTGTTATAGTTATGTCCCTTTGCAATTGAAAGAGGGCTTGATCATTACCCTTTACAAAGGGGGTGGCAAACCTAAGAATGAACCGTCAAGTTATAGAGCAATAACACTTTCATCATCTGTTTTAAAACTTTATGAGAAAGTTTTGCTTAATCGCTTAAAAATGGCCATTGTACGACCTTTACACCCCTTGCAAGGAGGGTTTCAAAACGGTATGGGCAGTGCAATGACATCATTTATTCTCACTGAGAGCGTCCAATATTGTTTGGAAAAGGGTAGTAAACTGTTTGCTTGTTTTTTAGACGCCCGACAAGCATTTGATCGTGTTTGGCACGATGGCCTATTTTACAAACTTAAAGAGCTGGGTGTCCCGTCTAAACTTTTGAAAACCGTTATTGTAATGCATCAAGGTATGTACAGCCGAGTCCTTTATAATGGTCATGTTTCGGATTGGTTCCCGGTCTTACAGGGCACCAGACAGGGCGGGGTCTGGTCCCCATTTCTCTATCTCGTCTTTATCGACGATTTAATCCATCAACTTGCCAATAGTCAATTAGGTCTTCAAATTGAAGGCATAAGTTTATGTGCCCCGTCGTTTGCAGACGACATGACGCTTTTATCTTTGTCAAGTACGTCGTTGCAGGACATGTTAGATATTTGCTTTAATTTTGCGCGTCTTTGGCGTTTTCAATATAATGGTAGCAAATGTGCAGTCGTTACCTTTAATGAATCGAAAATATCTTTTTCGCGTAGTAATCGCTGTTTCGTTATAGGCAATGATATAATTGTAGAAAAAGATGAATTCGTTCACTTAGGCATCTTTTGTAATAAATATAACAATAATACTTCAACAGTTAAAAAGTTAGACCGTAAACTCAGAGGCACATTTTATGGGCTTATCAAAAACGGACTCCACCAAAATGGACTTAATCCTTTGATAAGTCTTAAGATTTATAGATCTATAGTAATTCCAAGGGCCTTATTTGGAACAGAGCTTTTACATTCCCTCTCTGGCCGAGATATGTTGACCTTGGAAAGGTCGCACAGATTATGTTTAAAACAAATTCAAGGTCTTAATATTAGATCAAGATCGGATATTGTTTTAGGTATGATCAGTGCTTTACCTATTGAAGCCGAAATTGACAAGAAAAAGCTTACTTTCTTTGGTCAGCTGTGTCGATTAGAGAGGGATTGCGCGACAAAGTCACTTTTTCTTTTCAGACTTTGCTCATTTCAAAATCAAGTTCAATCCGGGTTCATGCAGGATATAAATGTGTTGTTGAGTAAATACAGTTTAACAGAGTATATGAATGTCTTTCTATCAAATGGAACATTTCCAAATAAGGCCGCTTGGAAAAAGCTTACGTATACAAAAATTTGTAATTTTTACATTAATGAATGGGACGTAAGAACGTCTACGGAAGAGTTTAGACTCTACAGACTTATTCAACCAAATTTCTATGACTGTTCAGTATGGCGCTATGCTAAAAAATATCCCAACATGTTGCGAGTCTGCTTTTCCGTCTCTCAGTTGATTGCATATATTGCGCTTACAAATCGTGTCTGCACGCGGTGTAATCGCAATGATATTCAAACAAGCTTAGCAGAACATATAATTACATCTTGTGTTCTTACACAGACTTGCAAATCTACATTTTTAAACAGTATCTTAGTAGAATTTGGACAAAATGTTTCTAACGTGCTTCGTTCGATTAATCATACTGAATTTGTTGAGGCTATGTTTGGTCAAAACCAGAGAGTTTCTACTGTTTTAGGTGAAACCTATCCATTGTTCTGTTATAGAGCAGCAATGTTCCTCCATCGTATTTGGTGTCTTTACAGGTATTCAGTGTAGCTGTGGAGACAGTATCTACGATGTGTCTTATAGATATATTTCATACTTCTATAATAGTAAATGCTCACATTATTCATTGATGTATATGTTCACATGTTGCATGTCGCTGATTTATAACTATTTTAGTGCCAAACTATTGTATGTATAGATAGCTACTTTTGCTCTCTCCGTGGGCATATGTACGCATGGGAAGTATGTACGTTTGAAATTTATACCATGTAAACAACAAATGTACATACAGTGTCTCATCTTCATCTTTCTACTGCACTGAGTACTGCAATGAGACGACGTGCGTACATATAAGCCTTATTGTAATAATTACGCTCCTTCTCAAACTTTAGTATTTCGTTTCGTTAAAGTATGAACATAGGGAGTCGTAATGAATTTCGATATTAAAAAAATCCAAAACATTTAACTTGTATATATGTTGCTTACAATTTGTTTGTAAATTCTAGTTGTAATGTATGGCTATCTATCTTCTCTGTTTGTCTTTCTCACTCAGTCTGTCTGTCCGCCTGTCTGTCATACATCTCTATCTCTGCCCCTTTCTCTTTTGATGCCTTAAGCTTTCTGTATATTCGTTTCACCTATCACGTATTGTAATTTTGTTTGCTGTTATTTATGTACAATGCTTGTAATTAATATAAATCTTCAATAATGGAGGAAATAAAGATATAAATAAATAAATGGCTCATTGGCATCATTAAAACTCATTTAAATGCACATATTTTCCCACAAAAAAAACTTTCAAAAATGGTATATATGTACTTTTTAGTTTAAAAGTATAACTACAGTATAAGATATCATGACAATGTAAGCTGGGTCAAGGGGGGAGATATGAGCTAGTCCGGGAATGGTAGATTTCCTCTATGACGAGTAACCGCAAAAGCATAAACCCAAATCTTCTATATAATTCCAATACAAATTGTCCCTCAATGGGTAGAGAAAGGTTTGCAAATAATTCTTCACTAAAGGTCAATGAGTACAAGTTGTGTAAGACAGGGGCACAGCTAGCCCACACTGATTTGAATTCAAGAAAGTTTTCTTTAAAAATGAAACTATTTTGGGGGTTTTCCGTAGTATTTTTTTGAGTTTTTTTTTTTTGCAAATACAATACATCTGTTTGGGCATAAAAATCGAAATGAATATTCATATTTTCATTTGTTACAACTCGAATCTAGCAATAATAGTCTACAACTGACCTAGGCTACTTAGTCGAAATGATATGGATCAGCTGCGTACTCGCTATGCCCTTGTAAGAAAATGTAAATAATTCATTGGGGTAGCTAAAGAAATCAAGAGTTATCTGCAAATATACTTTTTTAAGAATGAAAAATATATTAATTTCGATATGATGTAGCTATTTACCTAACAATTTAAGTTACAGTCTTTATCTAACTGATGTATTAACCCAAGTGATCCACAGATTGCTACGTCCTCTTCGGCATCTGTGGAATTGGATCAGTCTTAGTGTTGCTTGGGTAAAGACTGCCACTCACTGAAACAGATATTGTGAAATCGAAAGCTGATACCTTGATCCATCAATTATTTTGAGCAGTGCGCATGTGCACGTATAAAAAGGGTTCGTGGAAAGTACTGTACCCGAAGACTCGGTCATTGGTAAGATGCTTAGTAGGAAAATTGAAAACGGTTAAACAGATCTTTGATGAACTCATTGACAATTATTAATTAAAGCATTAAAGAAACTTCTGACTTTCACGATGTTTTATCTTTTTTCTCAATGTTTCAAAACCTTCCTTTGATAGAGATTGATGTAATTGTCAGTTTTTGTATCGTACAGGGTTAAAACCCAATGTCGTTCTGCTTTACCTAACAAAAAAAAAACAATCAAGTACGACCTTGGAAACTATTGCTCGTGTTGTTCCTTTCCCCAACTTAGACTGTTACAATTTGGAAGCCCCTGCTGCTGTATACCACAAAAATATGTCAATACACAATTTGTACAACGTATGAAACAGAAATAAAGAGACATATGGTCGACAAGAAGGTTTTGTTTGATATAAAAGGTAAACCAAGAAGTTATGTACAAAACCAGAGTTACCGATAATAAAAGGGGATAAAGAAACTCTCAATCCATTTTGGTATAGATTGTTCTGATACGTTACACACATCACAGTAACTGTTGTATTTAGATAAAGCTGAAAAATGATATTGACTATAGGCCTACACAAGTCCTTTTTCGTCGATCCCGTTAATCACGTACATACAAATTTTTATTGAGAACACAAAAGATACCATCCGAATTAGGAGGGAACAATAACCTTCATGTCGATGTGAAAGCAATCCGGCATCTTCAGGATACTATGCTGAGTGTCTCATCCGTCTTGCAAATCGATTTTATTGTCATTGACTAGTAACTTGGCCATTGAGAATGGAAGTCAAATTTATACATTGATATCAATGTACACCTGTTTGTAAATTAATATTTTCTCATCCGTCCGTCATTTTTTTAACACGAAGCCACTGTTTCTACACAGGGAAAATTCTAAAACCACGGAGATCTTCCCAAAATATTTTAAGAAGTTTCAAAGAAAGCTTTGGCTCCTGGCGTCATGTAACATGACGCGTTTCCGATACCAAAACCCGTTATAAAAGTTAATTTATGCACACTTTACAAAACATACTAGTCTGCACAAAATGTAAATGAATGAGTATGGTCCCTGTCATCAATTGAAATATCTTCTCATTTGTTTCCTGATTTTCTCAGGTATTTGCGTATTGACAGATGTGTTGCTCCTAGTTTCCCCTTGGTCCTTGACCTTGGAAATAAACCCCACCCCTCTTCTTGCGTGTTCTCCATTCCAGCTCAGCTCTGGTACCCGTTTAGTTTGGGACTGTAGGTGAACAGCGCTATCACTCGGGGAACCACTCAATCCGGATCTGATAACATTTGCTGATGTGGATTTTGGGACATCTACTTGGGACGCTTCTATGGATGCATTACCACCATCGAATCTAACATTGCCTTTCTTTAAAGATCCATGGAACTCGTCAAGTTCTTTAGCGAAGGAAGTAGCCTGCTTGATCTCCTCGTCGTAATCTATTTCATACGGCGTGTTTGGTCTGGGTCTGTAGTAGGGTTTGGGATCATTGTGGACGGACACGTCTTGGTTAAGCTCGGTGTTTACCGTAAATCTTACACGTGGTCCACGTGGTCTGTCAAACTTGGTGGATTCACTCATCTGAGTTGTCTGAGTAGTCACGGGCTCGGTCGATGAGAGAGATGCGAGGAGAGACTAGAGATAGAGACATAGAGAGATAGGAAAGAAGAGTAAAGATAGAGATCGAGATAGAGAAGAATGTCAAAAAAGAGATTGAAACAATTGTAGAGAGAAACATAAAGTAGCAGCAGTAAAGAAACTAAAGGTCTAGATCTATTGATTGAGATTTAAACATAGCAGATAGAGAGATACTTGAAGAGTTTTAAACATGATATGCGCGCGTGGTATAGAAGTTGCTTGAAATGATGTTTTGAGATGAAGAAATGAATAAGAGATTTCCTTTTTAATAACCGTCACAAATAGTTGTAATCTTATATTTTGAATATTTTGAAAATATTCAATACTTTTATATTGTTTTATTACAGATGACAGACGCATACAATGTATTGTCCAATAAGGTTAACCCGGGACAACTTAATTTTCGTGCGCAAAGTCCGTTAGTTAGGCGTCTTAACAAAACAAAGCCGAAGTGGGGTCATTACATATGCAGATGTCCCGGGTTAATCTTGCTGGACAATACCTAAACATGGACAACGAGGCAATACACGTTGTTACAGCGGTAGAAAGAAATTAAATACTTGTAATTTTGAAATAATTTTACATGTACCACGCATGTTTACCTTTGCGTTTCCATTCATTTTGTCCTCGTGTCTAGTTTGATACTGGTCAACTGTGTCCTCGCGATATCTCAATCTTCGTCGCGATTTTGAATACCCTTCGTCCAGTGTTGGCTTTGCAGCTGTCGGAGGTTTAGGAACCATATCCGATCTCTGAAGTGGACAATGAGACATGATGTAGGCGAGCTTGATTAGCAACCAAGCACCTGCGCCTTGTAAAAATGTAATGGAGGGTAAAACTGTTACGAAGGGTAAATTCATTTCTTGGATTATTGCAAGGTCCGCGTAATAGATCCGTAACGGGTTATGGAGTGATCTCCCTTGATAATTATCCTCCTTGAATTATTGGGTGGTTCCGCTTCCGGTAAGCGCTACAGATAAGAACGGGTATTACATTTTCAAAATGCAAAATGTCTTGAATTGTTCTTCAAACCCTTTGCTGTAGGTACTCATTGTATCATCTACTAAAGATGATTAAAATGCGTTCCCATTATGTATGTTTAAGATTTGAAATAATAATTTTAGAATTGTTTACCCTGCTTATCAGCTGCTATGTAGTTATATATCCAAAATAATTATCCAATATCATTCATTGCTGATGATAGGCCTAATAATTCAAACTTTCCCAAACATGACCTGGTTTCGACGACCTTGAATTTTGTTCGGAAAATATCGAGAGAAAGGGAAAACTTGTTGATAATGGGTAATTTCTATCCCTCCTTTGATAGTTTAGATACAATTTACACATTTTCTGCCTTATTTCGTCACCTGAATCAGTTTTACTTTTTGAGTAGCCTAAAAGGTGGTCGTTTGGGAAAGGGTTAACTTTTCAACGTTTTTTTTTTTAATTT
This sequence comes from Fragum sueziense, assembly GCA_963680895.1. Classification (NCBI taxonomy): domain Eukaryota; kingdom Metazoa; phylum Mollusca; class Bivalvia; order Cardiida; family Cardiidae; genus Fragum; species Fragum sueziense. Next base: position 18,933,144 of record OY804600.1, on the reverse strand, counting down.
CGTTTAGCATGGGTTTGCAATCTCATTTTAACATGTTATTTTTGAGCAGTCTAAAAGGCTGTCGTTTGGGAAAGGGTTAACTTTCAACAGGGTTTTATTTTTCTTTTTATTTGTTTGGCACGGGTTTTCAAACTCAGTTAAACATACTTAAATTAAGCAAAGGTGTTTGATAAATCGTAAAATTATGTAATTAAGGGTGCAAGTTTGAATTTTGTCGTGTCTATAAATTTATCATTCGGGTCTGTCAATCTTTTGTCTATTATGATAAGTCCCTTTATTATACAGTAACTTGCGATTTATCTTGCGGAGATCAATTAAAGGACTAACTGATTGGTGTGATATACACTTAAGGTCCATGGTGATTTACATTCAAATTCCCTTCTGTCGGTAGACAATTAATTGTTAATCCTTTTCCAAACAATAAAACTTAAGTTTGTCATACTAGGTGGTCAGTAACTATGCCAAAGGAGGGGTGGAGATTTAAAAGCTTTTTGAGAGAAAACTATGCATTCCCTTTTCTCAAAATGTACGAAAATGTTTTGTATTAATTCATATTTAATAATTAAAGTGCGTTTTAGATGTGTATTATTTTGATTTTTTTCACGGTAATGAGACTTTTTTTCATATTGACCGCTTGTAAAGAGTGACTTGGATAAACAAACTCCAAAATTAATGTTGAATATTACAACACTTTTCACGTTTTCAATCGGCAGCACGAAACTCCATAATCTACCCAAATCTACCCAAATCTACCCAAATCTAACCCAAATCTACCCAAATCTTACATAAATCTACCCAAATCTAACCCAAATCTACCCAAATCTACCCAAATCTAATGAGACTATTTCAAATGTATTCCCGAAATTTATATGATCGTATGTTCTGTATTTGTGGAAAATTTTCCGCATTTAATTAAATTATTTTGGAATTAGATCTAGATCTATTATAGTTCTAGAATTGTCCTGAGCAAAGTAGGAATTCTTACTTTGTCTGTCATTTTTTTTTATTTTGCAATAAAAAATCTACACTGCAGTGTATTGATCAATCGCATTTTTGTTGTATTAGATCTACGTTCATTTCTATCCCTTGGTCGGTCGTTGTTTCTTGCCGAGGTTTTCCTTTGTGAAGAGTCTAACCACAATTCCAATGCTATTCTAGGCCTATTGCTTAAACTTTTCTGTCTTTGAACAACAAAATAGACATAGATGAAGATAAGATTTATGTACAATATATAACGAAGACAATATTGAGGCAAAATATGAAAATGCCGGTTATCAGCATTTTGTCTCTTGTCTCAAATTTTGTCTTTTTTTGTTGTTGTTATTGTTTTCTGTAAGGCACATAAAACTGGGCTCATTTGGGGAAAAGGTTAAATTATTCTGACAATCATCGGATTAACTGTTGTAACGATGATATCACAAACTTCTCAACCTGGATTAGAGTAATTTGTCACATCTTTTATAATTTACACCAATACGTGGACCCAAGGTTGCGCTTCCCTCGAATTTGAGAATTTGTGTTTTCTTGCGCCAAGGCAGTCGGCCACCCAGAAAACACAGAGAAAAAATCAGGATCCGTGCATGGCACATAATAGATCTGGGGCCACCATGCGGAAATATGTCCTTAACACTCTGACCTGTCACGCTTAAAGAGACTTTAGCGAATATCTAAAAATCAAAATGTTGAGAAACTGATCACGTTTTGCTTTAACACCGACGATATTATTGTTAAGAAACTTTTGTTTTCCTTTTTTTCTGTAACTAAAAACTGAAATATATCGAAGAGTTTGCTTGATTTGGGTAAGATATGGGTAGATTTGGGTTAGATTTGGGTAGATTTGGGTAGATTTGGGTAAGATTTGGGTAGATTTGGGTAGATTTGGGTAGATTTGGGTAGATTTGGGAATTTCGTGCCGCCCTTTTCAATGACACCAATGCAGAATCATCAATAAAGTAAAAATAATCCAACTAAAATAAAATATTGAAAATACCATATTTCTACAATTTGCGAAACAAAATAAAAACTCGACCATTATATTCGGAAATCATGGAAATTTGCGTCGAGCTTGGCAGGGACTGTTAGGGCTTTCAACAGGCCGATTTTTAACCTGGATTAAACATATCAATTGGATGAAATCAAAGCCGAAACTTATTCTGGTATAATCAGTAGTAACTGAACAATCAAATGGTAAACGACGATTTCGCTAAATGTGCGTTTGTAAAGAAAATAATCGTATTTTGCGTGCGAAGCGATGAATTTTACTCTTTAGCGTCTCAACAAAAATAGACCGGAACTACCCAGTTGTTTTCAAGGGAGATAAATTCCATTAAATCAAGGGCAATTTCAGGATAACTCTTGGATCTCGGTAGCGGTCCATTACTCCGAAATCACATAATTTTACAAATATTTAAATACATATATATAAGATTCCCGTGTAAGAAATGAACCTAGTGTAATAACTACATTTGTTCGTAAGTATTTTGAGTTAGGCATATTGGTGGCTATCTTTCACATGCAAAGCAAATGTACAAACGTGACTGTTTTAGTATATGTATCTGATCTGAAAAAACGCCCCTTAAGGCTTTTGATCCCAACACAGATCCGGATCAGCCTGTGCATACGCACAGTCTGATCAGGATCCATGCTGCTCTCTAATAGCTTCTTTGTGACATGTAGTAACTTAAAGAGAGCAGCATTGGTGCATATTGGACTCCATTTGACAACAGGCTGATCTTCAAACTCAATTTTGAAAAATGCTATAAGGGACGTTTTTCCAGATCCCAGATCATTTCAATATTACCATTTCACCCTTATAGATGTCCTGTGTCCATCTGAGTGGCTGCTGTTTAACATCGATGGTTTCACTTCTCAGATGTCCTTTGTCCACAACAATGATGTCTGTCTCGAGCCTTGTTGGTCCGTTATGTCCAGTCATGCCAGCTGATTGGATCAACTCTAATGCCTGCATACAATATAAATTGTTATAAATAAAAATATGAAGAAGTGGTGGAGTGTTAGAATTAAGACGCGTTCCCATCGCCGACCGAATAAAGTCGTGTAAGTCGTGTAAATACATTTGATCGAGTTCAATCGGGTTTGATCGGGGAATTTAGGCGATCGAGTTGATTGAGTTGATTTGGTCGGCAATGGGAACGCGGCTTAAAGGCGCGTTCCCATTGCCGACCAAATCAACTCGATCTAGCTCGATCAAGCGATCGAGTACAGATCGAGCTTGGTCGGCAAGAGTGATCGGGACGATCGAGTGTGGTCGACAAAAATGATCGTGAATTAATTGACAAGAAATAAAGAAGATGTCGTGTAAATACATTTGATCGAGTTCAATCGGGTTTGATCGGGGAATTTAGGCGATCGAGTTGATCAAGTTGATTTGGTCGGCAATGGGAATGCGGCTTTACCTATGCTTTGTGTGGCTAGTGTGGCTAGAGGTTTAGTTTTCAAGATGCTCTCTATTCAGACGAAAAACGTTTGTGGTAACTTATTTCGCAATCCATGTACAAAAAATACGTTTGCATGTAAACTAAAAAACATGACATTTTTGTGGATAACACGTGTATAATGTTTTGTCAAGTACCTACCTTCTGCACCTTGTCCTTCAGGTCATATTGTAAGGCATGGTCATTCATTATAGGTACATATACAAGGGCGGATCTAGGGGTGGGGTCAGGGGGTCATGACCCCCCTGGAATTGGCTGAAAATTGAATTTTGACTATATAACTTCTTATCAAAAGCGAACATTTGGGCTTTGACCCCCCTGGAAAAAAGTTCTGGATCCGCCTTTGCATATATGCCCTGTTTCAATCTATGCACACAATAAATATGTTTTAACTAAGTAAACCGACATTTTTTGTGCAAAATATAATGGTTCGGCAAGTACACACCTTCTGCACCTTGCCGTTGAAGTCATCTTGTAACACCTGGTCATTTGTTCTAGGTACGTATCCCATGTTAAGCTGGTCTTGGTGCTGGAATGACTTTGTACCAGAGAACGCCTGTGATTGGTAGCGGCTCATGTTAGCTGTAGCATCCACCCACTGTGGGTCTTTGTAACCTGTGGTCACATCGTGGATATGTGGAAGCCTCGTCTTGTGCCATGGGGTTTCAATGTCATAGATCCGAGCCTCTTTTAATGGTTGTCTGGGGCCTTGTGTGCAATATTGAAGAATAAAGAATGAAGGCAACATAGTACATGCATTTTGATAAATTTTCCCATGACGACTTCTTTATATAAATGCATCACGATGCATCTCGATGCATCACGATGACAAGGTCAAATATATACTTAAATGCACGATTGTAAAATATGAAACATCTATCAAGCTGAAGCTTATATCCATGTTGGTGTTTATTTTTTTTTCTAAATAACCTTTTCAAGCAATGCAAAATATGTATGTTTTGGTCAATCCAAGCGGAACATAGAAATACTAGTTCATTTACATGTAGTTGTAGGCTGGTCATGGATAGTCCGTCTCACTTTAACATCTAGCTGTTTGTTCTTCCTCAACATGAAAGGGGTTTCACTATAGATACATATCGTTGCTTTTCAACAAAAACTCGTAACTGCAGCTTGTTTTAAGCTGCAGTTACGAGGTTTTTGTTGAAAAAGAACGATATATAATATCAGAATGTTATCATACCTTTAAGTTTAAGCCTTTCCTTGTGCCAATCTTTGTCCGGACTTTCTGGCAGGATGACACTTCGAGCCATGGATCTCATGGCTAGTTTGGCCTTATTAGCTTCTTGCATGGCCGCCACATTTCGGCCTACTAAGACTGGCGGCAGTTTGACTCTATTGTCAGGGACTGCAAGGGTTTCTCTCGCTTTCAACTTGGGTCGGCAAGGCTTTTGACTACTCTCTGCAATTGGTAAAATTATATTTATATAAATAAACATAGATTTCGCCATTTTAAAAGTTATAGCAAATTACTTGCACTTTATAAGTGTCAGCACTAAACATGGTAAATAGAATATAAATATAGATCACGCCATTCTAAAAGTCATAGCAAAGAACTTGCACATTAAAAGTGTCAGCAGTAAATAGAATATAATATTGACAAAGTAGTTATATTGTTCTCGCTGCTAGATCTTCCACGATTAATGACAAAATAAGATTGTTAATTAATTTATTACAATAATTAGTAATAATGACAATAATCAAATTTAGCGCTTGAATAAGCGAACCATCAAACACGAAATGATATTTGATTACATCATGCAAAATGAAATGATAGACCATTCAAGAGAATGTACAAGCACCACGACTATCCCACAAAGTGACAAACACGACTTTTTAAGAGTATACTCTCACGATGGATAATCACGAGATACAATATTTTCAGAAAATCTTCAATAATTTTGTAAATACTGGACCGATTTGAATTCGGTTTGAAGCAGAGAATGTTGACAGACGTCACGCACTAGATGTACGTGGTTGATTTTTGAAAAAAAAAATCAACTGATAAAAAAGTTATTGAAGATAAACCAAAATTTTGGTTTATCTTCAATAACTTTTTTTCAGTTGATTTTTTAAAAATCAAACCCGTCCAGCTTATTCCTGGCATTTTCCCACCTTCTCTGCTTCAAACCGAATTTAAATTGGTCAAGTATTAAAAAACGATATTGAAGATTATCGGAAATTCTGAGTCACGTGATTATACACCGTGACTCAATAGCATCAGAGATTAGTACACACGGAACAACATTACCAATGTAAAACAACTACTTACCATTAAGATAGTCGAAGTCATAAATGTCGTCACCTTCAAATAGATTGTTTCTGGAATAATAACGATGTAAACTATATATGAGGTGGTTTAAAGATAAAAACTTCTACTGGTCAACGTCAATATGATTACATATAGTACATACATGTATATTCTACCAACTGGAGATCGCATTCTCTTTTTTTAATTCCATTCTTTTTCATGTGAATCAAAGACCATGTTTGTCATTCTATAATAACTTTACAATCACACAAAATACCAAGCAAATTTCCGATCGAACCCTGATACAGGAAAATTTTTGGGTCAGACCACTGGGTCATCTGCCCTTTTTTGTTCAGAGATGGCCTATTAAATTTCAAGCCATGAGCTGGCATTTAGCCTACGACAAAGTTATAAAATATGTCAGGGCTTATAAATAGGACTACCCATGAGCCAACTTCACCCTCATACATGTACATGTACGTTCTGTGGTGCCGAAATTCATACATTGTCCTTTCCAAATATAGAATGAAACTCTTGCAATCCTTTGGAGGCCGATGTCATTCAAACACTAAATATAACTTTCATTGGATGGCAAATGAAATCAAAGTACTGAAAGTACTGTTATAGAGTATATTTTACGCATCTTAAAATCATCAAACTGTGACAATATTGCATGGTTACATAATTGGGAATATTCTGTGGAATCTTTGTGCAAATCCATCCATGAATGTAGGTGGAGTTGTATTTACAAGACATTTTGATTTAACAGCAAAATTTTAGACAGGTCAAAATTCAAAGACGTTGCAGACGACGATTCAAAGGGAATGCAATTTTACATGTTTCTGTCTTTTTATATAGAAAACATTGTCACGAGCAATTTCTTTAATATATTCCACATCGTTTTCCGAAGCCATTTTCCTTTGGGTAGTCAAAAGGAATCACTATAATTTTATAATGGGTGAAATAAAGGCAAACCGAAACATTACTTGATACAAAAAGCTCCATAACGAGGAAGTCTTCGTTAAAGTGACATTTCAGAATTTTTTGTCATGAATATTACTTTTATTTTTATCTGAAAGAGCATACTTCCTTATGAAAATTCTGAAAATTTCAAGCCAAAATATTGCACCGTTTACGAGAAATTTATATTTTTGTGTTAAAATTGAACAAATTGTTGTGGACAACAGTTCGGATTTATATGCAATTTATCGATTATGTGTCAACTTTAAATGCGTGTATCTCGCATACTGGCAACAACTTAAAAAAAACTAATAGTATTTATACTCATTAGAATATCCAATCTTGGCATCAAGACATACTTTAAAAAAATGAAATCGGAATGAAATGTCCCTTTAAAGTTTCATGCAAATTTAACCATAAATGGAGGAATGTGTTAACAATTGACAATAAATTGATTTTTCTGTAATGCGTCATAATATCACCAAACCGCAAAAATATGCGGATGGTCATATGATAAAAAAAAAACTTTCTGTGAAAGTTTAACCCTTTCCCAAAATGACAATTTTTAAGCTGATTCAATTCAAAATGTGATGCAGACGACAAAATGTTATAACAGTTGAGAATTGTGTACAATATAGAAAAGGAAATATAGAGGCAGAAGGAGCAAATGCAGACTATCAGCATTTTCTTCTTTTGCCTCAATGTTTTCCAAAGCTTTCTCATATAGACACGTCAACGTGATGTTTTGTTTTAGAGAGGGACAATTCAAATTCATCCATTCGTAAATGTATGAGAAGTTGTGCTAATAAAGAAATTTACTCTAATGCCGCCATTATCCGTGAATAAACAAACTGTCACCAAAGAGGATAAGTTTTACAATAAACTCAGATAGACACGTCATACACTCTATTTTGCTAGCAGAAGTAATTTTCTGTCCATGGAGTGTGATTCTATTTTTGAACCGTTTGTATTGCCCAAAATTTAGGCCTGGTGACTCATGAGCCAATTGTGAATGTCAAATTACTACATCAATCTCTTTCTTTTTAAGACTCGTTTACTTGAAATGTTTGCATATATCATACACACCACATATTTCATATAATAGCATGTCTGATTGTAGACTATCTTAATGGTTATTTAGATATTGATTGCCTTTCTAGGGGGAACTATATAGTTCCTAAGTTGTGTGTTTTGCAAGGTGCATTGGGAGGAGACAACAAATGAGGGCTATGCTCTACAAAAACCTGTGCAAAACGGCCCAGTTTTTTATACTGGTTGGTCATTGGTCCGCAAACAAAACTTTCGAAATCGATCACTGTGATGGGATGAAGTTAAAACCATTACCAGACGACAAAATTGTAGACTGGTCCAAATTCAAAGATGTTACAGACAATGATTTGAAGTGACTGTCCAAATTTTATGTTTTAAGGCTATCTTATATAGTTATATATCGTCTTTCTGTTTAGAAAACACTGTATGAGATGAAGAAATCGTTTCTCAAGAGCAATTTCTTCATTTACACAATGTTATTTTTTAATGCCGTTATCTGTTTGGGTGTCAAAAAGCGTTATTGTTTTGGAATAGGCAAAGGATTGCTTACAATGTATAGATTCAAACCATTCGATCTCTCAAGATCCTGCTCGTCATTTGATAAAGAAACCCTAAATCCATTACCAAACGACAAAATTTAAAGGCGGTCCAAATTCAAAGATTCTACAGACGACAATTTCAAGTGAATATAATTTTCAATTTTTAGCTCTGTTTGGATGGAAAAACATCATGACCATAATTTTGTGGGGAGACAAATAGAGTGACTGTGCGGTAGGCCTAATGGGTTAATATTAAAAAAGAACAATTCCACTAAGAATTTATCTTACATGGGCCTTATTGCGGTTAAGCCGATTACCAAACGTAAAAAAATATACTATTTCAAATTTATAGATGTTGCATACGGCAATTTAAATTGAATGTAATTCTGGGAGTTAAACATTGTAACAAGCCATTTCTTCATTTTCCACAATGTTTTCATATTTCGGGGGTCAAAAGGCGGCATTATGTGGGGATGGTTAAAAACGTCATGCAAACAATCGCTATATGATTGACTGTAAATAAACATAATACTCACTTCGACATTTTTTGCTAAATTGTGCTTTCTTGGAATGCTACTTTACTGTACAATACAAGCGACGTAAATGACGTTGTTACGTTTGTTGCTGCTATGCAAAAGTGACGTTGTTACGCTAAACGACGTTAACGACGTTAAACGGATGGTACGCCTGCTCTGATTGGATACTTTCGTTACTGAGATTTAAAAGGGCATACGGCGTCTATAAACGTACAGTTTGATTGGTTTTTATTCAGATTTTTTTTATTCATTTATCAACTAAATATTGCAAAGTATTTCTTGTCTATTCAAATTCGCCTTCACTTCACTTAAAAATCAATATTGATCTGATTTTCTTTTATCAATTGATAAGCATACATTTTAATGCAACGAAAACAAATTTTCCATAAAAACAGCCTCACAATTGTTTTCAGTTTGAGTTTATTGAGGTTTTACGCCGTTTTCAACTGACAAGGTCATATCGCGGCGGCTGGAGCACCTACCCATGGATTTCTGTTGTTTCTCAACCAGTACTACAACAACACCCTTGCCGAGCCTCCTGCTGCTCGCCCACTTTGGTTAACGATTTCAAAACCATTGGTGGGTGACATTTTGTCAGAAAAGGTATCAGCCGCGGCCGGGTATCGAACCCGGAACCTCTCGAATGAGAGGTAGATGCGCTACCAACTGCGCTAAGGATACTGCCTGCGCTAAGGTCACGGCCCCAAAATTGTTTTATTCAATAGAAAACATCCTACACTATGATATGCCGCCATATGATAAAGATACTAACCATATTTAATTTTCTGTATTATTAAGTCATGGCGATTTTACTGGTTACCCAGTTTTGAATTCGGTGAATAAAAGGTAGGTTTGAAAAAAGAGTAAATTTTCATGGAAAGCTACCGCTTTCAGAATGCTAGATCACATATTTTCCAACACTAGGATAGTTCAGGCCCCGATTTCTCGAAAAAAAACTTAAGTATATACTCATGAGAACATGCTCAACTTTAATCGAATACTCTCCAACGTTGAGGGGTATTCGATTGAAGTTCACGTGGATTTCGTGCGATTTGAGCACGGTGCTCAAATTTGAGCATGAGAACGTACTTAAGTTTTTTTAGAGAAACCAGGGCCAGGTACGCAAAAATGCATGATAGCATTTTTCACCTCAGATGGTTCCGATCAGTCAAAATTTCGGGGTCTGGCTCACGGACTATTACTATCTGACACCCGTTAAGGGTCATCTTCTATGACCTCCTTGAAAAATCGAATAAATGTTTAACCAAATTATGGAACAACTAAAACGGTTACCGTAAACTACCCCTTGATTGCATTTTGACATTTTAGTGCAAGATCTCGTGCTTGCATGTGTTTGTCATTGGAAAAAAACATATACAACAAGAGATTGTATTGGCAAAGTTCAAATAAATAAATTTTGGGTTTCCTAGTGTCATGGAAGATGGCCTCTACATGGTGTTTGTCAGATGTTAACTGTATGAAATAAAATGAAATATCAGGTTTTATTCAGATTGACTTAACAAAACGACAATATTTTTGGCTATTCCAAATTCAAAGCTTTTGCAGACGACAATTTCATGGGAATGAAATTTAAAATCTTTTGGATTTTTTTGGTTGAAAACATTATGGGAAATTAAGAAATTGCTTGTCACAAGCAATTTCTTCATTTTCTACAATGTTTTCCATAGACCTTTGCATTCTTAAGGGGGGGGGTCAAAAAGAGCCACTGTGTTGTAATGGGTTAAATGACGATTAAGTATAGAATGATTTTCACTGTCACTTCTGGCCCGATGGTACTGGGCTAACGGTGTTAGCAGTAACTTCATGCGTCCTTTGTTGAATTTGACTGAAGTAAGAGTCTAGCAAATGTTCTTGAATTACAAGCAACTCAATAAAGCTTTGCCCAAACTACCTACAATAGTTCATCTATAAGAAGTTTTTGGTGTGTCTTGGTTTATTATACTTTCCTGGCCGATTCGACCTATATCTATTGGAAGATATTTCATGCTATCTGGATAAGGGTAAATATCTCTACACTAAGTTGTATAAATACACGCGTCAATACTGATAAGATTGGACAAAAGAGATTACGTGCTAACGTGAACAGGAACAATAGGCCTATACTATATAGTAATAAGGTAACTTTTTATGAAGTAAAAATTATTTCTATGAAATAAAAATTATTCAAAACAAAGTAGGCATATGCATTAATTTTACCTTTATCATAAAGCCATGTCTCTGGTATAACTAAGCCAAACGCTTGCGAGCATAGATCTACCTGTATTCTATTATTCATTTTGATTAATTTTCGAAGATTAACAGAAATGCCAAACGGCCATAGTTTGTTAGGTTAACTTTCATACCAAAATGAGATACATCAATTTTCAAAAGAGTATAATGAAACAGGGATTTGTCTATTTATATAAAACAATGATATGTACAATCTGTATTAGTGCACAAGGTATAAGCCAGGTTAATGTTTTTGAAAGGTATGTCAAACCCCTCGGTCAATGTCGTAATATCGAGATCATGATCGAAAATGAATAGTCTTGTTAGGATTCTTTCATTAATATCTTTATTTCCTCCATATTGTTATATGAAGATTTACAGAAACATGAATCAACATAGCGAAAGAAGAATAAGAAAAAAGCACATATTATAACAAAGTTACTGAATAGTAAATACGCTATGATGTGCACTATTATACAAAATATGTTTTGGAAAGCATATGCTCTCTTTTGTCGTTACCTTCTAATGTACTTTGCAAACGACACAACTTCGGAACAATACTCTTGGAAAATAGTTCCTCCAAAAGAAGATAAAAAGATCTAAATAACAATTAGAATAGTCTACAACCAGACATGTCATTTTATCAAACATATGGCATGTATGACCTATGCACACAGTTTATTAATTTATTTATTTATCAATTTATTTTGAAAAGTAGGTCAAACTCCAAGGTCAAGGTCACATCATCGCCAAATGTCACTGTCTTCAAAACGAAATGTCTGAGCAATATCTAAAAGTGTATGCAGTTTATATATTAAGGTAGCTTGTAGGTATGCTTCAGGAGATATGTAAAACAAAAAAGTTAAAGTTAAAAATGACAAAGGGCAATCCGGGATTTGCATGGGTATATAAATCCGGAGATCATTTTGTCCCCCTTGACCTCTAAGTTAGAGACCAAGTCTCCAATTATGTGGGTCAAATTTTATAAATGCCTGAGGACTCTGAAAGTCTGCAAGAAATTGGATTTTAAATTTTGCGCAATTATTGGCCCTCGGTATATTTTTGAAGGTTAATTTCTTTTGAAATTGTGACAAAAATGCACATTTTGTGTGTATACTGAAACCCTGTGTAATTACTAAATAACAAGGTTGGCAGAGTTACGGGTCTTTCTCATGGCATTTCTCCTCGATGTGATCAATAAGAGTGAAGTTCAATATAAAGTTCAGGATATATTGTCCGGATATAAGTTTAAATAACAAGGACTAATGACTCTTAAAGTAAGGGTGCCTGAGTTATAGTTCTTGTTAATGTCAGCTTTTCTTGAATGGGATTTATGAAGTTGACGTTTGAAGTTCGGGAAGTGTCATTTGTTAAACCGGAACCTCTGGACCCTTTCGAATGTTTGTAAATCTAAAACTCAAAAATAACGAAATGGTCCATAAGTTACGTTTTTGCCATTAGCAATTTTCCTCAATGTGATCTGTAAGTGTATGAATTTTTAAGGTGCTCACATATACTGTTTAGGAAATATTGTCGAGACAAAACCACTCAAATGCAAGCAGACACTGCCCACACACGCACACAAGCACGAACACTCAAGGGCAAGTTTAAAACAAGAGGACCACGATGGTCCTATATCGCTCACCTGAACCAAAATGAGCCACAATTTTGTTCGGTTCAATTAATATTTACGACTGAAAATGAACTTATGGTCAATAACTTTGTGAAAATCAAACTCATCCGAGATCTTATGCTGCCCAACATTGTGTCCAGGTTTTGTCTTGATTTATAATTATAAAATTTAGAGTGTAAACAAGGTCGAAAACAGCCGAAAAAGGCAATTTTGTCAAAATCAAGGGCAAGTAACTCTCGACTTTCTGATCAGATCAGACTGAAAATCTAAAAGATCAAATATCTTATAATCCCCAACATTGTGTCCAAGTTTTGTCTTGATTGATTCATAATTGTAGATTCTAGAGTGTAAATGAGGTCAAAAACAGCTGAAAATGGCAATTTTGTCAAATTCAAGGGCACATAACTCTCAACTATCTGAAAAAGATCAGACTGAAAATCAAACTCATTTAAGATCTTATGGTCCTAAACATTGTGTTCAAGTTTTGTCTTGATTGATTCATAATTGTAGATTCTAGTGTGTAAACAAGGTGGAAAACAGCCGAAAAAGGTAATTTTGTCAAATTCAAGGGCACATAACTCTTTACTTTCTAAACAGATCAGACTGAAAATCAAAGATCATAGGGTTCCAAACATTGTGTCCAAGTTTTGTCTTGATTGATTCATAATTGTAGAATCTAGAGGGTAAGCAAGGTCGAAAACAGCCGAAAATGGCAATTTTGTCAAATTCAAGGGCACATAACTCTTGTCTTTCTGATCAGATCAGGCTGAAAATCGAACTCGTCCGAGACCTTATGGTCTCAAACATTATGTCCAAGTTTTGTCTTGATTGATTAATATTTGTAGATGCTAGAGTGTTAACAAATTTATAAAGTAGCTATTTTTGACGTTCAAGGGCACATAACTCCTGACTTCCTGGTCCGATCTGACCCAAAATAGAACTCATCTGAGAACTTATGGTATATGACTATATGGCAATGTGTAGATTATGCACATCATTTTATTTTTGTTTTTAGACTAAAATTGTTGTTGCTATGGTTACGGAAATAGTGAAAATATGGCAAAAAATATTGGATCCTGCGATAAGTTAATAAGTAAGCAAGCTAATTTGATGAGACTTGGTATATGACTAGATGGCAATGTGTAGATTATGCACATCATTTTATCTTTGTTCTTTGACGAAAAGTGCGGTTGCTATGGTAACGGAAATAGTGAAAATATGGCAAAAAATGGATCCTACAATAACTTAATAACTAAGCAAGCTAAACATTTAGATTACCGTTGTTCTTATTTTATAAAATTACACTTGCTATGGTAGCAATTACAAATCATTGATCTTTTAGTAACTTTATTCAAGTCATTTGAATTATATTTCTGAAATTTTGGGCATAACATTTCATATGTTTGTCAATTATTTTGATGACTTGTTCATCTTAATCTATTATTGATTACCATATTGAGTCAATGTGAAGCCGGTAGGGGACTTTATGTGTTGCATACAACACCAGATACTTGTCTTCACTGGTTTAGGATGTGAAGCCTGTTTTTATACAATAACCATCTGAATTTGATGTCAGGAGTGAAACACTTTTATTTTTTAGAATGTGTTCTAATTTTTGTCTATTCAGCCAGAAATCTACCACTCAATTTTCTTTACGAAGCCATCAACCTTGTGGGCATTCTGCACTATACTATTTAGTGATTCGTGGATTACAATTTCTTATGTTGTGCAATATAATTATATGCTGTCAGGAGTGAAACGCTTTTTTGTTGTCATTTTGTAAGATTGTGCACACAGTATTAGCTAAAAGTTCGTGAGCATGAATTTTAGATATAATTTGGGCACTGCTTAACTATTTAGAATAGTTTTTAGCCATCCTAATTAAGAAATATGGATGATATTCTGTAAAAATAGCTGTTATTCTTAAAATTTAAATGTCACACTTTGGTCACATTTTTTTAAACCTGTCCTCAAGCAAAATGGTACTAGCTATCCGTATGTAAAACTCTACGCATGGCGGCGGGCTCAACAAATCAAAAGACGTTTTTTTATTTATATGACAAATATTTCATTTACGCATACAATTCCATTTATATTTTCAGAATGGCAAGCGCTGATACCTCTAACAAATTACCCAACTGCGACCCATGCATGTTTACAAATGAAGCCAATACTGCAATCTCGTTTTGTATAGAATGTACAGAATATCTATGCTTAAACTGCCTAACACACCATAGAAAAATCAAATCATCTCGCCATCATAAGGTATTGCACGAAGATGAAATGCCTGCTCACAAAAAACACTATGAACAGTTGCAAACGTTGACGAAATGTCCCAAGCATCCGACAAGAAACATTGTGTATAAATGTGAAAACCATAACACAATCATATGTGCTAAATGTGTCACAGAATCACATCCAACGTGTAAGGAGGTAATCGATATAACTAATGAGAAGTATTTGGAAAAGTCAGTCACGACTTTAAATGAACGTCTGCAATCTATTAAAGCTCTAGACTCCCGAAATCACGTAGAAACAATAAAAAGGAACATCTCAACAATGAAGACCGACAGAGACAAGATAGTTAAGAGAAGACGTGAACTTATCTCTTTGCTCGTGCAATATACACATCGACTGGAAAAGGCATTGCCAAATATTGATCACGAATATGAAAAGAATATTGAAATTCTCAGTAAAAACTTGGATGATGCCGAAAAGATTGAGTACGAATTAAGTGATACAGAGGACTTTATTGAAGTAGTATTGAAGCACGGAAGTGCTTTTGAACAACATATCTTTGCTGTGACAGCAGAAAACTTAACGACGTGTAACAGGTTGAATAATCAAAGGGAATGGATGCAGTTAACAGACGAATTGAATCCAAAAATAGAATGTACATTGAGAACGTTATTTGAAAATACGATCAGAGTATCTACCAAAAAAGTCACAAAAAGGGACACCAGAGTGTCTGATACTGAAAAGTCCAGTGACTCCACAGATGAGAACTTCAACCACAAAAAACAAAACACAAAACTTAATTCGAGACTTAACGATAAAGCTACGAATACAGAAACCGTACAAATCATTAATGCGTCTACGAATACATATCGTGTCAAAACTAAAACAAAAGAGACAAGCATTCAGCCAGTACAAACAAAAAATAATTCAACCAATACAGATCAGATTGCTTTGACATTAAAGGAAAAGAATAATATTTCTGGAATAGGCTCTGTAGAAACGAAAAATCAATCGACCAATACAGATCAGATTGCGTCGACGTTAAAGGAAAAGAAAATCACCTCTGGAATAGGCTATGTAGAGCAGATTCCCAATCAACAGGCTAGAAGACCAGTCCTTGACAATGTATTTCCTCTGCAAATGCCGAACGACCCTAGTTGGCCGCCTCCGCAATTACCACCTCAGTATGTTCAGGGACCCACACTTCCGATAAGCAATAGACCGGTTCAATATGAACCAAACGGTCGATTTTCCGATACCAGACCAGCTTTACCACCGTTCGTACCAAACTTTCCTTTCTTTATGCCGCAGCAACCGCCTGGTTCGTATCAATACGATCCTTCTTTACCAAGATAATGAAAAATGGGTGGACAATGATTGAATTATAACTATGGACAGTACTGATAATTGTATTACTTGATTGTCTAAAATTTATTAATGTACATGTAATTCTAAGTATTCATGTTAAGTCACAATTCGGAGATACAGACAGACCGACTGACAGACATGAGTAGCGCAACGGTAGTTTTTCTCCCGTATTACTTTGACATTTAGAAAGGACATTGGCAGAGAATGACGCATCGATAAGGTGTACCAAATGTGAGCTTAAAAGATTTAAAACCCTTTCCCAAACAAGACCAAATTTTGAAGTTTCCATTAAAATACCGGAGAAAATATTAATGAAAAAGAAGAAAATTCTAGTAACCAGTACAAATGTATTTTATGAAATTATTTTTCTTCCTCAATATTTTCTGTGATATATACTCAGCAAAAGAGCTAACGCATCACTTTTTTAAAATTGCATAACTTCTTTGTTGTCAAAGATTTAGATTTATAATTTGGCATATGTTTATCCCACAAGTTTCTGCACTCATCCATAAGACTATTTCCAAGTTTTCTTTCTTATGTGACCGCGTCATATGAAAAGGGGACTAAAACAGTTTTTCGGCTCGTTTAACTAGCAATCCTTGTCAATCATTTTTGTTTGAAATGATTTGGAAAGCTAGATTATAGTTGGATTGAAATCTGAAAAAAATAATTCCTTATCTAGCGTAACAAGGGCTGTTAAAAGAAAAGGTCAATTTTTCAAGGCCATAGTCAAAATGTCAAATTGTATGGTCTTAGGTGAAAGGTCTTGGTAGGACCTGTCTATGTGTGAAATATCAAGACTGCATCTTATACAGTTCATAAGATATAGGCCGATACGTTTTTGTCTACTTAACCGACGTCGCCGTCGACGCCAACAATGACACCAACGACACTAGTGATGTAACAATGTAACATTACCTCTGCGGGAATAAATTACGGGTCCACAAAAGTGTTAAAACCGTCGGGGTTTTTTTAAGGAAGGGTAATTTTTCTACACATGAACTCTTTCAGCCAATACAAAGGTTTGAAAGTTATGTGTGAATTTACCATTTTAATCAAATTTCAGACTTTATGAATTTAAGTCTTAAGGGTGTCCTAATTAAAAGTTAAATATTTCAAAATAGACCGTAGCATTTACTATGAAATTTCATAGGCTTTTTATCAAATGGTGGTAGTCGGCATGTGCAAATTTTGAACTTATTCTTTAGATTTGTTAAAAAAATATTAACGCAGATGTGAGTGATGCGTTAGCAGTTTTGCCGAGTATACATGTATATACCAATACTTTCTTTCTGGTAATTATTTGTCTGTAATTCCGAATTGTGACTTAACGTTGATTCTTAATTAGCATTTTCTGGGGGCATATTTATTAGTGTTTCACAAACACATAAACACTTCTTGTGTTGTCTACATCAGTGGGGTCTCCCATCCATTCAAAATATATTTTAGTACCAGTTGAATAATATCTAGTTTTATCCCCTTCATAAACAAGACCTGGTTTTGTTGTCCCTAATAGACAATGCTTTGGAAACCATTTAGACAAAAGAGAAAAGGCTGAGGATCGCCATCTCCTTTTGTCTCAATATTTCCCATGCTATAATGTACACCAAATTTATGTTTAACAACATTTATCTTGTCAGCTGCAGTTGCTCCCAAATTGGATCACCCTTAGTTATGGCTTAAATTTTGTTGTTTATGAAAAGGTTAAAAATTCTTAAACTGAAAGCTTAAGAAAACATTTAGGGTAAAGAAGGAAATGCTTCTAATTATCACTTTCCCTACTACAAGACCATTAAATCAATTACTACATGACCATGCAATCAATTACATATATGTGAGATGAATCTATTTTCGTTTTCGCTGTGCTCGCTAGTAAGGCTTTGCCTTATTTTCATATTGAACTATATTATATCGTATAATTTTCTCTCAATCAGTAAGAAAGTCAAAATTACAACTGAAAAGACATCATACGTTACCTAAGAAACTAGACAAACATCTTTCACATGTTCTTTGGCGATTTTGTGATAGCGCAATTAGGCCTAATATCAAATGCAATAATTAGCTGTGTTTATCTTGGAATGATGTACACTGATGGTGAACTCAGCCAAAGCGAGGGAGGGTTTTCGCTACAACAAGGTATAGATACTTTGCGTTTAAATATGAGTTTATAGATTTTTTTTCTGATGACAATAAATTTGTTCTTAAAATAGACCGGGTTACCGTTATGTATTGACAAACCGTCGCTATTGTTATAAAATCTCGTAACTACGGCTTTATCAAAGCCGTAGTTACGAGATTTTAAAACAACACCGACGGAATACATTGATCGTGAAAAACACCCCTCGCTTTGGCCGAATTCACCACCAGTGATATAGTTTACTCTGAAAACGAAGTGGACGGAGTAAGTCCAATCAAGTATGACATTGGAAACTTTTTCACGTATTGTTCTTTTCCCAAACTTAGACTGCTATAATTTGGAAGCCCCTACTGCTGGCTGCATACTACAAAAATATGTTCGTCAATACACAATTTGTACAACGCATGAAACAGAAATAAAGAGACATAGGGTCGACAAGAAGGTTTTGTTTGATAAAAAAAGTTAAAACAAGAAGTTATGTTCAAAACCAGAGTTACAGATAAAAGGGGATAAAGAAACTCTCAGTCCATTTTGGTATAGGTTGTACTGATATGATATCCACAAGTGCTACGTCACACACATCACAGTTGTATTTAGATAAAACTTAAAAATGATATTGAATATAGGCCTACACAAGTCCTTTTTCGTCGATCCCGTTTATCACGTATACAAATCTTTATTGAGAACACAAAAGATACCACCCGAATAAAAAGGGAACAATAACCTTCATGTCGATGTGAAAGCAATCAGGCATCTTCAGGATTCGGTGTTGAGTGCCTCATCCGTCTTGGAAACCGTTTCTGGTATCTTATTGGCATTGACTAGTAACTTGTCCATGCAAATATTTGTCTATTAATATTTTCAGATGTAGTTCGTCATTTTCTCAACACGAAGCCACTGTTTCTATACGTGGTATATTCTAAAACCACGGAGTTCTTCCTAGAGATTTTAGAGGAATTTTCAAAGAAAGCTTTTGCTCCTTGCTACATGTAGCATGGCGTATTTCCGATACCAGAGTGAAATCATAATGTCCATTAAACAAATCATACTGGACTCCGCAAAATGTAAATAATTGAAAATTGTCACTGTCATCAATTGAAATATCTTCTCATTTGTTTCCTGGTTTTTTCTGGTATTTGCGTATTGACTGATGTGTTGCTCTTCATTTCACCTTTGTCCTTGACCTTGGAAACAAATCCCGCCCCTCTTCTCGCGAGCTCTCCATTCCAGCTCAACTCTGGTACCCGTCTTGTTTGTGACTGTAGGTGAACAACACTATCACTCGGGGAACCGCTCAGACCGGATGTGACGACATTTGCTGATGTGGATTTCGGGACATCTACTTGGGACGCTTCCATAATTGCATTACCACCATCAAATCTAACATTGCCTTTATTTAAAGATTCATGGAACTCGTCAAGTTCCTTAGCCAAGGCAGTGGCCTGCTTGATTTCCTCGTCGTAATTTATTTCATACGGAGTGTTTGGTCTGGGTTTGTAGTATGGTTTGGGATCATTGTGCACGGACACGTCTTGGTTAAGCTCGGTGTTTACGGTGAACCTCACACGTGGTCCACGTCTGTCGAACATGGTGGATTCACTCGTCTGAGTTGTCTGAGTTGTCACGGGCTCGGTCGATGAGAGAGATGCGAGGAGAGACTAGAGAGAAAGACAGAGAGATAGGTAGAGAGAGATGAGAAAGAAGAGTAAAGATAGAGATCGAGATAGAGAAGAGTGTCAAAGAAGAGATTGTAGAAATTATAGAGAAACACATACAATAACAACAGTAAAGGCGTTGTTCAAAGATCAAGATCAAATGATAGAGAAATCGAATGGAATTGAAATATAGCAGACAGAAAGAGATGATATAGAATACAATGATATGAGCCAGGATCTGGAAAAACGTCCCTTAAGGCTTCTGAGCCCAACATAGATCCAGATCAGCCTGCGCATACGCACAGTCTGATCAGGATCCACGTTGTTCTCTAATAGCTTCTTCTTGACCTTGTAGTAACTTAAAGAGAGCATCATGGGTACACATTGGGCTGCATTTGACAACAGGCTGATCTTGAAACTCATTTTTATGCTCCCCGTCCATAAATTTAGAAGGAGTTATGTCAGATAACTCGTTTGCATTAAGCCCCCTTTTACGATGACGCATTGTAATATGGAAAAGCACTTACAATGTACGCATGATCCTAAGTGACTAGGCACTTTCTATGAAAGTTTTATCCAAGTCTTTTTATAAATGTAGGGATTGTGTCAATGTGAATTCTTGCATTAATAAATTTATTAAATCCCCCTTTTCGATGACGCTGTGGGCTATGCAAAAACCTTCGCAACGGAAGTAAGGACATATAGACAGGTAGGCCAACAAGTTTACATCAAGCAAACGATCACGTTAGTAGGCGTTTAAAATCCTTAATAATCTATGAATCGTTTTCTCAGAAAACGTGGAAGAACTAAGGTGTATACTTATTTTTGCCTCTCAGTATATATTAAATATCTTAGAAATACAAATGAGCCAGGATCTGGAAATATCTCTTATAACATTCGAGACAGCCAGGTTCCAAGATCAGACTGTGTCTAGATGCAGTTTAGCCAGCATCTATGGTACTCTTAAATGGTTCCTGTACGAAAAATTACGCCCGTAAATGAGACGGAAGTATAAGGCGGAATCCGTCTCATTTTCCGCTAGTATTTGCTTGTTTAAAGAAATACAAGAATAAGACGGAAACCAAGCGGAAACCAAGCGTAATTTAGAGGCGTAAAATGCTAATTAACCGGAATTTTTAGAGACGGAATATGCAAATGAAGCGGATTTTTTTACAGGCGTAATTGCTAGGAGGCGTAACTAGATAGAATTATGAGGCGGATTCCGCTTGGAATTTTTAAGAAATTACGGACGGAATCCGCCTCATAATTACGCCTCCTAGATATTTACTACATAATATGTGGGTGGGGAATGGTAAAAATGAACATTTGAATTTGTTTAATTTAGTCAAAATAAGACTCATCAATGTTGCCTCACTTGGTCCTACCATTTAGTGAGCCCCTTAATGTCCTAGATTCATCAATATCAATGTTTGAATTCATATCTCAAACATTTACTTTGCAAAAAGTCAGAGAAGCAAAATTCCCTCCAATTTTCTAAACAAGAAGTAGGAAATGGTCATAGACTGGGAGAAAATAGACTGGGATGACTTATTTTCACAAAGTTAATTCTATATCTTAAGAACTATATATCTCAGGCACTATTTGAGATACAGCCATAATATTTCACACATGGATACTTCCTGCCAATACCTTTTATTTGGGACCATGACCTTTGGCCTAGTGACCTTGACCTTGTAGTTTGACCTACTTTTAAAAAAAATTAACCTGGCCTATATCTCATGCACTATTATTGATAGAGCCTTGATATTTCACACATGGATACCTCCTGCCAAGACCTTTCATTTGGAATCATGACCTTGGACCTTGTGAGCTTGACCTTGAAGTTTGACCTACTTTTTTTAACCTGGCAGATATATCATGCTCTTTTACACATACAGCCTTGATATTCCTCACATAGACACCTCCCACCAACACCTTTCACATTTGACCATGACTGTGTGACCTTGACCTTGGCATTTTACCTACTTTTTAGCGAGCCGAGACTTTATGTCCGGGGAGCTAATGCCACAGCCCTAGTGTCGGCGTCAGCGTCGGCGTTACGTCTTCAAAAACTTTAACCTGGTCTATATCTCAGGCACTATTAGAGATACAGCCTTGATACTTCACACATGGATACCTCTTGCCAAAATCTTTCATTTGGGACCACGACCTTTGACCTAGTGACCTTGACCTTGGAGTTTGACCTACTTTTAAAAAACTTTAACCTGGCCTATATCTCATACACTATTACAGATAGAGCTTTGATATTTCACATATGGATACCTCATGTCATGACCTTGACATTGAGACCATGACCTTTGACCTAGTGACCTTGACCTCTGACCCTGAACTCCTTTTTTGTGACAAGCTCTCATATAGGCGAGCTACGTTGTCCGCGGACAACTCTTGTTTAAAACTTTAAACCAGCCTCTATCTCATGTCCTTTTACACATACATTCTTGATATTGCGCACATGGACACCTCCTACCAGGACTGTTCACATTTGACCATGACCTTGGACTTTGTCACCTTGACCTTGGACTTTGACCTACTTTTTAAAAACTTTAATTCGGCCTCTTTCTCGTGTCCTTTTACATGTACAGCCTTGATATCTCACACATGGACACCTCCTACCATGACCCTTTGTATTTGACCTTGACCTTGGCATTTGACCTACTTTAAAGAACTTCAACCTGGCCTATATTCCATGTGCTTTTACACATACAGACTTTATATTTCACACATGGACACCTCCTACCAAGACCTTTCACATTTGATCATGACTTTGGACCTTAGTGACCTTGACCTCAACTTTGACCCGAATTAAAGTTAGGCCCTTGAGGGGGCATATTATGTTTTACAAACACATCTTGTTTAGATAGAGCCTTGATATTTCATACAAAGATACTACCTGACATTTATTTTCAATCAGGAATTAAGACCTTGTGACCTTGACCTTGAAGTTTGACCTACTGTTTAACCTGGCCTTCATCTCATACACTGTAAGATATAGAGCTTTGATATTTCACATAAGGATAGAACTTGTTAAGACCTTTCATTTGGGACCATGACCTTTGGCATTAGGACCTTTACCTTAAGGCATATACTCTACAAGAACTTTAACTTGGCCTATATTCTAATCACTATTACAGATGGAGTCTTGATATTTTACTCTTGCATACCTCCTACCAAGACCATCAATCTTGGAACTTTACCTTGTGACCTTGAATTTAGAGTTTGACCTTCTTAACAAAAGCCTTTTCTTTGTCTTTATCTTATGCAAAGCAAAACGAAAATGGCTAGTATATTGGAATCACGTCATTATAAAATTGTTAAAAGTCCAAAATTTCCGCCTCCCTGGAAAGTTTAAGTTATTTTCTGCTTTAAGAAACAGCTATTCCACCTTGTTAAAATGGCTAAGTCCAAAAATTATGCCTGCTCAAAAATTAAAGTTTTAAATTACGCCTGTTGTGATCAAATTTCGCCTCCATTTCATTTTACGCCTTTAATTTCCGTCACTACTATACACAGTGACTGAGGCACACCGTTCATCCAGATACAAAATACACGGATTGGTCTTCCAAACGCGGATTTGAAAATCAACAGCGTGGGAATACACAAGGTAAGAAAACATCAACATATAGCCTTTTAATTGCCGCAATATAAAAATTGTTTGTGCAGAGCTGATGCAAAATGGTTTGTCTTGAGGGTGC
This sequence comes from Fragum sueziense, assembly GCA_963680895.1. Lineage (NCBI taxonomy): Eukaryota > Metazoa > Mollusca > Bivalvia > Cardiida > Cardiidae > Fragum > Fragum sueziense. Next base: position 18,909,362 of record OY804600.1, on the reverse strand, counting down.
TGCAGTTTCATAACAAAAGATTTGAGTAAACTATAGATACAGGCGATTTTAAATCGTAAATCAGTATTTTCTCGCCTACATCCCGTTTTGTTTTATATTTGCAGAAATTATTTAACTAGTTTCGAGCAAATATCTCTTCAAAATAAGTTTTCGACATCTATGGAATAAATCTATACCATTCATCAAACTGGAAAAATAAATTTTGGGTGTCTAAAGCCATGTTTAAAAATTAGCCTAGTTTGCTTCAAGGTACAACTTACCGCGGATGTTGATACCACACACCACGGATGATCCACATAATTTGGGTAAAACAAACTCGGGTGCGAAAATCGGGTTTAATAGTGCAAAACACTTAAAATGACGTTTCTAATTAAAATACAATGACAAATGCTTGATTTTTATAAAGTAAACGTGCTATAACCGCATCCCGATGACTTTTTTAGTCGGTTATTTACTTTGCGTCACGCGCTTAAAGTACAAACGAAATGAGAGTTGTTTGTGTGTTAACTACTTAGAATACACCTTTAAGATAACAACACAACAATTTCGGTTGTTATCCGATGTCTAGTTTTGGAGAAATTATGTCCCAAAGTGGTGATGTTTTACCTGTAAAATTTTCCAATAATCGAATTTTAGCTAACAGTCGCTTTACCCCGATAGGTATGCGTGACATCACTAAATGGAGATTGTATAAAATGGCAACCGATAATCACAGTTCTACGTGTTATGACACTGCGTCTAATAATTTTGAGGAAAAACATAGAATTAGACCCACCATTCAGCTCAAGCATTTTTTTAAAAAGATTGTGTGACGAATGAGAATGAAATAACAGAGGTACTTTTTGGAAAAACACACAACTTGTATTAGTGTTACCGCTCACAAAAGTCGCAAATAGCGATAAAAATCGTTAAGAGGCAAGCGGTTTTTTTTTGTTTTTTTTTTTGTTTTTTTTTAAAGAAAGAAATTCAACATTCATCCGATCGTCACAACAATTGAACATTTTACTTGTAAATATAGGATTATCCGAATGTTGCTGATTATGTGACTGCCACACGCCAATAATCTCATTTACAATCAGATTAACACATAGACACGTGTCACATAATGACAATGATTACGCATGTTGACAAGTTGTGATAATCCAGTTTGATTGGGCGTGTCAGATGGTAAAGAAAGATTCTGATTGGATATTTGGTCTAATATATGAAAGTAGGCGTGACAATTTTAATTAACCAGATATTGATTCGACACGTATGAAAAGCGATCGATTTGTCAAACAGCACCATTTCATTTAGTTTTCTTTGATATATCATTTGGCTTTTTTTTCAGAGATAAGCTTGTACGATAATTTGAATGTTATTTGTCGATTATTGATGTAAATTCTAGTTTTCGTGGGATTTAGATATTAAACCAGTCGCTGTTTGCGTTTATGATTCTGAATCCCGAAAAAAATGAAAAAGATTAAAAAACTCTACATTCATTCGGCTCTATTCAACACTCTAAGGAAAATACGGCTAGAAAAAAATCTGAGCTATATTGCACATAACACAGGAAAATCCATTTTCGTGTCTGCGCCAGCTTTCAAAGTAGAATGTTCAAAATATTAGCCATTTCTTCTTTTCCCGGTATGTTTCTCACCAGTCCCAGTAACATGGATCTACTAAAATTTTATTTTTGTTTACCTAAACTCCATCATATTCTGCAGATTTCAAATTTTAGAAATCCAAAACTCCATTGGTAGGGGAAATATTTGGTAAATGATTTATCCATCAAATCTAAATTCCAAGTTACCCCTATTTTGTCATAGATCTCAACTGCTCACAATTTGGCCTAGATCTAGTTTTAAGATTTTTAATTATTCCCGAAGGCCTTTTGTCAACTGTTGATTTATCATTTGTTGCAAAATTTACACATGTTCTTACACTCTGATAGCAATAAAATATGTTTAAACCAAGTTTTGAGATTAAATTGTTCCCGAAAACGACGACAGAATTTCAAATAAAATGATCATAGGTTCCTTTCTTACACTTCTTTAATCATATCTAAGAAAGTTGCATTCTGCATTTGAAAAAAATAAAACAATAATGCAAACATTTAAAAGTACATGACCATGCATTAAAAGTACATGAACATTCACATATAAAACTTTACAAGAAACCAAACGTAAAAACAATTACTGCGTAGTAAAAAAGATGGGATCAGTTGCTAAAGCTACAAACCTGATAAAGTAATTATTTCATAATCCAATTTTTTTCTGTAAACAATTGGTAGTTATTGCGAAGGGTCATCTGTTTGACATATTCCACCAAGTGACATGTGTGCGCTATCCCTTTGAATCACCGATTCTTATAAAAACACAACTAGATTGGCTGTGATTTATCCCTTTATCTAAGGAATGCAAAAATGTACCCAACATTCTTTGATCCCGTCTCGCGGACATTTTTGAAACAACAATGTGCAATAGAAAACGAACAAAAAACAGAATAAAACGCATATGCCCACTTGCATACTGCGTATAAGCCTAGCTTAAGCCGGGATTATACAGGGTAACGGGACAACTCACTTGCTGAGCCATAGGTTTCGCTAAGCCAAAGCTATTTCTTATCCAAGCTTGTGTTGACTTGCACACTTGTGAGCTGAGTTCAATTCACATTTAAAAATCCGGGCTCAGCCAAACCTGGTACATAGCAGGTTTGGGTGAGCCCGATGTACATTAATTATGATGTTTGTCTTCAAAATTCACAAATAAACATTGTTTTTCATACGAATTTCATCAATATTAGTGAGTGTAACAAAACGTGATCTATTTTTGTATCATATTGAAAATAATTCATAAAAGCAAAATTTTTGGTTGTATTCTGCAAATCATAAATGAAGCCAAAAAAGCCCTGTTTTAAAACTACATATTATGTAGTCAGGAAAAAGATAAATATTCGTTAATTTCTATATGTTGAATAAAAGAAAGATGTGCAATAAGGATGGTTGGCCCTTTCTTAAAGTACGAGAAAAGTGGAAGATAGAGATGATGAAAACAAGAGAAAAGACAGAAAGAAAATGATAAAGAGAACGGGAAGGAAGGGGAAAGAAGATGGACAGGAAGGGAGGAGTGGGGCCTACATTTCTACGGAAAGAGACAGAGAAAAAAGAGAAAAACAGACTAAATTTCGAGGGTTCAGTGCAAAACTATTGTAACTGCATATTTTTCAGAAATTCACTTTTTTGCATTTTCTGAATCTTTAGGAAGGAATGCATCATGTGTTCAAATATTAGGTTTCAATTCTGTATACTTAAAATAATATTTAGAATTTTAAAAACAGAATTTTCTTCTTTAGCTTTCAGAAAGTCAATAAGATTTTTCCTTCTCCTGTAAAGTTTTATAAAATTGAGTTACAATAGTTTTGCACCAAGTCCTCGCAGTGGCAAAAAGAAATGGGGCGATAATACATGGATAAAAATAGATTGTTTTCTTTGCTGGCAATTAGATCGGCTTAAAACTAGAAAAACCGGTTTAGGCACGCGTAATAATATGAACCATGGCTCAAACTCGAGATCGTCCAAATCCGGGCTCAAAACCGTTAGAGCAAATGACCGTGAAGTCGGGATCATCTCGGGTTCAAGCCTAGCTTATCCGAAGTCGAGTTCGGTAACGGTCTACGGCTAAACCCAGGATCGAGTATGCAAGCGGGCAATAGACTTTAGATAGCCACTCCATTTAATGACGTCACTCCGATTCCCCGATAAAAGCTCGCGTTTGATAAAATAGCACAGGTGAGATAAACGGTTTTTCGTAAATAACTAACCCAATTTTAGTTGTTTATTGGCGAAACTTGCGGTTTTGAATTATTAAAACCTCTGGCATTTCATATAAGACTAAATCAAATGGCATTTCCGTGGTTCTTTAAGAATTTTATCTTGCGTACCAAACTGTGTTTTTGAATGATCTTTATTCTATTTATCCCAGAGACAAAAACCTTCCTAAAGAAGTAGTTCAGAGCAATGATATTTCATTACCGCCCTCAATCACTTGATCATGTTACCGCTGTGTCTTGTGTGTGTTTGAGACCTATACGGGGCACATATGAGAGAAGCCATGCAAGTTCTGCTTGCGGGTGTACCAGGTGATTTTTCTTGGGGTTCTCCTGCGTTCGCACCACCTAATGACTGCCCCGTCTCATTCGGGTTGAAATAATCTTAAAAGGGACGTAAAATTGAATAAAAAGAAGAAGAAAGATCTACTTGATCAGAAACTTTAAATATGATGTTTAACCTAAATGATCAGTCACCGTTCACGATTAATTAAATGCTTATCATAATTGTTTACGAAGCACTTTCGAATTAATTTTTTGGATTTAACGCTTGCTATATTTTTAAATCCGCAACTGTGATATTTTTATGAACGTGTACATGTACGAGCTTGTTGGGAGCAAAAAGTTATAATTAACCCTTTCCCAAATGGCAAAATTTTAGGTTGTTCCATTTTGAGAACTTCTGCAGACGACAAAATAAATGATATCAAATACAGAAAATGTGCATTGTATTGCATAGAAAATAATGAGAGAAACGGAAATAAATGCTGATACTTCTTTTGTCTCAATGCTTTTCCTATCGAATTTCTAATAGACACGTCAAAACCAGGTCTTTTAACAGTTTGGGAAAGGGTTAAGTGGCCGTTTTATCATTTGTTTATTTCAGAGCTATGGATTTTCGTTGTTACTACAATAGTCCCAGCCGAAAATGACAGTAACGTAGGCTACTTGACAACCAATCAACTCTGTTCGTATTTGTAACGGTGCAAATCAGACGAATTGATTGGTTTTGCAGCAGTAAACATCAGCCTACGTCACTGTCATTTTCGGCTGGGACTATTGTACTGCCCCTTGAAGTTTTGCGACCTTGAGACAACAATCGATCATTGTACAACCAAACATGATACAGTCCTTCTACGATACAGACAGCTTGTTCTATGTCCAGAGTCTGGGCATATGAAATACCAATCAAAGTTACACGAAGGTCTAGTTCCAAGGGAGCTTCATGACAGGCTCTCCCTGGCCCCCCTCTTCCTACGCCTATATAGTTTGTTTTACATGATGTCGTAGAGGGCCTTTCATAAAGACTATCACTTCAACCCACACTAATGAGTAAGAGAGACAATCATGATAAATATTCTTGGCAATATCTTCATGAAAGAAATGCACCCATATACCGTATGTTTACATGTTATAATTGACAGACATGCGTAATAGAGTTGGTGTTTGAATATCGAAGATGAAAACCTTTTGGAGCTCACTATCAAACTGCAATGAAACAAATTGATAATGAGGGTTTTAATCCTAGAATTTAAAGATTGAAAACAAAGACACGGACAACTTATCTGTTAATATGCAGCTGATATTCGCCTATCTTTTTATAAAACATGTAAACATGGTTTACTAATGTCTTTACCGTCGAAAGTGCTCATCCACATTCCTTTTAGTATAAGTAAGCCAAAATAAGCCATAATTGGTCTTAAACCAAACATCTACATGTATTTACTCTAAACGATATAAAATTGGTTTTAACAAGGATGCAGCCAATTTTCCTTAAAAAAGACCGGAATTTGTTTTTTATTATCCGTGTCGGTTGTATCGATGGGTCCGAGTTTGTTTTACCTGCTGGAGAATTTGCACCGTGGTATGTTGCACCATAGCAACTGACAGTACCCAATTTCAAATAGTTCTTGTTCTTTTTCTGTACGTTTTTATGGGTTCTTGTAAAGAAAACACTTGAAGCGATCCCCGATCCTCCGTGAAACATCAATTTGATAATAATTATGTGCTTTAATAATGATTTACAGACATTCTTACCAAGATTTTTCTCTTTTCGTGCATCAAAGTCAGATTCAGTAGCATATATTTCTCTTACTAACAGATTTTATGAGACAGGATTTTAGGTAAACATTTACAAAGTTATGTACGTTTTCATCGTATGTAACACAAAAATCAACTCAGCCGATATTCGTTGTAATTAAAGATAATAAATACTCACTCTCTTTTCCCGCCGTTCAAAATAAAATTGTTTACATCCGCGTTTGGAAGACCAATCCGAGTATTTTGTATCTGGATGAACGGTGTGTGAGGCGTAAAGTATAAATCCGCCACTGTTACAAGCGTAAATTGCCATTTACGCCTCATTTACGTCTCATTTACGTCTGTTTTCCAAGCGGAATCCGCCTCTTTTTTTCGTACAGGTTGGTACAGACCATGAGGAAGCTATTAGGGAACAACATGGCTCCTGGTCAGACTGTGTGTATATGCAGGCTGATCTAGAACCATGTTGTTCTCAAAAGCTATAAGGGACGTTTTTCTAGATCCTGGCTCAAATATAGATAGTATACTATCATAGCGGGTTTTTTTTCACAGATGACAGACGCATACTAGCATAACATGATAATGGCAACGAGGCGATACAAATCGTGATAGGATTAGAACAAAATAATGTAAATTATAACTTTGAAATAATGTTACTAGTACCACACACGCATACCTTTGACTTTCCATTCATTTTGTCCTCGTGTCTAGTTTGATACTGGTCCGCTGTATCCTCGCGATATCTCAATCTTCGTCGTGTATTTGAATACCCTTCGTCCAATGTTGGCTTTGCGGCTGTCGGAGGTTTAGGAACCATGTCCGATCTCTGAAGTGGACAATGAGACATGAAGTAGGTGAGCTTGATAAGCAACCAAGCATCTGCGCCTTGTAAAAATGTTACAAAGAGTGAATCAATTTCTTGGATAATTGCAAGGTCCAAGTAATTTCTAATGGACGCTATGGAAATATATCTCCAAAATCACATAGTTTTACAAACATAATTATATACATATTTTTAAGTTTCCCATGCACCCGTAAGAAATGAATATAGTGTAATAAACACAAAATTATTATGTTCGCAAGCATTTTGAATTAGACATATGGTAGCTATCTTTAATGCTCAAAGTAAGTGTACAAACGTGCCTGTTTTAGTATATGTACAGAAGGCAGTAAAAAGCAGGATGCTAGGATGCAAAGATGATCTACAAGCTTTATTTTCGCTTTAAAATAATTTGCAATACATGTACATTACCATTTCATTCTTATAGAAGTCCTGTGTCCATCTAGATGGCTGCTCTCCAACATTGATGGTTTCAGTCCGCAGATGTCCTTTGTCTACAGCGATGTTGTCTGTCTCAAGCATCGTGGGTTTGCTATGTCCAATCATGTCAGCTGATTGTTGGGTTAACTCCAGTGCCTAAATACAACGTTTAATTATTTTAAAGAAACTTATGAAGAAGTAATTGAGTGTTACAACGTTGACTTTCACCCAAAGGCTTTGAGTTCGTTTCATTTGCCCATGCTTTGCGTGATAAGAAGTTTTAAGTTTTGGGGAAAACACTTATGTTCAGGGCGGAAAACATTTGTAAAAACTTATTTCTCAACGCACGTACATAATAAATATGTTTAAACTAAATAAACCGACACGTTTGTACTTAATATAATGCTTAATCAAGTACACACCTTCTGCACCTTGTCATTGAGGTCATCTTGTAACACTTGGTCATGTGATCTCGGTACGTATCCCATGTTGAGCTGGTCTTCGTGCTGGAATGACTTTGTACCAGAGAATGTCTGTGGTCGGTAGCGGCTCATGTTAGCTGTAGCATCTACCCACTGTGGGTCTTTGTAACCTGCGGTCACGTCGTGGATATGTGGAAGCCTAGTCTTGTGCCATGGGTTTTCAATGTCATAGATCCGAGCCTCTTTTAATGGTTGTCTTGGGCCTGGTGTGCAATATTGAAGAATAAAGAATGAAGGCTACATACATGTAGTACATGCATTTTGATAACTTTTCCGATGACGACTTCTTTATATAAATGCATCACGATGCATCTCGATGCATCACGATGACAAGGTCAAATATACACTTAAATGCACGATTGTAAAATATGAAACATCTATCAAGCTGAATCTTATAAACAATGTTGGCGTTTATTTATTTATTTTTTTTTTCTAAATAAACTTTTCAAGCAATGCAAAATGTGTATGTTTTGGCCAATCCAAGCGGAACATAGAAATACTAGTTCATTTACATGCAGTTGCAGGCTGGTCATGGATAGTCCGTCTCACTTTAACATCTAGCTGTTTGTTCTTCCTCAACATGAAAGGAGTTTCACTATAGATACATATCGTTGCTTTTCAACAAAAACTCGTAACTGCAGCTTGTTTTAAGCTGCAGTTACGAGGTTTTTGTTGAAAACCGACGATATATAATATCAGAATGTTATCATACCTTTAAGTTTAAGCCTCTCCTTGTGCCAATCTTTGTCCGGACTTTCTGGCAGGATGACGCTTCTAGCCATTGACCTCGTGGCTAGTTTGGCCTTTTTAGCTTCTTGCATGGCCGCAACATTTCGGCCCACTAAGACTGGGGGCAGTTTGACTCTGTTGTCAGGGACTGGTAGGCTTTCCCTCGCTTTTAACTTGGGTCGACATGGCTTTTGACTACTCTCTGCAATTTATAGGATTGTATAAATATAGATTTAAAAGTTATAGCAAATAACTTGTACAATATTTAAGTGTCGACAGTACAAGGAATATAAGTAGTTTGTTCTCGCTGCTATCAATAATGATAATGACAAAATAAAACAAGATATGTCTGTAAAACATATATGCCCCTTAAGGGCCTACATTTAATGTAGGTCAAAGTCCAAGGTCAAGGTCACAAGGTCCAAGGTCATGGTCAAATATGAAAGGTCTTGGTAGGAGGTGTCCATGTGTGAAATATCAAGTCTGTATAATGTAAAGGGATATAAAATATAGGCGTGGTTAAAGTTTTTAAAAGTAGGCCAAATACCAAGGTCAAGGTCACAAGGTCCAAAGTCATGATCAAATGTGAAAGGACTTGGTCGTAGGTGTCCATGTGTCAAATATCAAGGAAATATCAAGGCTGTATATATGTATAAAAGGATAGGATATATCGACCAGGTTAAAGTTTTTCAAAGGTACGACAAACTCAAAGGTCAAGGTCAATTGTCATGGTCAAATGTGAAAGGTCTTGGTTGGAGGTGTCCATTTGTGAAAAATTAAGGCTGTAGGTGTAATAGGACATAAGATATATGCCTTGTTTAAGTTTTTAAAAGAAGGTCAAACGCCAAGGTCAAGGTCACAAGGTCCAAGGTCATGGTCGAATGTGAAAGGTCTTGGTAGGAGGTGTCTATGTGTGAAATATCAAGGCTGTAGGTGTAATATAACATAAGATATAGGCCAGGTTATATATTTTAAAAGTAGGTCAAACTCCAAGGTCAAGGTCACTCAGGTCAAGGTCATGGTCAAATGTGAGTTAAAGGTCTTGGCAGGAGGTGTCCATGTGTAAAGTATCGAGGCTATATAGGTAACAGGACATGAGATATAGGCCAGGTTAAAGTTTTTAAAAAGTAGGTCAAACTCCAAGGTCAAGGTCCAAGGTCATGGCAAAAAGTGAAACATCTTGGTTGGAAGTGACCATGTGTAAAATATCAAGGCTGTATGTGTAAAAGGACATGAAATATAGGCCAGGTTAAAGTTTTTTTTTAAAAAGTAGGTCAAACAACAAGGTCAATGTCACAAGATCCAAGGCCATGATTAAATGTGGAATGTCTTGGTCATAGGTGTCCATGTGTCAAATATCATGGCTGTATGTGTAAAAGGACATGATATATCGACCAGGTTTAAATTAATCAATTAATCAATAAATCCAATTCCAAGGTCAAGGTCGCAATGTCATGGTCAAATGTGAAAGGCCTTGGTAGGATATGTCCATGTGTGAAACATCAAGGTTGTATTTGTAATAGGACATGAGATATAGGCTCAGTTTATTTTTTTTTAAAAGTAGGTCAAACTCCAAGATCCAAGGTCATAGTCATATTTGAAACGTCTTGGTCGGACGTGTCGATGTGTCGAATATCAAGGCTGTATGTGTAAAAGGACATGATATATCGTTTAGGTTAACGTTTTCGGTCAAACTCTAAGATCAATGTCATGGTCAAATGTGATAGGTCTTGGTAGGAGGTGTCCGTGTGTGAAATATCAAGGCTTTATGTGTAATAGGTCATGATATATAGGCCCGGTTTAATTTTTTTAAAGTCGATCAAACGTCAAGGTCACAAGGTCCAAGGTCATGGTCAAATGTGAACGATGTTGATTATGAGGTATCCAAGTGTGAGATATCAAGGCTATACGTGTAAAAGGACATGAGATATAGGTCAGGTTAGTATTAAGTATGAAAATCAACAAAGTGCAATAACTCCAAAAATTTGATCGGCAGAGTTACCGTTCTTGTGCACTACACCTCTCCATAATAAGATCTATCTACCTGTAAAGTTTCATGATTTTACCTTACATACTTTTTGAGTTATGCTCCGGACAAGAATCAAGTTTGAAAATCAACAAAAGGCAATAACTCCATAAATTTGATTGGCAGTGTTACAGTTCTTGTGCACTGCACCTCTCCATTATGAGATCTATCCACCTATGTAGTTTCATGATTCTATCTTTAATACTTTTCGAGTTATGCTCCGGACAAGGTTTGGTCTACCGACCGACCGACCGACCAACCGACCGACCAACAGACCGACCGACCGACACTTGCAAAACAATATACCCCCTTTTTCTTCGAAAGGGGGCATGAATATCAATCATTACAGGTAGTAATAATGACAATATTAATTATATTTAGCTCTTGAATAAACGAACCACTAAATTCAAATGTGTATATCTATTTAATCTCAGAATCATTCAATGATTAACATGAGAAATGCAGTTTACATAGAATAAATATATGATACGGGGGGAAAAAGCAAATGGTCATAAATGAATTGAAAAAAGGAAGAAATAATCCGAACAGTCTAGCCTACATATGAAAGTTGAATGTGTTGGTATCACACCAAACACAGAATAAAATTTGATTACATACAAAATGAAATGATAGACTATTCAAGAGACTACGAAAGCACCGCGTCTAAACCAAAAAAAGGTCAAACATGAATATTGAAAAGGAATGCAGCATCAGAGATTAGTACAAAAGGTACAGTATTACCAATGTAAAACAACTACTTACCATTAAGATAGTCGAAGTCATAAATGTCGTCACCTTCAAATAGATTGTTTCTGGAATAATAGCGGTATAAACTATATGATGTGATTCGTAAACAAGATAGTACGCGGACAATAAAGCTCGCCATAACGAGAGCTTGTCACAAAGAAAAGGTTATTTCCTATGACAACGTAAATTAAAGGTCATGGTCCACAATGAAAATCCTTGGCAGAACGTATCAATGTGTGTAATATAACAGCCAATTTAAATGTTTTGAAAAGAAGGTCAAACTCAAAGTTCAAGGTCACAAGTTCAGAGATCTTAGCAGAAGGTATCGTTGTGTGAAATATAAAGGATGTATCTAAATTGGTACAATTTTAATTGGCTTAGTTAAATATTTGTTTAAGTAGATCAAACTCTAAGGTCAAGGTCACACGCTCCAAGGTCATGATCAAATGTGAAAGGTACTGGTAGGAGGTGTGCATGTGTGAAATATCAAGACTGTATGAGTAATATGACATGAGTTAAAGACCAGGTAAAAGTGGTTTTTTTTTCTAAAATAGGTCAAACTCCAAGGTCATGGTCACAAGCTCCAAGGCAATGGTCAAATGCGAACGGCGTTGGTAGGAGGTGTCCCTGTGTGAAATGTCAAGGCTACATATGTTAAAGGACATGAGATAGAGGCCAGGTTAACTTTTTTTAAAAGTAGGTCAAACTCCAAGGTCAATATCACAAGCTCCAAGGTCATGGTGAAATGTGAACGGTGTTGGTAGGAGGTGCCCCTGTGAGATACCAAGGCTGTATGTGTAAAAGGACATGAGATATAGGCAATATTATAGTTTTTAAAAGTAGGTCAAATTCCAAGGTCAAGGACATGAGGTCCAAGGTCATAATCAGATTTGAAAGGTCTTGGTAGGATGTGTCCATGTGTGAAATATCAAGGCTGTATGTGTAATAGGGCATAAGATATTGGTCAGGTTTAAGTTTTTTAGGCAAATTTTTTAAAGTAGGTCAAACTCCAAGGTTATGGTCATGAAGTCGAAGGCCATGGTCCCAAAAAGAAAGAAGTTTTGGTTAGATAAAATCAATTACAGGGGTGAAAAGGGGACATGATAAAGTTTTGTTTGATATATAGAACATCTTTAATTACTTTTAAAATTCATTCTACATCACGTTTAATGAAATATACCACTTTTTAACTTTTATGCCAAGTGACGTCAACGACGTCATATGTTTAATTTGACAAATTTACTTTTCCATGCTAAGATGCTCAAATTGATCGTTTTAATTTTGTCTTCCATGACTATTATAGCTTAAACAGATGCAGTAAATATTTTAGCATCATTAATATTTGAAGGGGTAACTTGAATCACAAAAAACAGAGTTCGAAATGAGGACAGTTGTTGCTTCACTTGATGTTTGGATGATGGCAAATGGTGCTTTGAAGGGGAAGGGGGCTTTTTTGCAGAGACAGACATTTGCGCAGGGCTTTTACATCTAGTGAAAAAGTATTGAAAGTATGAATCATATTCATGCACAAGTGACCCTTGCAAGTGGTGTCATAAATGGATATAATTCAAAGTTTATCTTTTAAAAATCCGAACATTTCACACCATCGATGATGCAGTAGCAGACATTACCGATGAATTATGATTCAAAAAGAACTAGAGGAAGGGCTACCGATAACTTTTTTTTTTTCATTTCTAACTCAAATTTTGTCATTAATCTTAAAAGTAGTAAGACCTTCACTATGTCCTATAAAGTGATAGAATACTAAGAAACGCAAAATATTCAATCAGCAAAGAAAGTGAGAAAGATACATTGTATTTTCAAAGATGACGTCGATGACGTCATTTGCCAAATAAGTTAAACAATTGTAAATTTCACGAAGTGTGTTGTTGAATTATTTTAGGAAAGTAAAATATGGATGCTCTATATGTCAAACAAAACTTTATCATGTCCCCTTCATACATATGTTACTCATCTTACTCGATGACAACATTTGTCAATTTTATAGATGTTTAAAATTGTAACACATATTATGGGACACCCTGTATATCCCCAATATGGAATATCAATGGTCAACAAGGTGTCAAACTGTCACAAGATTCGCCCGTTACACTGCTTATGAAAACAACAAAGGACACTAACTCAAAAATAGGCCAGGTAGAGTTCTTGTGCACTGCACTCCGTAATGATGAGAACAATATAACTGCCAAGTTTAAAGTAAATCGGACTTAAGGTAACAGAGTTATGCTCCGGACAAAAAAGTGGACACCGCCCGGACGACCGGACGCCCAGACACCCGGACAGCCGGACGTCACGGATGATCCCATAATACGTCCCGTCTTCGACGGGCGTATAAAAAGTTGGTCTAATTCCCAAGGTCCATGTCACAAGGTTAGAGGTACCCTCAGGTGAAATATCAAGGCTGTATCTCGAACAGGGCATGAGATTTTGGACCAAGTTAGTTAAAGTTTTTTGCGGACGCTGACGCCGAAGGCGATGGTGACATCCGGGGGTATGACAATAGCTCTTCCGAGATTTCCGTCCCGGGCGAGCTAAAAAAGACACCAAGATCATTTTAGATACAACAATATGAAACATACAAAACATAGATTGTTTATTAAGTGATAATGGTCATCACATCGCATATGTACCAGAATGTTCAGCAGCAGCGATGATACAATAATGGTAAGGAATTTTGGTTCCACCAACCAGTCTAATTTGTATTTTTTCTTTAGACAATTGATTTAGAAAGGTTTGTGAAATGCTCCCGGTCACAAACTCATACAACAGGATGTCCACGGTCAGGGAAAAAGTCAGGGAAAAATATTTTTCAATGTCAGGGAATTGTCAGGGAATTTTGGAATTGCTCAGGGAATTTTACAGTTTAAGAGAAAGTCAGTGAATTTTGAAATAATTGGTGTATGAATGATAACCAGCAGTAGGCTATAGGTTAAGTTCATAAAACATGAAGAAAAGGGAAAAAAATCATACAAATAGTAATACAGTTACAGTTAGAAAAGTTAGAGGTGGAAGGAGTTGGCTTTAGGGGTGGAGGAGGCCAACTTTGATCATAAAGTAAATTAACGTGCAAAATACGGTAAACATAAGTCAGGGAAAAGTCAGGGAAAAGTCAGGGAAATTTGCTATGCTCAAACTGTTGACACCCTGTTACGGCATAATTACTGCTACAGACTTCCAAAAGAAAAAGTGGCATCAAAGAAGTGTATTTCTGCGAGATTAGCGTACGAAATTGCGTGTAACCGTGTCGCAACACATCATAAGCACATTACTAAATTACAATTTTTTCTAAGGTCCGTTTGGAATCCAGCATAAACATAAACATTGAATAGGGTAAGCCTAATAATTATGTGTTAGCATGTGAATGTGCCAAAGGTCAAAAGCTGGCTAGGGTAGACGAACAAACTCCCAAAACGTGGGGTTGTTTTCATCCAATTGGACTGATTCCAAATGTAGACACAATGATCTATCCAAAAGACACATTAGCCTATGGCATTTTAGACCAGCGTGGATCTCACTGGTGGTGAACTCGGCCAAAGCGAGGGACGTTTTTCGCTACAACAAGGTACAGATATTTTGCGTTTAAATGTGAATTCAAAGATCTGATTGGGTAGTTTTTCTAATAACACTGAATGTGTTCTAAAAATAGACCGGGTTTACAGATATGTATTGACAAACCGTCTGTGTTGTTATAAAATCTCGTAACTACGGCTTTATCGAAGCCGTAGTTACGATATTTTATAACAACACCGACGGAATACTATGATCGCGATAAAACGCCCCACGCTTTGGCCGAGTTCACCACCAGTACTCTCCAAAGCCGAGGTCTATTGATTAACCATCAAATATGACCTCTGCCGTTTTTGATACCCCAACAGCCTATTTGGTCGTCATAATCTAATTATAGCACATCGTTTGAATTATCGAATCAAAATCATTCAGTTTTATCTTGCATGATCATAACGTATGTACATTACGTCGCTTCTATTTTTGGCTGAAGCCTGTAACATTTGAATTATCGAATCAAAATCATCCAGTTTTATCTTGTTTGATTACGTATACATTACGTCGCTTCTATTTTTGGCTGAAGCAGGTAATTTGAAGCGTCAGCCAATGAAAGTTTGTATCAGATTTTTAAATTGTTTTTTTTTTGTGTGTATAGCCAACGATTGGATAGCGAAATCACGCCAATGCCCCGAGATTAGACGTGAAATGACCCCGCGAGAACAGAGCATCATTCTATCATAATGGAATGAAGAGAGAATGTGCTCTGTTCGTAAGAGAGTAGGGTAAGGAGGGGCAAAACGCCCCCTTAAGGAAAGAGCGCTGTAGCACAAAACAAACAAAGTATAATGTAAATGTTTCTACGTGAAATTAAACTTTGTCCTTTGTCCCAAATGTCTATACACAAAACAGCTTTGTCATTTGATTTAAAAAATGAATGTCGTTAAAACAATTTTTCTCGAAATTTGGCCTTTTTGCCCCACCCTCGGGGCACAACGCCCTTGGGGTGGGGCATGAAGCCCACCACTGGGCTTTATGCCCCATATGAAAAATGAAAAAAAATATTTTGAAAATATCTGGGGGAAAATAGGAATATAATTAGTTTGTAATTAATATACTAGGGAAAATATATTTTGGGTGGGTTTTATCATATTTTCAACATTTTTTATCAAGCGTAAAGGCTAGATTTGGGCATAATTTACTTGTCTATAAAAGTGGTTACGTGTTACAGTCCTTTGTCTGCAGCATCTTCATATCAGTCAAATTAAAACATACTGATGTTATGTTCTTTATAAGGCCCCTTTAAAGTAGATTAAATGGTCTTATTGTCTCATTTTAACACAAAATCGACGTTTCATGGGCGTTTTCCCCCACATGGATCCATCAGGCGACATAAAAGTTTGATATATTCGCGAAAAGTCGGTCTTTTTTGCCAGTTTTTCTTTTGTAGATAACGAAATGTAAATGGATTTCGTCATATGTACCAACCTTAGTCATTCTTCGAGATTAAAGGAAGATTTTATTACTTCTGAATACCTACTTATCCATACAAGGGGCAAAACGCCCACTATTTAGCCCTTGGAAGGGGCAAAACGCCCAGTCTGGGCTTTTTGCCCCAAAGCAGCATAGGCGTTTTGCCCCAAAGGGGGTGGGTGATTTAATTTGGCCAGAAAAAAAAAAATGTGTTGATATTTTTTTCTTTTTATCTTTTTGTGTAGGCGACCAATTGGACATATAAATATAAAATGCATTTTGGTTTATTGAATACTCGGACTGAAATAAGATACACAAGAAAACCCATTGCCCAAATATTAGATCAAACATATGCAAAACAAACAATTATTCGCATACTGATAATTGAATGACGTTTAGATGTAAAAAATGCATGGGCATCTTTCTAAAAGAATACTTCAAGTGTAAAATTAAGACAAATATCAATTGACATAATGAGTGACGAAATAATAGGGGTGGGCGTTTGACCCCACCTGGGCGTTTTGCCCCTCCTTACCCTAACCACCAGTGGATCTAGGTCATTCCAAGAATTCGCACAGTCAGATCCAGATCAGTGCTTTACTGAAATAACTTCTCCAATAATCAACCTTTTCCCAAACGACAAAATTTTAGGGTCCTCCTTTTCAATAGGTTCTGCAGACGGCATAATTGATGTTGATAAAAACTAAATTTGTGTAAAATGTAACACATAAAATATTGAGACAAAAGCAGAAACTGCTAAAATGACAAAATACCACGAGCGACCCGATCGAATCCCGGCTGATTAGATGGGGTTTAACTTATTACTAAATTTTCAGAAGGGGTCCAATTCAAAAATGATTCAGATGGCGATTTCAAGTGAATGAAATCCAAAAATAGCGTGTCTTTGTATTTTAGACAATGTGGGAAATGAAGAAATATCTTGTGACAAGCAATTAATTCTTTTTCCATTATGTCCTTTTATGCCGTTACAGGCCTATATTATCGGGTGCCAAAAATTGTCATTTTGCGAAAATGGGTAGGAAGACCTTGTTATTGAAAATAACCTTATAAAACACTTTAACTAAGAACTCGTTAAATAATTCTGGGGTAAAACGCGATAAGAGCAATGGTAACCAACAATCGCTAATATACTAGTAACTGGCTGTAAAAGTATACTTACTTTGACATTTTTCAAAAATAATGCGGTTTTTGGAACGATTATTAGCTGTAGAGTGCAAGCGACGTAAACGACGTTGTTACGTTTGTTGTTGCTATGCAAAAGTGACGTTGGTAACGTTAAACGACGTTAACGACGTTAAACCGATGTTACGCCTACCCTGATTGGATATTTACGATACTGCGGTTGAAAAGGGCGCACTTCGTCTATAAACGTAAAATTTGATTGGCTTTTATTCAGATTTTATTAAACTCAAAAATAAATAATAAATAATACAAAATAACTTGTTGTCCATTCAAATTTGCGTCCACTTCATAAAAATGTAACGAAGTGATTTTTAAAAGTGTGGCGCGCGATAATTCGATGTAGGCCTAGATAAATGTGACACGTCATGCTAAAAGGGACCTTATAGGAAGTGTGAAAAATATCGATCCTACTCTGTCTGCGCAGTCCGCGCAGCCAGACTAGGGCCGACACTTTTCACTTTTATGTAATTTTTTATGTAAGTTTGAAAAGTTTTCCATAATATTATTATCTTACTATAAGTTCATTTTTTGCATACGGGATCAGTTTGACCTGTGCTGGTTCTGACAAGTTTTTCAAAATTTGGATTTTTTTTTATTTCGGATAAGGTCCCTCTTAGCGTGACGGGTCACAAATTTATAATTATACACGGCTGGTAATCACGTGACCTTTGTGAGTTTCGATTCATTCTTCCTCATTCGTGAATATGTTTCATTGGTAGAAATTGTTCAATGGGAAAGCATTTCGAAAAATATAATTAGCTGAATCTGCAATTTCTACTTTTGCTTATTTTGTCTGTGTTAGGCCCTATTGTAGGCATAGGTCTACCAAATCGCCTTCGTGTCTATGCAGCTGAGTTTTGTGCTTCAAAAACGTCAATTTCATTGCATAAATGTAGATCTAGATATATATGCCTACTACTCTAGATAATTAATATGTACATGCTTTGAAATTGGTACTGAAAATATTGAGCGGAAACGAGTACGTGCTGTTTAGAAGCATTTTAAAGTTTACGAAATGAGAATGAAATGCAGAGCCAGAGGCGAAATTTGAAAAGTGCGAGTAATTCCTAAACTGTGTTTTATTTGCATTCTGAGTACAAACATAAGCATTTTGTATGGTTTAGAATTTTGAATTAATGCATATTTGTGGAAATATTTGACAAAAATGTTCAAAATTACCTCCCTTGCATATGAATATAGAGTAAAATGATATTTGTTAATAATTTTCTTCATGAAGCACAATCTTGAAATCCGACACACGGTGAATCAACGTATATTAATTGTATTTACAAGTGTGTGTAATTTGATGCATTTCGTATGGCTAGAAAGTGGTGATTTTTTCAGGGTCTGTAAACCTTAAAAGCATTTTATCCAGGCGCGTATCTAGGCGGAAGCTTGGAGGCTTCAACATAGGCTTAACCCATTACCAAACAACGAACTTTTAGGTTGATCCAAATTCAAAGATGTTGCAGACGACAATTTCAAATGAATAAAATTCGAATTTTCGTTTTCTTTTGGGGTAGAAAACACTGTGGGAAATGAAGAAATTGCTTGTCACAAGCAATTTCTTCATTTTCCACAATGTTTTCCAAAGCCATTATCTTGTGAGGAGTCAAAAAGAGTCAGTGTGTGGTAATGACTTATGCCATGTAATCATTTTTTTCAAGTCCATGTCCAGTGGTCTTTAAAAGAGAAAATGTAAAAACAACAACAACAACAACAAAAAAAACGGATCAAGATGCTCCGGAACCCCCACAGCCCATTAAATGGACTCGTCTTCTAAATTCAAAGATTTGGCTGACGACAATTTGAAGTGAATGAAATTTTGGGCCTAGACCTACATTTTGGGACTCTCTGGATAGAAAACACTGTGGGAGATGAAGAAATCGATGGTCACAATCAATTTCTTCATATTCCACGATCCTTTTCAAAGCGTTCCTGTTTTTGGGGCTTCAAAATGCGCCGTCAAGGGACTTGACAAGACGCACTGGACTTCAACATTACAAATTTCCTGGCCACTCCCTCTGTTACCGTTTATTATATCTCACGTTAAATGACCATTCCAATAGATTGGAATGCTCTGCCAGGTCTATTCTCGTCCGCTATATATTACATGTAGATCTATCAAAATGTCTGCCATGCCAAAACATGTGCTTGTTTGCCCGGAACACATGTTATAGTCTCTAAAATTAGGATAATAAACGAATGGCAATTAATTTGTGTAAAGATTTAGTTTAAACATGTTTTATTGCCATCAAAATGTACATACATGTGTAATTCATTTTACAAGTGAAATGTCAACAGTTGGCAAAGGGGTCTGGCCACAAGTTCTAGCAACTTAGATGCGACCATTCCCTTTTGTGTTAAAGGAGACTGGGTTTATTACAGTTATGTATTGATAAGCCGTTGGTGTTGTTACAAAATCTCGTAACTATAATAGATTCACTATTATAATCGATTCACTATTAAACGAGAAAAATTACAGTTGAATTGCTTTATCAAAACAACTGAAAATTTTCTCGTTTAATTGTGAATCTATTATAAACGAGAATAGTTTCAGTTGTTTTGATAAAGCAGTTCACCTGTAATTTTTCTCGTTTAATTGTGATTTATAATAGGCCTTAGCCGCCTATAACTCATCGGCTATAACTGTAGAGTTGTATACAAACACTTTACTTGTTGTTGATAAATGGTCCAATACAAACACTTCCTCTTTTGGGAATAAAAGAATTAACACATTAATTCGCTCGTATAGCTCACGATAAATGGTTTGGTAAATGTTAAAACTATGTATTTGTTTTTGGGAAGCAAATTTGGAAAATTTGCTTTTCTTTGCAGCCGTGCTTCTCTGCACTTTAACATTCTCTGCATACCACACAACATCTTCCGGTCCTCCTCACTATAAATATAGTTCTATCAAAAGCAAAAATTAATGAGGTAACAGTCATTCGAATGTTCATATGTAACTCTGAAGTTATATATGTAGATATTGAATAGTGTGACTGAAAGTGAAACATTCTATTAATCATGTCTTTAAGCGAAGAAAAGACCGACGTAGTAATTTGCTTTATTATGGTTCAAAGATCAGTCCAATGATCTTCCTTGTAAATCAGGGTCAGTCAAGTTTACTGAACTATGAAATATATTCAAAGGCTCAAAGCTATAAATAGACAATTTACACACTGATAAACCGTAGCGTGTATAGGGTAATTCGCCCATGAGTCGAACAGGTTAACTTTTCGTCACCCGACTCGCTCACAACTTGAAAGGGTACCAGGTGTAGAATAGCCTGGATGCCTCGGATGTTACCCCAAGAGTATTTAGACGTGTTTCTGGTTGGTTACCGGCCATATAGGACGCTACATATGCAAAAAAGATCAAATACCGTTTTTCGCCCATGACACGAACACTCTCGCCCTTGAGTCGAACGTCGGCTTTTGCTGTGTGGAAAAGGGTTAATGAAGGATGTGTGTTATATCAGTGAAGGCCTACTGAAAAGGCCTACATTTATAGCACAGAGTACATCTACATTCCGAATAGTCCATGGCTTTGACCAAAACATCGAAGAAAATGAATATACTATACAATTATTTCGTCTTTCCTCTCAGACATCTGTCGTGTACAGTAAAAATTCTAATAAAGAACAATTATTTTGTCGCCTGCAGATCAATTATCTTCCAATTTAGATACATTTGGTAATTGTACAGTTTTATTATACAGGAATCGTGGCTTATAAGTCTAAATTTCTCCATAACCCTTAAGCTAAACACCGTTCGTCTCAAGGGCTAATCGTGTTTGGTTTAAGGGCAAATCATTCAGCTGACTTTGATTACGTCGCATGTGTAAACTATCAAATGAAAATGTGTAAATTAAAAATAGTGTAAGCATAGATAAGCTGATCTAAACAAAAACACGCCCGTTTTGTCTAAAATGATTCGTTTGCCCCCAATAACATTCCTTTTTGACCTTTGGTATTTTAAAAAATACGAAAAAGTTTGTTCGCCGAACATGACTTTTCTGTCATTGAGGTAAGCAGCTCGAAGAAGATATGGAAGAAATAACCGGAAAGGACCACATGTATCTTATATGACGAAATATCGAAAAATCTAAAAATAACAGCGTTATACGGTAACAACGCTTATGATCGGTAGAAATATTGTCTTGAAATTGTTCGACTCAAGGGCGAATTCGACTCAAGGGCGAGTTACCCTACTATGTATCTACAACTGGTAGTACCTGGCAAACCGCGTCCATTGATTGGTTAGTACTAGTATACACATATGGGTAAGTTCATATGGCAACGCGGGTTCGACCCGGGTAACTCGAGTTCCATATGAACAGTCTCGGGTTCGACGCTAGTGACGTCATTTCAACCTTTTAACCTCGACTCCACTAACCCTGGCCAAGGCTGGTGTTACTCGGGTTCCTAGATGGCGCCAAAATGCGAACAATAACAACAAAAGCCAAGTCCGAATAAAAATCTCGTGCATTTACTCAAAATATACTTTTTTGTGCTATGTACGAGTGTTTTAACAAGGACTATATCATTTATGTTAACCGATTTCGATTTATATAATGCATTTTGTGGTCTAAATTTCAAATCTACTAAACACGTGTATTTGTTTACACCCGTCAGTGGATAAAGTCGTTCAGATGGATTGTTCTATGCGCATGCGGAAATTATTTTTAGACAGTCTTTCCCGAGTTGAACTCGCGTTCGTCATGAACTCACCCATAAAGGTTGTCAACTTGTGCTAAAAATAGATTCAACATCACCAGCATGGAATCAAAGTATTCAAGGTATTCAAATGGATAATCAAAGTACCTAATCAAAGTAATCTACTTCTGGATAGGCCTACATTGTACATTATTAACAAATTTGCTTCCCAACAGTACTTTCAGTACTTTGATTTAGTGTTTGTATACAAGTCTACAGTTATAACCGACAGACTATAATAATAATAATAATAATAATAATAATAATAATAATAATAATAATAATAATAATAATAATAATAATAATAATAATAATAATAATAATAATAATAATAATAATAATAAAATCTTTATTTGACCGTAACCTGTTTAACCCTTTCCCAAACAAGACATGATTTTGACGACCCTACTAGAAAAGGCTTGAGAAAAAAGAAGAAAATGCTGATAGATCTAACCAGCATTTTCTCGTTTTGTCTCTATATTTTCTGAGCTTTATCATAGGCAAGTCTTACATAAATCAACAACTAGATCTAGATCTATTTTTTTTTTCGTCTGAAACAGCTGTAAAATTGGACAACCCTAGAATTTTGACGTTTGGGAATTTTGACGTTTGGGAAAGGGTTAGCAGTGTTTGGGAAAGGGTTTTCTACTGCGAACGTGTTAGGTAATAGGACATCCCAATGTCAATCTATTTATAGCTGGGAAATCCGTGAGTAGACTGTCGTCTGCGCATGCGTATTGGGTCAAAAGTGACGTCAGAATTCGCAATACTCAATAAAGATTGCATTGATCTTGTTTTAAATTGCCTCAACGTCTTTGCAAAGGTATTTTACTTCAAGGACTGATAACAAAGTGTTATTAAAAAGTTTACACGATATTTCGGTGTGTTGACATTTGATAAAAGACACAAAATGTCGGGTGGTGTGTTAATTCGGTGTGCGATTCAGCAGACGAAAAGTTTCAGTGTGATAAGAGGAGTTTCGTTACGGGTGTGCACAAATCAGCAGCTAAATACTACACAAATTCAACAGGTTAGCATTGGATTCATTTATATCTAGATCTTCTATCATGTTTTTTGAAATGTTAGCATCCGCAGACGACACAATTTTAGATCTGTTCAAATTCAAGAGAGATGCAGACGACAATTCACCAAATTGGATGACAATGATCAAAGTAACAAAAAGGCATTCTTGATTGTCAAATTATGAACAATGAAATTTGTACCATTAGTATTTTAACATAAACAAGCAAATTTCACCATTAATTTTAGATTGATCTAAATTTTGCAGAACTCTATAGAACTCTAGATCTAGATCTTGTATACTGTGGATCTGGTTGGAAAAAATTAGATTCTTAATCTCTTTAGATCTGTTATCAGTGGCGGATACAGAGGGGGTTCGGGGGTTCAAACAAACGCCCTCTGTAGCAAGATTATTTCATTTTCATGCAGAAATTCAGTCATACTTGTATAATACAAGGAAAACGAACCCCCTAGAGCAACGTCGGGTTATTTCGACCATCGGGAATTATCGACCATTTACTGTTTTGATTACCATTTCCTGCATAAGATCTCATTAGATTTCATTATAACTTGAAAATTCCACACAATGCATCTTTACCAAGTATTATGTCTACTTTTCTATCCAAAATCAGGCGTTCTTTAAGAATTTTTAACCATTCACTGCAAAAGGCACATGAACGTAATTTACAAAATGGCCGTCTTATCGGGTGAGTTAAGAGCTATGTTCATTGAAAAAATGGGTTTTTATGATATTGCGCTTTGTATTTTTCCATTTCATTTATCAAAACAAGTGCCAAATTGAATTTCTCACCTCTCTAACTTTGTCTGATGACTATATAAGCTGTCTAACCTTAGATACATGGGTGGTCGGTAACTGCCACTAACATTTATGGAGTGCGGTAGTTACCGACCAAAGAAGTACCCTTCTTCCTGTAACTATGTAAAGAGGTCGGTAACACACACATATTGAAAGGCATTTTTTTAATATGGCTGACAGTCTACGATGTTAGAACAAAAGTCAACCCATTTCATCTTCCACGTGGTTTGAACCTCCAATGGTCGATAATACCCCACACTCTTCCGATCAGTCATTGTTGTTCAGTATATTACTAAACGACCTCCCTAGAAGTAACCAATTGTTTGTAAAAGCGATGACCTCTGCATAGAGATGATGGATCTTACACCCGTACATCAACTTTTAAACTATAAATAACATTTTGGGTAAGTGATCGATAACTGCCACACTGGTCGATAATACACTGCTCAAGGTCATCTTATAAAAACGTTGGTAATTTATTACATTTCAAAGATATATGGTCGGTAACACACGCAATCGAAAGCCAATATTTGAATCTCTGCGACAGTCAACGATGTTAGGTGGACAGTCAGCTGGTTTCACCCGTAACATGATTTGAACCTTAAGTGGTCGATAATACCCGTCGTTGCTCTATTTGTATATATTCGAAACCCTCTCACAGAAATCCTGGATCCGCCGTTGATTTAGATTATAGATCTAATTATGGCCAAAATCTTCTCTTTCACTCAGTGTTCAGATATTTTGATTTTATCTAGAGGAAATTGTGGCACCTTGATAAAGATATTATTTCATGATTATGTAAAAGAGTTAGTCTTTGTCTTTCGTAATTTGCATCAAGTCATCAAGTTCAAGGTCACTTGACAGATGCAATTTTATAATCAATATTTATCAATACTTAACTCTTTTTGGATACTGTGTAGATCTTATACTTTCTCCTCTTCCCATAATATATTTCGTTGGTTGGGAGTCAAAACCTTGTAACTACACTGTAGTACAGCTTGAAAAAGCTGGAGTTATGAGGTTTTGACCCCCCACCGATGATTTGTTTGATATGCAGTAACCCAATACTTAGATCTACATGATATTTTTGTTGTGAAATAATGATACGACAGAGCTTTTTTCAGACAAACCCCCAGGCCGGTAGGAAGCAATTTTATTGGGAGGCCTAAAGCCCCTATCCAGGCCAGTGTCTGAATATAAGGTGTGGGGGGGGGGGGGTAATTGTTTTTTCCCTTAGTTTTCAGCGTAAAATAAAGAAAATGCAACATTTTTGGCCAAATTTGGGGGAGGGGGGTAAACTTTTGAAGGGCTCATTTTGAGCAATTTCTTCATTTCCATACTGTTTTGAGTGTTTTCATGCAGAATTATTATTTACAATGCTCTATTGCAAAAAGCTTTGGGCATGGAACACCTCAAAACCACCATATTTGCCATTTGGTGACCCTTTTTTAGGAAATTAAGCTATGGGGTACCTTTGAAGCTGTAGTGGCATCATACTGACTTTCTTGAAGGCATAGACTAGTGGGCCCCTACAGGTAAATGGGCTGGGGAGAACGCTGAGTCTTCTTTGTAGTTTTAAGTTTTCTTTTTTCAAAAATGTTCCAGAGTCGATGTGCTGCCACAAAAGCTGAGGTAGAAGAAAATATCCAGAAATACAAAGAAGGAAAGTTTGAAAAGTTACCAGACCCTGGCCATCTTGAACATTTCAAGTAAGTTATTTATATATCCGTAAAGGTCTTTGTGGTGACTTTCAGGACCTTTAGAGCTTTGATTTTAAATTCAAGAATGATGCTTCTGCACTATAGATGTGCTGAACTAAGAACTTGGCCAAAAAATGTGAGGTAGAACAGGGGTCTTGCTACCAATTTTTGTTTGGGGCCAGGGGCCAGTGAAATTGGGAAAAATAGCGACGTTTTTACCTAAATTGGGAAAAACTTAAACAAGTTTGTATTCATACTGTCACTCAGCTTCTGCTGCAAATTAGATTGTAGTGATGTAAAATGCATTTGTACATACTCTTGTTTAAGAATCCACTCTAAAACTGTCTTCAAAATCATTGTAAATGAAGATGAGGGCTAAACATGGGGCATTCTAACTTGGTTCTCATTGGGAATTTTCACCAGAGAATTGGAAAAAAAAAATACTTTTTTCCATTGGGAATGGGGCCCAATAACGGCCCCAAATTTTGGCAAACATGACCCCTGTAGAAGAAAACATATTCATAAAATGGAAGACAAGTTTCAAAAAGTTACCAGATCTAGGCCATCTTGAACACCTCAAGTATGTTACATATTGCCAGTATTATTGCAAAACCTCGTAACTCCAGCTTTTATCAAGCTGGAGTTACAAGATTTTGCAATAACACATTATCATGTAGATTCCTATTATCTACATTTCTATCTTCTCTGGATGCTTTTTTAATCCCTTTGATTAAAGAAATCAGTGTCATAAAATCAATGAAAAGGTTTAAAACTTAAATGTCTCTTCATTTAACCCTTTATCAAACGACAGAATTTTAGGATAGCTAGACGACAAATGGATATAAATCAAGGTTGGTTTTATGTACAATATAGCTCACGAGATACAGAGACGAAAGGAGAAAGTGCTGATTATCAGCACTTTCTTCTTTTGCCTCATTTTATTGCCAAGCCTCATCTACTAAGGACCTCAAAGCAAGGTATTGTTTGGGAAAGGGTTAATGTGTTAGAAAATATGGACTGAAATACAAGGAAGGAAAATTTGAAAAGCTACTAGATCCGGCAATCTTGAACACTTCATTTAATTAGTAGGCTATTTTGTAAATGCATACTCACGGTGGAGATTGTGCATGATGGGATGGATAACGAATACGGACAAATTTGCCTCGCTTCAGGTAAGAAATTGTGCAATAAGATTCTTATTGCTGCGTCAATTTTCAAGTTGTTTGTTGCATGTACCCCGCATTACTGAGCTCTTTCCTCAGATATATGACTGTTTGTAGAATCTTTTTGTACTTTGTCCAAATATTGATCCGAACGGACCAGAAAAACAACGAAAAATTCAGGCCCTTTTTCTAGTCGGTTGGGATCGGTTTTTGAGAAAAGTACAAGGAGTTTCCAGATAAGTAATACATCTGAGAAAAGGGCTCAGTAAGACGGAGTGCATGCAATAAACCACATGAAAATTGACACAGAAATAAGAAAGTTATTGCACAAATTCTTACCTGAAGCATGGTTAATTTGGCCGTAGTCGTTACCATTTAGCTTTCTGGTCAGTTGGGACAATATTTCGGAAAAAGTACCATGAGTTATCTAATATGTCATACATCTGATGAAAGAGCTAGGTAAGGCAGGGTACATGCAACAAACCTTTCGAAGATTGACACACAAATAAGGAAGTTATTGCAAAATATCTTGCCAGAATCGAGATTATTTTGTCCGTATTCGCTATCTATCCCATGATGCACAATCTCCACCGTGATACTGCAGCATAGACTTACCATTATACACATGTTACCATTACCAGACAACAAAAGATTTTGGTGGTCTAAATTCAAAGATGTTGCAGAGGAAAATTTCAAGTGAATGAAATTCTTAATTTTTTCTCCCAAGGTGGAGGACATTGAAAAGGAGGAAAGAGGATCTCTAAAATTCAAAGCTGATCATTTCCAAGGTCTTTTCCAATAGAAATGTCAGAAGGCATCACTGTTTGGGAATGGGTTAATGAACTTAATGTCTGTTTATTGCAGGAAAGCATCAACACCGTTCACAGAACAAGCAGTTAAAGAGAGCGTGGCAGAACAACCCATCGGCCAGCCCCCCAACAGTCCGCCCCCTATCGGGACTCACGCCCTGCCACACCCAATATGGAGTGAACAAGAGCTACAAGATGTACACATTACACATAAACCTCCGGAAGGCTTTGTGGACAAAGTGAGTTACCTCCCTTTTAACTCATTTCCTAACCTTCTCCAAATCATTACCTTGTTTTGACGTTCCTGAAGAATAAAGCTTGGGAAAATATTGAGGCAAAAGAAGAAAATGCTGATGATCAGCATTTTTTTCTTTTACCACAATTTTTTCTATGCAATGTTGTTCATATATATCTAATCTTTATCTACATCCAGTTTGTTGTTTGCAGCTACTTTGAATTGGACTACCCTAAAATTTTGACTTTTGAGAGAAAGGGCTATCTCTTTCCCAAACAAAGACACATTTTGAAGAAGAGCTCTACAAAATGCACACATCACATAGGAACCTTACCAATAGAAGTTTTCATGGACAATTTGAGTTACCTCCCTTTCCCTAATGCTAAAAATGGGCTATCTCAGATTGATGAAGTCATAGATGACATGATTATTGATATCATAGGTACAATGTGTATATGTGACGCATCATGCTAAAAGGGACCTTATCGGTTGTGTGAAAAATATTGACCATAGCCTGTCTGCGCAGTCCGCGCAGCCAGACTAGGGCCGACACTTTTCACTTTAATGTGATTTTCTAATTCCAGAATGTTTTTCCTATCTATATGTTCATTTTTTGTGTACGGGATCTGGTTGACCTGTGCTGAGTCTGAAAAGTTTGTCTCAGCATTTATAATTTTGGATTCGGATAAGGTCCCTTTTAGCGTGACGGGTCACATATGTATTAACAAACTCTACTATGCTAAAATGGCACAAACTGCTGCAATTCCAATATGTGGGAATTATGGGCTAAAGCATGTATTCAAGATTATGAAACTTTTCTTTTCAGTCTGCCTATTACTGTGTCCAGTTTATGAGAAAATCCTTCGACTTCATATCCGGCTTTAGTTGGGGAGTTAGAACAGAGAAAAAATGGATCAAGTAAGAATTATTCAATTAACCCATTACCATATGGCAATATTTTAGCCTGGTCCAAATTCAAGGATGTTGCACACAATAATTTCAAGCGAAAGGAATTTTACAGGGGAAGCAGACATTAGAGATAATTTTAGTATTAATAGATACTGATAGTTATTTCGATTTCTAACATGTAAGTCTACTTGATAAGTTAGAAAATGCTGTTTAACAGTAGTACTGTTTTCTTTTTATGCCCCCGTATCGAAAGATCGGGGGCATGTTGTTTTACTTGTGTCTGTCTGTCTGTCCGTGCATGTGTCCATCTGTCTGTCCGTCTGTCTGTCCGAAAACTTGAGATTTGCCTTTCTCCAAAAGTATTTGACATACAAAGCTCAAATTTGGTATGCAACTTGCTTTCATTGATATCTATTTGTTCCATGCAATTTGGCCTTTTTCGAGGTCATCTCTTAACCCTTATCAACCCTTTACACAAAAACTTAACATTTTAGAAAAATGTCCATTTCTGGGGCATTGGTGTTTCACAAACACATCTTGTTTCTTTATGCTTTCTAAAATTAATATGTCTTTCCTGTGGCTAAGACAGTCTTGTTTAGGAAAGGGTCTAGTCCAAAAATTTCTATACCAGAGCAGCAGATAAGAGGGGGTATTGCCATTCTAAATTTGTTATTTCAAATCCAAACCTTGCATTGTGGGTACTCATTTGAATCGTCTCTCTAAATTTGATGAACATCGAAAGGTATTGTGCTTTTTCAAAAGCCAATACCTGCACTTTGATTAATAGCTCTGTAACATTTCATTTTAGTCGGATCTGTTTTCTTGAGACCGTAGCGGGGGTCCCTGGTATGGTAGCCGCCATGACTCGACATTTACATTCATTACGGAGGATGCAGCGAGACTACGGCTGGATTCATACATTGTTAGGTAAATATTAACTTTTTAACTCTTTCCCAAACCACGAAAAATATTTATTTGGGTGCAGCGGGATTACGGCTGGATTCATACGTTGTTAGGTGAATATTAACTCATTAACTCTTTCCCAAACCATGAAAAATACTTTCTGTGCAGAGAAAATATTGGTTACCATGTTGTTTAACCATTTCCCAAATAAGACCAGGTTTTGATATCCCTAATATAAAAGGCTTGACAAAACATTGAGGCAAAGGAAGAAAATGCTAATAATCAGCATTTTCTCCTTTTGCCTCAATATTTTCTGTGCTATATTGTACGTAAATCCAGACTTTATTATCATATATTTTGTTGATTGCAGCTTCTTTCAAATTGGACCACCTAAAAACTTTGCCGTTTGGGAAAGGGTAAACAATTATGAGGAAGACTGAACTGATTCCAACATAATGACGCCTATTGACATCCTACAAGATAAAAGACTTTGGAAATCATTGTGACAAGCAATTTCTTCATTTTCCACAATATTGTCCACCCAAAATGACCAAAAAAGTAAAATTTCATTCACCTGAAATTGTCGTCTGCAACATGTTTGAATTTGGACAAGTCTAAAATTTTGCTGTCTGGTTACTAATGGGTTAAAGCTGTAGTTGCCTTTCCCACGCATTGAAGCTTTTGGACGCCCCACAAAATAAAGGCTTTGGAAAACATTGTGGAAAATGAAGAAATTGCTTGTGACAAGCAATTTCTTCATTTCCCACAACATTATCCTCCTAAAATGACCAAAAAAGTAAAATTTCATTCACCTGAAATTTTCGTCTGCAACATCTTTGAATTTGGACAAGTCCAAAATTTTGCTGTCTGGTTACTAATGGGTTAAAGCTGTAGTTAGCATGTGACTCAGAATATCCGATAATCTTCAATATCTTTTTTAATACTTGACCAATCTGAATTCGGTTTGAAACAGAGAAGGTGGGAAAAATGCCAGGAATAAGCTGGACGTGTTAGATTTTTGAAAAATCAACTGATAAAAAAGTTATTGAAGATAAACCAAAATTTTGGTTTATCTTCAATTACTTTTTTATCAGTTAATTTTTCAAAAATCAACTACGTCCATCTAATGCGTGACACCTGTCCACATTTTCTGCTTCTAAATCGGTCCAGTAGATCTATTTACAAAATTATTGAAGATTTTCTGAAAATATTGTATCACGTGATTATCAATCGTGGTTAGGAGGTTTGACCTCCTGCTGACAACTTGTTTATATGATTTCAGAGGAGGCCGAGAATGAGAGAATGCATTTAATGACAGCTTTACAGCTAAAACAGCCATCTTGGTTGTTCAGATCTGGAGTGGTTGTTACGCAAGGTAGGTCATCATCATCATCATCATCATCACCACCACCACCTAGGTTTCTTTTTCAAACCATTCCCAAATGGCAAAATTTTAGTGTGCACTTATCTTTTTTTTTCTAAAATACCTTGACAATATTTTTTTGATAATACCAAGAAAATTGCCTTTAGGTAGATTTTTCACAGCAAATCCCTTTCACTTTGACTATTTACTGTGGGTTTATTGCGATATTTGTGGGATATCTCGTCCAAATATAAAGATACATAAATGTTATGTGTTTTGGGTGGGTTTATTACGATGTTCAGTTTGATGTATCTCATCTCTCCCAAGTTTTGTCACAGATTTGTGGGGTATTTATACCCCCCACAACAAAGTTATGGGGGGGGGGGGTATACTGGATTCAGGTTGTCCATCCGTCCGTCCGTCCGTCTGTCCGTCCGTCCGTGGACATAATTTTGTGTCCTCTTCTCCTCCCACAGTTTTTGACTGATTTTGCTGAAATTTTAGCAGGTTGTTTCCTATCATATGAAGTTGTGCACCTGCAATTTTCATCTTGATCCAGGCAGTAGTTTCAGAGTTATGCCACTTTGAACTTTAGCACTTTTTCAGTGACAACGCGCTAGTGGGGGGTATTTGTCCGCTTTGCGACAGTTCTAGTTCATCCAAATATAAAGATATTGTCAGTGTTGTTGCAAAATGTCGAAACTCCAGCTTTAATCAATTTGCAATAACACCGACAATATAAATATATTATCTTGCAGGTGCATTTGTTACGATGTTTAGTTTGACGTATGTCATCTCGCCCAAGTTTTGTCACAGATTTGTTTGGTATTTCATCCAAATATAAAGATATTGTCAGTGTTGTTGCAAAACATAGTAACTCCAGCTTTATTCAAGCTTATGTTATGAGGTTTTGCAATAAAACCAACAGTAAATAAATATTTTATCTTGCAGGTGCATTTGTAACGATGTTCAGTTTGACGTACCTCATTTCACCCAAGTTTTGTCACAGATTTGTGGGGTATCTGGAAGAGGAAGCAGTTAAAACATACTCCAAGTGTTTAGCGGTAAGTAATGGGGATGAGAAAAAAAATTGCCACTTATTGACGCTTTTTGATGCCTTGCATGATGAAGGCTTTGAAAAACATTGTGGGAAATGAAGTTATTTCTTCATTTCTTTCAAAAATGTTTTCCACACAGAAAGTACTACAAAATAGGTGAAATTTTATTGGCTGGAAATTGTTATTAGATCTAGCAACATCTTTTATTTTGGATAAGTCTAAAATTTTGTTTTCTTGTAATGAGTTAAACAATCTTTATGATTTTTAAAGCTTTCACAATATTAAGCTGTGGGTCTGTTTTCAATTTTCACCAACAATTATTCATGTAATTTGATTATCTAATTCTAAATACACGTTTTTAGATGGGACATAAATATTATCCAAACAGATTGATTGTTGGGCAAATATAGAATTAGACAAAACAAGAGGACTCTGAGGGCCCTAAATCGCTCACCTGAGTAATGTTTTAATAATGCCAAATAACTTTTCATATGTTACACATTGTGGTCCCAGAGAAGAATTTGGCCATAGGAGGAGATGTTGTTTACAGAAATTGATGAGCTTTCATGACATTTCCCATTTTCTGATGCCACAGCAACCAGGGTTTTTCATGGATTTCAATTCTTTTAGCAATTTTATAAGGGACCACCCAAGGAACATTTCTGGTTGATTTTAACCCAGAAGTTAAGGAGGAGATGTCGTTTAAAGAAACTTTTGAGAATTAAAGAAATTCCCCATTTTCCGTTGCCACGGCAATCAGAGTTTTCCATGGATTTCAATTCTTTTAGCACTTTTTATAAGGGACCACCCAAGGAACATTTCTGCAAAGGTTGATTGATTTTGACTCTGTAGTTTAGGAGATGTCGTTTAAAGACATTGTTGAGATTTAAAATAATTACCCATTTTCCTATGCCACGGCAACCAAGGTTTTCCAAGGATTTCAATTCTTTTAGCAATTTTTATAAGGGACCACCCAAGGAACATTTCTGCAAAGTTTGGTTGATTTTGACTCTGAAGTTTAGGAGATGTCGTTTAAAGAAATTGTTGAGCTTTTGTGAAATTTCCCATTTTCCGATGCCACGGCAACCAGAGTTTTTCATGGATTTCAATTCTTTTAGCAATTTTTATAAGGGACCACCCAAGAAACATTTCTGCCAAGTTTGGTTGATTTTAACCCAGAAGTTAAGGAGGAGATGTCGTTTAAAGAAATGGTTGAACTTTTGTGGAAATTTCCCATTTTCCGATGCCACGGCAACCAGAGTTTATCATGGATTTCAATTCTTTTAGCAATTTTTATAAGGGACCACCCAAGAAACATTTCTGCCAAGTTTGGTTGATTTTAACCCAGAAGTTAAGGAGGAGATGTCGTTTAAAGAAATGGTTGAACTTTTGTGGAAATTTCCCATTTTCCGATGCCACGGCAACCAGAGTTTTTCATGGATTTCCATTCTTTTAGCCATTTTTATAAGGGACTACCCAAGGAACATTTCTGCCAAGTTTGGTTGATTTTGACCCAGAAGTTAAGGAGATGTCGTTTAAAGAAATTGTTGAGCTTTTGTGGAAATTTCCCATTTTCCTATGCCACGGCAACCAGAGTTTTTCATGGATTTCAATTCTTTAGCAATTTTAATAAGGGATCACCCAAGGAACATTTCTGCCAAGTTTGGTTGATTTTGACCCAGAAGTTAAGGAGAAGATGTCGTTTAAAGAAATTGTTGAACTTTTGTGAAATTTCCCATTTTCCGATGCCACGGCAACCAGAGTTTATCATGGATTTCAATTCTTTTAGCAATTTTTATAAGGGACCACCCAAGGAACATTTCTGCCAAGTTTGGTTGATTTTGACCCAGTAGTTTAGGAGGAGATATCATTTAAAGAAAAAGTTGATGCTGTGACGGACAGACGGACAGACAGACGCCGGACATTGATCGATCACAATACCTCACCTTGAGCACTTCGTGCTCAGGTGAGCTAAAAAGGCTGGATTGTGATATTTCTAACCCTTTCCCCAACTAGCAAAACTTTAGGTCCAAATAGCAAGCTTTTGCAGTCGTCAAAAAATGGATGATGATAAAAAAACCTTTGTTGAATATATCAGTGAAAATATTAAGACAAGAGAGTTGTATGATGAAAATAGACATTTGCTCCTTTTACCAAAAATCTGTCTTTAACCCATACTTCACAGTGACACCTTTTAACTCCT
Organism: Fragum sueziense; assembly: GCA_963680895.1. NCBI lineage: Eukaryota > Metazoa > Mollusca > Bivalvia > Cardiida > Cardiidae > Fragum > Fragum sueziense. The sequence continues at coordinate 18,875,175 of OY804600.1, read as the reverse complement.
TCACAAGAAAAGGTTTTGGAAAACATTACCTCACAGTGACATGTTTTGATGCTCAACAAGATGAAGTCTTTGGAAAACATCATGGAAAAAAAGAAATTGCTTGTGACAAACAATTTCTTCTTTCCCCACATTGTTTTCTACCAAGAAATACTTGAAAATACTGTCGTCAGCAACATCTATGAATTTGGACCAGTCTTAAATTTCGCCCTCTCTTAATGGATTAATATCAAACATTGGTAGAGCCTACTGATAGTTCTTTTTATGCCCCCGATAGGGAGGCATCATAAATTTGACTTGTCCGTCCGTCCGTCCGTCTGTCCGTCTGTCCGTCATTCCGTCCAAAAACTTTAACATTGGCCATAACTTCCTTATTACTTAACATATTCGCTTCATACTTTACCACAACATTCCTTGGTACATTACCTTTCTGTAGGCACATACTTTGGTGACCTTGACCCCTGGATGACCTTGACCTTGAACATAGATTGGCCATAATTTAAAATCAAAACGGTGTCGGGGGCATTGTCATCTTACAGTGACAGCTCTTGTTTCTGTTTACAGGACATAGAATCTGGGGCCATTCAACACTGGAAAACACAGACAGCTCCCGATCTAGCTATACGCTATTGGAAAATGAAGGTACTTTAACCCAATTTCCCACAGAGACGCGTTTTGACTCCTACATGATAATGGCTTCAGAAAACATTGTGGAAAATGAAGAAATTGCTTGTGACAAGCAATTTCTTCATTTTCCACAATATTTTCTACCCCAAAAGAAAAAAAAATCTAAATTCCATTTGCTTGAAATTGTTGTCTGCAACGTCTTTGAATTTGGACTAGTCTAAATTTTTGTTGTTTGGAAAATGAAGGTGAGTCTACTTTGAGATAGTCCACCCACAATGAGATCCGCGCGATGTCCATATTATTTGGATGACATTGTAAACATTCATGCCACATAACAATTCTTCATGCAATGTTGTTAGCATTTGTTAGGTATCCAAACCTATTTGGGCAAAATCATAAGGCTTAAGCATTTGGCAGTGGAATGTTCAACACCGAATGTTAACGTTGTTGCCCAAATAAGTTTTGATATATAACAAATGCTAACAATAACGGGCGAACAATTCTAAATTCAAATGAATCTCATAAGGGCTGGACTACCTTAAACTTAACCTTTGCCCAAACAGTGATGCCTTTAATGCACTTATTAGAAAAAATAGCTTGGGAAAATATTGAGGCAAAAGAAGTAAATGTAAATTTTCTCCTTCTGCCCTATATATTAATATTGTTTGTGCTATATTGTACCCCAATATAATCTTTTATCAATATTCAGTCATTTTAAATCAACACACAATGATATTAGAAATGATTAGATCATTAAAGATAGTTCTTTTGACAATTGAGCCAGGTTTGGGAAAAACGTCCCTTAAGGCTTTTGAGCCCAACATAGATCCAGATCAGCCTGTGCATACGCACAGTCTGATCAGGATCCATGTTGTTCTCTTATAGCTTCTTCGTGACCTGAAGTACCTGAAAGAAAGCAGCATGGATGCATATTGGACTGCATTTGACAACAGACTGATCTTTAAACTAAATTTTTAAAAATGCTGTAATGGACTTTTTAGCTCACCTGAGCACGAAGTGCTCAAGGTGAGCTAATGTGGTCGCTTTTTGTCCGTCGGCGTCCGTCCGTCTGTCCACATTTTGGTGTTACCACTCTAGCACCCACAAATATTGACCAATCTTAACCAAACTTGGTCAAAATATGTATGGCCCTAAGTTCTCGGATGAGTTCGATTTTGGGTCAGATCAGACTAGGAAGTCTTGAGTTATGTGCCCCTGAATGTCAAAAATGGCTAGTTTTGACTTTGTTACCACTCTAGCATCTACAAATATTGACCAATCAAGACAAAACCTGGCCACAATGTTGGTAACTATAAGATCTTGGATGAGTTCAATTTTCAGTTTGATTGGAGCAGGAAGTCTGGAGTTATGTGCCCTTGAATATGACAAAATTGCCGTTTTCGACTTTGTTTACACTGTAGCATCTACATTTATTGACCAATCAAGACAAAACTTGCCCACAATGTTTGTTACTTTAAGATCTTGGATTAGCATGAATTTCTGTGTAATCGGAGCTGGAAGTCTAGAGTTATAGGCCCTTGAATTTGACAAAATTGACATTTTCCACTTTGTTTACACTGTAGCATCTACATTTATTGACCAAACAAGACAAAACTTGGCCACAATGTTGGTGGCCATAAAATCCTACATGAGCAAAATTTTCAGCATGATTGGACAAGAGAAACCAGAGTTATTGGCCCTTGAATTTAATAAAATTACCGTTTTCGACATTATTTTCACTCTAACAAACACAAATATCGACCAATCAAGACACAACTTGGTCACAATGTTGGTGACCATATGATCTTAAATGTTCAAATTTTTCAGATTGATTGGAGAAGAAAAACTAGAGTTGTGTGCCCTTGACCGTGACAAAATTGCCGTTTTTTTCTCTGTTTTCACTAAAACAACAATAAATATTGACCAATGAAAAAAAACCTTTGACATGATGTTGATGAGAATATCTTCATCAGATCACAGTTATGTGCCCTTGACTGTGACAGAATTGTTTTCTTCAACTTTGTTTTTACTGTAACAGCCACAAATGTTGATCATTGAAGATTACGACTGCAGTTTTCAGCTGGATCATTATCTCGCATCTTAAATCATTTGCTCTTGAACTTGACAACATTGGGACTTTCATTCTAACTAGGTTCAGGTGAGCGATTAAGGACCATCATGGTCCTCTTGTTTCCAGATCCCGGCTCAATTCAAAAGCTATCAAATCTAGAGCTCTGTATTTATGATTTCAGGAGGACGCCACAATGCGGGATGTTGTTCTTGCCATAAGAGCGGACGAGGCTCACCATAGACTCGTAAATCACACGCTAGCCTCCATGAAAGATACAGACTATAATCCTTATAAACCGGGGAAATAATTGAGGGAAATAAATGTCTCAAAGGTCAAACGGGGGTCAATCAGAGGTCAAACTATCAAAACAATGATCATCATAGACTCGTAAACCACACTCTTGCCGCAATGAAAGATACTGACTATTATCCTTATAAACAAGGGAAAGAATCGTTTCAAAGATCAAACTTGGATCATGCAGAGGTTGAACAAAGTGAGATCTGTCAAAGATCAAAATAGTGCCAGTTCCAAGGAACAAAATTTAACCTATTACCAGCCCTGCGTTCAGTAAGACAAAACGTTAGCTAACCTTAGCAAGATTTGCAACTTCTTTGACACAAAATTGACAGAATTGAACAAGTATTCCAAATGAAACGGCTTACGTTTTGTCTTACTGAACACAGGTCAGATGGCAAAGTTTTAGGATTTTCCGATTTGAAAGCTGCTGCAGACGACTAAATTTTTTAATTAATGAAGAATTTATAGATATTATAGCCCAGAAAATATTGAGACAAAAGGAGAAAATATTGGTTATCAGCATTTTCTCCTCTTGTCTCAATATTTTCCCAAACATGTTTTTCAGGGGCTGTCAAAACCAGTTTTTGTCTGGGAAAGGGTTAATCTCTGTGTTTTGAACTGTGTGGAGTTTACAATGATGATATTTTCTATAGCAGGATCCATGAATTCTTGTTGTCGCCATATTTGATGTGGATATTTTACCAGTACAGTACCTAGCCCTTTCCCAAACGACAAAATTTTAGGCAGGTCCAATTCAAAAGCTGCTGCTGACGACAAAATAAAGATTAAAATTGTGTGTGATATAGCCAAGAAAATATTGAGGCAAAAGGAGAAACTGCTGGTTATCAGCAGTTTCTTCTTTTGTCTCAATGTTTTCCCAAGCCAATTCTATTAGGAACGTCAAAACCAGGTCTTGTTTTGGGAAAGGGCTAGTACAAGTATGAAATATTGCTCTATATTGTATTTGGGGAGTATTTCTTGGGAATTGTATTTGTTCCCTATACTGGATAGACTAGTGAGGTGACAATTTTTTTTTACTGACAAATTATGGCTCTAAATCAATGTATCCACTGACTGACCAATGATAAAGAATATTGAATTAGGGGCCCGGGCCCTGAAATGTCCAAAACTCGAATCTTTAATCCAAAATAGTTTTGCTTAGAAAAGTAAACATATCCTGTATTGGAGAATGTGCAATTAACCCTTTTACCAAACAAGACATAGGAATTGACCTATGGAAGCATTGAAGCAAAAGAAGAAAATGCTGATTATCAGCATTTTCTCCTTTTGCTTCAATATTTTCTGTACAATATTATACTCAAATTTTATCCCTATTAACACCATTTTAGAAGTCTGCAGTACCTTTCGAACTTGAGTATTACAAATGTTTGCCAATTGGGAAAGGGTTAAAATTAGAAAGGGCAAAGGTCATGACTAACAGAATAACTGCATGCCAATTCCTCTGCAGATGTTTTTGGGTCATTTTGCCAAAATTGTGCAAAATTGTGATCAACTCCAAAGTCCTTTAATTAACCCTTTCCAAATTACACGATTTGAACCAGTCAAAATTCAATTGTGTTTGAGATGAAAGAATTATATATCTGTCTGAATTAAAATTTTCGTTGATAGATCAGAAAATATTGAGGGATGCTCCCTTTTCTTCAATATTTTCTGAAGCATTAATACTTTGATGTATCAAGGGGCATCACTATTTGGTAAAGGGTTAAACTTTTTTTTCAGAAATCACTCAAGAAATTTATGCTGGAGTGATTAAATATGTTATCATTTTATATGAAAACCCTAACAAGATCTGAAACTTGCTTAAGGTATGCAGCCCATCATTAGCACCAGAGCCAGATGCCAAATTGGAAAAGTGCCAGTAATTCCTACAATGTGTTACTCTTCCATTCCAAGTATAAAGATAAGCATTTTGTACAGTGTGGAATTTTGAATTAATGCATACTTATGGAAATATTTTGCAAAAATGTTCAAAATTACCTCCCTTGCATATGAATGTAGAGTAAATTGTTTTCTTCCTGAAGCATAATTTTGAAATATGACTTGTTGAATCAACTTATGTGAAGTGTATTTACAAGTGTGCGTAATTTGATGCATTTCATATGGCTAGAAAGTGGTGTTTTCAATGAGGCGCTGTACACAATAAAATACTTGGAAAAGTCCCACAATCAAGTTTGAAATGTTCATTTTATATGAGATATTATTACAAATTCTACATAAAGATCATTTTGTGGTTGATGTATCTGAAAATGTTGGTCTTTTGACCAAATTCTGGCAAAAGCACTTAAAGCTTCACGAATCCACATTTGTAGTTTCGTTATTGAGCAGATTTTGGTACCAAGACCATTATTACTCAATACTTACACATATTCAAGGGAATTTAAGCATAATTTTCAGTAGAATTTTGCTTGTGTTGGTTCCAATCCTACAGATGTGGGAAACCTGCAAGATTAAAACCATCACATGCAAAATTACGGTAGTTTTGAGTTTAACCCTTTCCAAACGACACAATTTCAGGGTGATCAACTTCAAAAACTACCACAAAGGATAAAATGGATGTTATTAAAGATAGGATTTGTGTAAAATACGGCAAAGAAAATATTGAGACAAAAGGAGAAACTGCTGGTTATCAGCAGTTTCTTCTTTTGTTTCGATGTTTTCCCAAGCCTATTAGGGACGTCAAAACCAGGTCTTGTTTGGGAAAGGGTTAAAATTATGTTGTTTACAATGTACATAGGTATTATATTTTGTAAACATGTGCCATAATATCTTGACCAAACTATGTAAAAATGCAAAAGTAAGGATATTCCAAATGCAAAGGTGTCGCAATGAACATTTAATGGTTTGAAAAAGTATGTAATTTGAAAAATATGGCGTAAACTTTTGAGAAGAATTTTTTTAAGGAGAAAATGTTGAATATTGGCATTTTTATTTTCACTCAAAAATTTCCTTTAAAATATAAAGTGACTAAGGCCGTCAAAAAAAGTTGGTTTTTTTTGGAGGGAGGGGAGGGGGGCGGGAATTAACCGCCAGAGTATGGTCACATTGAAGTTAATGTCTTTGTATAGCTCTTTATTGATATTGTATAGTGTCTAACATTACTTTTTGTTTGTATGTGTATTTATCAATTTGAACTAGATTTATCTTATGATATTGTTAAAACTTTTTTTTGTAAAAAAATGCTTTACCATGATAACGTTTAATCTTTTTGTTTTTAACATACTCCAGTCCTGTGTACACAATTTATCGCTGCTTTTCCATGAAAACCTTAAAACAAACTGCATTTACAAGGTTTTCGTTTAACAGCGACGGTAAGGGCCTATATGTTTGTGGCAATAAGTATACACACAGCACTTTACATGAACCTCCATGGTTTAGTGATAGGATACAGGATTTGGAATTGTAATGAATTTTGTGCTAAAAATAGACTGGCTTCACCATTATGATTTGATAAACTGTCAGTGTTGTTATAAATTTTGTAACTACGGCTTGAGTGAAGCGGTAGTTGCAAGATTTTATAGCAACACCTGAAAGATACTATTTTTTGTCAGAAATTCTTTGTCAGGTCAACTGGATAAAATCGTTCCCTATTAAAGGTTCCTATATCCAAATCCTGTTGTTGCCATTCGAAAAGGTTACCGCACAATATCTCTTCTTCACTAAGATGTATAAGTGGGTACGCATGAGAGTAAAAGCCAATGCATCGTGGCTAGTTACATGCCCCAAGTTTAAACAGCTGACTTGATACTCGATGCTTGTGCAAATGGTACCATGAAGCAAAAAACGATTACCAGCAAACACCGTTTACAGTGTCTTCCATGCTATAGAACACAAATAAATGAGCTTGGATCTGGAAAAAGGGCCTTGGCATTTTTAAAAGAGGGCTGTGTTTCCAGATCAGCCCGAGGTGAATCAGTCAAAAAGAGACCTGAGGCGCGTTTTTAGAACGAGATTTTTTAAGATTTCTTAACCCTTTCCCAAACCGCAAAAATTTAGGGTGATCCAATTTAAAAGCTGCTTTAGACTATTTAATTGATGTTAATTAAGATAGGATTTGTGTACAATGTAGCCAAGAAAATATTGAGGCAAAAGAAGAAAATGGTGATAATCAGCATTTTCTTCTTTTGCCTCAATGTTTTCCCAAGCATTTTCAACTATGGACGTCAAAACCCGGTCTTGTTTGGGAAAGGGTTAAGATGTTTTTGATACAGCATTTCTAAGACCGAGATTATAAGCGAGGTGTTCCGAATGTTCCATAATTCATACAAGTGACGTCATCATGACGTCATTTGTATGAAGTACGGGGCATTCGGAACTCCGTGGTTTATGAATCATTGAGCATTCGGAACAACTCGGTCAATTCTCTCCCATATAGATTCTATAGAATTACGGAGGTGTTCCGAAAGAAGTATAGAGCAATGGCGGCTCCCAGTGATTGTCTTAAAAATCTTGCTCAGAAGAACGCTTTATCCTAAAACATCTTAAGAAATCTCAAGAAATCTCGCTCTAAAGAACGCACCTCTGCTCTGCCGTCCTACAGTTGCAATGTGTAGTGAAAAAACTATTTTATAACAATGTGGATCTTGATCAGACTGTGCGGCTGCACAGGCTGATCAGGATCCATGTTGCATGATCTCAAATGCCATCAGGGACCATTTTCCAAATCTTGGCTTAAATGTATACTGTAACATGAATTAAGGTAGAATACCCATAATGTGGCCATTTTGAGACTAATAAAACATCAGCTTTCTTAGCGTGGGGTAGTTACATATTCGGGCGCGGTAGTAAATATTCGGCGGTGGAAAGTTCCACCGCTGAATGTTTTCGATGTTGCCCGAATAATTCCGACGATGCGCAAATCTCATTAGGGGTTTACTACCTTAAATTGCTCACTCAATTAATCAATCTAATAGTTCATTTGGTATCGTTCGATTCTATCCATGGGTTGTGAGATCGAAGTCATTTGTCTCTCCAACTAAGGATAAATCGATCATGTGTGTTTCGCATCTAGAGGTTAGGTTTCGATGTTCGGCTAATACTTGTGATAAAAAAAGCTAGAAATCGATTAACCCATTCCCACACAGTCACTCTTTTTTTGATTCCCTACAAGATAATGACTTTTGAAAACATTGTGGAAAATGAAGAAATTACTTGTGAAACAATTTTTTCATTTCCCACAATATTTCCTACACTGAAAGACCAAAAAAAGTAAAATTTCATTCCTTTTAAATTGTCATCTTCAACATCTTTGAATTTGGACCTGTATAAAACTTTGTTGTTTGATAGTGGTTGAAGTATGTCCTGCAACCGCCATGGTCTGACCAAATGCAGTTTAAAAGAAAATACACCATTCAGTCAACCAGAATCGAGGTATTTTGTTGACCCGATGTTATTGTTGATTTTGAATTACAGAGTTGTCAGCAGTAACATTTTAATGCGTCTGAAGGGTTGTTTTTTGTTATGGCCCAGGTCGTCTGTCTGTCAGTCAGTTCGTTAGCAATTTCTTGATTCTCTTAGTCTATGACATCTGGTTGTGCAAACGGCTTACAAAATTTAGATAACTCTTCATATTTGAATTATCTGGCCTTGAATTGAAAAAATGGCTAATTTTACTGACAAAACCCTCTAGGGCGTATATGCACAACTTTGCGAAGCTCTTGTTTTACCTGGGAAGCCATAGACTGTTTAGCAAAAGATCAGCCAGGTCCTGGGTTCTGTTCCTCAAAAATTATAACAGTTATGCAAAATAGTTTAGGTGATTGGGATCTCCTCTTTAGGTGTCCCTTAGAAAACATGCTGGGGGAAACATTGAGATCAAAGATGAAAAAGAAATGCTGAACATTTTTCACACTTTGTCTCAAAGTTTCTTAGCAGTTCTCAAATCCTTTTATTGTCATTTACTCTTCAGCAGTCAGCTTACAAATGGGACCACCCTAAAATGTTGTTTTATAAATGCTTTCATACTTCATGAATATTAATTTCTTTTCATATCTCCTACTGCAGTTGCGCAAACAAGACATTGCTAATGGACGGACAGCTGACACACAACATGCATGGTCATAACAAATAAAACGACAATTAGATACACATTGAGGCAAAAATAGGACTCGCTGAAGCCAGCATTCCCTTCATACGCCTCGTTTTTCCTATGCTTTATTCAGCATTTCTTTATCAACATACCCATTGACATCTTTGGCATCTTTCGAGGCGGAGCAATCTATTTCTTTGCGTTTGGCAAATGGGTTACGTAGTAGGGTGATTTTAAGACATTACCAAATGGCTACATTTTAAACTGTTCCAATTTGAAAGGTGTTGCAGACGACATTTTTGAAGTCAATAAAGAAAGGATTGGTGTACAATATAGCACAGAAAATATTGAGACAAAAGGAGAAACTGCTGGTTATCAGCAGTTTCTTCTTTTGCCTCAATGTTTTCCTAAGCCTTTTCTAATAGGAACGTCTAAAGCAGGTCTTGTTTGGGAAAGGGTTAAACGATTATAAAATGGCAACATTTTGGACTAGTTCAATTTGAAAGGATTTGCAGACAACAAAATGGTTGTTTCCAAAATTTGAAAATATGTATATTACATGTAAAGCAGAGCAAAATATTGAGGGAAAAGGAGAAATTGCTGATAATCAGCAATTTCTCCTTTTCCCTCAATATTTCCCAAAACTATTTATTCTATGCGTCAAAAACCAGGGCTTGTTTGGGAAAGGGGTAAAGTCAAATAACTCATGGTTGATGCTTCAGTGATTTTATTAACAAAATTCATCCAAATACCTTGCAGTAACATCTAGAACTTATTTAGAATCTATTTAGACAAAGAAATTTAAAGCAATTATAATAAAGAAATTATTCATGTTCAAAAGAATGTCATAATAATAATAATGGGTTATCATATAGAACAGGCACATGTAAATAGATTCAACAACCAAAGTTCATAATTATTTGAACAAGAGAATCATTTATCAAGAGATCATTTATCTTGAACAAAACACTAGAATAAAAGAATAAACAAAATAAAATTCAAGTTTGTTACACTACAAGGTATAGGATTCTGGCATTAAACCTTTACCGAACAATGATGGATTTTGTTGCACATCGCCAGTGGAAGGTCAAAACCTCGTAACTCCAGCTTTTTCAAGCTGTAGTTACGAGGTTTTGACCCCCACCGACGACATGTTATAACATTGATTTTTGCCTACATGTATACCTCCTTTAATTGAAGTTTAAGATACGTTCGGTCAAGACATCCATTGTTTAGAAAAGGATTAATGGAAGAAAGGGTAAACCACAACTAAATTTCATTAGCTATCCTAAGAATGATCTATCCTTTATAGTTGGTGGAAGATCAAAACCTCGTAACTCCAGCCTGACAAAGCTGGAGTTACGAGATTTTGGTCTTCCACTGTTGATACATTACTTTAGTGATGTAAACATGCAAAAATTGTCTAAATTTTTTTTTCAGAGTCCAATTCAATAAACCAATTGTGTGATAGTGGTGTACCCTTTCAAGAAAATAATATGTATACATGAAAGTTTATTTGTATACTTAAATCACCATAATGAAAGAAGCCTTCTCGAAACACTGGACATTTCTTTAACAGAAATAGATCTAGCCTATAACGAAAAAAATATTATACTCAAAGCTTATTCTAGACGACATATTGACCATACTCCGGAATATGCAAGAAAGATGGCCCACCAATAATTTAATGATCCATTTTCATTTTACTAACTTGACTTCTGATTACATGAACTCTGTCATTTTGGGCCTAGATCGTTTCAATGAAATAAGAAATGAAATGAAAGTAACCATGTGTCACCTTCTACAATAATGGGAGAACATAGATCTAGTAGGAAAGACACTTGTCCAAATTTCCAGAAAAAATAGAGAAAGCTCCTTTTCTCTTGATGATTCCATTCAATACAGTGAGGTCTGATGTTTGAGGTAATACTATCTTAATCAATTTTAAATCATGGTTCGACAGACGCTGTTTAGAACTAGATAGAATACCCGTAATGTGGCCATTTTGAGAGCCAATAAAACATCAGATAACCTAGAGCAGTGTCGTTACATATCCAAACTTGCAGTCGTAAACATTCAGCGGTGGAAAGCTCCACCGCCCAATGTTCCCGATGTCGCCTGAACAATTCTGACGTGCGAATCACATTAGGGGTGGAGTACCTTAAGAGCAAAGCAGAGTGATATGAATGCATATTCATCATAGTGACATCAAACACATTAATGCACGTTTGAATGGCAATCATTGCCATGAACCAACACTGATAGTGCACATCGGCATTCTGACAGAATCTTTTCGGAGCTTTACATTTTCAGATTGAAACATTTCACGTTCAACAGAATCACAATTTGGTCAAAATTCTACTTAAATATTTTTTTGAAAAACAAAAAGCATCAAATTCGGATGCTACATTAATAGATTTCAAACATTTTATTGTAATAGAAGCTTAAATTTGGGTAGATATAACTTCAAAAAAAAAATGTCAATACAGGATTCATTAATAATTTGCTAAATTTGATGTTTGAATTAAACAAATACACCATACAAACAAGATCTCACTGTATATCATAGGCACTGAAGACATCTTTTTTGTAATGATAATTCTTAACCATTGACATGCGGATCAGGATCGATTTTGTTGTTGTTGTTGTTGTTTGTTTTTGTCTGGCAGGAAAGTACAAAGATAAGCCTGTACATATATCGTGGCTTATCAAGAAAAAACCTCGTAACTGCAGCTTGAAAAAGCTGCAGTTGTGAGGTTCTTTTTTGAAAAGCATCCATATATTTACCAAAATCAGAAAATCTGAAATGAAAAAAATATCATCGATTTTTTTCCAAAAACCTTGTAACTGCAGCTTTCAAAAAGCTGTAGTTACAGGCTTTTGGGGAGAAAAGTCAAAATATCAAGCTTGACAATGGTTAAGTGTAGGTATATATTATTTTTTTAACGACTCTTCATTATTCCATGGTACTTGTAAAAAGAAACTTAACCCGAGAATCTTGGTAAAATTATTTCCTCCTTTGACAACAGTCATTCTCTTTTTGTGAATTAGGAATTGATATTTTTTGCCAACTAGAATTACAGTGATTGATTCATTTGTTGTTTAAAAATAAATCATCATAATGAAGCCTTACCAAAGAGAAAATAGAGATTTACGAAAGTAATTATGAAATAATTATTTAACCCTTTCCCAAATGTCAAAATTTTAGGGTGACCCACTTCAAAAACTGTCACAAAGGTCAAAATGGAAGTTATTAAAGATAGAATTTGTTAAAAATATGACATAGAAAATATTGAGACAAAAGGAGATACTGCTGGTTATCAGCAGTTTCTTCTATTGTCTCAATGTTTTCCATAGACTTTCCTATTAGGGACGTCAAAACCAGGTCTTGTTTGGGAAAGGGTTAATGATAATTAAAAAGAGAAAAAAAGGTTTTCATTGTTTAATAACAAAAAGTAAAGTGTATAAAAATATAATGTGCTGACAGTAATTTTGCAACAAGCCTTAATCATTTTTGGTACAAATCCAAAAATGTCCAACACGCTATTAAGAACCCATAGAACGTCACAATTTTTCCAGCGTGCGAAAGGTACTCTGTTTAGAACCATGGAATAATGACGAGTTTGTTTCTTGGTTATATATTTTCTATGTACAAACAAATGAGCCGGAATCTGGATATGGGGCTGTACATGTACCAGTATTTAATTGTCACTTTTCATGAAAAACCTCGTAACTGCAGCTTGTTTTAAGCTGCAGTTACGAGGTTTTTGATGAAAAGCAGTGCTGTACTTCTTCAAAACCAAGATGGCTTGTACTTTAGTGCAACCTGAACAACACCCATACTACTCTCATGCAGTGACTAAAGCTACACAAGAACAACATGGATCTTGATCAGACTGCGCGTATGCGCAGGCTGATCTGGATTCATGTTGGTATCTATGGTCATAAGAACCCCATTTCCACAAACCAAACTCAATATCGTAGTCCGTTAAACACTGAAAAGGGGGGGGGGGGGGGGGAGGAAATACAATTTTAAATTTTAGACGTTGTTATCATCCTTGGCTAATGTCATACTACTTCGCTATTTAAAACCAGGTAGTTAAACTTAAGGTTCGTCCAAAAGGTCTATAAAAAGGTCTATAACCATATAGGATTGTTTACTCCGCTCCCCCTTTTCCGAAAATCACTTATACCAGCTAAATATTCGTCATTCTTTTTCATATTCTTTACGAGAGGTTGTAATGTTAGACTGCACAGTCCCAATCGAAAAATTGTTGCAGAAATTCATGTACATTGTAAAAACAGAAAATATTGTGAGAGAAAAAGGAAAAGGATATAAACTGATGATTTTTAGCAATCATGGATGAGCATAATAATATAATATATTATGCAAAAAAAAAAGCCAATAATCAGCATAATTGTATCCTTTTGTCTCAAGAAAATTTGCATTTTATTGTACACAAATCCTGTCTTCATCAACATTCATTTTGTTGTCTGTAACCTCTTTTAAATGGGAACTATTCATGCTTTGTTGTTTGAGAAAGGAAAAATTTGTTGATAAATAGTTGGTATAAACGATCACACAGAGAAAAATAGGGCTTTTGAAGGAGAGTGTGAATTGGATACCAAAACCTTGTACCTCTAGCTTTTTCTTAAGCTGTAGTTACCAGGTTTTGATGCCCAATCCACAATATGTGCTATATTGAAAAAGCCAAAAAGAGCATAAAATTCATTTAAACAAGAGGACCATGATGGTCCTATATCGCTCACCTGAACCAAAATGATATGAGCAACATTTTTGTTCAATTGATATTTATGACTTTAAGACTGAAAACGAACTTATTATCAATAACATTGTGAAAATCACTCATCAGAGATGTAACGGTGCCCAACATTGTGTCCAAGTTTTGTCTTGAATGATAAATAATTGTAGATTCTAGAGTATAAACAAGGTAGAAAACCGTCGAAAACGGCATTTTATCAAATTCAAGGGCACATAACTCTCGACTTTCTGATCAGATCCAATTGAAAATCCAACTCATCCAAAATCTTATGGTCCCCAACAATGTGTCCAAGATTTGTCTTGATTGGTCAATAATTGCAGATTCTAGAGTGTAATCAAGGTTGAAAACAGCCAAAAACAGCACTTTTGTCAAATTCAAGGGCATGCAACTCTCGATTTTCTGATCAGATCAGACTGGAAATCAATCTGAACCGAGATCTTATGGTCCCTAACATTGTGTCCAAGCTTTGTCTTGATTGATTGATAATTGTAGATTCTAGAGTGTAAACAAGGTTGAAAACAGCCGAAAATGGCAATTTCGTCAAATTCAGGGGCACATTACTCTAGACTTTCTAATCAGATCAAACTGAAAATCAAGCTCATCCGAGATCTTATGGTCCCCAACATTGTGTCCAAGTTTTGTCTTCATTGATTGATAATTGTAGATTCTAGAGTGTAAACAAGGTCGAAAACAGCCGAAAATGGCAATTTTGTCAAATTCAAGGGCACGTAACTCTTGACTTTCTCCTCAGATCAAATAGAAAATCGAACTCATCCGAGATGTTATGGTCCCCAATATTGTGACCAAGTTTTGTCTTGATTGATATATAATTGTAGATTCTAGAGTGTAAACAAGGTTGAAAACAGCCGAAAATGACAATTTTGTCAAATTCCAGGGCACGTAACTATGGACTTTCTAATCAGATCAGACTGAAAATCAAACTCATCCAAGATCTTAAAGTTCCCAAAATAATGTCCAAGTTTTGTCTTGATTGATTGATAATTGTAGTTTCTATAGTGTTAACAAGGTTGATAACAGCCAAAAACGGCACTTTTGTCAAGTTCAAGGGCACATAACTCTCGACTTTCTGATCAGATCAAACTGAAAATCAATCTCATCTGAGATCTTATAGTCCCCAACATTGTGTCCAAGTTTTGTCTTGATTGATTTATAATTGTAGATTCTAGAGTGTAAACAAGGTCAAAAACTGCCGAAAATAACAATTTTGTCGAATTCAAGGGCACATAACTCTCATCTTTCTGATCAGATCATACTGAAAACTGAACTCATCCGAGATCTTATGGTCTCCAACATTGTCTCCAAGTTTTGTTTTGATTGATCAATAATTGTAGATGCTAGAGTGTAAACAAAGTCAAAAACAGCATTTTTTGACATTCAAGGGCAGATAACTCAGCACATTCTGGTCTGATCTGGCCCATAATCGAACTCATCCGAGAACTTATGGCCATACTTGTTTTGACAAAGTTTGATCAAGATTGATTTATATTCGTGGATGCTAGAGCGTAAACACCAAATTGTGGACGGACAGACGGACGGACAGACAGACGGACGACGGACAAAAAGTGATCACAATAGCTCACCTTGAGCACTTTGTGCTCAGGTGAGCTAAAAATGAAAACTAAGTCTACGTTTGTAAACATGTGACCAATTACAGTGTACTTGGTAGTGTCCTTCTTAAAGAATGAAGAATTAATGGAAATTTCAAGGAAAAAACTTCTAAAAATCAGAATTCTTTGTATCTATATGAGACCATGTATACTTTAAAGCCCTATAATTCTACTATTTACACTCATCATCTCAAAATAATTATGTGTATCTTTACTTCCTGCTTATGTCAAACTAACACTACAAATTATTAAAATGGTTTGAAAAAAATAAATAAAAAAACATTGGAATTTAGAAGGCAAAGGAAGGAAATGGTACTTAGAGAATAATTTGGCATCTTCTTATCCTGCAAACGATAAAATTGATGATAATAAAGCCATGATTTGCTTAAAATATGGCACAGAAAGTATTGAGACAAAAGGAGAAACTGCTGGTTATCAGCAGTTTCTTCTTTAGTTTCAATGTTTTCCCAAGCCTGTTCTATTAGGGACATCAAAACCAGATCTTGTTTGGGAAAGGGTTAAAACAAGCTGTAATTACGAGATTTTTTTAGCTTTAATTACGAGGTTCTTTTAATTTTAATTAAGAAAAGTGATAATTTGTAGTAAGCGAACAAGTTGCTTTCTATTTTTATGTTATTTACTCAATCATTCTGAGAAAACGAGTGTTCGCTGATCATATATCATCAAGCCAGTTAGTGGTTGCCAAATTTTTTTTCTCTTTCTTTCTGGGTACAAAGCTTTAGGTCTTCACCAGAAAGTCCGGAACAATCACAAAGTATGAAAGAGGCACAGCATCCCAGTTTGGTCACTACCAGTTCTCCTGCATCTGGGTCATAGTAATAATCGTTTTCAGATGTACAACCGTTCCCGATTTGAGGACCACGCTGAAAAAAAAAAATGTCGCTTTTCAGTGAAATTAAAGCTCGTAACTGCAGCTTGTTTAAAGCTGCAATTATGAGGTTTTTGTTGATAAGCAGCAATGTACTAAATATTACACATTGTTGCACCAGCCCTTTCCCAAATGGCAAAATTTTAGTCTGATCCAAAATTCATTGGAAAATTATCATTTTAGCCAATTTTACGAGATTTTGCTGTAAAGTGGCTTTTTCCTCAAAATTGCTGACATACGACTGCATGAACCATAAACACCCAAACATGTTTAATAAGGGTATCATAACATTGACCAAGTTTCAAAAAGATCCAGCCAGAAACTTAAGAGAGTTGCGCTCACAAGAAAAGTGGATGTATGTACATACAGATTGACGGACGGATGGACAGGCGGAGAAGCTGACGCCAATATTTGACTGCCTCCTGTGGCATATAAAAATAAGTTATTTTAAAGGCCTGGGTACCATGCCATCCGCTTCCTATTGGAATTTTCCTTTTTAATCATAATGTGTATTTTCAATGAATATTTTGTGTTACTAATATTGACTCTTTTAAAATAAGTTATTTCAAACATAAAATGAAAATACCCCTGCCACCACTTTTGTTCGGACAAGCATTTTTGTTGAATCAAGAGCCATAAGTCAGAAATTGTCAATCCGATTTTCTTGAAATTTGATCAAATCAGGGGCCATAACTCAGAAAGTAATGGTCAGATTTTCGTGAAATTTACGTCTTGCACATCTACAGGTCCTAATGCACACTTGTGCCAAGTATGAAGCAAATCAGACAGTAACTGTAGGAGGAGTTATCCGGACAAGCATTTTTTGTGAAATAAGGGGCCATTACTCAGAAAGTAATGGCCAGATTTTTGTGAAATTTGCGTCTTGCACATCTACAGGTCCTAATGCACACCTGTGCCAAGTATGAAGCAAATCGGACAGTAACTGTAGGAGGAGTTGTCCGGACAAGCATTTTTGGGTCAAATCAGGGGCCATAACTCAGAAAGTAATGGCCGGATTTTCGTGAAATTTGCGTCTTGCACATCTACAGGTCCTAATGCACACCTGTGCCAAGTATGAAGCAAATCGGACAGTAACTGTATGAGGAGTTGTCCGGACAAGCATTTTTGGGTCAAATCAGGGGCCATAACTCAGAAAGTTATGGTCAGATTTTCGTGAAATTTGCGTCTTGCACATGTACAGGTCCTAATGCACACCTGTGTCAAGTATGAAGCAAATCGGACAGTAACTGTAGGAGGAGTTGTCCGGACAAGCATTTTTTTGTCAAATCAGGGGCCATAACTCAAAAAGTATCGGTCGGATTTTCGTGAAATTTGTGTCTTGCACATCTATAGGTCCTAATGCACACCTGTACCAAGTATGAAGCAAATCAGACAGTAACTGTAGGAGGAGTTGTCCGGACAAGCATTTTTGGATCAAATCAGGGGCCATAACTCAGAAAGTAAAGGTCAGATTTTCGTGAAATTTGCGTCTTGCACATCTACAGGTCCTAATGCACACCTGTGCCAAGTATGAAGCAAATCGGACAGTAACTGTAGGAGGAGTTGTCCGGACAAGCATTTTTTGGTCAAATCAGGGGCCATAACACAAAAAGTATCGGTCGGATTTTCGAGAAATTTGCGTCTTGCACATGTACAGGTCCTAATGCACACCTGTGCCAAGTATGAAGCAAATCGGACAGTAACTGTAGGAGGAGTTGTCCGGACAAGCATTTTTGGGTCAAATCAGGGGCCATAACTCAGAAAGTAATGGCCAGATTTTTGTGAAATTTGCGTCTTGCACATCTACAGGTCCTAATGCACACCTGTGCCAAGTATGAAGCAAATCGGACAGTAACTGTAGGAGGAGTTGTCCGGACAAGCATTTTTTTTGTCAAATCAGGGGCCATAACTCAAAAAGTATCGGTCGGATTTTCGTGAAATTTGCGTCTTGCACATGTACAGGTCCTAATGCACACCTGTACCAAGTATGAAGCAAATCAGACAGTAACTGTAGGAGGAGTTGTCCGGACAAGCATTTTTGGATCAAATCAGGGGCCATAACTCAGAAAGTAATGGTCAGATTTTCGTGAAATTTGCGTCTTGCACATCTACAGGTCCTAATGCACACCTGTGCCAAGTATGAAGCAAATCGGACAGTAACTGTAGGAGGAGTTGTCCGGACAAGCATTTTTTGGTCAAATCAGGGGCCATAACACAAAAAGTATCGGTCGGATTTTCGTGAAATTTGCGTCTTGCACATGTACAGGTCCTAATGCACACCTGTACCAAGTATGAAGCAAATCGGACAGTAACTGTAGGAGGAGTTGTCCGGACAAGCATTTTTGGATCAAATCAGGGGCCATTGCTCAGAAAGTAATGGTCGGATTTTCGTGAAATTTGCGTCTTGCACATCTACAGGTCCTAATGCACACCTGTGCCAAGTATGAAGCAAATCGGACAGTAACTGTATGAGGAGTTGTCCGGACAAGCATTTTTGGGTCAAATCAGGGGCCAAAACTAAAAAAGTATCAGTCCGATTTCATTGAAATTTGCGTCTTGCACATCTACAGGTCCTAATGCACACCTGTGCCAAGTATGAAGCAAATCAGACAATAATTGTAGGAGGAGTTGTCCGGACAAGCATTTTTTGGTCAAATCAGGGGCCATAACTCAAAAAGTAATGGTCTGATTTTCGTGAAATCTGTGTCTTGCACATCTACAGGTCCTAATGCACACCTGTGTCAAGTATGAAGCAAATCGTACAGTAACTGTAGGAGGAGTTGTCCGGACAAGCATTTTTTTTGTCAAATCAGGGGCCATACCTCAAAAAGTATCGGTCGGATTTTCGTGAAATTTGCGTCTTGCACATCTATAGGTCCTAATGCACACCTGTACCAGGTATGAAGCAAATCAGACAGTAACTGTAGGAGGAGTTGTCCGGACAAGCATTTTTGGATCAAATCAGGGGCCATAACTCAGAAAGTAATGGTCAGATTTTCGTGAAATTTGCGTCTTGCACATCTACAGGTCCTAATGCACACCTGTGCCAAGTATGAAGCAAATCGGACAGTAACTGTAGGAGGAGTTGTCCGGACAACCATTTTTTGGTCAAATCAGGGGCCATAACACAAAAAGTATCGGTCGGATTTTCGTGAAATTTGCGTCTTGCACATCTACAGGTCCTAATGCACACCTGTACCAAGTATGAAGCAAATCGGACAGTAACTGTAGGAGGAGTTGTCCGGACAAGCATTTTTGGATCAAATCAGGGGCCATTACTCAGAAAGTAATGGTCGGATTTTCGTGAAATTTGCGTCTTGCACATCTACAGGTCCTAATGCACACCTGTGCCAAGTATGAAGCAAATCGGACAGTAACTGTAGGAGGAGTTGTCCGGACAAGCATTTTTTTTGTCAAATCAGGGGCCATAACTCAAAAAGTATCGGTTGGATTTTCGTGAAATTTGCGTCTTGCACATCTTTAGGTCCTAATGCACACCTGTACCAAGTATGAAGCAAATCAGACAGTAACTGTAGGAGGAGTTGTCCGGACAAGCATTTTTGGATCAAATCAGGGGCCATTACTCAGAAAGTAATGGTGGGATTTTCGTGAAATTTGCGTCTTGCACATCTACAGGTCCTAATGCACACCTGTGCCAAGTATGAAGCAAATCGGACAGTAACTGTATGAGGAGTTGTCCGGACAAGCATTTTTGGGTCAAATCAGGGGCCATAACACAAAAAGTATCGGTCGGATTTTCGTGAAATTTGCGTCTTGCACATGTACAGGTCCTAATGCACACCTGTACCAAGTATGAAGCAAATCGGACAGTAACTGTAGGAGGAGTTGTCCGGACAAGCATTTTTTTGTCAAATCAGGGGCCATTACTCAGAAAGTAATGGTGGGATTTTCGTGAAATTTGCGTCTTGCACATCTACAGGTCCTAATGCACACCTGTGCCAAGTATGAAGCAAATCGGACAGTAACTGTATGAGGAGTTGTCCGGACAAGCATTTTTGGGTCAAATCAGGGGCCATAACTCAAAAAGTAATGGTCTGATTTTCGTGAAATCTGTGTCTTGCACATCTACAGGTCCTAATGCACACCTGTGTCAAGTATGAAGCAAATCGTACAGTAACTGTAAGAGGAGTTGTCCGGACAAGCATTTTTTTTGTCAAATCAGGGGCCATAACTCAAAAAGTATCGGTCGGATTTTCGTGAAATTTGCGTCTTGCACATCTATAGGTCCTAATGCACACCTGTACCAGGTATGAAGCAAATCAGACAGTAACTGTAGGAGGAGTTGTCCGTACAAGCATTTTTGGATCAAATCAGGAGCCATAACTCAGAAAGTAATGGTCAGATTTTTGTGAAATTTGCGTCTTGCACATCTACAGGTCCTAATGCACACCTGTGCCAAGTATGAAGCAAATCGGACAGTAACTGTAGGAGGAGTTGTCCGGACAACCATTTTTTGGTCAAATCAGGGGCCATAACACAAAAAGTATCGGTCGGATTTTCGTGAAATTTGCGTCTTGCACATGTACAGGTCCTAATGCACACCTGTACCAAGTATGAAGCAAATCGGACAGTAACTGTAGGAGGAGTTGTCCGGACAAGCATTTTTGGATCAAATCAGGGGCCATTACTCAGAAAGTAATGGTCGGATTTTCGTGAAATTTGCGTCTTGCACATCTACAGGTCCTAATGCACACCTGTGCCAAGTATGAAGCAAATCGGACAGTAACTGTATGAGGAGTTGTCCGGACAAGCATTTTTGGGTCAAATCAGGGGCCATAACTCAAAAAGTATCGGTCGGATTTTCGTGAAATTTGCGTCTTGCACATCTATAGGTCCTAATGCACACCTGTGTCAAGTATGAAGCAAATCGTACAGTAACTGTAGGAGTTGTCCGGACAAGCATTTTTTTTGTCAAATCAGGGGCCATAACTCAAAAAGTATCGGTCAGATTTTCGTGAAATTTGCGTCTTGCACATCTACAGGTCCTAATGCACACCTGTGCCAAGTATGAAGCAAATCGGACAGTAACTGTAGGAGGAGTTGTCCGGACAAGCATTTTTTGGTCAAATCAGGGGCCATAACACAAAAAGTATCGGTCGGATTTTCGTGAAATTTGCGTCTTGCACATGTACAGGTCCTAATGCACACCTGTACCAAGTATGAAGCAAATCGGACAGTAACTGTAGGAGGAGTTGTCCGGACAAGCATTTTTGGATCAAATCAGGGGCCATTACTCAGAAAGTAATGGTGGGATTTTCGTGAAATTTGCGTCTTGCACATCTACAGGTCCTAATGCACACCTGTGCCAAGTATGAAGCAAATCGGACAGTAACTGTATGAGGAGTTGTCCGGACAAGCATTTTTGGGTCAAATCAGGGGCCATAACACAAAAAGTATCGGTCGGATTTTCGTGAAATTTGCGTCTTGCACATGTACAGGTCCTAATGCACACCTGTACCAAGTATGAAGCAAATCGGACAGTAACTGTAGGAGGAGTTGTCCGGACAAGCATTTTTGGGTCAAATCAGGGGCCATAACTCAAAAAGTAATGGTCTGATTTTCGTGAAATCTGTGTCTTGCACATCTACAGGTCCTAATGCACACCTGTGTCAAGTATGAAGCAAATCGTACAGTAACTGTAGGAGGAGTTGTCCGGACAAGCATTTTTTTTGTCAAATCAGGGGCCATAACTCAAAAAGTATCGGTCGGATTTTCGTGAAATTTGCGCCTTGCACATCTATAGGTCCTAATGCACACCTGTACCAGGTATGAAGCAAATCAGACAGTAACTGTAGGAGGAGTTGTCCGGACAAGCATTTTTGGATCAAATCAGGGGCCATAACTCAGAAAGTAATGGTCAGATTTTCGTGAAATTTGCGTCTTGCACATCTACAGGTCCTAATGCACACCTGTGCCAAGTATGAAGCAAATCGGACAGTAACTGTAGGAGGAGTTGTCCGGACAACCATTTTTTGGTCAAATCAGGGGCCATAACACAAAAAGTATCGGTCGGATTTTCGTGAAATTTGCGTCTTGCACATGTACAGGTCCTAATGCACACCTGTACCAAGTATGAAGCAAATCGGACAGTAACTGTAGGAGTTGTCCGGACAAGCATTTTTGGATCAAATCAGGGGCCATTACTCAGAAAGTAATGGTGGGATTTTCGTGAAATTTGCGTCTTGCACATCTACAGGTCCTAATGCACACCTGTGCCAAGTATGAAGCAAATCGGACAGTAACTGTATGAGGAGTTGTCCGGACAAGCATTTTTGGGTCAAATCAGGGGCCATAACTCAAAAAGTATCGGTCCGATTTCATTGAAATTTGCGTCTTGCACATCTACAGGTCACAATGAACACTTGTGCCAAGTATGAACTGAATCGGTCCACAAGTGTAGGAGTTGTCCGGACAAAGTTTTGGAGACAGACCAACCATCCAACCATCCAACCAACCAACCAACCAAACCAACCAACCAACCAACCAACCACTGGACCGACAGGCTGATTCCAGTATACCCCCTTCAAACTTCGTTTGCGGGGGTATAATGAAACCATTTTAATTTTTTCATTCTTTCACATGTTAAGGGGGGACAGGTTACCAAGGCCTGGGAATTCCTGTCCTCCCCCTTTGATTTATTCCTTTATAAATATTGAATCTTTTAAAATAATTAATTTTGAACATAAAATTAAATCATTTTAATTTTTTCTTTCTTTCATACTTTAAGGCCGGGGAGGGGGGGAGGCCCTGACCTGGGCAATGTGTCCCCGGGGACAGGTTACCTAGGGGTAACATATCCCCCTTTGAATTTTATTCGCATTAATTTTGCGGAATTAAAGTTGGTATTATCACGAAATATGAATAACTAGAAATCTATCACTGAAGGTGATAAAAATACCCCGTCACCACCTTTGTTCCAACAAGCCTTTTTGTAGAATCAGGAGCCATAAGTCAGAAATTGTCAATCTGATTTTCTTGAAATTTGGTCAAAAGAGGGGCCATTACTCAGAAATTATCGGTCCGATTTCAGGGAATTTTGCATCTTGCATAAATACAGCTAGGCCCTAATGCACACCTGTGACATGTATGAAGCAAATCGGACAGTAACTGTAGGCGGAGTTGTCCGGACAAGCATTTTTTGGTCAAATCAGGGGCCATAACTCCAAAAGTATCTGTCCGATTTCCATGAAATTTGCGTCTTGCACATCTACATGTCACAATGAACACTTGTGCCAAGTATGAACTAAATCGGTCCACAAGTGTAGGAGGAGTTATCCGGACAAGCATTTTTTGGTCAAATCAGGGGTCATAACTCAGAAAGTAATGGTCAGATTTTCGTGAAATTTGCGTCTTACACATCTACAGGTCCGAATGCAAACCTTTGCCAAGTATGAAGCAAATCAGTCGACAAGTGTAGGAGGAGTTATCCTGACAAACATTTTTTGGTCAAATCAGGGGCCATAACTCAGAAAGTGATGGTTGGATTTCCGTGAAATTTGCGTCTTGCACATGCACAGGTCCTAATGCACACATGTGCCAAGTATGAAGCAAATCGGACAGTAACTGTAGGAGAAGTTGTCAGGACAAGCATATTTTGGTCAAATCAGGGGCCATGACTCAGAAAGTATCAGTCAATTTTTCGTGAAATTTGTGTCTTGCACATGTACAGGTCCTAATGCACACCTGTTCCAAGTATGAAATAAATCGGACAGTAACTGTAGGAGAAGTTGTCTGGACAAGCATTTTTGGGTCAAATCAGGGGCCATAACTCAAAAAGTATTGGTCCGAATTCTGTGAAACAAACAAACCAACCAACCACTGGACCGACAGGCTGATTCCAGTATACCCCCTCCAAACTTCCTTTGCGGGGGTATAATGATAATAATTGTAATTTAATAACATTGGGAAAAGGTAATTTGATAAAAAATAATTTACTATGTCAGTAAATGTTTCTTCCTTTGGAAATGTGAATAAATAACAAGATGTGTTTTGTGAAACACAAAAATGTAATGCCCCCGAAATGGCCATTTTTGTAAAATGTTAAGTTTTTAGCTCACCTGAGCACAAAGTGCTCAAGGTGAGTTATTGTGGTCACTTTTTGTCCGTCGTCCGTCTGTCCGTCTGTCTGTCCGTCCGTCCACAATTTCGTGTTTACACTCTAGCATCTACAAATATAAGCCAATCTTGACCAAACTTAGTCAAAACATGTATGGCCATAAGATCTCGGATGAGTTCGATTATGGGTCAGATTGAACCAGAAAGTCAGGAGTTATCTGCCCTTGAATGCGAAAAATACCTAGTTTTGACATTGTTTACACTCTAGCATTTACAATTATTAATCAATCAAGACAAATCTTGGACATAAGATTGCAGACCATAAGATCTCGGATGAGTTTGATTTTCAGTCTGATCTGACCAGAAAGACGAGAGTTATGTGCCCTTGAATTCGACAAAATTGCCATTTTGGGCTGTTTTCGACCTTGTTTACACTCTAGAATCTACAATTATTCATCAATCAAGACAAAACTTGGACACAATGTTGGGGACCATGAGATCTCAGATGAGTTTGATTTTCAGTCTGATCTGATCAGAAAGATGAGAGTTATGTGCCCTTGAATTGGGCAAAATTGCCATTTTTGGCTGTTTTCAACCTTGTTTACACTCTAGAATCTACAATTATTAATAAATCAAGACAAAACTTGGAAACAATGTTGGGGAGCATAAGATCTTGGATGAGTATGATTTTCAGTGTTATCTGATCAGAAAGATGAGAGTAATGTGCCCTTGAATTTGATAAAATTGCCGTTTTTGGCTTTTTTTTTGACATTCTTTACACTCTAGAATCCACAATTATTTATCAATTAAGGTAAAACTTGTACACAATGTTTGAGACAATAAGATCTTGGAGTAGTTTGATTTTCAGTCCGATCTGATCAAAAAGTCGAGAGTTATGTGCCCTTGAATTTGACAAAATTGCTGTTTTCGGCTGTTTTCGACCTTGTTTACACTCTAGAATCTACAATTATTGACCAATCAAGACAAATCTTGGACATAATGTTGAGTATCATAAGATCTCAGATGAGTTTGATTTTCAGCCTGATCTGATCAAAAAGTCGAGAGCGTTATGTGCCCTTGAATTTGACAAAGTTGCTGTTTGCGGCTGTTTTCGACCTTGCTTATACTCCAGAATCCACAATTATTTATCAGACAAGACAAATCTTGGACATAATGTTGAGTATCATAAGATCTTGGATGAGTTCGATTTTCACGTTATTGACCATAAGTTCGTTTTCAGTCTTAAAGTCATAAATATAAATTTATTGAATTGAACAAAAGAGTTGCTCATATCATTTTGGTTCAGGTGAGCAATATAGGACCATCATGGTCCTCTTGTCGTAGAGTAAAGGGTTGATAAGGATTAACGTATGACCTTGAGGAAAGTCAATTGCATGGAACAGATAGATATCATTGAAAGGAAGTTGCATACCAAATTTGAGCTTTGTATGTCAAATACTTTTGGAGAAAAGGCCAATTATTGTTAAGTTTTTGGACAGACACCCCCCCCCCCCCCCCTTTCCCTCTAAAAGAAATTCATGTTATTTCTGTGACAGTTTCATATTTTGTGAAAATACCAATTTTAATTGCCAATAATTAATGTGAATAAAACTCAAAAGGGGTAACCCCCCCACCCCCACCCCCCCCCCCCCCCCCTTGAAATGTGAAAGAATGAAAAAATTGGAATATTTTAATTTCATTTTTAATTTAACTTTTTTTTAAATGATTTAATATTTTGCCTTATAAATACACATTACTAGGGCTTGAGTCGCTCAACAGGCCTGGATTTCTTGAAATATAGATTTCAAGTTTTGACTAGATTTTTCAATACTGTGGCTTTTAGAGCAAAAACAAAGTAAAAAGCAGTAATCATATGGTCCAAGCAAAAAGAGTAAAATTTTTAATGATTGATTAATATTTTTGGGATGTTAGAGTGATAATAAAGTTGAAAACTGTAATTTTGCCAAATTCAAGGGCACATAATTCAAGCAAGGGCACATAATTCAATATGTGAGTTTATTATCAATCTGAAAATAAAACACATGCAAGATCTGATGGTCATCATCATTCTCTCCAAATTTTGTCTATAATAGTCTATATTCGTAGCTCCCCTAGAGTGAAAAAAGGTGTCTAAAACTGAAATTTTGTCAATTTCTAGGGCACATAACTCAGATTGTACTAGTGTGATCATGCTGAAAATTCCACATAAGCAGGTTCTTGTTGTCAACAAGATTCTTTCCAAGTATCCTCCTGATTGGTTGACATTATTTTTATGGTTCTGTCCAAGTTTTGCCTTGATTGGTCAATACTTTTAGATTTTAGAGTAACAAGAGGACCATGATGGTCATATATCCCTTACCTGAACCCAAATGATATTAGCAACACATTTGTTCAATTCAATTAAAATTTATGACTTTAAGACTGAATATGTACTTATGGTCAATAACGTTGTGAAAATCAAACTCATCCGAGATCTTTTGGTGCCCAAAAGTGTGTCCAAGTTTTGTCTTGATTGATATATAACTGTAGATTCTAGAGTATAAACAATGTCGAAAACAGCCAAAAATGGCTATTTTATCAAATTCAAGGGCACATAACTCTCGTCTTTCTGGTCAGATCAGACTGAAAATCTAACTCATCTGAGATCTTATATTCTCCAACATTGTGTTCAATATTTATCTTGATTGGTCAATAATTGTAGATTCTAGAGTGTAAGCAAGGTTGAAAACAGTCAGAAGCGGCAATTTTATCAAATTCAAGGGCACATAACTCTTGACTTTCTGATCAGATCAGACTGAAAATCACACTCATCCAACATTTTATGGTCCCCAATATTGTGTCCAAGTTTTGTTTTGATTAATAATTCGACTGCTGAACGCAATACTCTTCTAAGTCACTTTTTGGCCAAAATGAGTTTTTTCATGAATGTTAGTGTTTTTCATAGGCCGATATACTGACAAAATTTTAGAGTTGAAATCAAGAAGGTTTTTGAGGTATTCAATAATTCCATAAAAGTCCATCTAAATTGATAACATTCATTCCCTGCAATACTAGTCTAAGTTAACTTGGACTAGTATTGCACTCTGACATCCCTGTTACTTTAGCTAAATAGGAGAGCTTGGTTAGCTTTATTACTCCTTGCTGGTCACTTTTGAGGTTTACTCGGAAATTGTCATATAGCACCTATAAAAACATATTTTGTATGATAATGTTACACTATTTCTTGCATATTTCAAAATAATTTGCCCTTGAATATGCTTATTGGTGAACCAGGATGATTCCTGTTAAAAGTGTACTTGAGGAAGATTAGAAATGAAATAGGAAATATTAAGTTTTATGCATACAAAAATGAAATTGAAAATGTTTTGTTTAACATTGGGACTGCTTTCCTAGCCTAGTATATTTCTTCACAGCCCTATGTATAAAAAGAGCTGTCTTCGGACAGCCAAGCGCAACTATCAAGTGCTAGATTGTGAAAAGTTCTAAGTTCAAAATTGGCTAAATTCCATTAAATTAAATGCCAGAGTAACTAATCTTTGCCTAAAGCCTGATATTATGGTCACAGAAGCATGTGCAAAGTTTGAAAGCAATAGCTGTTACAGAAAAAAAAGTTATCATAGATATAATTATGAAAGTCCGCAAGGGTAAAAATTTAACTAAATTATATGTTAGAGTGACGAATCTTTGCCTAGAGGCTGATATTATGGTCACAGAGTTATGTGCAAAGTTTCAGAGTAAAACAATTTAGTAGAAACAGAAATTTGAAAAATGTGCATGTGAAAACTTAACCAAAGCATTACGCTAACAGCGATGCCTGGGTGACTAGAATAGCCCTCACCGCATTATATGAATAGTTGTTCTGAAAAGCATCATGATGATGATACTATAGGTTATTGCATTAATATGGGAATATATTGTGTCGAACAAGTTCTTTTGGCAGAGTAACCCGAGCTTGCGAGGGTTACTACGCCAAAAGAACGAGTTTGACACAATATATTCCCATATTAATGCAATAACCTTTTTATTATATACTTTGATATTGTTTTAGAAAACGTATTATAAACAAAATTCATAAAAAATGTTTTTATCCGCTAGGGTAGATATTACTAAAAAGACAAAAACGTTTTAAAACGTCTATCGGTTGAACGTAAATTACGCGGGAAAAGTAACGTCAGCGTATGATTACGTCGACGTCACTAGGGAAGTATAAACAACTTTGAATGGCGGTGGCCATTATTTTCGACTCGGACTGGAATCGTCACAAAAGGTATTGAATTTGAGATATTTGTTACAGATTTTTGGTATCAATCTTCATAAAAATATGTACATTTGCCGTTTTGTATATTTTCATTTGTTAAAATTTGTTATTTTCGCGCATTTGCAATAAGAGCCGACTTGCTTCACAAAGTCAATATCCGTGATATTTTGAAAGATAATTTAAGATTTTTATTCTCCAATTAACATTTTTGAGCTGTCTTAGCGTTTGTAATGGTCAATATGGATTTATCGGTGACTTATCAAGCTTGAAAGTTTTAAAGCGGGAGAGATGCCTGGAAATATAGTTCCGTCCTTGGCGACTGCGCGTGTTAAAGTTCCCGTGCAATATCAAAGTATGCAATATCAAAAAATATTGCATACTTTCCTCCCGTTCAAATACATAGGGACAATATCAAAGTATATAATAATTTTTGATATTGCATACTTTGATTTTGCACGGGAACTTTAACACGCGCAGTCGCCAAGGACAGAACTATAAATCCAGGCATCTCTCCCGCTTCACAACTTTCAAGCCTGATAATTCACACATATATCCATATTGTCCATTACAAACGCTTAGAGAGTTCCACAAATGTTAATTGGAGAATAAAGATTTTAAATTTTCTTTCAAAATATCACGGATATTGACTCTGTGAAGCAAGTCAACTCTGATTGCAAAACCGCGACATAAACAAATTTCAACAAATGAAAATAGACAAAACGGCAAATGTGCATATTTTTAGGAAGATTGATACCAAAAATCTGTAACAAATATCTCAAATTCAATACCTTTCACGACGATTCCAGTCCTAGTCGAAAATAATGGCCGCCGCCATTCAAAGTTGATTACACTTCCTTAGTGACGTCGACGTAATCATACGCTGACGTTACTTTTCCCGCGTAATTTACGTTCAAACGCTAGACGTTTTAAAATCATTTTCTATTTTAAGTAATTTCTCCCCAATAGAATAAAAAACTATTTTTATGAATTTGGTGTATGATAACTTTTCTAAAACAATATCAAAGTATATAATAAAAAGGTTATTGCATTATTATGGGAATATATTGTGTCGAACTCGTTCTTTTGGCGTAGTAACCCTCGCAAGCTCGGGTTACTCTGCCAAAAGAACTCGTTCGACACAATATATTCCCATATTAATGCAATAACCTATAATATTGCACACTTTCCTCCCATTCAAATACATAGGGACAATATCAAAGTATATAATAATATGTTATATATCAAAGTTAATAAGTAAATGAACTAGATTTGGCTCTGTAAAATCAATAAAAAGTACAAAATGAGAAACATAGATTAGTATTGCATTCAAACTTTTGTAGAGTTATGTACATTTTTTCATTTACTCTGTTATGCATCTAAGCTTTAACTGACTTACAATATTGAATAATTGAAATCATTATATCAAGAAAAGACTCAGTTTACGTCAGCAGAGATCTGAAAAATGATAAATGATAAATAAACAAGAGGACCATGATGGTCCTTAATTGCTCACCCAAGGATGATACTTTACAATTTCTACTTTGATTAAACCAAAATTTAGATTCATCCAAGATCATCCAAGATCTTATTGTCACCAACATTGTTTCCAAGTTTCACCTTGATTGGTCAGTATTTCTGGTTGATAGAGCACTGTGAAGATTGTGCATCAAGGGATGGATAACAACTACGGACAAATAAATCTTGATTCTGGTAAGATATTTTACAATAACTTCATTATTTCTGCATCAATTTTCAAACGGTTTGTTGCATGTAATCCTCCTTATTTAAAGTCTCTTTCATCAGATAAATAGCTTGTTAGGAAAATCTAGGTACTTTTCCCAAAATATTGTCCTAACTGACCAGAAAGCGAAATGGTAACAACTATGACCAAATTAATTCCGTTTCAGGTAAGAATTTTTGCAATAACTTTCTTAATTCTGAGTCAATTTTCAAGAGGGTTGTGAACTTGTTGTATGTACCCAGCCTTACAGAGCGGAAAAATAACAAGGATTACACAAATAATTCATATATCTGAGGAAAGATCTCAATAAGGCAGGGTCCATGCAACAAACCATGTCAAAATTGACGCAAAAATAAGAAAGTTATTGCACAATTTCTTACAGGAAGCGGGGAAAATTTGTCTGTATACGTTACCCATCCCATAATGCACAATCTCTACCGTGGGAGTGATAGATTGAAAAACTGAAATTTTGTCAAATTCAAGGGCAGATAACTCATGAAGTTGTACTCTGATTATGCTGAAATTTTAGTCTTATGGTCACCAACAGTGTTTCCAAGATTTGTCTTGATTGGTCATTACTTATAGTTGTTAGAGTAAAAACTAAGTAGAAAACGCAAAAAAATATTACAAAATTCGAGGTCACATCACACATGACTTTCTGGTCGAATCAAATTGAAATTCAAACTCATCTGATATCTTATTGTCCAACAAGAGCTGTCACTGTAAGATGACAATGCCCCCGACACCGCTTTGATCGTCATAAGGTCAAGGTCATCCAGGAGTCAAGGTCATCAAAGTATGTGCCTTCAAAAAGGTAGTGTGCCAAGGAATGTTGTACTAAAATATGAAGTGAATATGTTAAGTAATAAGGAAGTTATGGCCAATGTTAAAGTTTTTGGACGGACAGACAGACGGACAGACAGACGGACAGACAGACGGACGGACAAGTCAAATTTATGATGCCTCCCTATCGGGGGCATAAAAAGTTGTGTCCAAGTTTCATCTTGATTGGTCAATTATTGAAGATGCTAGAGTGTAAACAAGGTCAAAAACAGCCGAAAACGGCAATTTTGTCAAATTCAAGGGCACATAACTCTGGTCTTTCTGATCAGATCAGACTGAAAATCAAACCCATCCAAGATCTTATGGTCCCCAACATTGTGTCCAAGTTTGACTTGATTAATTAATAATTGTAAATTCTAGAGTGTAAACAATGTCGAAAACAGCCGAAAATGGCAATTTTGTCAAATTCAAGGGCACATAACTCTGGACTTTCTGATCAGATCAGACTGAAAATCAAAATCATCTAAGATCTTATGGTCCCAAACATTGTGTCCATGTTTTGTCTTGATTAATTAATAATTGTAGATTCTAGAGTGTAAACAAGGTCTAAAACAGCCGAAAATGGCAATTTTGTCAAATTCAAGGGCACATAACTCTGGTCTTTCTGATGAGATCAGACTGAAAATCTAACTAATCCAAGATCTTATGGTCTTCCCCAACATTGTGTTCAAGTTTTGTCTTGATTAATTAATAATTGTAAATTCTAGAGTGTAAACAAAGTCGAAAACAGCCGAAAATGGCAATTTTGTCAAATTCAAGGGCACATAACTCTGGTCTGTCTGGTAAGATCAGACTGAAAATCAAACTCATTTGAGATCTTATAGTCTCTAACATTATGTCCAAGTTTTGTCTTGATTGATCAATATTTGTAGACGCTAGAGTGTAAACAAACTTAAAAACAGCATTTTTTGACATTCAAGGGCAGATAACTCAGCACATTCTGGTCCGATCAGGCCCATAATCTAACTTGTCCAAGAACTTATGATCCCACTTGTTATGGCCAAGTTTGATCAAGATTGCCTAACTTTTGTGGATGCTAGAGTGTAAACACCCCAATTGTTGACGGACGGACACCAGACAAAAAGTGACCACAATAACTCACCTCGAGCACTTCATGCTCAGGTGAGCTAAAAACAAAGTCAAAACCAGCTATTTTTGACATTCAAGGGCAGACAACTCTGACAATCCAAATTCTTTGAAGGAATCTGAGAGAGGGTCACCTTTTAGACTACAAAATTCTCCAAGGAATACAAGGTCTATCCAAAGAAGATTCATTCTACATCAAAATGAAATCCAATAAGTGTTTATGGAGGAGAAATTTATTTAAGATTTTCTTAAAAATACACTATGTTTCATATAGCGAAAAATAAACCTAGCTCAAAGCGGCCCTGTTTTTCATCCGATCAAATTTTTCAAATAATCTAATGCAGATCTGTACATTGAATGTTAACGTTAAATTACAATTTGAAATCAAACAAGGCATTTTGGAGAAGATTTTTAAACAAGAGCGCCTGAAAGGCACTGATATCGCTCAGCTGAGTTCTTTTTGTCATATTATCTCTTATTGTCTGATAAGCCTCGCCCTACCACACCCACATTTTTTTATGAATCAAAAATTCGAGAACAGTTTTTGTAATGAGTCATCCAAGGAATATTACTGCCAAATACTGTAAAAATTGGCCCCATGGTTAAGGAGAAGGAATTTTTTGAAGAATTATCTAACAGTTTTTCGAAGTCTGATAAGCCCTGCACAGCCAGGCCCACATTTTTCACCCAATCAAAAATTCATGAACATGCATTGAATACAATCATTCAAGGGATATTCTTGCCAAGTTTTGTAAAAATTGGCCTAATAATTGACTTCTAAAGAATTTTCTTATGATTTCTCTGAGTCTGATAAGCCCCGCCCTACCACACCCACAATTTTTGATGAATCAAAAATTGGCAAACAAGTTTTGAACGGGGTCACCAAAGAAGCATTCCTGCAAAGTTTGTTTCAAATCAGCTGGTTCAAGAGAAGAACATATTTTAAGAATTATCTAACAATTTCATTAAATCGGATAAGCTCCGCCCTGGTACACCCATATTTTTTAAAGAATCTGAAAATTTATGAACAAATACTAACAAGAGCTTCGCAGAGCAGCGCATATACGCCCGAGAGTAATCCGAGTCTTCTCTGATTTAAATACGCTCTTTGATATTTTGATTTTTCGCTATTTACATCAGAGAGCGTTGCTCTTTGAAAAAATCAAGAAGTTCGCAACAAATTGTTGCGCATCGTTCACCGTCCGATCTTAAATGCTATCGTTAAAACCCCTGATGATATCGATAAATGAACCATTTATTGTTATGGCTGCTGAAAAAATTACGACCAAAAAGTATTTCTAAAAGGTTAATAGGCAATATTTTGCAACAACCCTCACCTGAGCAGCCTTTGTTTACCTTGACCCTCCATTCAAAACCAAAGGTTATACTCATCCAGCAGGCCGATTTGAAATGAAATTTTTGGTCAGGTATGACAAAAAATGATTTATTGATCTATACCTTACAGTGTTTTACCGAGTGATTCGATATGATACACAAAAATATAGCTTCAAGTTACTTGTAACGTTACCGAACTTTCCGCTGTTTTCAAAGAGCAACGCTCTCTGATGTAAATAGCGAAAAATCAAAATATCAAAGAGCGTATTTACATCAGAGAAGACTCGGATTAGCCCGAGAGGGGCTTGTCAGTAAAAATTGGCCATTTTTTCGATTCAAGGGCAGATAATTCAAAAATGAAAAGTTATCAAAATTTTGTTTGCACAACAAGACACCATAGAGATTCATTGTGGCTAGTTTGATTAAATTCTGGTTGAAACTGTAGAGGTAGTGCACAGGAGAAAATGGGCATTTTTGAGAAAATGGGCATTTTTCCTTAAATTCAAGGGCAGATAATTCAAAAACGAAAACAGTTATCTAAATTCCGTAAGCGTTGTGCACAACTAGACACCATGGAGATTCATTGTGGCAAGTTTGATCAAATTCTGATCAAAACTGTAGGAGGAGTTGCGCACACAAGAAAATGGGCATTTTTTTAATTCAAGGGCAGATAATTCAAGAACGAAAACAGTTATCTGAATTCCATAAGCGAGGTGCACAACTAGACACCATGGAGATTTATTGTGGCAAGTTTGATCAAATTCCGATCAAAACTGTAGGAGGAGTTGCGCACACAAGAAAATGGGCATTTTTTTAATTCAAGGGCAGATAATTCAAGAACGAAAAGAGTTATCTGAATTCTGTAAGCGAGGTGCACAACAAGACACCATGGAGATTTATTGTGGCAAGTTTGATCAAATTCCGATCAAAACTGTAGGAGGAGTTGTGCACACAAGAAATTGCTAACGGACGGACAGACAGACGGCCGGATAGACAGACGGACAGACGGACGAGTGGGGCCATAACATAATACGACCCTTCGGGCGTATAAAAAGGGTTACTCAAGGAACATTCTTGCCAACTTTGATACAAATTGGCCAAATAGTTGATTTTTAAAGAATTTCTTAATTTTTCTCAAAGTCTGATAAGCCCGACCTGGCCACATCCACATTTTTTGACGAATCAAGAATTCATGAACAACTTTTGAAAGGGGTCCCCAAAGGAACATTCCTGAAAAGTTTGAATCAAATCAGCCTATTGGTTCAAGAGAAGAAGATTTTTTAAGAATTATCTAACAATTTCATTAAATCGGATAAGCCCCGCCGTGCCACGCCCAGTTTTTTTAAACGAATCTGAAAATTTATGAACTAATGTTGAAAAGGGTTACTCAAAGAACATTCTTGCCAACTTTGATACAAATTGGCCAAATAGTTGATTTTTAAATAATTTTGTTATGATTTCTCAAAGTCCGATAAGCCCCGCCCTGCCATGCCCACAATTTTTGACGAATCAAAAATTCATGAACCATGGGTTTTGAAAAGGGTCACCCAAGGAATATATCTGCCAAGTTTGGAAAGAATTGGCCCTGTGGTTCAGGAGAAGAAGATTTTTGAAGAATTACCTAATGATTTCATTAAGTCTGATAAGCCCCGCCCTGCCATGCCCACAATTTTCAACGAATCAAAAATTCACAAACAAGTTTTGAAAAGGGTCACCCAAGGAACATTTCTGCCATTAAGTTTGGAAAGAATTGGCCCAGTGGTTGAGGAGGAGCAGATTTTTGAAGAATTACATAATGATTTCTTTAAGTCTGATAAGCCACGCCAACAATTTTTCACGAATCAAATATTCACGAACAAGTTTTGAAAAGGGTCACCCAAGGAACATTACTGCAAAGTTTGGAAAGAATTGGCCCCGTGGTTGAGGAGGAGAAGATTTTTGAAAAATTACCTAATGATTTCTTTAATTCTGATAAGCCCCACCCTGCCACGCCCACAATTTTTGACGAATCAAAAATTCACGAACAAGTTTTGAACAGGGTCACCCAAGGAACATTCCTGCCAAGTTTGGTCAGGATTGGCCCAGTGGTTGAGGAGGAGAAGATGTTTAAAGAAATTGTTGACGACGGACAACGCACAACGGACGCCGGACGCCAGATAGTGACTGACCCTAAGAGCTCCATTTGAGCTCGTTGAGCTCAGGTGAGCTAAAAAATTAATTCAATCAATTTAATTGAAATTTCAGTTTAACACCAAAATTATTTCTTTTTTTTTTTGAAAGAATTTATGAGAGATTTATGCAAGAAAGGTTCGTGTGAAGTTTGGTTGAAATTGGTCATATAGTTGTGGAGAAAATTTAAAAAACAAAAAAAATGAAAATTGGATTCAATTAATTCAATTAAAATTTCAGTTCTACACAGATTCTTTTTTAAGGAATTTGGAAGAGACTCATGCAAGGAAGATTCCTGTTAAGTTTGATTAAAATTGGTCCAATAGTTTTGGAGAAGAAGATTTTTCAAACATTCAATTTAATTAATTTAATTGAAATTTAAGTTCTACATGGAATTTATTTTTTTGGAGGAATTTAATAGAGATTCATGCAAGGAAGATTCCTGTGAAGTTTGGTTGAAACTGGTCCAGTATTTTTGGAAAAGAAGATTTTTCAAGATTTTTCGAAAAATTTAATTTAATTAAATAAATCAAAATTTAAGTTCTGCATTGAATTTATTTTTTGAAGGAATTTGGAAGAGAATCATACAAGGAAAATTCCTATGAAGTTTGGTTGAAATTGGTGCAGTAGTTTTGGAGAAGATGTTTGAAAATTGTTTACGCACAGACAGACGGACGGACACACACATGCATGGACGACATACACCCCGCTTTGGCCAGTGGAGCTAAAAATTCCAAGGGGGGGACATGTTACCCATGCCTGGGTAACATGTCCTCCCCCCCCCTTAAAATGTTTTCACATTATTTCTGCGCAATTTTTAGTATCACAAAATATAAATAATCATAATAATAATAGTTGAAAATCATTGGGAGAAAGTGATATGATGAAAAATTACTATGCCATTAAAATTTGATGTTTTCTTCCTTTGGAAATGTGAAAGAATGAAAAAATTGAAATATTTTACAATTATGTTTAAAATAACTTATTTTTAAAGATTTAATATTTATGAAACAAAATATGCATTGAAAATACACTATATGGATAAAAAGAAATTTTCCAATTGGGAGGACATGTTACCCAGGGGGGGAGGGGGGGGGGGGGACACTTTACCCTGTTATACCTACTCGCTAGAAATGGCAAAATAGGTTCCAGCCAATTTTTTGAAATTCCCCTTGAAATTTGCATGTAAAAAAGATAAAAAGTTTGTGGTTCATTTCTGCAATATTGGTCCAAAATATGTTTTCTTGATAATTATTTGTGAAAATCTTTTTCCATCTGTGTAAAGGAGTCCTCTATGGATACGGTAATACAAGAAATCCCCCCTAAAAGGCTCTGGTCAAGGGTAAATTTCCAAAACATGCAAATTGAACAAGAGTTGGTCAAACTCCAAGGTCAAGGTAACTAGACCAAAGGCCATGGATTTAAATTAAAAGGTATTGGCAGGAAGTATCCTAATAGTGCCTGAGACATAGACCAGGTGAAACTTTTTCAGGTGTAGATGGGACGGGACAGGACAGGACGCCAACACCAGGGCTGTGACATCAGCAGCATTCAGCTCCCTGTATATAATGTCCATGGATTTAAATTAAAAGGTATTGGTAGGAAGTATCCTAATAGTGCCTGAGACATAGACCAGGTGAAACTTTTTCAGGTGTAGATGGGACGGGACAGGACAGGACGCCAACACCAGGGCTGTGACATAAGCAGCATTCAGCTCCCTGTATATAATGTCCATGGATTTAAATTAAAAGGTATTGGCAGGAAGTATCCTAATAGTGCCTGAGACATAGACCAGGTGAAACTTTTTCAGGTGTAGATGGGACGGGACAGGACAGGACGCCAACACCAGGGCTGTGACATCAGCAGCATTCAGCTCCCTGTATATAATGTCCCGGCTTGCTAAAAACAAAACAAGATGTGTTTGTGAAAAGACTAATTACTCTAAAAAAGCCAATGTTAAGTTTTCAGATAGACAGACAGAAAAACACACAGACAGATGGACTGATGGATGGACAGAGAGACACAAGAAAAAACAATATGCCCTGATCTTTCCATATGGGGTCAACAAGGGGAAAACTCAAAAGGAAAGGTCCCATAGTTAACTGTTCTTGCAAGTGTCACTTCTGCTCAATGTGATCTTTAAGTATATGAAGTTTGAAGTTGCTACATGTAGCACATTTCTAAAGGAGGTATTGCTTGGACAAAGTAATCTGTATGCACATACACATACACAACAAGAGGACCATGATGGTCCTATATCGCTCACCTGAACCAAAATGATATGAGCAACACGTTTGTTCAATTCAATTAATATTTATGACTTTAAGACTGAAAACGAACTTATGGTCAATAACGTTGTGAAAATCAAACTCATCCGAGATCTTATGGTGCCCAACATTGTGTCCAAGTTTTGTCTTGATTATTAATTGTAAATTTTAGAGTGTAAACAAGTTTGAAAACAGCCGAAAATGGCAATTTTGTCAAATTCAAGGGCACATAACTCTTTACTTTCTAAACAGATCAGACTGAAGATCGAACTCATCAAAGATCTTATGGTCCCCAACATTGTGTCTAAGTTTTGTCTTGATTGATTTTTAATTGTAGATTCTAGAGTGTAAACAAGGTCGAAAACAGCCTAAAACGGCAATTTTATCAAATTCAAGGGCAAGTAACTCTCAACTTTCTGATCAGATCAGTCACTGGAAATCGAAATGATAAAAGATCTTATAGTCCCCAACATTATGTCCAAGTTTTGTCTTGATTGATTCATAATTGTAGAATCTAGAGTGTAAACGAGGTCAAAAACAGCCGAAAATAGCAATTTTGTCAAATTCAAGGGCACATAACTCTTTACTTTCTAAACAGATCAGACTGAAGATCGAACTCATCAAAGATCTTATGGTCCCCAACATTGTGTCTAAGTTTTGTCTTGATTGATTTTTAATTGTAGATTCTAGAGTGTAAACAAGGTCGAAAACAGCCTAAAACGGCAATTTTGTCAAATTCAAGGGCAAGTAACTCTCGACTTTCTGATCAGATCAGTCACTGGAAATCGAAATGATAAAAGATCTTATGATCCCAAACATTATGTCCAAGTTTTGTCTTGATTGATTCATAATTGTAGAATCTAGAGTGTAAACGAGGTCAAAAACAGCCGAAAATAGCAATTTTGTCAAATTCAAGGGCACTTATCTCTCAACTTTCTGAAAAAGATCAGACTGAAAATCAAACTCATTTAAGATCTTATGGTCTCCAACATTGTGTTCAAGTTTTGTTTTGATTAATTCATACTTGTAGATTTTAGAGTGTAAACAAGGTCGAAAACAGCCGAAAATAACAATTTTGTCAAATT
The DNA here is from genome assembly GCA_963680895.1 of Fragum sueziense. Classification (NCBI taxonomy): domain Eukaryota; kingdom Metazoa; phylum Mollusca; class Bivalvia; order Cardiida; family Cardiidae; genus Fragum; species Fragum sueziense. Next base: position 18,835,976 of record OY804600.1, on the reverse strand, counting down.
CAAGGGCACATCACTCTTTACTTTCTCAACAGATAAGACTGAACATCGAACTCATCAAAGATCTTTGGGTCCCAAACATTGTGTCTAAGTTTTGTCTTGATTGATTTATAATTGTAGATTCTAGAGTGTAAACAAGGTCGAAAACAGCCTAAAATGGTAATTTTGTTGAATTCAAAGGCACATAACTCTTGTCTTTCTGATCAGATCATACTGAAAATTAAACTCATCCAAGATCTTATGGTCTCAAACATTATGTCCAAGTTTTGTCTTGATTGATCAATATTTGTAAATGCTAAAGTGTTAACAAATTAAAAAGTAGCTATTTTTGAAGTTCAAGGGCACATAACTCCTGACTTCCTAATCCGATCTGACCCAAAATCGAACTCATCCGAGAACTTATGGTCATACATGTTTTGACTAAGTTTGGTTAAGATTGGTCAATATTTGTGGATGCTAGAGTGTTAACAACAAATTGTGGACAGACGGACTGACGCCGACGGACAAAAAGCGACCACAATAGCTTCGTGCTCAGGTGAGCTAATAACGCACAAACACTCAACACAGTGTATAATCATGCAACTCAGAATTTCCGATAATCTTCAATATCTTTTTTAATACTTGACCGATTTGAATTCGGTTTGAAGCAGAGAAGGTGGGAAAATGCCAGAAATAAGCTGAACATTTTGGATTTTTGAAAAATCAACTGATAAAAAAGTTATTGAAGATAAACCAAAATTTTGTTTTATCTTCAATAACTTTTTTATCAGTAAAATCAACCACGTCCATCTAATGCGTGACGTCTATTCACATTCTCTTCTTCAAACCAAATTCAAATCGGTCCAGTGATTACAAAATTATTGAAGATTTTCTGAAAATATTGTACCATGTGATTATCCACCGTGCTCAAGCAAAACAGTAAAAGCTATGTCAAGGATCCCGCATGGCCGTCTCGACTAAAATGATAAGGAGTTTTGTTATTAAAACTTACAAGTGGTTTTGGCCAGTAGTTGTTCTTCCTCTCTTTACTCTTAGTACCCACTGGGCATCTCTCAATGACTCCATAAATCGCTGAGCATGGCAAAATCTCACACCTACTACTGTCTGTAAACAGAAGAACACAGTCATGTAAAACAAGATGTGTTTGTGAAACACAAATGCACACGAAATGGCCATTTTTCTATGCATACTCACCGTTATTAACAAGAGTTGTCCGCGGACAACTTAGCTCCCCTATACGGGAGCTTGTCACAAAAATAGCAAAAATAATTTTTAAAAAGTAGGTCAAACTCCAAGGTCAAGGTCACAAGGTCAAGGGTCATGGTCCCAATTGAAAGGTCTTGGCATGAGGTATCCATGTGTGAAATATCAAGGCTCTATCAATAATAGTGCATGAGATATAGGCCAGGTTAAAGTTTTTCATAAGTAGGTCAAACTCCAAGGTCACTAGGTCAAAGGTCATGGTCCCAAATGAAAGGTCTTGTCGAGATGTATCCATGTATGAAATATCAAGGCTGTGTCTCTAATAGTGCCTGAGATATAAACCAGGTTAAAGTTTTTAAGTGAAGACGGGACGGGACTCCGACACTAGGGCTTCGACATTTGCTCCCCAGACATAAAGTCCCGGCTCGCTAAAAAGTAGCCACTTTTCAAATAGCCATATTTATCACATTTTTGTATGTCTTTTTGTTTTTACAAATTCACACGCATTCCCAATAGCTCCTTTTTAAACCTCAACAGTAAAATGCTTTCAATATGCCTGGAAACATGTTGAGTTGCAATGAGGGCTCAAAACAGTATTTTGGGATACAAAGTTCAGTTTTGTCCACTTACAGCTGTCATTTCCTGCTTAAGTTGATACTGTTGAAACATAAACAAAAGTCCCATTTCAGTTTTGCAAATCGTTCCGTTGGAATGTAAGAGATCTATGAAAATTTAGCACTTCCAGTTTAGCATGCCTCAGTCATTATTCAAGGTTTGATTAAAACCAGAAGTGGTTGGTGGGTAAGTCAAAGGAAAACATTTTCCTAATTTGGAACTTGCTAACCACCAAATAGAAACAAAATTTCAATGAATAGGGTATTTAAGAGGAAGTCAACTAAACCCGGAAACCGCCATTTTGCGAGGTTCTTGGGTGTAATGAAAAGCACTTATTAGACACTAAGCATTTTGAATAAAAACAGTATCATAAACACACATCCTCATTCATTTCTGCCCTTTTTCTAGCTCTATATCATGGTGTATAATCATGTGACTCAGCATTTCCGATAATTTTCAATAATTTCGTCAATATTTGACCAATTTGAGGTCTGTTTGAAGCAGAGAAGGTGGGAAAATGCTAGGAATAAGCTGGACATTTTGGATTTTCCAAAAGTCAGCTGATTAAAGTTATTGAAGATCAAACAAAACATTTTTATCAGCAGATTTTTTGAAAATCCAACACATCTATCTAATGCGCGATGTCTGTCTTTCTTCTCTGCTTCAAACAGAATTGAAATCGGTTACGTATTAACAAAATTTTTGAAGATTTTTTGAAATTGTTGTCACGTGATTATTCACCTTGTAAAATATAATTATACTGTCGTACATTTCAGTGCTGTGTTTTGTATTAGTTACAGATTTCCTGAAACTGCCATCAAGCTGCCATAGCTTATGGGGTAGTTCAGTTGTTTTTGATACCTCCACTAATGTGTTTTGACTTGCCATGCTGCAATGTTTTGTATTTATTTCAAGTAATTTTAATAATCCTGAAGTATCTGTCCATTTTCATTAGACAGATGGCTGCTTTTTTATGACGGGTAGTAATATGTGACCTTATTTGATATTTGACTTCGACCTACATTGATGACCTTGACCTTCTTACTTAATATCATTGAAAGAAGAATAAATACCAAATTTTAGGTGTATATCGGAATACTTTTGAGAGAAAGGCCAATGTTAAGTTTTCACGCTAAGTTTTCACGTTAAGTTGCATGTTAAGGGTTGATAAGGGTTAACAGATACCGGTAACATTGGGGAAGGTCATATTGCATGGAGCAGATAGATATCATTAAAAGAATTTTACATACCAAAGGGCTAGGTTCAAGAATGGGCTAAAATGGCCCTGTAAACACAGAAATTTCAGTTTGATAATTTCTACAAGAGGTGTTCAACTTATTTTTGAACAAAATTGAAATAACTAATATAACATTAATACCTTTTGTTTATTGCAACAAGTGTTCAATATGGAACCCATGACAATAGTAGATCATCCTACATCTCTTGGGCTAGGACTGCAATGTCTTGTTTAAATCACTTTTTTATCAAGTCTTTCCCACTCCTGCTTTAGAGCTATTTTAAGCCCTCTGAGGGTGTTAATGTTTCTCTTCTGTAACTGCCGTTTGAGGATGCCCCAGATACCATAGTCCATTGGGGCTGCGTCGGTGGATTTTGGCATCCACTCTTCAGGTGTAATAAATGCCACTTCCCTTGATTTTAGATATTCCAGTGTAGCCTTTGCCGTGTGACTTGACGCACTGTCCTGATGGAACACCATGTTACGTTTCTGGTCTCCTGGAAACAATCTAGGCACATCTCTGTTGAGAAACGGCTTTAATATGTGTTTGATATAGTACTCTGAGTTAACCTTTGTACCTTTGTCAATGATCCGGATTTCAGTTTTACCATTATAACAGACACCCGCCCATGCCATAAATCCTGCAGAAAGGCATCAGGCATAACGAACTTCAGTCTGTCATCGGCACTGCTGCGTTAGCGAATGTAACAAAATTTGCGACGACCATAGCTGCCACCAAGGTAAAACATGGCCTCGGCCGACGTTTCCATTTACCGCCGGTTAACTTCCGGTACAGCTTCCAGGATCTTTGCCGTCTCTTTGTAATTTGCGCTGTATTCAGTTGGTGAACTTTGCACTTTTTTTCAATTTGGCGTGAAGAATTTCTCGAATAACTTGATGAACAGTGCCAAGAAATATTTTAAATTTATTTGCCATCTCTCTTTGCGTTGGTGGGTTGACCTTGGCAATCATAAACCTTATTCGTCTTACAACGCTAGGCGTAGCCACAGTGGAGCATTTCTGGAATAGCCCCCCAGATGCATTATTTGAACTCGAATTTCATTGTAATCCATTTTTATATCGAATATTATTTATTGTTCCCAATGATACGTTAAATCCAAGCTCCTTGAACACTTTTATTATGTGTCTGTAGGTGTGTTTTGTCTTCACAGGGGTCTTGCTACCAATTTTTGTTTGGGGCCAGGGGCCAGTGAAATTGGGAAAAATAGCGACATTTTTACCTAAATTGGGAAAAAACTAAAACTATTTTGTATTCTTACTGTCACTCAGCTGCTAATTAGACTGTACTGATGTAAAATGCATTTGTACATACTCTTGTTTAGGAATCTACTCTAATACTGTCTTCAAAATATTTGTAAATGAAGATGAGGTGTGGACATGGGACATTCTGGGTCCTCGTTGGGAATTTTCACCAGAGAATTGGGAAAAAAAGATACTTTTTGCCATTGGGAATGGGGCCGAATAATGGCCCCAAATTTTGGCAAACGAGACCCCTGCTTCAAAAGACCTAAAACGATCCCTTCTACTCGAGCATCAATTTTTGTACGAACCATTGTTACATGTGTAATAATAATGATTGTATCGAAAAAAGGACATATTGTAGGACAATATACATGATAAACCCGCCAATAAAACCTGTGCTAACACGTCAAATTATTGTACAAGTTTTGTTCAATTATAAGTTGAACACCTATTGTAATTAAAAATCATATATATGTCCCAATAATATTCCTATCCTTACAATAACACAAAATTCCGAGCCAAGAATTCTCAAAATCTGTGCTAGTGACTTCCATGAATATACGTCATTAACGTCAAATCGGTGTTTTTTGCCGATTTTCACCGATTCATATGGAAAAATAAATATGAGCACACGCTGCCCCATTTACGAATTTTATACACAGAATTAATAAGGGCATCATTGGTATTTCCTGAAAATTTCAAGTCTGGGGCAGAGTGGGATCATAGTTAAAAAAAGAAAAAACAAGATACAATCGCCGCCTAAGGCTTACTTTGAATGACGACCAGCGTCATGCGTCGTCCATCACCAATTTCTTTAGATGACATCTCCTCATCAATTACTTGGCAATTTTCAACCATGGCAACAGAAAAGGAGAAATTTGACTAAATCTCAATAACATCTTTGAACAACAACTCCTCATAAACTACCGGGCCAATTTCAACCAAACTTAGCGGAAATATTTCTTATGGGGTCCCTGTTAAAAAATGCTAAAAGAATTGAAATAAAAAAAAAACTTCTTGGCAACGGAAAAAGAGAAATTTAACTAAATTTCAATGATTTCTATGAACAACATCTCCTCCTAAACTACAAGGCTAATTTCAACCAAACCTGGCAGAAATATTTCTTAGGAGGTTCCTTTTAAAAGTTGCTGAAAGAATTGAAATCCATTTAAAGCTGTGGTTGTCATGGCAATAGAAAAATGAGAAATTCGACCAAATCTCAACAACATCTTTGAATTACATCTCCTCCTAAACTATCAGGCTAATTTCAACCAAGCTTGGCAGAATGTTTCCTTAGGAGGTCCCCTTTAACCCTTTCCCAAACGGCAAATATTTGGACGATTCCAATTTGAAAGCTGCTCTAGATGACAAAATAGAGGTTGACAAAGATGGGATTGGTTTAAAATATTGCTTAGAAAATATTGAGGTAAAAGGAGAAAATGCTGATTATCAGCATTTTCTTCTTTTTCCTCAATCTTTTCCGAAGTACAGGGTGTCCCAAAAGTAAGGTAACACTTAAAGTCTTATGTATTTGATTTATATATCAATTGTATATTCCCAATATCGATGACATTACAGAAGGTTATGTGTAGAAACAAATAAATGAAATTTCATCAAAAGATCAAGTCATTTGTATATTTTATTTATGATAAATATAACACACCCTTTTTTATCAATGACGTCATTTTTAAAGTAAATGACGTCCTCTAGATTACGTCCCTTCTGTCGCTTTACTTGATTTATTCTTGTGCTACTTAAAGTTTTCAATAACTGCTTCACATGTGTCCACAGAACTGTTCCTACATTTTCTTTGAATGTTTGATAGCAATATTGTAACAAAAGTCATGTTCTTGTTTTGGGAACTACACCACAAGCTTATCCACAGAAAATAGATCGATGAGTTCAAATCCGTCGTGTGTCCACTGAAGAAAGTGTACGCATTTGACTTGATCTCCCTAAGAATTTGATTTCATAATTTTAATATTGTATGGGGAAGTTTCAAATAAAATTTCAAAATTCACTGTACTAATGATTTAAATGAATCTTGTTCAAACAAAAATCTTCTCATCGACTTTCCTAGACATCCATTTACAGTCTCATTCAAAGTTGAGATGTTTTCTGCGCTGCGGGATGTTTCCGATCTTTTGCTTCTATGTTCATCAAAATCTGACCGAAATTGTTCAAATTTAGGTATTATTGAGTAGATTAGTTCTGTTCTTGGTGGATCTTCTGTTTTAGATTAAAACTGTAACTTTCTTTGCACATATATTGGAGATTTTGATTAATCATATGCTTTACTACATATACGCTGTGAGAAGGTAGGCAGTGACATAGTTTTGATAGTGGTACAGATGACGTCAAGAATGACGCCATTTTGATATATGCATAACTCATTGAATTCTGCAGATAATGATAGTTTTCCGAATGAAATCGGCTTAGAAATAGCAGAGCTATTACGCTTTGTAAGTGTTACCTTACTTTTGGGACACACTGTATCTTCTAACAGAGACGTCAAAACAAGGTCTTGTTTGGAAAGAGTTAAATATTGCGAAAAGAATTGAAATCTATACAAAAAAAAAAAACCCAAAAAAACCATGGTAACAGAAAAAGAGAAATTACAAAATATCTGTCAGAAGCAATTTTTCCATAACCGCAGAGCCAAATTTGACAAAACTTCATATTTGCATTACTTATGATATTGCTAAGAGGAACTATTTTTGTTTTTCAATATGAAACCTCATCAGAGTAAAAGGGGACTTCTTGTTTGTTTACAACAGAACTTATATTTTTCACAATCCAAACAAGTATACAACAACAACAACTCAGGTGAGTGATTGGTTAACATGGATACTTTGAATAAGAAGGTTTTTCTGCCTCAATATATGCATATGTTAATTTTTGAAATTGAATATCTGGTAAACATCTGCATGGTGCAATCATTCCGTTCTTCAGGACTTTTTATTTACATCCAAGATGATTGATTTTGGCTTGACAGTTCACATAATATGAGTGCCCAGGGGTTGAAAAATCCACTCGCCCGCTCGCATTGGCGAGTAGCAAATGCCGTAGGACATGTAGATGTGGGGACGAACTAGTCAGACGGAGCGAGTGCAAATTTAGGACTTGAATCATACTGATTGAGGGAAAAAATAAAGGATCGAAAAGAAAGTTTTTATTTCAAACAACTTCATATCGGAAACAATAATATTCGCTGTAAAATAAGACCGTTCCCTGTTTATGTCGATCAATCCCGAAAGTGAAAGGAAACTAGATAAAATCTGTGTTACCATAGACATAGATAAACATATTTATGTCTCTGGTGTTACTCATAATTATGCGATGATTTGAGCCAGATCAAAAACGCCGCAAACACAGTCAATTGTTGCCATAGTCATTCCAGTTTCAATATAATCACGTGATTTTTCTGCACCCAAATACGGTTACGTTTTACTATGATTTGTTTACAAAAGTCGCGCATGCCAGAAAGCGCGGGAAAATGGAATGAAGCAATGAAAACAAAACGCTATCTACGTAGTAAATACACTGACGTTAGATGGTTTTAACACCGACGCGTTGTCTCTTTCTGTTATGCCGCCTCGCGATTACACAAAGAAATTCTTTCACATTTACCGGGTAGTTGTACATATTAAACTGGTGTGCTTACTCGACCATTTCAACAGCTAATCTATCTTTCGAATTAAATAAAAAGTAAGTGTTTACAGTAATGTTAAACGGTGATTGATTTATGGTAAAAGATGGAATCAAGTCTGGGCCACATTCGATTTATTGACCATCTTTTTTAATAAAATTGTTGCTTTATTCACCTATGACTTTTGAAGTGGCGATCGCCAGCGCGAGCCCTGTCTGTCATTTATACCGAAGAAACTTTATTTGTACCTAAACATTAACAAAGCCAAAGAGTTATGTTATTTGCATAAAAATGCATCCGTAAGAGCCAACAGTCTAAAATTTTCTTCATCTTAAAGGGCGTGTGGGGTTGCATTAAGGGCGAGTAGAAATTCAGAGCTACTAGTCCTACAGGACTAGTAGGTTTGAAGAAATTTTTCAACCCCTGAGTGCTAATAGTACTTTTTTCTTTAACAAAGGGACATCCTTTCTACTTACATTTTACTATGATTATCAATGTCTTTCAGTTTAACAAATTGGTAATTGGTAAAGATAAACTCATTTCATAGACAGTCAGAGAAAATGTGTTGGTAATATATCGTCGTTGTAAATGCAAAACCTCGTATCTCGTTTTCGGAAAATTTTAAAGGGGAGGGAAAAAAGTGTAGTAACTTTTCCCAAACTGAAATGTCTTCCTTGAAATTTGGACATATTGTTCACAAATAATGTGTCAATAATACTGATCACTAAAATTATCTCAAAACCTGCGAGAATCGTCTACACTGGGCATACAAGTTTATACTTTGAAAATCGCACCAATCGACATACGAGGTTTTGCATTTACACCGATGATATATATTTTTGCATTGTTTTGATTGGTTACCATGGAAACCATGAATTGGAATATTTATCTTGTTAAATGTGTTTTTTTTTATATAAATAACTTTACAAAACATATGGTCGTCAAAAAGTTTATATGCAAGTGGTAAAATTACATTTTTTAAAGAAAAAGAAAATTTTTCTACTTATTTGTAACCATGGTTACAAATGTGTATATATTTGACAAGTTGGTGTTAGAAAAATTTGAAATCATTTAATAAACAATGTGAGAAACAAATATTTAGAAAAAGAAAAAAATCGGATAAAATAAGTGTGATTTTCGAATTTTGATGAAAATAATAAAATTGTTGCTATGGCAACGGTGTCAATCAGATTATGTTTTACTTGTTATTTTTGTAAACTATAATGTCTGGTGAATTGAAATAGTCATGTTTTTTTGAAAAATTGAAGTAGGGCCATTTTAACCCCTAAGTGAACCCTACCCCTTTGAGCTTTGTATGTGGAATACTTTTGGAGGAAAAGGCCAATGTTAAGTTTTCATGTTAAGTTTCCGACTGACAGACGACAGATGGACAGACAAATGGACAGGAGTAAAAGTTTTTAAACAATATGACCTCAATCTTTCAATATGGGGGCATAAAAACGCAAATATCTTTATATAGTTCATTATTAAAACAGACATACATTTATTCAGTACTTTCACTTTGACATAATCTACTAAGCCCAAAGAGTTAATGGGAACTTTAATTTTAAACACATACTGTATTGTCATCAATGTGCCTTTATAGTTTTCTTGCAAGGTATCAAACAAATTATTGTGTATGACAAGATGGTCACACACCAAACAAGAAAGCTTGCCCTAACAAGAGCTTGTCACAAAGAAAAGTCAATTCCTAGGTCAATATAAAAGGTCATGGTCCAAATGAAAATCCTGGGCAGGAGGAATCAATGTGTATAAGATAACAGCAAAGTTAAAGGTTTTGAAAAGGAGGTCAAACTCAAAGGTCATGGTAAAATGTGAACAGTGTTGGTAGGAGGTATCCATGGATGAAATATCAAGGCTGTAATAGGAAATGGATATAGGCCAAGTTAAAATTTTTCAAAAGTAGGTCAAACTCCAAGGTCAAGGTCACCACGTCAAAGGTCATGGTCTCAAGTGAAAGGTCTTGGTAGGAAGTGCCCATGAGTGAAATATCAATTTAAGTAAAGGGTAACCCAAGAAACATTCTTGCAAAGTTTGGACAAAATTGGCCCACTGATTCGAGAGGAGAAGATTTTTAAAGAATTATTTTGTGACTTCTCTAAGTCTGATAAGCCCCGCCCTGCCAAGCCAAAATTTATACACCAATCAAAAGTTCACAGACAATTTACGTAAAGAGTCATCCAAGGTACACTTCTACAAATTTGGTCAAAATTGGACAAATGGTTGATTTTTAGCTCACCTGAGCACGAAGTGCTCAAGGTGAGGTATTGTGATTGGTCTGTTGTCCGGCATCCGTCTGTCTGTCCGTCCGTCCGCCCACAATCATAAAAAAATCTTCTCCTCCTAAAGCGCTGGGCAGAATTGGATGAAATTTCACAGATATGATCCTTGGGTCATCCTTTTTCAAAATACTTCAAAGAATTGGGATCGGGGTCAGAATGGACTCAAAAAGTAGGTCACTAGGTCAAAATCTTATTTTTGCTCTAGGAGTCACAGTATTGGCTCAATCATTGTGAAAGTTGACCAGAATCTTTGTCTTGATGATATCTAGGTCATTTCAAAAAGTAGGTCATGCCATGTCAAAATGTAGGTCACTAGGTCAAATGATTTAAAATCCTTCTTTTTGCTCTAAAAGTGCTACCTTTGGCTCAAATCTTGTGAAAATTGCTCAGAATGTATTTTTTGTGGATATCTAGGTTCTGTTAAAAATTGGGTCATGTGAGGTCAAAAATGAGGTCACTAGGTCTGTTTGATAAAATCCTTCTTTTTTGCTCAGAAGTGCCCATTTTTGGCCAAATTATTATGAAAATCGCTAAGAACGTTTTTTTTTAATGATATAAAGGTAATGTAAAAAGTTTGTCATGTAAGGTCAAAAACTAGGGCACAAGGTCAAATATCAAGAATTCCATTTATTAGTCAAGAAGCGCCAACTTTGGCTAAAATCTTGTTAAATGGCTCAGAATGTTTTTCTTTTGGATATTTAGGTCCATTTAAAAAGTTTGTTGTGTGAGTTCAAAAACTAGGTCACAAGGTCAAAGGTAATGAATCCCTTCTTTTTGCTGTGGAAGTTCCAATTTTGGCTGAATTATTTTGAAAATTGCTCAGGACGTTTTTTTTGATGATGTCTGTACTCTGTAGGTCATTGAAAACTTGGGTCATGCAAGGTCAAAAACTGGGTCAGTGGGTCAAATCTTGTTTTTGCTTAAGAATTTATTACAATATTTGCTCAATCATTGTGAAATTTGTTGAAACCATCACTTTACAAGCAAAGAAGCCCTATGTTGTGGGTTTGGGAATTTTCAAGTGAGGAATTCAGACAAATTTATTTTGACCAGGTATCAGCTTATCAGCAATCATTGCTTAAGTAAATAGTTAGACTGTCTAAAGTCAATAATAGACCGTCCAAAATAAATAAAGAGCTGCCATATCTGATAATAGAGCTCTTATCTGATGAAGGATAGAGAGAGCTACAGATAATCTTAATGTCTTAACCCTTTCCTATGATGTCCCTATTAAAAAAGGCTCGGGGAATTATTGAGTCAAATGAAGAAAAGGCTGATAATCAGCATTTTCTCATCTTGCCGCGCTATTTCAAAATTGAACAGTATATTTCTTTTCTGTCTTGGTAAAGATTAAGCCCTTTCCCAGCCAAGGTTTAAGCCCTTTCCAAATTGTTTCAGAACAGAGAGTCCTTAGTTTTATGCCTTTGAATTTGGCAAAATTGCCATTGTCATTCTTTTATATTCTTCTAATATTATAAGATTGATTTCATGGTCTTGCCAGTATCTCAACTATGAATTCAGGTGAGCGATCTAGGGCCATCTTGGCCCTCTTGTTAAAGAATTATTTTGTGATTTTTCTTAGTCTGATAAGCCCCACCCAGCCACACCCACTTTTATGGACCAATCAAAATTCTTTGAACAATTCAAGTAAAGGGTAACCTAAGGAACATTCCTGCAAAGTTTGGTCAAAATTGGCCCACTGGTTTGAGAGGAGAAGATTTTTAAATAATTATTTTTTGATTTCTCTAAGTCTGATAAGCCCCACCCTGCCACACCCACATTTATGGATCAATCAAAATTTCATGGACAATTTAAGTAAAGAGTCACCCAAGGTACATTTCTGCCAAGTTTGGTTAAAATTGGCCGAATGGTTGATTTTTAAAGAATTATTTTGTGATATCTCTAATTCTGATAAACCCGCCCTGCCACGCCAACATTTAAGCCTCTCTTACAACCGGTCGTACGTGCTCCTGCGTGCGGTCTGCGTGCTGTCTGCGTCTAAAACGTACATTTAGTCGTGCGATGCACGCACGTGCAATGTACGATTTTTGTGGACGCAACCACGACGCAGACTGCACGCAGCAAAGAATTGACCGGACAATTCTTATGAGGCGCTCTTACAACCCGTCGTGCGTCTTTATAAATCGTGCGATTTTGCAGCGCTTAAAAACGTAAAAAGACGCACGACGGGTTGTAAGAGAGGCTTTATTGACCAATCAAAATTTTTTGAAAAATATAAGTAAAGGGTCACCCAAGGAACATTCCTGCCAAGTTTGGTCAAAATTGGCCAAATGGTTTGAGAGGAGCAGATTTTTAAAGAAAAAGTTAACGCACGAACGCACACACGCACGACGGTCACAACAAAATGACAATAGCTCGCTGGGCTTCAGCCAGTGGAGCTAAAAACTAACAGACGGACCAACAGACAGACAGACAGACAAGCTGACTTTTATATGCACTCCAAGTTGTCATTAGGGGGGTATAATTATTTTATCACATATATAATAGTTTTCTGTTGTTATGTCATGGTATGTAAATAGGGAATGATTTTATCCAATTAATCATGACTTAATTTCGGACAAACAATAGTATTTCCATAGGTGTTGTTATAAAATCTTGTAACAACAGCTTGATTCAAGCTGTATAGTAAGTCTATCGGGAGTGGCAGATGTTTACATTTTGTGTTCATAAATAATACCGTAATTAATCCTATTAACTATGTATCAATGATTGACACCTCGTCTTAAACAGGTCAATTATCTCATAACTGGATTTTAATCACAAATCAGTAGCCTGACAACCCTTTGTAAATGAAAAAAGTCTTCTGTTTATCTGCCACTCATTTTAGATCACCTAAAGTTAAGAGATTTTATAACAACACTAATGGTTTATCAACACATAACAGTAAACAAAAGTCTATTTTTAGCACTAAATTCATTGCTATCATAGGATGTGTATGAAATATCTTACCATAACAGAATTTGTTATATATTGGTGTCAGTTCTATTTTGGAATTAGGTTTTTGACTACAGGTACAATTGTAGTGTCCAGGTGGTGTGTTTGAGCACTCCGCCAGGTCGGAGCAAACCTCCTGATGAACTTCGCACTCGTTAATATCTGAAACAGAGAAAATAAACAACTCGTCGGTGGGCTGTCAAAACCTCGTAACTCCAGCTTATTCAAGCTGTAGTTACAAGGTTTTGACTCCGCACCAACGAATTGACCCTTTTCCAAATGGTGAAAATTTATGGAGGTCCCATTCATAACCTACTGCAGACAACAAAATAGGTGTTGATAAAGATTGAAATTGTGTGTGTTATAGCCAAGAAAATATTGAGGCAAAAGGAGAAACTGCTGGTTATCAGCAGTTTCTTCTTTTGCCTCAATGTTTTCCCAAGCCTTTTCTCTTAGGAATGTCAAAACCAGATCTTGTTTGGGAAAGGGAAACCATTCCCACACAGAGATAACTTTTGATTCATTTACAAAACAACAGCCACCGTAGACGGGTTATGATCCCCAAATAAGTGTTTGTCACAAAAAAACTGTCATCAATTAACTCTTTCTCTGCCATACGCGACTTTTGTCGCTTTACCTTTCCCTGCCATAGGCGACTTCAGTCAACAAATTTAGGGGGGGGGGGGGGGGGATATGTGAATATTTTTTACAGCTAAGTGGTTTTCACACATTTGAATTTGAAAGGAATCCATCAAATGAGTCAAAAGTTATGCATGATTTTGTACAGTGTATCGATTCTTGGAAATTTCTTAGAACTAATTCAGCCGTGAGAGATGCGTCAAAGGTCAATATTTGGCAGTGATAGGGTTAAGCTCCCTTTTCCAATGACAGGTTCTTTGTAGAATATGATCTAGACCATCTCATTTATCACTTAGGTACAAAATTTCATTAAATTCTGCCCATTAGATGAAGAGAAATAAGCAAAAAACTAATTTCTACATTAAGAAATTGAGAAAGGAGTTGATCCTACAGATTATCACAGGGAGTTCACTTGTGAAGTTTCATCGAATTTGGTCCAAGATTTGCTTAGATCTTGCTGTGGATGGACAGACGGAAAGAGGGACGGACAGTGTTGCAACATTATGCCCCCTACCCCTGAATTTTTTTTCAGGCAGCATGAAGAAATTACTGGTGACAAGCAATCTCTTCATTTTCCTCAAGTTTTCACAAGCCTTTTTTTATAAGGTGTCAAAAATTGAAATTGTGACAAGCATTTCTTCATTTTCAGCAATGTTTTCTAACCTAAAATGAAAATATTTTTAGAATTTCATCAACATGACATTGTTGTCTGCAGCACCTTTCAAATTGAAACAGTCCAAAATTTTGCCATTTGGTAAAGGGTTAATTTTTCGTATATCAGGAGCTCTAGAAAAAGATAAGAACAAGAGAAATGTTTTCTAGTTTTCCTTACATGCATGTAAAGTTGCAGTCACACAAGCTTCTGTGAGTTGATCATGTGTAATTTTACCATTTTTTTCTACATGCGGTAAAAAATCAGCAAAATAATGTCTCTAAACATGCTAGACACGCGAATGACAAGTGGACCAAATGCGCGTGTGTGCTGCGCGTGCCCATCACGTGTCCACCACGAGTCCTCCGTGTGTGAGCACTTGTAGTCAGAAAATTGGTTTACACCACTTGTGCAACTCTATCCCAAACGACAAAATTTTGGGGTCCTCCAAATTCAAAGATGTTGCAGATGACAGTTAAAACTGAATTACATTTTTTGGTCTTTTGTGTAGAAAATATTGTGGGAAATGAAGAAATTTCTTGTCACAAGCAATTTCTTCATTTTCCTCAATGTTTTCCCAAGCCTTTTCTTGTGAGGTAGTCAAAAGGCGGCACTGTGCAGTAATGGGTTAACCCCTTCCCAAACAAGAACTGGTTTGCTAGGGAAAACATTGAGACAAAAGAAGAAACTGCTGCTAACCAGCAGTTTCTCCTTTTGTCTCAATATTTTCACTGCTATATTGTACACAAATCCTATCTTTATTCACATATAATTTGCCGTCTTCAACTGCTTTCAAATTGGAACACCCTAAAATTTTGTCATTTGGGAAAGGGTTAAGAGTGTTATGACCACTCATTAGTTTCTCTGAACTTACCTTCACACACATGGGGGTCAAAATTTGGGCTTTTATGGTCTTTTTTGTATCCCTTTCTGCATTGGCAAAAATGGTGCTGACCAGAAGCAATACAATCACCATTTACACAAGTTACACCCAGACAGGGGTTTATAACTGAAAATCAAGCATTCCAAAAAATAAATTATTATTATTATTATTAAGTACCGAATTTATATAGGGCTTTTATCAAACAAGAGTATATTATTATTTACGTTCAAAAGGGCTTAATTAACCCTTTCCCAAACAAGACCTGGTTTCCACGTCCCTAATAGAAAAGGCTTGGGAAAACATTGAAACAAAAGAAGTATATATATGCTGGTAACCAGCAGTTTCTCCTTTTGTCTCAATATTTTCTGTGTCATATTTTACACAAATCCTATCTTTGATAACATCCGTTTTGTCATTTGTGGCAGGTTTTGAAGTGCTTTGTTTTGTCGTTTAGGAAAGGGCTCTTCAAAAAGGACATACAACATGGTGGATCGATAATCCGTCACATGAAAGGTTAATTTCAGAAAATCTTATATTATTTTATTACTACGGGACTGATTTGAATTCAGTTTGGAGCAGAGAACATGAACAGACTTCATGCATTAGATGGACATGATTTTTTTCAAAAGTCAGCTGATAAAAAAGTTATTGAAAATCAACCAAAATAACTTTTTTATCAGCTGATTTTTTGAAAATCAACCACATCCAGCTTAATCCTGTCATTTACCCACCTTCTCTGCTTCAAATCAAATTCGAATTGGTAATCTATTAACAAAACAACTCTGCTTCAAAATTAATCATTTTCAAAATAAAGTCACTTCACATTATTGCCCGCCATGTCTGAATAGCAATTTAATGGCTCAGCAAGAAACAGTTGTAACTGCCTTTATGTTTATAGGTAGTTATAACTTTTCATGCTGAGCCATCAAATTGAAAATTTAATGCCCAGATAAGCCGCTGTATATTGGTACAGTCAGATCAGGATCTATGCTGTTCTCTAACACACGGTGGCTTAAATTATGTGACTCAGAATTTCGGAAAATCATCAATATCATTGTTCATAATTGACCAATTTGAATTCGGTTCGAAGCAAAGAAGGTGGGTAAATTCCAGGTATAAGCTCGACAAGATGAATTTTTGAAAAATCAACTGATAAAAAGCTATTGAAGATCGGCCAAAATTTTGTTGATCTTCAATAACTTTATTATCAATTGATTTTTCAAAATTCCATCTAATGTGTGAAGTCTGTCTACATTGTCTGCTTTAATCCGAATTCAAATCGGTTCCGTACTAACAAAATCATTGAAGATTTGCTGAAATCATTAATTCACATGATTATCATTCTACTGACTGTCACAGTTGCAACTGATCATAGTAAATCTACTTGAGAACATGTTAATATTTTCTGAAACTTTCTTTGGTAGGGATGTTTAACCCTTTCCCAAATGGCAAAATTTTAGGGTGATCTAAATCAAATGCTGCTGCAGACGGCAAAAGGAATGTTGTTCAAGATAGCACAGAAAATATTGAGACAAAATGCTGGTTATCAGCAGTTTCTTCTTTTGTCTTGATGCTTATATCCCAAGCCTATTCTATTAAGGATGTCAAAACCAGTTTTTGTTTGGGAAACGGTTAAAAATTTCTTGACTTGAAATCGAGACCAAGATTTCCACATGAAAGGCCTCAGGCGCTTATCCTTAACCATTGCTCCTACCAACTCATCTATGTGGCAAACCAATCTAGAAAACAAGAATATAACCCTTTCCAAACAAGACCTGGTTTTTACGTCCCTAGGAGAAATGCATGGGAAAACATTGGTGCAAAGGAAGAAAATGGTGATAACCACCATATTCTTATTTTCTGTGCATCTATATTAATCTATATTAATCAACATACCAGTCTGTTGTCCGATTCAACTTTTAAATTGGAACAGTCTAAATTACTGTTGTTTGGCAAAAAGTTTAATACTTCATCATTCATTTGGAAATATTATTTAACCCTTTTTCCACACAAAGCAATTTTAGGGTGTCCAATTCGAAAGATGCTACAGACAATAAAATTTACTTTAATGAAGATAGGATTTTTGTTAAATATGACACAGAAAATATTGAGGCAAAAGGAGAAATTGCTGATTATCAGTAATTTCTTCTTTTTCACTCAATCTTTTCCCAAGCCTATTTCCTTAGTGACTCCAAAACCAGGTCTTGCTTGGGAAAGGGTTAGAAAAAGCTTTTTCACCTTTGTTTCTTTTATATTGACAAATAGTTGCAACATGTTACACATTTTCTTTACTTTGCTATGTGCGTAATATGGTAAATAAAAAAGTTTTAAATTGCTTTGTGTTGTTTTATAAAAACAAACTAAATATGAACTAGAAAAAGGCCCTTATAAACCTTGAAAACAGCATGGCTGAAAATCAGCCTCTGTATACAAGCAGTCTGATCATAATCCATGCTATTCTCAAATAACTTTGTCTTAAAGATCTGTAGTATATAAAAATATCTTTTTAGATATTTTGTCATTATGCCAGGAAAGCCCTTTATTGCAGAGACACATTTCTTGAGAGCTAGATAATTATTATCATCATTATAATTATTACTGTTATTCTTAAGATAAAGCATTCTTAATAGGGTTAAGATTTCTATAAGCTGCTCAATTGGAGCCTCATTAACTCTATACGTTTTGCAGAACCCCTCAGTAAATTCTGTAGAAACAATATGAGAGAGTCAAATTATTCCAAAATGCTCCATTATTTACAAAATGTTGTGTTCTAAATGCTCCATACTTTATACAAATGACGTCCTTGTGACGCCATTTGTATAAAGTATGGAGCATGCAGAACACCTTGGTTAGTATTCCCGTCGTAAAAAAGTTTTTTTTAAAATCTAAAGATAACTTAAAAATTCTGGCACTAAAGAACAAACCTCAGATCTAAGGTCATTATTTTACTAAAACATTGGGGCAAAATATCTGCCCCCTCCCTTCTGGGAATTTTTCCCCCAAATTGTAATTTTCCCCTCATAAATCAATGTTTCAACCTTTACAATGTTCTCCTAAGAGAGTATTTATGTTAACAATCAAAGATCTTAAGTTTATCAGCTTATAAATTTCTTTCAAAATCTATTTTCTTTGTGTTTTCTAAAATATTTTGAAGCATTTTCAGTATTCAAGCAAAAAAACATGCTTTAAATTTTTCCCCCATAACACCTCATTTGAAGCACTTTTCCCCAAATTGAGGACCCCAGGCCCCTTCCCCTAACCATAAAAAGAACCCCTGAAGGTCAAACTTACTTTTGTCACAATTTGTTCCCTGGTAATTTGGCTTACATACACACTTATAACCATTTACTTTATCCATGCAAGTACTACCATGTTTACAAGGATTTGGTACACATTCATTGATTTCTGAAACATACAAGGAAATGAATAACATTTAACACATTGCCAGACCGTAAAATTTTAGACTTCTTGTAAAGAGTCAAAAACAGGCATTACTTGTGTGGGAATGGGTTAAATGTGAAATAGCAACTAGATCTAGTAAAGAATCATTTTTCAGATTAAGTTCTGTTGCTGATGATTATGGCAAAACAAGAGTTGTCCGCGGACACTAAAGCTCACCTATACGAGAGCTTGTCGCAAAAAAAAGAATCCAATGTTAAAGGTCAAGGTTGCTAGGTCAAAGGTCATAAACCAAAGTTCAAGGTTATGACATGAGGTATCCATATCAAGGCTCTATCTGTAGAAGTGCATGAGAAATAGGCCAAATTAAAGTTTTTTATTCAGAAGGACCCATGTAAAACTATATGCCCCCAATCTTTCTATACGAGGGCACAAAAATATTGCTCTAAAGAAACGTATAAGACTATACCTATGCAGGCGTTTGCATTTGGGTCAGGCTCGTATCCAGGATTACATTTGCATATGCCAGACGGTCTCATACAGGAACCTGCACCTTCCACTCCACAGTACACTCCTTGGCAGGGATCTAAAATCAAAGTAAATCTTTGGTTAACCCTTTCCCAAACAAGACCCACTTTTGATGTCCCTAAGAAAATAGGCTTGGGAAAACATTGAGACAAAAGATGCTGATAATCAGCATCTTCTCCTTTTGCCTCAATATTTTCTGTGCTATATTGTACACAGTGACAAGTTCTATCGTTATTAACATCCAGTTTGTTGTCCGCAGCAGTTTTTTAATTGGCCTACCCTAAAAGTTTGCCGTTAGGAAAAGGGTAAGTTAAGAAGTCATAATTACAGCTTGAATAAGCTATTAGTTCATGCATTTTCCTACCTACCTTTTGAAAATTTAACATCCTAATTCTAAGTTAAGCCATTACCAGAAGGCAAAATTTTAGACTGATCCAAATTCAGTTGCAGATGACAACAAGAGCTTCGCAGAGCGGCGCATATACGCCCGAGAGGGGCTTGTCAGTAAAATGGGCATTTTTTTCATTCAAGGGCAGATAATTCAAGAACGAAAAGAGTTATCTGAATTCCGTAAGCGGTGTGCACAACTAGACACCATGGAGATTCATTGTGGCAAGTTTGATCAAATTCCGATCATTAAACATTGAACATTTTATTATACATGTATATAAAGCCACCGGCCAAAAATACAAAGGAAACATTTAACATAATAAACAATTTTAGACAATACAAATTCAAGCATTATATAATACAAGAGGACCATGATGGTCCTATATCGCTCACCTGAACCAAAATGATATAAGCAACACTTTTCTTCAATTCAAAAAATATTTATGACTTTAAGACTGAAAACGACATTATGGTCAATGACATTGTGAAAATCGAACTCATCCAAGATTGCATCGTGCCCAACATTGTGTACAAGATTTGTCTTGTTTGATAAATAATTGTAGATTCTGGAGTATAAACAAGGTCGAAAACAGCCGAAAACAACACTGTTGTCAAATTCAAGGGCACATAACTCTCGACTTTCTAGTCAGATCAGGCTGAAAATCAAACTCATCCGAGATCTTGTGATATCCAACATTGTGTCCAAGATTTGTCTTGATTGGTCGATAATTGTAGATTCTGGAGTATAAACAAGGTCGAAAACAGCCGAAAACAACACTGTTGTCAAATTCAAGGGCACATAACTCTCCACTTTTTGATCAGATCGGACTGAAAATCAAACTTATCCAAGATCTTATGGTCTCAAACATTGTGTTCAAGTTTTGTCTTAATTGATAAATAATAGTAGATTATAGAGTGTAAACAATGTCAAAAACAGCCAAAATTGGCAATTTTATCAAATTCAAGGGCACATAACTCTAATCTTTCTGGTCAAATCATACTGAAAACTGAGATCTTATAGTCTCCAACATTGTGTCCAAGATTTGTCTTGATTGGTCAAAAATTGTAGATTCTAGAGTGTAAATAAGGTCGAAAACAGTCAAAAACGGCAATTTTGTCAAATTCAAGGGCTCATAACTCTCAACTTTCTGATCAGATAAGACTGAAAATCAAACTCATCCCAGATCTTATGATCCCCAATATTGTGTCCAAGTTTTGGATTGATTGATCAATAATTGTACATTCTAGAGTGTAAACATCGTCGAAAACAGCCAAAAATGACAATTTTGTCAAATTCAAGGGCAAGTAACTCTCGACTTTCTGATCAGATCAGACTGAAAATCATACTCATCCGAGATCTCATGGTCCCAAACATTGTGTCAAAGTTTTGTCTTGATTGATGAATAATTGTAGATTCTAGAGTGTAAACAAGGTCAAAAACAGCCGAAAATGGCAATTTTGTCAAATTCAAGGGCACATAACTCTCGTCTTTCTGGTCAGATCAGACTGAAAATCAAATTCATTCGAGATCTTATGGTCTGCAATGTTATGTCCAAGATTTGTCTTGATTGATCAGTAATTGTAGATGCTAGAGTGTAAACAATGTCAAAACTAAGTATTTTTCGCATTCAAGGGCAGATTACTCCTGACTTTCTGGTTCGATCTGACCCATAATCGAACTCATCCAAGATCTTATGGCGATACATGTTTTGACCAAGTTTGGTCAAGATTGGCTTGTATTTGTAGATGCTAGAGTGTAAACACGAAATTGTGGACGGACGGACGGACGGACAGACGGACGGACAGACAAAAAGTGACCACAATAGCTCACCTTGAGCACTTCGTGCTCAGGTGAGCTAATAAATGTTTCATAAATTAACCATCAAAACTGTAGGAGGAGTTGCGCACACAAAAAATTGCCAACTGACGGACAGACGGACGGACGGACGACCGGGGCCATAACATAATACGACCCTTCGGGCGTATAAAAAATAATTATGAAAATCAACAAAGGGAAATAAATCTTTCCATAAATATGATTGGCAGAATTACAATTCTTGTGCACTGCACTTTTCTATAATGAGATCTCAACCCTCTCCCAAACAAGACCTGGTTTTGATGTCCCTATCAAAATTGGCATGGGAAAACATTGAGACAAAAGAAGACAAGAGGCCCTGAGGGCCTTATCCGTCACTTGAATCAAATGAGCAGAAAAACATGGATTTTCAGATAAGGTATTATTATAAAATTCCTACGAGTACATTGAAAGATATACCAAGCATAGCCATTTTAAAACAGATTTTATTTTCTTGTACAAACTTTGTAGTCCTTGCACTTAAGACAGGGTTCGACACTAAGGGGAGTCTGCGAGTCCGAGACTCCCTAAAAATTGGTGGGACTCCCTGATTTTCAACTTAGGGAGTCCGGCTGACTCCTTAAAAATTCTGCAGAAGAATTATATTAAGCAAAATGATAAGTATGCTGGTAGCTCTAGATAACACGATCTAGTATCCTGAATTTATGTTTAGTATTCTATGCAGACATGAGAATGACATTGACTAGTTAACATGCATGCAACATAAAATATTTGCTTCTTTTTCGAACTCCTTTATTTTCCACTGGACTCCCCAATTTCTCTTGATGGGAGTCCAACGGACTCCTTGGTTGGCAAAGTTAGTGTCTAACCCTGCTTAAGACTCTGAAAACCAAATATGAATCCAATCCAACAGCCGGGTTCATGAGAAGATTTTTTAAGATGTACCATAGTTACCCCCTTAGTGGCCCCTTATGAGGCTATGCGGGGAGAACGCACCATGATTTGAACAAATCTGAAGCAGTTTCCCATGAGGATGCTTCCTTCAAAGTTTGGTTAAAATCTGTGTAATGAATCCTAAGAAGAAGTTGAAAATGTTGAAAGTTAACTAATAACACAACCCCCCCCCCCCCCCATGGCATTTCTTGAAGGATTTTTCCTCTTATACAAACTTTATACAGAGTGTCCCAAAAAAAACGGAACCCTAATTCAAAGACAAATTTTTCATAGTGTAAGCAAAGAATCTTATTTTTGAATATGGAGTACTGAAGATACATTATTTTTGCATGTGTGTTCCAAATTTCACTTAAAAATATGTTTCGGTTCAAAAGTTAAAGGCAAATTAATAATGGCACTAAAAAACCGATCTGACATGATATTGATTTTTGCGTCTTGTTTGTTCGTGAAAGCGCACTAACGTTCAGTTGTTTAATACTGTAACGTTGTACAAGAATGTACCGATTTTCTCGAAATTTGATATGTACACGTGCTGTACGTTCAAGTTGAGTCCATAGGGAGGTTGTTTGAATTAATTTCAAATTATTATGTGATTCATTTTATATGGCGCAGTTTTAACTTTTATTTTCCTAAATTACAAGCTTGATATGTTTCCTAAAATTAGTCCAGTCTTAATTTTCTTGCATAGTTTACATTTCAGTAGACTATGATTTAATTCTTTTTTTTTATGAATTTTTGTGTTATTTGTCATATATGAACATGTTTTGCATAAAAGCCAGTGTCAGGTCAAATGAAACCTGTAATACATTTCAATTGAGCGGTGACCGGCATGTTGGTCAGAAATATAAAAGTGCCTATGGTTATTATTCATGAGTCTTGGATATTTTGTTTGTATTCATTTTTGTTACATCACAGCTCTTCTTTAACAGTTTATTAATTAGCAAAAAGATGAAATGAAAATGCACTATTGTGAATACAATGTTTCAAAATCACTTTTGTATTGTATTGAATATATTAACCATTTGTGAAGC
Source organism: Fragum sueziense (assembly GCA_963680895.1). Lineage (NCBI taxonomy): Eukaryota > Metazoa > Mollusca > Bivalvia > Cardiida > Cardiidae > Fragum > Fragum sueziense. The sequence goes on along the minus strand of OY804600.1, from coordinate 18,812,462 downwards.
GTCAATTTATTAAATGATTGTAGGCAAGCGCTGCAAAACGAAAAAGTCAATATCGTGTTAAAATGGTTTTACGGGTATATTCATTGGAATGTCAATATTTTCAAAAGTAATGGTTATTTTTCAACCAAATTTTCACTGCTAATAGAAAACTGCTGTTGCTTTTCCGTAGGTAAATTTGGTGGAGAAATATTAAGCCCCGTTCCAACTGTCACGGTGTTGGTCCCGGACACCCACGGTACCTCCCGGTGGGGAAAGAGCCGGTATTCCGGGATGATCCGGGATCTTTTCTCTAAAAAATTATTCATATTCCCATATTCCTGACATTGCCCCGGTGTACCCCCGGTTTATTACTAGCAGGATCTTCCCGTTCTACCCCGGACTATCCCGATTTGTTCCCGGTTTGCCACGGTGTATTTACGGTGCAGGGGCTGGCGTGATCCCGGTTGATCCCGGTATGACCCGGTGTAACCCCGGTCGTCGCCGGTAGCGCACCGGTAGCCGCCGGTATCGCCCTTTCATATCACGGTTGTGAGCCGGTGACAAGCCGATGTTTCCCGCTGGTCACTCGTGGATCAGCATCAGTTCTCTTTCATCTCTTGAAGTTCTGGTTTATGATATAGTTCATCTTGTTTGCTTGTGCTTGCATCAGAAAATGAAACTACATTGATTAAGGTGAAAATGTCCACGGATCATCAGGGACTATCACGGTTGAGCCAGGGTAGAGAACCGGACTTGCCCCAGAATATGCCGGTGTTTCCCCGGATAAAGCCGATTCTTGACATCCTCCCGGTGAGTCCCGGTGACTGCCGGTTGTATTAAACATTTTAAAACATCCGGGGTCGGTTGCCGGATCAACAAGGTTCATCCCGGATGGTCCAGGATATTCACGGTGCTGCCACGGTTGTACTCCCGGTTTGTCACGGTTTCCCCCGGACCACTCATCCGGGACTAACCGGGGGTCCAAACCGTGACAGTGGGAACGGGGCTTTACTTAATACATGAGAAATGTACTTTCAAAAATGGGTTCCGTTTTTTTTTGGACACTCTGTAGTCCTTGCCCTAAAAACTCTTAATACCAAACATGAATCCAATCCAACAGCCGGTTCATGAGAAGAAGACTTTTTAAGATGTACCCTGTTTACCCCCCTTTTTGCCCATTATTAGGCACTAAGGGGAGATAACTCCATGATTGATTAGAATCTGAAGCAGCTTCCCATCAGGATGCTTCCTGCCAAGTGTGGTTGAAATCCGTCCAATGGTTCTAAAGAAGAAGTCTAAAATGCGAAACTTCAACTAATCATGCGCCACCCCCAAAATCCCCCCCAGCACGGCCATTTCTTGGCCGTTTTTTCCTCTTGTCAGGTGGAGATTGTGCATCATGGGATGGATAACTAATACAGACAGAATAATCTCGATTCTGGTAAGATATTTTGCAATAACTTCTTTATTTGTGCGTCAATCTTCAAAAGGTTTTTGCAAGTACCCCGCCTTACCGAGCTCTTTCATCGGATGTATGACATATAAGATAACTCATGGTACTTTTTCCGAAATATTGTCCCAACCTACCAGAAAGCAAAATGGTAACGACTACGGCCAAATTAACCACACTTCAGGTAAGAATTTGTGCAATAACTATCTTATTTCTCCGTCAATTTTCATGCGGTTTGTTGCATGTACTCCGTCTTACTGAGCCCTTTTCTCAGATGTATTACTTATCTGGAAACTCATTGTACTTTTCTCAAAAACCGATCCCAATGGACTATAAAAAGGGCCTGAATTTTTTGTCGTTCTTCTGGTCGGTTGGGATCAATTTTTGGACATAATACAAATATTCTACAAACAAGTCATAAATCTGAGGAAAGAGCTCAGTAATGAGGGGTACATGCTACAAACCGCTTGAAAATTGACAAAGAAATAAGAAAATTATTGCACAATTTCTTACCTGAAACGAGGCAAATTTGTACGTATTCGTAATCCATCCCACCGTGCAAAATCTCCACCGTGCTTGTGCAAACTTTGTAGTCCCAGCCCTACAGACTCTAAATACCAAATATGAATCCAATCCAAACAGCCAGTTCATGAGAAGATTTTTTAAGATGTACCCTATCTGCATCCTTTTTGGCCCCTTATGCTGCCCCAAGGGGAGATAACTCCATGATTTGTATAAATCTGAAGCTGCTTTCCATGTGGATACTTCCTGCTAAGTTTGGTTGAAATCCAATTGTTCTCAATAAGAAATCAAAAATGTTAAAAGTTAACACACAGCGGACAAAGCATGGTGCACCACGAAGGACAAAACACAATCACATTAGGGTTTCCATAACCTTTGGTCAGGTGAACTAAAAATGCTGATAATCAGTATTTTCTCTTTTTGTCTTTTTACTTTGATTTCTGTACAGCATCAGTCCACCCTACCAGGCTAAAAATAATGCAGAATAACTGGACTATACCTTCACATGTGTTGTCCGCACTGTTAAGAACATATCCATTGGTACATTTGCATGTACCAGATGACCGCTGGCATGTACCATAGTCTCCACATTTTACCCCTTCACATGGATCTGAAATCAATGTTAATTTTTGGTTATGTTAATTAACAAGAGCTGTCCGAAGACAGCACGCTCGACTTTCTAAGTTGCTTAGTATAAAGGGGGCATAACTCCAAATAGAGTGGTCCCAGGGTCAATATGGGCCCTGATAGTAAGGTAGAGGGTGTGATGGTGAATAAGTATACCATGTTTGAAAAAACTTTAACCTTGGTTGCAACGCCAACGCCAACGCAGACGCCCGGGTGACAGTATAAGCTCTCATTTTCTTCGAAAAGTCGAGCTAAAAATGTCGTAACTACAGCTTGAATTATCTGTAGTTACAGCATTTTTTAACATTCCTTTGAAAATTCTATATTCTAAGATTTTGAAAAAGAGACAAGATTGTTGACAAATCGAATTTTAAAAAGAACATAAAATATACGAAAGAAGTCTTTATAAGTGTACAATCTTTATCTTTTTAGAATAAAAAGCAGTGACAGAAAAACAAAAGTATTTGCAATGGTTATCAGCATTTTCTTTTACATGTATTTCAATAATGAAAGGGACAATTTTGTCAATATCAAGGGCACATAACTTATTATGTAAAGTTCAGATCAACCTGAAAATTACACCCGCACAAGATCTTATAGTCACAAACATTCTGTTCAAGTTTTGTCTTGATTGGTACGTATTAAATTGTAGTTGCTAGAATGAAAACAAAGTCAAAACAGCCATTTTTGACATTCAAGGACAGATAACTCCAGACTGTCTTCTCCAATAATAATTCTTTGAAGGAATCAGATAGAAGGTCACTAAAGGATCATTCCTGTGAAGTTTAGTTGAAATAAATACATTAGTTTTTGAGAAGAAGATTTAAAAGAAAAAAATTACAGACGCACACACAGTTGGACAGATAGACAGACAGACACTGACCAACACGAGTAAAACAACATGCCCCTGATCTTTCGATACAGGTGCATAAAAATAATGCAGGACAACCGTACTGTACCTTCACACGTGTTGTCCACACTGTTAACCCTTTCCCAAACAAGACCTGGTTTTGACGTCCCAAGTACAAAAGGCTTGGGAAAACATTGAAACAAAAGAAGAAACTGCTGATAACCAGCAGTTTCTCCTTTTGTCTCAATATTTTCTGTACCATATTTACCTAAATTCTATCTTTAATAACATCCATTTTGTCTTTTGTGACAGATTTTGAAGTGGATCACCCTAAATTTTGTCGTTTGGGAAAGGGTTAAGAACATATCTGTGGTTACATTTGCATATACCAGATGGCCTCTGGCAAGTAACATAGTATCCACATTCCACATCGGCACAGACATCTGATATCCATGTAAATCCGTGCTTAACCATTACCACACATTGACTCTTTTTGACTCCCCAACAGATAAAAGGCTTAGGAAAACATTGAAGAAAATGAAGAAATTGCTTGTGACAAGCAATTTCCTTATTTCCTACAATGTTTTATACCAAAAAATGACCAAAAGTTTTCAATTTCCTTAACTTTAAAGGTCGTTTGCGACATCTTTGAATTTGGAACAGTCTAAAATTTTGGCGTATACTAATGGGTTTTTTAACCCTTACCCAAACAACAAAATTTAATGATGGTCCTATTCGAAAGATGCTGTAAATGATGATAATAAAGATACCAAATGTGTGAAATAAAGCCAAGAAAATATTGAGGCAAAAGGAGAAACTGCTGTTTATCAGCAGTTTCTTCTTTTGTCTCAATGTTTTCCCTTGTCAATAAAATTGGCCATTTCTTTCAATTCAAGGGCAGATAATTCAAATATGAAAAGAGTGTAAGCGGTTTGCATAACCAGATACCATAGAGATTCATTGTGGCAAGTTTGATTAAATTCAGGTTGAAACTGTAGGAGCATTGCGCACACAAGAAAATGGGCATTTTTTTTATTCAAGGGCAGATAATTCAAGAACGAATTCAAGAGTTATCTGAATTCCGAAAGCGGTGTGCACAACTAGACACCATGGCGATTCATTAGCTAGAGATGATCTGCCAGGTCATTGATCATGACCTACAAGCTCTTTGAATGACATCTTGACCTATGTCCACACTCTGCAAGATAATTCCTTAATTATTCTAATCAACGCCCATATTCTAATAAATTGAAGTTTACAAATCAAATTTGAGCTTTGTATGTGAAATAGTTTTGGAGAAAAGGCCAATGTTTTGAAGTTTCAAGATTTCAAGTTCAATTTCGGACTGACAGACAGACGGAAGGACAGACAGACAATCGTAAAACGATATGCCCCTGATCTTTCGATATATTGCACTTCATAACAAGATTCTGTGGCCCATAACTCTAACGATCTTTAAACCAACAAGGATGTAAAATTGTAATGATGAATTTGTTGTGCTATCGTTGACAAAACAGGCCTTTAATTCTTTCCATATCGGCAAAGTTTAAGGATGATCCTCTTCAAAAACTGCCACAAACAAGATGTGTTTGTGAAACACAAATGCCCCCGAAATGGCCATTTTTCGAAAATGTTAAGTTTTCGTGGAGTAAAGGGTTGATAAGGGTTAATGGATGACCTTGAGGAAGGTCAAATTGCATGGAACAGATAGATATTGTTGAAAGGAAGTTGCATACCAAATTTGAGCTTTGTATGTCAAATAGTTTTGGAGAAATGGCAAAGGTTAAGTTTTCAGGTTAAGTTTTCGGACAGACGGACGGACGGACAGACAGACGGACAGACGGACAGACAGACAGACAGACAGACAGACGGACATGAGTAAAACAATATGCCCCCGATCTCTCGATACGGGGGCATAAAAATAAAATGGAATTTATTAAAGATAGAATTTGTGTAAAGTATTGCATGGAAAATATTGAGACAAAAGCAGAAACTGCTTGTTATCAGCCGTTTTTTCTTTTTTTTCAATGTTTCTCAAGCCTTTTCTATTAGGGACGTCAAAACCAGGTCTTGTTTGGGAAAGGATTAATCTTTATTGGTATCAAATACTATAACAGCCCATTTTCCAGATTTGGGCACCTTATTTTTCACTTCAGGTCTACTGTCTACTTACCTACACATAACTTTTTCATTTCATCAAATACGTAATTTTCGGCACAATTACATTCGTAATCGCCAGCATTTTTAGGATCTTTTTTAACCACACAATATCCTACTCCACAAAAAATTGGGTCACATGGATCTGAAATGGTGTATAGATATGCATATTAAGGTAATCCACCCCTTAAAAGATTCACGCAACATCAGAATTATTTGTGCACCATCGAAAACATTCAGCATAGAAACTTCCCACTGCAGAATGTTTTCGACTACGCCCGAATGGATTCAGATCTGTAACAACACCCCGTGAAAAAAGCTGATGTTTTATGAATCTCAAAATTGCCACATTGCTGGTATTCTTCTTTAAGTTTCAGTGTTCTACCAAGCCCAATATGCTGTATAGAATGAAACTTAAGTCTATTCCAATTTGAAAGGTGCTACAGACCAAAAATGGTTGTTGACAAACAGTGTTTCTGAAATATTTTGAAAATGTACTTGTCCACAGACAAGTGTAGTCTAAAATTGACATGTCTGAATTAACATTCAACTTGTCCATATTAAACCCTTTTTTTTCATCGCTTCATTTGTATATTGCTTATCATTATAAGTGTCTTACAAGTGTCTTCAACAAAAACCCTATATTTAACTATCAGAAATTATGTCATTGTAAAGAAAACAAGCAAATTCGTTGAATTGATATCCCCCGCCGAATATATTTTCATTGTCAATAAAGTAGCGCGGAAACGAATATAACTCTGTATGTATATGGCTTCAACAGAACGAATATCACTCTGTATTTATATGGCTTAAACAGTCAGGGGCAGTAACTCTGAATTCGGCGGTCGAACCAGGTAACCCCGACGATATGCGCATGTCCTCATTGTAGTAAAGCTGTGTGCAAAGTTTCATTGAAATCCGGTCCATAGTTTTCAAGAAATAGCGCGGAAACGAATATCACTCTGTATGTATATGGCTAAAACAGTCAGGGGCAGTAACTCTAAATTTGATGGTCGAACCCGGTAACCCCGACGATATGCACATGTCCACTTTGTAGTGAAGCTGTGAGCCAAGTTTCATTGAAATCCGATCTATAGTTTTCAAGAAATAGCGCGGAAACGAATATCACTCTGGATGTATATGGCTTAAATAGTCAGGGGCAGTAACTCTAAATTCGGCGGTCGAACCGGGTAACTCCAACGATATGCGCATGTCCACTTTGTAGTGAAGCTGTGTGCCAAGTTTCATCGAAATCTGGTCTACAGTTTTCAAGAAATAGCGCGGAAACGAATATCACTCTGTATGTATATGGCTTAAACAGTCAGGGGCAGTAACTCTAAATTCGACGGTCGAACCGGGTAACCCCGACGATATGCGCATGTCCTCATTGTAGTAAAGCTGTGTGCCAAGTTTCATTGAAATCCGGTTTATAGTTTTCAAGAAATAGCGCGGAAACGAATATCACTCTGTATGTATATGGCTAAAACAGTCGGGGGCAGTAACTCTTAATTCGGCGGTGGAACCGGGTAACCCCGACGATATGCGCATGTCCACTTTGTAGTAAAGCTGTGTGCCAAATTTCATCGAAATCCGGTCTACAATTTTCAAGAAATAGCGCGGAAACGAATATCACTCTGTATGTATATGGCTTAAACAGTCAGGGGCAGTAACTCTGAATTTGACAGTCGAACCGGGTAACCCCGACGATATGCGCATGTCCTCATTGTAGTAAAGCCGTGTGACAAGATTCATCGAAATCCGGTCCATAGTTTCCAAGAAATAGCGCGGAAACGAATATCACTGTATGTATATGGCTAAAACAGTCAGGGGCAGTAACTCTAAATTCGGCGGTCGAACCAGGTAACCCCGACGATATGCGCATGTCCACTTTGTAGTGAAGCTGTGTGCCAAGTTTCATCGAAATCCGGTCTACAGTTTTCAAGAAATAGCGCGGAAACGAATATCACTGTATGTATATGGCTAAAACAGTCAGGGGCAGTAACTCAAAATTCGGCGGTCGAACCGGGTAACCCCGACGATATGCGCATGTCCACTTTGTATTGAAGCTGTGTGCCAAGTTTCATCGAAATCCGGTCTACAGTTTTCAAGAAATAGCGCGGAAACGAATATCACTCTGTATGTATATGGCTTAAACAGTCAGGGGCAGTAACTCTGAATTCAATGGTCGAACCGGGTAACCGCGACGATATGCGCATGTCCTCTTTGTAGTGAAGCTGTGTGCCAAGTTTCATCGAAATCCGGTCTATAGTTTCCAAGAAATAGCGCGGAAACGAATGTCGGACGGACAGACGGACGGACGGAAGGACGGACGGACATGGCAAAAACAATATCCCCCCCGAAAAATTTTTATATGGCTTAAACAGTCAGGGGCAGTAACTCTGAATTCGGCGGTCGAACCAGGTAACCCCGACGATATGCGCATGTCCTCATTGTAGTAAAGCTGTGTGCAAAGTTTCATTGAAATCCGGTCCATAGTTTTCAAGAAATAGCGCGGAAACGAATATCACTCTGTATGTATATGGCTAAAACAGTCAGGGGCAGTAACTCTAAATTTGATGGTCGAACCCGGTAACCCCGACGATATGCACATGTCCACTTTGTAGTGAAGCTGTGAGCCAAGTTTCATTGAAATCCGATCTATAGTTTTCAAGAAATAGCGCGGAAACGAATATCACTCTGGATGTATATGGCTTAAATAGTCAGGGGCAGTAACTCTAAATTCGGCGGTCGAACCGGGTAACTCCAACGATATGCGCATGTCCACTTTGTAGTGAAGCTGTGTGCCAAGTTTCATCGAAATCTGGTCTACAGTTTTCAAGAAATAGCGCGGAAACGAATATCACTCTGTATGTATATGGCTTAAACAGTCAGGGGCAGTAACTCTAAATTCGACGGTCGAACCGGGTAACCCCGACGATATGCGCATGTCCTCATTGTAGTAAAGCTGTGTGCCAAGTTTCATTGAAATCCGGTTTATAGTTTTCAAGAAATAGCGCGGAAACGAATATCACTCTGTATGTATATGGCTAAAACAGTCGGGGGCAGTAACTCTTAATTCGGCGGTGGAACCGGGTAACCCCGACGATATAAGCATGTCCACTTTGTAGTAAAGCTGTGTGCCAAATTTCATCGAAATCCGGTCTACAATTTTCAAGAAATAGCGCGGAAACGAATATCACTCTGTATGTATATGGCTTAAACAGTCAGGGGCAGTAACTCTGAATTTGACAGTCGAACCGGGTAACCCCGACGATATGCGCATGTCCTCATTGTAGTAAAGCCGTGTGACAAGATTCATCGAAATCCGGTCCATAGTTTCCAAGAAATAGCGCGGAAATGAATATCACTGTATGTATATGGCTAAAACAGTCAGGGGCAGTAACTCTAAATTCGGCGGTCGAACCAGGTAACCCCGACGATATGCGCATGTCCACTTTGTAGTGAAGCTGTGTGCCAAGTTTCATCGAAATCCGGTCTACAGTTTTCAAGAAATAGCGCGGAAACGAATATCACTGTATGTATATGGCTAAAACAGTCAGGGGCAGTAACTCAAAATTCGGCAGTCGAACCGGGTAACCCCGACGATATGCGCATGTCCACTTTGTATTGAAGCTGTGTGCCAAGTTTCATCGAAATCCGGTCTACAGTTTTCAAGAAATAGCGCGGAAACGAATATCACTCTGTATGTATATGGCTTAAACAGTCAGGGGCAGTAACTCTGAATTCAATGGTCGAACCGGGTAACCGCGACGATATGCACATGTCCTCTTTGTAGTGAAGCTGTGTGCCAAGTTTCATCGAAATCCGGTCTATAGTTTCCAAGAAATAGCGCGGAAACGAATGTCGGACGGACGGACGGACGGACGGACGGACGGACGGACGGACATGGCAAAAACAATATCCCCCCCGAAAAATTTTTTCGGCGGGGGATAAAAATGTGAGAAAGTATAAAAAATTCATAACAACCAAATTTTTCACTTGTCTTCAGATAACCAAGCTTTAAAAAACTTCTTGTCCAGACAACTATAAATGGATAATTCAGGGAAATCTGAGGAAGCTTAATTCATAACCATTGACAAAGATAGGATTTGTGTACAATAAAGCTCAGAAAATATGGAGGCAAAAGGAGAAAATGCTGATGATCAGCATTTTCTTCATTTGCCTTAATGTTTTCAAAAGCCATTCCTGGTAGGGAACGTCAAACACGTCTTTTTTGAGTAAGGGTCAAATCATTACCAGATGGCAAAATATATCAGACTGCTCTTAATTCAGAAAGTTGCAGACACCAATTTTACGAGAATGATTACCCAACTTTCTGATACTTGGATACAATGTAGCCTTAAAGACACAATCTAGCATGGATGGTTAATCAACACTTATTCACCATTTAAAGTTACTTGGATTTGAAAAATAACACAGAGCTGTTGATAATTAAACCTTAAGAAACATCTGGGCTAAAATTGTTTCATACATAATCTTACTTGCTAGTGCCTATGAGAGTTGACATTAAACTTTGGTATTTATTTTGGCGACCTACATAATAACTAAACCCAAATAGCATGAAAGAGAAAGGATGACTTATGCATCATGAATAAGAGGTATCTATGTCATTTGAGTGCATTTTAGAGATGTTGTGAGATGCAAAAAAAAATATTGTTTTGATTTAAAGTGACATTTCACATTTATTTCAATTTTTAAAAGTATGTCTTGTTGCAAAGATAGTTTATTCTAATGCGTAGAAATGCTATCGGTTTTTTGAAGTTGTTATTTATAAGCGAAAATTGTGACTTTAAAGTTGAGACAGAAATGGCAAATTCTATATAAATCTGAACTGTTGTCCACAACAATTTGTCTAATTTTAGCACGAAAATATATATTTCTCGTAATCAGTTCAATATTTTCACTTGAAATTTTCAGAATTTCCGTAAGAAAAGATGATCTTTCAGATAGAATAAAAGTAAAATTTATGTACAAATAATTGTGAAATGTCACTTTAAACGCTGTTAGGAATTACAGTCATCTACTCTAAACTGAAGAAGTAAATTGCTTGTGCCAAGCAATTTCTTCATTTCCCACAATATTGTACCAAAAAATACAATAAAAGATAAAATTTCATTCACTTGATATAGTTGTATTCAAAATCTCTGAATTTGGATCACCCTAAAATTTTGCTGCTTAACTTACTGTACCGAGGCCATATATGTGACGCCCCACGCGAAAATCCTGCCAAGGGCTTAAAAAATCGATTTTGAGATTTTTACTTTTTCTGAAAGTACACCCTTTTCTGTGCATAATGAGCAAATTTCAGCAAGATTTGACATTCCATGCCGTTTCTATGGCAATTTGAACATGTTTGGGGTATGCTGGTAAAAGGAACAATATTTTAAAAGATTTCTAAAATTTTATTTACTTACAAGTGCTATAAGCAAATGGCTCAAAACATTTAAACTTGAGGATAATTTACATAGAAACTACTAGAAAATAACCATCTTTAGGAAAACGATGTTTATCAATTTGTGATGCATCTAAATTAGGTTGCTATGGTTACCAAAATCTTATTTTTTTGTACAAAAAAGCATTTTTCTGGCATAAACTGAGTTCTTTCCATTCTTTCTTTAACATATCTTGTTAATTCTTATGTCAAATATAACATATAACATATAACAAACAATGTATGGACAACAAAACCTGTTTTGATATAGTTTTCATGGCGACAAATAGGTGATAATGGAATTTTTTGAAGTCTACAGTAATTCGACAAGATTCCTAAATTTCATCCATTTGATGGGTTGTAAGTGCATCAATACAATGGCTATCAACTTCTTAACAAGACAATATTTTACTTGATGAATGCTCATGATAATCAACATTAGAAACAAGCAATAATTTCCTGTTCAATATTCTTTCTAATTTGGTTGCTATGGTTACCGAAACAACAGTTTTTGCACAAAAAAGCATTTTTCAGGCCTAATAATCATCTTATTCATTATCTCTTCTACATATCTGGCTAATTCTCAAGTCAAATATACTCCACATAATAAATCAAACGATGTATGGACAACAAAACATGTTTTGATATAGTTTTCATGGCGACAAATAAGTGAAATTGGAATTTGTTGAAGTCTACCGTTATTCGACAAGATTCCTAAATTTCACCTATTTCATGGGTTGTAAGTGCCTCAATACAATGGCTATCACATTCTTAACAAGAGGATATTTCAATTGATGAATGCTCATGATAATCAATCTTAAAAACAAGAATTATTTTTATGCTCAAGATTCTTTTTGATTTGGTTGCTATGGTTACCAAAATCATATTTTTTGTACAAAAAACAGTTTTCGTGCCTAAAAATAAGTTTTTTTCCCATTCTTTCTTCTACATATCTTGCTAATTTTTATGTCAAATATAACATATAGCATAAAACAACCAATTTTTGAAAAACAAAACCTGTTTTGATATAGTTTTCATGGCAACAAATGGGTGAAATTGGAATTTGTTGAAGTCTACCGTTATTCGACAAGATTCCTAAATTTCACCCATTTCATGGGTTGTAAGTGCCTCAATACAATGGCTATCAACTTCTTAACATGAGGATATTTTAATTGATGAATGCTCATGATAATCAATAATGAAAACAAGAATTATTTTTATGCTCAAGATTCATCCTGATTTGGTTGCTATGGTTACCAAAATCATATTTTTTGTCCAAAAAAAATTCCGTGCCTAAAATTCAGTTTTTTTTCCATTCTTTCTTCTACATATCTTGATAATTTTTATGTCAAATATAACATATAATATCTAACAAACAATGTATGGACAACAAAACCTGTTTTGATATAGTTTTCATGGCAATATATAGGTGAAATTGGAAATTGTTGAAGTCTACCGTTATTCAACAAGATTCCTAAATTTCACCCATTTCATGGGTTGTAAGTGCCTCAATACAATGGCTATCAACTCCTTAACAAGAGAATATCTTACTTCATGAATGCTCATGATAACCAATAATAAACAAGCATTATTTTTCTGCACAAGATTTTTTCTTATTTGGTTGCTATGGTAACCAAAATGACGCTTTCATGAAAAAGGCATTTTCAGGCCTAAAAATCATTTTTTCGGAATTTTCCCCATTCTTTCTTCTACATATCTTGCGAATTCTTATGTCAAATGTAATCCATAAAATACATCAAACAATGTATGGAAAACAAAACCTGTTTTGATATAGTTTTCATTGCGACAAATTGGTGGTAATGGAATTGATTGGATGTCTACTATTATTCGACAAAATTCCTAAATTTCACCCATTTCATGGATTACAAGTGCCTCAAAACAATGGCCATCAACTCCTTAACAAGAGAATATTTTACTTCATGTATGCTAATGATATTCAGTCATGAAAACAAGCATTATTTTTCTACTCAAGATCCTTTCTGATTTGGTTGCTATGGTTACTAAAACAACAGTTTTTATGCAAAAAAGCATTTTCAGGTCTAAATATCATTTCTTTCCATTCTTTCTTCTACATGTATTGCAAATTCTTAAGTCATATTATTCTATACCATAAAAGAAACAAAGTATGAAAAATACTGTTTTGACATGGTTTTCATCATCATCATCATCATCATCATCATCATCATCATCATCATCATCATCATCATCATCATCATCATCATCATCATCATCAGCCTATATAAATTACCAAAGCCATGGATTAGTCTTAAGAGGATGGGGCCTGGCTTCCCAGTCTAGAGTTTTCATGACAACAAATGGGTGAAATTAGAAATTGTTGAAATCTAAAATATTTGAAATGATATTATACATTGTACAAGATTCTCTATAACAGGTAAAAGTAGTAATCAGTAACTGTTGATGAACTTACTTTGTCAAATATCTAGTGAGAATATGTAGAAAAATCAACATGGATAAAGACTTTCATTTCCAGACAAGCTGCCATACATCAATACTATCCCATCAATCTTATACAACCTTACATGAAATAAAATGACTTGTTTAACCCTTTCCCAAACAAGTACTTTTTTGGAGGCCATATGAAAGATTTATGAAAACTGAGAGACAAAAGATGACAATGCAAGTTACAAGTATTTTCTCCTTTTGTCTCACTATTTTCTTGGCTATAAGTATTACATGCATTATACATTCTTTATTCATTACTATTAATCTTATTGTCTGCAGCAGCATTAAAATTTTGCGTTTTCCATTTATCATCGCTAATGCCATTCCATAGCCCATGCTGCTCAAGATTAAAATGGGGATTGACAATCCCTAGTTATGCTGGCTCAATTAAATAAGATTCTAGAAAACAACAAAAATATAAGTCAATGATGACTATTGACTTCAAGCATTTCCTTCTTTTCCTTTAATATTTTCTGTGTCATTTGTAAAATAGTATTTGGATTGTTAACATTATGAATTCTTTACCCATTATCAAACAACAAAATTTTAGACTTGTCCAAATCCAAAGATGTTGCAGACGACAATTTCAAGTGAATAAAATTTTCAAATTTTTGGTCTTTTTGGGTAGAAAACACTGTGGAAAATGAAGAAATTGCTTGTCACAAGCAATTTCTTCATTTTCCATTATGTTTTCTAAAGCTATTATTTTGCAAGGAGTCAAAAAGAATCATTGTATCATGGTAATGGGTTAAAGTGCTGTTTGGTTTGGATTTGCCAACAGATTTATAATTTGGGGAAGCCTAAACTTAATTTTGTTAGAGTTACTATGAATGACATGATACGCATGTAGTAAAAGCACTTTACAATCTAAGCATTTCTATTCCATATCTGAATGAAGAATGAAACTATTTATTGCAATCATGAGCATATGATGAGTCATCTTGACTGTTATGTCACACCACTTTTGTCTGTGTAAGCTCTATCTTCTTTCCTTGTCTGTTTATCTGCTTTTGCTGGAACAATATACAAGGCTCAGTGTGAGGCTTGGGTTAGTTCCTGTAACACTATGTTCACTTCCAAAGACAAATTCTTTGATGATATGTTGTAGAAAGTAGACTGAGTGTTGGTTTCATGTCCCCCTGGATCAGTTGGCAGTGATGTAAATAGCTAAACAGTAGACTGAGTGTTAACCCATCCCAAGGATTAGACCTTTGTCTGCAAGAAGAAATACCCGCGTCCCTGAAAATGTAAAAATAGAGATTAAACATGTGAGAAAGATTATCCAGCTAAAACACATTCAATATAAATTCCTTCAAAAATCAAATTTTGATGTAAAAAAGTGTATAATATTTGTGAAGTGAAGGACATTTATCATAAAGGGTGTGCTTTTGTTTATCTTATAAAACTGATAAACTAACAAGTCACATGTTACTTCAAGAGTAATTATATTTTCCAAAACTAATGTTCAACAAGCTTTGCAAGTTGTCTAGATCTATCCAAACACATATTAGCAATATGTATATAGATATAAGATTATATGCCTCATGAAGTCATTGGATGCAAGATAATGAAGAGAATAAATGGTTTCTTCATATATAATTATAATACACAATTTTAACTAAGTTCTTTTGTATTTCATTTATAAAAATAATTTAAATATTCACTGATATTTCATTTACTTGTGTTGATGACATTCTAGGTAGATGTTTATACAAATAAATCAATCATTGAATGATTATTCAGTTTCATACCAAGAATAATATCCATGCAGGCCTTTGCATGACACCAATTCACCAGACACCAATACACCAAACATGCTACATTTTCCTGGTTTCTTGAAGGAAAGACACCTCATCTGAAACAAGTTGATACTAATAAATGAAAAATCCCTCAGAGAAAAATTTAGGTCATCATTTTTTGTGAATAAAAGGACATCTACAATTTAAGCCTTATACTGATGTTTTGCAAGCACTGTGGTTTTCCAAAGAACATATTTCTATATGCACATGCAGGTAACAACCATAAAACAATTAATACATGTATTAGCTAACTAACTAGCCCGCATGTTTTTTGTAAAATGTCAGTCATCATCACAAGGGTCAAATAACTATTCAGGGTTTAATTTTACCAAGTGAACGGTGACGTAATTTCAGACAAACAATAGTATTTGGTCTGTATTGTTCTAAAACCCTGCAACTGCAGCTTGATTGAAGCTGTAGTTACGAGATTTTATAACAACACTGACAGTTTATCAAAACATATTAAACAGTAAACCCAGTCTATTCTCAGCACAAAATTCTAATTTCAATACCATTTCCAACATATTGTTTTAAACACTGGGAATAAACTAATGAATCATCATGTACTTAACAGGCCCGTAGGAAGCAATTTCATATTGGGAGGGCTTAAGCCCCATTGTCTGAATATAGGGGGGCCTAAATTGTATTTTCAGTGTAAAATAAGGAAAATTTGGCATTTTTGGCCAAAAGGGGGGGGGGGGGGGGGCTAAGCTCCCCTAGCCCCCTATTCCTACGGGCCTGCTTACTGAGTACTGACATCAGACTCATACTGATAAACAGTTCACATTGTCACTATTTTCTTTGATGGCAAACAAAATATTACTGCAAGTGCCATTGCACATTCCGTTTACAATTTAAAAGTTTTTCTGTGTGAACTACTGCATACAAAATACAACAAACTTACCCGTTAAATTATTGAGGAAAAAAGACACACACAACTAAATCCAAACAGGGTGAAGGTTTGTAATGAACAGACATTGTTATACCTGAAACATAAACAAATACTTTGAAATTATCAGGTGCTGTCAGTGTCATGTAAGCAGTGATGTCATTATAAACTGATTGCGGATCAAAACCATCATTTAAAATCACCAAAAAATTGTTTGTTTTTTTCTGGAGCTACAAAGTTTACATCAGGTACGCAGCCAAAAAGCCCCCCCGCCTGATATGTTGATTTCCAAAATAAATCTGCTGCTTCAAAATATAATGACATCCCTGCATGTAAGACAGAAAATCCATCATTCAACAAATAACAATGACATATAATTTAACACTTTCCATATTAATGGACAAAATTTTCTAAAGAGTGGTTCAATTCAAAGCTGTTGCAGACGACAAAATTGATGTTAAAAAAGATTGGAATTGTGTAGGCCTATATAATCAAGAAAATGATTATCAGAATATTCTTCTTTTGCCTCAATGTTTTGTCATGTTTTTTTTTCTTCTTAGAACCGTCAAAACTAGGTGTTGTTCGGGAAAGAGTTAATGCTTGTTTACATTCAATGTTATGAATGACAAATCATAATCCAAGTTAAACCAGAAAGGAACACAAGAAATTCACAGAACAATTTTGTAATTCGAGGTCGATCGCCAAACAGACAACGTTGTCTTTCCTTATATGGATTTAAAAAGGCATGGATTTACGAGATAGAGCACGCTTTTGTCACATTTGCTTTTCTCAACTTCAATCAGACATTTGTGCTTGGATAATAACTTTCAATAGTTACAGAAAGTGAGCAAAAGACCCGAAATTAAATGCACTGGAATGATCCCTACAGGTAAATATCCGGATTTTGGACACTTCCGGTAATATAGCTTGCATCGAAAATTGCATGATTAAGTAGATAAAACAGCAAAATAAAAAGTACTTACTCGCTCAGAACCGAGAGGACACTCCAATTAAACTGCACATCTAGGTATTTGATCTCAAATGTCCGTAAGATTGGAAGAATTCGTGATTTAGATTGCATGTTCGAGCTCATGGTTTTCGCCGGATATCGAAATATTTCCGGTCGAGGCCGATCGATTTAAGGTGTCCCACAGTTAAATTTACGATAATTTCACGATTTTAGGTAATCGAAAGGTATCCTAATATATTCTTTAATTGAATTATAGTCATGAAAGTGCATGACAAGTGTAGCATTTGTATAAATGATGCGTCAAAACGCAAATGTAACCGCCGTTTTTCGACCATGCAACTAAAAGCGTGATTTCTCGGAAACGTCTCGAGCGCAGGTGGCAGGATTTTCGCGTGAGGCGTCACATATAAGCCTGTGCCTTCTCAGGGCCCGTCTGTTTGTGTTCTTCTGTCTTGGAAAAAGGATTAAACAGTTTTTCAGAAAACTGCTTCTTAAATGTTTTTCATCAAAACATTAATAACTTACTTTTACACATTTTTGATCCTGTGTCGAAATAGCTGTCTGCATCACATTTGCATGTATAACTCCATGACGATGGTATACAACTACCACTTCCACATTGAGCTTGTGAGCAAGGATCTAAAATGGGATATTTTCACAAACATCAGAATTTTAGAGTAGCTCAATTCTAAAGCTGTTGTAAAAGACAAAATGTACATATCGTCGTTGTAAATGCAAAACCTCATATCTCGTTTTTGGAAATCTTTAATAGGGAAGGAACAAAGTTTAATAACTTTTGCCAAACTGATAGGTTTTACTTGAAATTTGGACATATTATTAACAAATAATGTGTCATTAATACTGATCAGTAAGAACTGGACACTCAAGTTTGCACTTTGAAAATCGCAAGAATCGACAAATGAGGTTTTGCATTTACAATGACGACATAACAAGGCTGGTTTATGTACAATAAAGCTCAGAAAATATTGGGACAAAAGGAGAAACTGCTGCTTATCAACAGTTTCTTCTTTTGTCTCAAAGTTTTCCAAAACCTTTTCCGTTAGGGATGTCAAAACCAGGTCTTGTTTTGGAGTGAGTTAAGTTCTAAAGTTAAGGATTGATAAGGGTTAACATATGACCTTGAGCAAGGTCATATTGAATGGAACAGACAGATGTCATTGAAAGAAAGTTACATACCAATACCATCTAAGCTTTGTATGTCGAAACCTTTTGGAGAAAAATTAAGTTTTCGGACAGATGGACAGACAGATGGACGGACACCAGTAATACAATGGAACAAGAGCCGTCACTGACGGATTATGCTCCCCGAATAAGTGTTTGTCACAAAATAAAAACTATCATACATTAAGCCCCCTTTTCCCATGACAGCTTTTTTGTACACACATTATTTATAGAATATGGTCTAGAACATCCTATTTATTACATGAGCACAAAATTTCATTAAATTCTGCCCATTAGATGAAGAAAAATAAGAGAAAAACTAATTTTTACACCAAGGCCCCTTTTTCCATGACGCAGCCTTAAATTTACAAACAGAGAAAAAGGTCCCTAGGTATTGACCAAGGGAGTTCACATGTGAAGTTTCATTGAATTTTGTTCAAGGGTTGCTGAGATATGGCTGTGGACGGACGGACGGACAGACGGACAGCGTGGAGACTATATGCTCCCCTGAAATTTTTTCGGGGAGCATAAAAATTATCTGTTGGGGGCATAAAAATTAAAAATTTCCAAAAAAAATAAGCCTTCATGAATATTCAAATTCTGTTCTGTAGCCCATTCTCACGGAATGGCTCTTTTTGATTCCCTATAAGACAAAAACAGTGTGGGAGGAGTTTGGTTTTTTTGTCGGATAAGGGGCCGCAACTCAAAAATTATCAATCAGATTTTTGCGGTATTTGTGTCTTGCACATCTACAGGTCCTCATGCACACTCTTACCAAGTATGAAGCAAATCGAACAGTAAGTGTATAGATGGAATTGTTCAGACTAGATCTATATTTCTTTCTGACAGACGGACTGACCTAACGCAGAACCAACAGACTGAATGACGGGCTGATTCCAGTCCCCTACCCCCGAAAAAAATTTTGTTTGGTGGGGTATAAATACTTTTATCAAAGAAATAGAATTGTTTGGACATACACATAATTAGGCTATATCTGAGGTATGATTCCATAAAATTGACCAAAATATTGGGAATGTTGTCGCTTTTCAACAAAAACCTCGTAACTGCAGCTTGTTTTAAGCTGCAGTTACGAGGTTTTTGTTGAAAAACAGCGATGTGCCACTTACCTCCACATTCATTTGTTGCTGGGTTTAAGAAATATCCATCGTCACAATCGCATGTGTAAGGGAAATTTCCGTAGGGTGTAGGACTACATTCACCATAACCACATTTATCACCAGCGCATGGATCTGGAATGGAATGGCAATCATAGATTACTGTCCAAAATGTTATTGAATCGTGACATTGAGACAATTTAAATGGATACCCACAAACATGGGATTTGATAAACAATAAATGAAAATTTGCTTTTTGAAAAGCCTTTACCCCCCTCCTATCTGTAAAGCTTTGAGATACCAGCATTCTACTTTATTTTCCATAAGAACGACTTATTTATACAACTCGTTCAATGACTCTACAGAGTTGACCAAGCGGTTCCACAAGAAGTACAGGGCAATGGCACATCTCATTGAATGTCTTAAAAATCTTGTATTAAAAAGAATGCTTTATCCTGAAATATCTTCAGAAATCCAGAAAAATATTGCACTAAAGAATGTTTTATCCTTAAATATCTTAAGAAATCTCAAGAAATCTTAAGAAATCTTGCTCCTAAGAACCGGCCTCTGGTAATTTCGTTCTCCATCAGAACAACTTACCAATACATGTGAATGTATTTGCTGACGTGTCGAGAACATATCCGTCCTTACAAACACATTTGACAACGTAATCTTCTACCGTACAGTAACTGCCGGCTCCACAGCCAAGATCATCACACTTATCTAAAATAAAATGTAAATTTTCACATCAATGGCTCAGCGCAAAATGGTTGTAACTGCCTATAAACATATAGGCAGTTACTACCCTTTCGCGCTGAGCCATTGATATCAAACCTTTTCCAAACAACAAAATGTTAGTATAATTATAACCTGTTCCCAAATGTCACAGTTTTAGGTTGGCCTAATTTTTAAGAAACCTACGACAACAGTAAATGATATTAAAGATAAAATTTGTGAAAAAAAAGCACAGAAAATATTGAGGTAAAAGGAGAAAAGTGGGGGGGGGGGGGGGGGGGGGGTTGTGCATTTATGAAAATTTGCGGCAATCCGGCAATGCCGCGCTCTAGATGCAACCCTGTTGATGTTGATTAAGATGATGACTCAGGAACAATAAAACTTTGAAAATATTTTCTTCTTTTGTCTCACTGGTTTCCTTAGCTTTTATGAGGATCGTTAAAACAATGACTTGTTTTGGAAAGGGTTAAACCAACTTGAAAATCAAATCACATGATACAAAACATAATATCCAGATGATATGATATATTATGGCCAATAAAAGCAATTGTGCGAACAAATATGTATGGCCAATGATCCAGATTTTGATAAAAATAATCAAATTAATTATTTCAACAAATTTAAAAGCTCATCACTCGAGGATAATGCTTGCAAAGTTTTAAGATGATTGGATTGCAGGTTTTGGTAAAATTCTTTGAATAAATCTTAACCCATTACCTGATGGCAAAATTTTGTACTTGTCCATTTTGAAAGGTGTCGCAGACGACAATTATTTCAAGTCGAAGAAATTTTTAGAAAATATCTTCAATGTTGGTAAGAAAAACATTGTTGAAAATGAAGAAATTGCTTGTGACAAGCAATGTCTTCATTTTCCACAATGTTTTCGACTTACAAAGACCAAAGATTTTCAAATTTCATAGACTCAAAATTGTCGTTTGTAACATCTTTGAATTTGGACCAGTGTAAAATTTGGCTGTTTAGGAAAGGTAACCCTTTCCCAAACAAGACCTGGTTTTGACGTCCCTAATAGAACAGGCTTGGGAAAACATTGAAACAAAAGAAGAAACTGCTGATAACCAGCAGTTTTTCCTTTTGTCTCAATATTTTTCATTCCATATTTTACACAAATTCTATCTTTAATAACATCCATTTTGTCATTTTTGGCACTTTTTGAAGTGGATCACCCTAAAATTTTGTCGTTTAGGAAAGGTTAAAGGATAATTCTTTAATGTACTAACCCTTCTCACAGGTATCTCCATAATATCTCACGGTACACTGACAAGTAAAGGCATTGTCCCCATCATAGCACGTCCCACCATTTTTACAAGGGTTATTAGGCTTACAATTATCAATCTCTGTAAAAAATGATGTCATCTATTTGGTGTAATTGTAAAACCTTGTAACTAAAACTTGGATCAAGCTGTATGTACAAGGTTTATAATTACACTGATAATTTAAGTAAAATATACATTTTAAAAAGACACTTCTAATGCAACACTTACATTTTTCATCGTAATTAATTAAATAATGCAGTATATTTTATGAAATTTTCAGCAAATATAGTTAAATAACATTTAAATATTTTCTGTAAATTTCATCAAAATCGGTAGATAAAAACTATAGAGTTTGTTATCAAGACTCAAATATGAAGTCACAAAACCCAACATTGAACAAGATTGCAGAATTCAATGGAATTAAAGCAGCGTCCCAAAATCATGCTCAAATCTCAATCCCTACTTCATAAGATTGGATATCATGCTTTCACATGCTAAGCAATTCTAGAATTCAGGCGAACCTATTTTGTATAAGAAATAATGTTTGCTTATGTGAGCATTGCACGAAATCATCAAATTTGTTACCAGAGATAAGTTTTTCGCCTTTTTGCTCCAAGAAACTGGAACAGACCTTTAGGGGCGAGTGAAGGACAAGTATCCCTTAACCCATTCCCAAACAAGAACTGGTTTTGACGTCCTTAACAGAAAAGGCTTTGGAAAACATTGAGACAAAAGAAGAAACTGCTGATTACCAGCAGTTTCTCCTTTTGTCTCAATATTCTATATGTCATACTATACACAAATTCTATCTTTAATAACTTCCATTGTGTCATTTGTGGCAGTTTTTGAAGTGGATTATCCTTAAATTTTGTTGTTTGGGAAAGGGTTAAAGATTCATCATAATTTATGCGTTGTCAATGAGAAGGGGGTGTCTTTGTGTCATCAAGGCCCATGGCGGACACAGAATGTTAGCTTAACCCTTTCCCAAACAACAAAAGTTTAGGGTGATCCACTTAAAAAACTGCCACAAATGACAAAATGGAATTTATTAGTGATAGAATTTGTGTAAAATATGGCAGAGAAAATATTGAGACAAAAGGAGAAACTGCTGTTATCAGCAGTTTCTTCTTTTGTTTCAATATTTTCTCAAGATTTTTTCTGTTAGGGACGTCAAAACCAGGTCTTGTTTGGGAAAGGGTTAATGTCATAAACTTTACTGCTATTCCATGAGCAACTTGAATTTAGGTTATCAAATTGTGCTGCTTAATTGTGACTTTAAGTTTTGTTTTCTAGTCAAATTATATGAACTGCAAATTTAATAATTTCTACTCAATATTTCTTAATGAAAATTACAGAAATTTAGCCAATATGAATGAATTAAATTTGTTGAAAATTTGATGAAAAATGATTTAGATCTATTAGATTTTACATTATTTCCAACAAGGTAAGTGTTGCGTTAGAAGGTTTAATCCCATTTCGTCTACTCCCAATTCGTCTACTCCCAATTCGTCTACTATTTTGGACATAAGTCCCATTTCGTCTACTCTTCTCTATTTTGTATATCAATATGATATTATATGATTTTTATCAAAATGTATGCATTTTATTTCATTTGTGAATATATTGACTTAATCTCTTTTCTTAAAACAAAAATAATGATGATTTGACATGAAAGTAGACGAGTTGGGACAGTAGACGAATTGGGACTCTATGCACTTAAAAAACAGTAGACGAAATGGGAGTAGACCAATTGGGATGTTACCCGTTAGAAGTGTCTTTAAGTGTATTATTGAGCACTTTCCATACTATTATTTGTCCAAGTTAATATATCAAACTTTCAAAAAAAACTTGAGTTCATTATGTTACAACCTATTTCCACGCATTGACACTTTCTAACACCCTAAAAAGATACAGGCTTTGAGAAACAATTTTTGAAAGTGATGAAATTGCTTGTTACAAGGATTTCTCCATTTCCCTCAATGTTTTAATTCCATCTGGTAATGGGTTAAGTGAATGTGGATTGATTGAGTTTAACCCATTACCACACAGAAACTCTTTTTGACTCCCCACAAGACAATGGCTTGGGAAAACATCATGGAAAATGAAGAAATTGCTTGTGACAAGCAATTTCTTCATTTTCCACAATGTTTTCTACCCAAAAAGACAACAAAAATTTAAATTTCATTCAATAGAAATTGTCGTCTGCAACATCTTTGAATTTGGAACAGTCCAAAATTTGCCGTTTGGTAATGGTTTAATGTCTTCATCAACTACTATTGTCATACTGTGGTAGCTGGATATTGGGGGCTTTATTGGGGTTTTACAGGTATGCCGTTTTCAACTACTATGGTCATATCATGGCGGCCGGAGCACCTTACTGTGGATTCTAAGGGCCTGTATTATTGACAATCTTAAAACCATGCATTTATGTAAAGTTTGTAAGACGACACCTGACTGCGGTTTCTCGAAAAAACTTAGGAGGTATGTTCTCAGACTCAAATCTGAGCACCGTGCTCAAATCGCACGAAATCTGTGTGAACTTCAATTGAATACCAATTGGCCATTGGCCAGTGGAGCTAAAAATCATCAGGCAAAACAGTTATTGAAGATCAACCAAAATTTTGGTTGATCTTCAAAGTTTTTTCAACAGCAGATTTTTCAAAAATCCACTAATCATCCATCTAATGCCAATGGGGAGAATCACGTGATTGACAATGATATTATACACGAAAAAATGGCGACGAAATGACCACTTCGGCGTGAAAATCCAAACTTTAGAAAGGTATGTATTCAATCTACTTAGCTTCTCAGATAAACCACCTATCCTAAAGTACCCGCTAATATCTAAGGTTTTCACAGATACCCAACTTTCCTCTATCCGTTCGCTGTATTTAGAGAACACTTAAAGAATATTTTCGAAAGTCGGAAAATTTTGGCTGTGTGTTAAGCACATCGCATCATATTTTCAGCTTTATTTCTTACCCAAAGAAATCTCTGTTCACACGGCATATTTCCAGACCATTTTCTATCGATGACATTTCATTCTAGTCCATTTAGAAGGTCCGTGTTGTCTTTTTTAAGCGTATTTACGAAAAAAAGATGTTAAACACACGTACAGTACTGTAGTGTTTGGCACGCCGAATTCTTGTGATTGTAATGTTAAACACGCATACAATTGCTCGTGTACTATGGATGCCAAGGATATTGGACAAATTGATTATATTCATGACCCAACCCGATTGAAATCTGGTGTTAACTTACAGTAACATGTGATAGACATCGTAAGGGGTAATCTGTTATCAACTTGGAAAAAACGAAATCGGCTATAATTGCTTTAACTTATCAAATCTCCTGTTATATATAATTTTCCATAATAAATATGTGTAAACACAAAGATTCTGAACTGAAATGTGATGTCTTCGTTTCCTAGTTTACGGTCAAAATCGCTCTCAGAGTATTGAAAGTGTTTTTTTTTTAATTGGTCAGAAGAAAATATTGTAGAAGATAAACCTTTATTTGTCCCTGTCAGATGTTTTTTTTTCTTCAGATAATTACATCATAAACAAGGTTTTACATGATACTATATGTTACTTTCATGCCAGACGCCGGATTTTAAGTGGATTGTTCATAATCTAAATGTCAAATTCTGATAAAACGGTTACCTTTTTAACTGCTTTTAACATATACCTTTACAATTTTCTTCAATTTTTAAATTGACTCGAAAGAAGTCTCGGCTTTCTTTACGCAAGTCAAAAGTCTGGAATCAAAAGGAAGCACGCAACGCCTTCAAAATCGGAAACTCAGATATAAAAAAAGTCATTATAAGTCTCCAATGTATCGAGCTTCACCTAGTAAATCATCGTTAGATAGTGCTTCACTCTTGAAGAAACATTTAAAAAGGTCATGGCAGGAACTCAGTTAATATACAATTCAGAACCAGATGAAATCAATTCGAATAATCACAATCCTTCTTATTTACATTTATATTCTTAAGTCAACACTTTAATTTCTGGCGCAGGAAACATGATGCTGAAAGGAAATACAAATGCAACTTATAAATTTGTGAAAATTCGTTACTCCTGGCCTGTGCCCTGCGATTACATCAGAGGGATCACAGAAGGGAGTCAAACGTGACATGCCACATGTGTTCTTTTACGACAAATTACAGACACACCAGGAAAGATCACCTTGATTTCCATGGAGGTAGAAGAGAGTATGTGTGTGATTGTGGTAAAACTCTAATTTACAAGTCCAATCTCCATTGTCACAAGAAGAATTTCAATAGATCTACTAGTAAAAGAGTTTGAATGACTTTCTCAAAAGGATGGGTTGCAACAATGAATCAATAATTAGATTTTTGTCAAAATCTGTGGATTGATAGGGTTACTATCGTTACATACTATCTTTTATTTGCTTGTGTAAAAATCGGATTTTGGGCTTATTTTTAGAGTTTTTCAAAAGAAATCACACCGGTAACAATTTATACAAAAAATAAAGGTTGTAGAGATGGTTTTGTAAATTGAGTACTTCAAAAGTAAGCAAAATCTGATATTGACAGAAGAACGAATACAGAAGTTAAAAAAAACCTGATAATTATGCTAGATTGCTCGTTAAAAATATCCTGTCCTTGGTCTATTGAAAGTACATGCATAATTTCATTTTGATATGATCGATACAGAAAAAGGGATTGAACTTCAAAGTAAAAAATTGCTTCACAATTCATTTTACCCCACCCACTTTGTCAACCATTATCTATAATTTTCAGATTTTTTACACACAATATAAGATACCGGTACTATGTAACACACCGTAAACTAGGAAACGATGACATAACATTTCAGTTCAGAATCATTTTGTTTGCACGTATTTGTCATGGAGAATTTTATATGACAAGAGATTTAATTAGTTAGAGCAATAATGTTATAGCCGATTTCGTTTTTTTCCAAATTCATAAAAGATTACCCCTTACGATGTCTGTCATGTGTTTGAACTTTCTGTAAGTTAACACCGGATTTCTATCAGATTGGGTTATGAATAAACATCCAATTCGTCCAATATCCTTGTCTTCCCTAGTACACGAGCAAGTGTGTGTGTGTTTAACATTACACTCACAAGAATTCGGCGTGCCAAACACTACAGCACTGCAAGTGTGTTTTAACATCTTTTTCGTAAATACGCTTAACGAAGACAACACGGACCTTGTAAATGTACTAGCATGAAATGTCATCGATAAAAGATGGTCTGGAAATATGCCATGTGAACAGAAAGTTCTTTGGGTAAGAAATAAAGCTGTAAATATGATGCGGCGTGCTTAACATACATCCAACATTTTCGCAATTTCGGAAATATTCTTTAAGTGTTCTCTAAATACAGCGAACGGATAGGGGAAAGTTGGGTGTCTATGAAAACCTTAGACAATAGCGGGTACTTTAGGATAGGTGGTTTGTCTGAGAAGCTACGTAGATTGAATACATACCTTTCTAAAGTTTGAATTTTCACGCCGAAGCGGTCATTTTGTCGCCATTTTTTCGTGTTCAATACCATTGTCAATCACGTGATTCTCCCCATTGAATGCCTAACATCTGTCTACCTTCTCTGCTTCAAACCGAGTTCAAATCGGTCCCGTATTAACAAAATCATTAAAGATTTTCTGAAATTCTAAGTCACATGATTAACCAATGTGATTCTACTCACTCTGTTCGCAGTTCCTTCCTGTATAGTCTGGCCGACACATGCACTTATAATCGTTGACTTTGTCAACACAAGCTCCGTTCACACAGGGATTAGGCTCACAATCATCTTTGTCTGAAATGATAGTCAGAGCAACAGATGACGTAATGACTTGGGACAAATGCACTTTACCGGTACGAGGAACCATAAGTAATATTTACATGCTTGGACTAATTTATGATGGGGGACTGCCGTCCCCCACACCCCCTGCTCTTTTTTTCTTGACTTCAAGTCTTTTAAATAAATTTTGAATTTTATCTCAAACCCTAACCCAAACCATACAAAATAGGATAGAACAGAAAATCTTTTCCAAGCATGCGTATTGGAGACGTACTGGTAAAGTGCATTCTAGCCAATGACTTTTCAAAGCAATCAAACCCTAGGTTGTGGGTACTCATTGAGTCCTTCGGCACAAGTCCCATACTTAACCCATTACCACACAATGACTCCTTTTGACTCCCTACAAGAAAAATAGGCTTTAGAAAACATTGTGGGAAATGAGGAAATTGCTTTTGACAAGCAATTTCTTCACTTCCTACAATGTTTTCTACTCAGAGCGACCAAAAATGTCAGACTTTTTTCATTTGAATTTGTCGTCTGCAACATCTTTGAATTTGGACAGGTTGAAGTTTTGTTTGTTCACAGTTTGGTAATGGGTTAAAGGGACTCATACCCAAAGGTGGATTTCTATCATCTATATCTGAATTGATATACACAGCTACAGATGACTTTTCAAAATATTGTCTGTGTAAATGCAAAACCTCGTATGTTGATTGGTGCGATTTTCAAAAAACAAACGTTGGTGCCCAGTTTAGACAATTCTGGCAGGTTTTGAGATATTTTGACTGATCAGTATTAATGGCACATTACTTGTGAACAATATATCCAAATTTCAAGCAAAACATTTCAGTTTGGGAAAAGATATTACACTTTTCCCCATCCCCTTTAAAATTTTCCAAAAACAAGATACGAGGTTTTGCATTTACAACGGCGATATATAGTAGATTCTATGCCAAATAAACATTAAAATGTGCACAGCGCATTGAATGTTTATATCGCATAGAATCTTTAAAGTGACATTTCAGAATTTTTTGTCATAAATTTTTATCTGAAAGAGCATATTTCCTTATGAAAATTCTGAAAATTTCAAGCGAAAATATTGCGCCATTTACGTGAAATTTATATTTTGTGTTAAAATTGAACAAATTGTTGTGGACAACAGTTCGGATTTATATGCAATTTATCGATTATGTCTCAACTTTAAATGCATGTTTCTCGCTTATTGGCAACAACTTAAAACAACTAATATTATTTATTCTCATTAGAATAACCAATCTTGGCATCAAGACATACCGTATAGCACTTTATTTCTGCGGGGTCCAAATTCTGCGTTTTTTCCAGAAATCAGGCGGGTTAAATTTCTGCGGAACATATTTCTGCGGTCTCTCATTTTGCAAAATCAAAGATTTTATTTCTGCGCTATCAAATCAGTTTAACTCTTTCGCTGCCAAATTTTCTTAGAAAACAGACTCCTCAGTGCCAATTAAATTCCAGGAAATTCCAAAAATTATACTGTATATATAAAGAAATTACTCTAAAATATTCATTTGTTGTTAGATTGTAATGAAACTTTCAGAAAATTATGTTTATATGTTATGCTCAATAAATATGCTTTCAAATATGTGATTGTATGACCTTGACCTTGACCTTGGCTGACCTGGAAAAATAGAAAAAATGGTGTTTTTATGCAAAAAAAGGTATTTGGTATGGACAAATCTACTAAAAAATCAGTTTTAAGGAATATCTGTCTAATACATTACCAAACTAATACTTATGAGTAAAACTAAACAATTTTTATACATTTATTACACACCAAGGGCTGTCAGATTATATAAAAAATACTGACAAAAATCCTATGAAATCACTTTGTGTAGACAGTGCACACCTTCAACCAGATAAAAGTACGGTTAAAATTTTGTACAAACATCTAATTAAGTGTTTAGAGAAGAAAATCAAAGTAGGAGAATATCTATTATCAAAATAGACGAGACTGGCATGTTTTTCATCATAGGTAGGTAAAGGGTTTTATCTTAACACATTACGTACAGGTGAGAACAGGTGAGAATAGAATAAAGGACGGTATTTTACGAAATAAACACAAAGAAAGTACAAATAGGTCAGTAAAAATTATAAACATACATTTTCTATCAATTTTAACTCCGATCCTGAGTCTGAATCGTTTGCAATCAATGTCAGAACATCATCCACAGTGAGGCGAGTCGCCATTTTGTTGGTCCTCACTGATCTGACAATTTGTCCTCTAGAAACAGCTTCAAAATCATCGAAAATCCAGAAAATTTCCTGGTTGAATGCCGTAAACAAACTTATTTGCCGTAAATGAGTCAAAAGTCATAAAAAATTGATGCCGTAAATCATGTTAAAAACACATGTAAAGAAACATGATCGTCAGGTCGCCGAAAGGAAACATTGGCAGTCTCCTAGTATGTCGCCAAAAGGCGACATTGGCAGCGAAAGAGTTAAGGCAGTATCAGACATAGTTTGAAAGACGATGCTTACCAAATATTCTAATTACTCTGTTAGGGTAAAGGGATAATCCCATTCACTTATCCATAAAGTCATAGTGGGAAACAATGCCATATACAGATAGGTGTGAAAAGAAAGACGTGTCAAACTGTTACCAATCTGTCAAACTTGTTAAAATCATTGTTTATTGAGGAACTAAAATATCTTATCTGCACCTAAGTTAAAGCCGTTGTTACACCATTTTTGAATAGGAAGCACTCCATTGTTATGATATTGGTCTTTCCATCGGATGGTAACAGTTTAACTTGTACATATACTGACTAAAATTACAGAATGACAACAACCTCTATATTCAGGATTAATATTCTGCGGATTTTATTTCTGCGGTGCCGTCCACGACCGCAGAAATAGCAGAAATAAAGTCCCCGCAGAAATAAAGTGCTATACGGTACTTTAAAATTGAAATTGGAATGAAACGTCCCTTTAAATAGACTCTATCTGACTTAGTGTTGGCTAGCAGTTCATTGGAGACCATCAGACGAAGCATGGCTATGTGTAGATGTCACATAAACCAGCCGCCAGTCTTGTTTATGCGAAATATAGCAGCGAAATATCAAAATATAATGCAATTTCATTGGTCAAAAAAGTAGGTCGAACACTAAGAGTTAATGGAAAAGGTCTTCATTTAAAATATTTTTTAGGTACTAAATCCTAAAGAGCAACTTTCAGGGAAGTGTGCAAGGTGTTGCTCCTATTCAGTATGTTTGATCTGTGAAAACCATCTGGAGACACTCCACAACGGGAAATGCTTCCGGGTCGTAGTATACAAACATAGTTCCGTCAAAAATGGATTCGCTCCTTTTGTTGCATTGATTCTGTGTCTATAGAATAGGCAGATGCATGAAATGTGGTTCTGTACACTGGCAGACCATCAGTGTACTGCTAGGATGTGTTTTAATGAATTTGTTGGGAACTAGTTTCTTGCGCGGTCGTGACCTTTCATGGGGGTGTGTCACATGCAGATCCCGAAATAGATGGCAAATTTCAAGGGTGGCTGTGTTCACGGGTGCGTGATTTTAGCTGATGGTGCTATTGATACCACTTTCTTGGTAGTAAATTAAAGACAAAGAAATGGTCTGTCAGGCAGACTAAGTAAAAGATGTCACAAAGACTTCTGAGAGGAGCTAGAAGCTGCCAAATTGACCCATTTTACTATATATTTAATAGGCCCGTTTCGTTGAGGAGTGACACCTATATGAGCCAGAAGTGAAAATTACGAAATTTCACCTTTGGCCACATTTTTGTGTTTGAAGTTGCTTCAATTGATCTGAAAGTAAAGAATTTGTGAAAAATAGACCATATTTTCGAGATTTACGTCATATTTTAACTTGAATTTAAAAAAATTAAAAAATGTTAAAAAGAACAAAGACAACGTTAGAAACCACATCAAATGGGCTCGATTGCTTGTGTTGTCAATTCCTGTGTATTTTTGGATAGGTAATTCCGTTTAGTACTAGTTCAAGGCGAAACTAGCTTCAAAATATCGTTGGAAAGGCGAAAAACCCTTTATCCCAGAAACACCCCGCCTAAATTTAAAAAGGTGCGTGACATGATTTTTTCATTAAATTTGATTTGAAATGAACCTTTTTTGCACAAAATGCCCTTTGTTTTGCTTATCTCACAATAGATAAAGCAAATTATTACAAAATTCTGGATTTTAAATCGATTTAATACATATCTAATCATTTCAATAACAGAAAATGACTTTTTAATGTTTAACATTTAGCCCCCCCCCCCATTTTTGTATGCCCCCCCCCTTCTTGATTTCCTTCTATTTCCTATACAAAATCATTTTCAAGTAGGAGAAACACGTACGCAGTAATTATGAATTTCAAAGATATTTTGAAAGCATTTTAAAATGAAAATAGACTGCAGAAACCCTTTATCCTATGAAGACTTATTTTACTATTGATTTCTGTTTCGTGTGTTTTCCACATTTGTGTTGTCTTTAAAACCTTTGTTTTTCCTTCTCAAAGACACGGTTTTCAGCTAACTTGAATATCTGAAGATGGGAAATAGCACGAAGAATCTTGTGTAAAATATTTCAATCGTTTTTAAGATTTTTGAGGTCCACAAAATAACGAATTTTAGTAGAAAATCGATTATTTTGTCATTTTGGCCCCTTTTTACGTGCCCTGTTTCTGCTAATTTGTCACAGGAGTTACAAGTTTCGTTTTAAATAGTGTTACTAATTGCATAGTAACGATTTGCTGTATTTCCACATTCAAAACATCGTAGGAAAAGGCGAAAAACCCTTAACTCTCCCCAATACTTACTTTGGTCATAATCCGATTTAAGAGGCTTAATTGGCTAGTAGTGGCCATTTCCTGTCCCAAAACAGTCTTTGTTTTTATTCATTTTATTGTAAAAATATATATCTGCACTAAAGTATTACTTTTACAAAATTCGAGTTTAGTTTTTACAGTTTAAAATGTATATAAATGATAAAAATAGGATTTTAGCCTGAAAAGGGACATTTGTCTTAAAATAGCCCCTTTTTCCGCATTGTTTTATGCAATATTTTCAAGAAATACATTTTACGGTGAAAGCTTAAGGACGACAGAGTAAGTATCTTTTTATTTTTTGAAAATCTGACCATAAATTTCTGATTTATTCCAATTCAAGTAAGCCAGGGGGGTCTCAACCCGGAATTGCATTAAAGACATCGTTTTGCAGTTAGGGGGCCATTTTTAAAATGCCACTTGGTTGTTATTTAGAGACAAATTTTAGACTCTTTTTGTGTTTTCTCTTTGGAAACACCATAAAGCACTGACCTGAGACAGATTTGGTAATTTTTTTGTAAAATCCTTCATTATATAGGAGACACTCCACAACGGGAAATGCTTCCGGGTCGTAGTATACAAACATAGTTCCGTCAAAAATGGATTCGCTCCTTTTGTTGCATTGATTCTGTGTCTATAGAATAGGCAGATGCATGAAATGTGGTTCTGTACACTGGCAGACCATCAGTGTACTGCTAGGATGTGTTTTAATGAATTTGTTGGGAACTAGTTTCTTGCGCGGTCGTGACCTTTCATGGGGGTGTGTCACATGCAGATCCCGAAATAGATGGCAAATTTCAAGGGTGGCTGTGTTCACGGGTGCGTGATTTTAGCTGATGGTGCTATTGATACCACTTTCTTGGTAGTAAATTAAAGACAAAGAAATGGTCTGTCAGGCAGACTAAGTAAAAGATGTCACAAAGACTTCTGAGAGGAGCTAGAAGCTGCCAAATTGACCCATTTTACTATATATTTAATAGGCCCGTTTCGTTGAGGAGTGACACCTATATGAGCCAGAAGTGAAAATTACGAAATTTCACCTTTGGCCACATTTTTGTGTTTGAAGTTGCTTCAATTGATCTGAAAGTAAAGAATTTGTGAAAAATAGACCATATTTTCGAGATTTACGTCATATTTTAACTTGAATTTAAAAAAATTAAAAAATGTTAAAAAGAACAAAGACAACGTTAGAAACCACATCAAATGGGCTCGATTGCTTGTGTTGTCAATTCCTGTGTATTTTTGGATAGGTAATTCCGTTTAGTACTAGTTCAAGGCGAAACTAGCTTCAAAATATCGTTGGAAAGGCGAAAAACCCTTTATCCCAGAAACACCCCGCCTAAATTTAAAAAGGTGCGTGACATGATTGTTTCATTAAATTTGATTTGAAATGAACCTTTTTTGCACAAAATGCCCTTTGTTTTGCTTATCTCACAATAGATAAAGCAAATTATTACAAAATTCTGGATTTTAAATCGATTTAATACATATCTAATCATTTCAATAACAGAAAATGACTTTTTAATGTTTAACATTTAGCCCCCCCCCCCCCATTTTTGTATGCCCCCCCCCCCTTCTTGATTTCCTTCTATTTCCTATACAAAATCATTTTCAAGTAGGAGAAACACGTACGCAGTAATTATGAATTTCAAAGATATTTTGAAAGCATTTTAAAATGAAAATAGACTGCAGAAACCCTTTATCCTATGAAGACTTATTTTACTATTGATTTCTGTTTCGTGTGTTTTCCACATTTGTGTTGTCTTTAAAACCTTTGTTTTTCCTTCTCAAAGACACGGTTTTCAGCTAACTTGAATATCTGAAGACGGGAAATAGCACGAAGAATCTTGTGTAAAATATTTCAATCGTTTTTAAGATTTTTGAGGTCCACAAAATAACGAATTTTAGTAGAAAATCGATTATTTTGTCATTTTGGCCCCTTTTTACGTGCCCTGTTTCTGCTAATTTGTCACAGGAGTTACAAGTTTCGTTTTAAATAGTGTTACTAATTGCATAGTAACGATTTGCTGTATTTCCACATTCAAAACATCGTAGGAAAAGGCGAAAAACCCTTAACTCTCCCCAATACTTACTTTGGTCATAATCCGATTTAAGAGGCTTAATTGGCTAGTAGTGGCCATTTCCTGTCCCAAAACAGTCTTTGTTTTTATTCATTTTATTGTAAAAATATATATCTGCACTAAAGTATTACTTTTACAAAATTCGAGTTTAGTTTTTACAGTTTAAAATGTATATAAATGATAAAAATAGGATTTTAGCCTGAAAAGGGACATTTGTCTTAAAATAGCCCCTTTTTCCGCATTGTTTTATGCAATATTTTCAAGAAATACATTTTACGGTGAAAGCTTAAGGACGACAGAGTAAGTATCTTTTTATTTTTTGAAAATCTGACCATAAATTTCTGATTTATTCCAATTCAAGTAAGCCAGGGGGGTCTCAACCCGGAATTGCATTAAAGACATCGTTTTGCAGTTAGGGGGCCATTTTTAAAATGCCACTTGGTTGTTATTTAGAGACAAATTTTAGACTCTTTTTGTGTTTTCTCTTTGGAAACACCATAAAGCACTGACCTGAGACAGATTTGGTAATTTTTTTGTAAAATCCTTCATTATATAGGAGACACTCCACAACGGGAAATGCTTCCGGGTCGTAGTATACAAACATAGTTCCGTCAAAAATGGATTCGCTCCTTTTGTTGCATTGATTCTGTGTCTATAGAATAGGCAGATGCATGAAATGTGGTTCTGTACACTGGCAGACCATCAGTGTACTGCTAGGATGTGTTTTAATGAATTTGTTGGGAACTAGTTTCTTGCGCGGTCGTGACCTTTCATGGGGGTGTGTCACATGCAGATCCCGAAATAGATGGCAAATTTCAAGGGTGGCTGTGTTCACGGGTGCGTGATTTTAGCTGATGGTGCTATTGATACCACTTTCTTGGTAGTAAATTAAAGACAAAGAAATGGTCTGTCAGGCAGACTAAGTAAAAGATGTCACAAAGACTTCTGAGAGGAGCTAGAAGCTGCCAAATTGACCCATTTTACTATATATTTAATAGGCCCGTTTCGTTGAGGAGTGACACCATCTAGCATCAAAATATTTCACTAGGCTCTATCATTAGATAATTTTCTGAATCTAGGATGATTTTCCTATCTCATGGGTTTGGTTTTTTTCAAAAGTGACATCTACTTTCTTTCTGCTGAGCTTGCTCTAGTTTTCATGTACATATTGAGTTGAGTTAGACTTCTCAGATAATTCCTTTAACCCTTTAATTTGCAGAATTATTTCCCAGAAATGACTTTTTCCCTATTTCCAAGCACTTCGTGTATACACATGCATAATAAATATTTTTTACTAGCAGAATACCCATAAACCTATATATCATTGGAAAGGTTATTCAATTTCCTTTAACAATATGATGAGTAACTGATAGAAAATTTGCATCTCATCAAAATTTCGACCTCTAGCCCCATGACCCCTGTCAGGCCCCCTGCCATGACCCCCGACCACCCCCACCCCTATGATTTGGGACTGGATTCGGTTAAGGGTTATCGGAATCACTATCGGAGTCACTATTCGAAGTCTCCGAAACATTTCTAATGTTCAAATCACCTTTTTACCTCCAAAAAATCAGGGAAATCGCTATCATCCTCGTCCAGCAGTGACATGGTGATTCGCCGGACCTCTTCTGCAGAATATTGACCCATCCTGACCATCGTTACAGCTCATACAAACCCAAAAACTGCATTTTTCTTCACATTTTACGAGAGAATAACCAAATTGCGCAATATTTCAGGTGTCATAATAACTTTAATAGTGTAAGAATTGCTTTTAAAAGCCCATTCCCCCCTAAACAGTATAAGCGTTCCTGGACCGCGCTTTAAAGCGCGCTTGCAAACGAAAGGGTTAAGGTATACCACCCCTAATAAGATTTTGACGTCAGAATTATTCATGCAACATCGTTTAACATTCGTTACGCACCTGATTATATTCGGGCAACGTCGAACACGTTTGGCAGTGGAACGTTCCACCGCCAAATGTTTTCGACGTCGCCCAAAAAATTCCGACGTCGCGTCAATCTCATTAGGGGTAACTACCTTAAGTGGGACACATACAAATAAGGGAGAGGACAAAAAAGTTCTATGTCATGGATGACCTTTATATATGATTGTTTGTATGCACTCCCAAGAAAACAGTACTTCGAGAAAACATCATCTTTCTGTCTGGGTGCCTTCTGATGGTTATTTCAAACTTTGACATGGGGAACTTTATATCAAGAGTGCTCTAAAGGCACATTGATGTGCAAAAGATTGATTAAGCCCCAGAAATTGGCAAAACAGGAACAAAATCAGCTTACGTTTCGGAATATCTTGAAGATTTCCGGGTATTTGAAACATACATTCTCAAGTACAGTATTTCCTGTTCTTGTTTATTCAATTGTGCAACATAAACATGTTGTTTTGCCAAAACATTGATTTTTGATAACTTCACTGGTTTGTTACAAATATAACAAGAGGACCATGATGGTCCTTAATCGCTCATCTGAACCAAAATGGCATCAGCAATAGTCTTGTTTGAATTCATTAATATCTTTTACTCTAAAACTGAAAGCAAACTTATGGTCACCAAACTTGTGTCCAAGTTTTGTCTTAATTGGTCAATATTTGTGGTCGTTATAGTAATAACAAAGTCAAAAACGGCATTTTTTTCAAATTAAAGAGCAGATAACTCCAAATATGCTGAAAATCAAAATCATCAAAGATCTTCAGGTAAGAAACATTATTATGTCTAACTTTTGTCTTGATAAGTCAATAATTGTGGTTGTTGGGGTAAAAAGAAAGTTGAAAACGGCAATTCTGTCAAATTCAAGGGCACATAACTCTAAACTCTTTTATCTGAACAAACCTAAATTCTAAATCATTTGAGATCTTATATTCACAAACATTGTGTCAAAGTTTCGTTTTGATTGGTGAATATTTGTGGTTATAACAGTAATAACATTTACAAAGTTGAAAACAGCAATTTTGTAATGTTCAAGGGCAGATAACCCATAACTTATTGATCCAATCAGTCGAAAAATCAAACTCGTCCAAGATCTTATGGTCACCAACATTGTGTCAAAATATTATTTCCACTCAAATCCCGTATTTACACAGATTCATACCAGAGGGTGGATCATCTCTGTTTGGAATGACAGTCAGAGCTTACAGATAAAAGGGTGTATCAAAGATTGATTGGACCTGAGCATTGAGCATGGTTTAACTCTTTCGCTGCCAATGTCGCCAAAAGGCGACCCATAGGAAGACTGCCAATGTCGCCGATCGGCGACTTCCAAAAAATAGCTTAATGAGGTCATTCAAGGTCAAGGTCATCTGATCAAACTGCCTGATAAAAAGTAAGCTATTAGGCAAAACAATTTATGTGCAATGATTCCTGGAAGTTTCAGTTTAATATTATCAAACAACGATTTTTTACTATTCAGTTAACTGATAAGCCCTCTTATGAAGTTTCAAAAATTTGGCACTGGAAATAGGACAATTCCAGGAAATTTGGCAGCGAAAGAGTTAAAGGGAAGGACATTTGCTGACCCTATGGAATCCAATGGCGGGTCCATAGGGAGTTGGGGGGGGGGGTGTTCAAATGAAACCACCTCTATAGATTATTTCATTTTCATGCAGAAATTCAGTAAAATTTGTGTAATACTAGGAAAAAGAACCCCCTATTTAAACATGCTGTTAATTCCACTGGTTAAGTAAACAAATCCGGCAATATGACATTTAGAGAACAAGATATGTAATGAATGAATCACTTACAATCATGTTAACTAATATATTCAATGAATTGATCATGAAACAATTATATCAATCTTCAAAAGTGTTTCCTCCATATGAATTTTATTGTCCCTTTTCAACGAAAGCCTCGTAACTGCATCTTGTTTTAAGCTGTAGTTACAAGGTTTTTGTTGAACAGCATCATTATATTGAGGCAAAAATCTATCTCATAACTTTCAATCCTTTGATTCAGATACCTGGGCCCGTTTTATCAATGAACTTATGCAAAAAAATTTCTGTAGATTGAAACGTAAGTTCAAATTTTTTACATAAGTGTGTTTTACAAAATATGTTCGCAGCTAAGAAATTCCTAAGTTTTTGTGCAACTTTACGATAAAAAAAAGTTGACGTAAGTTTGTTCGTAACTTTTGCTGATGCCTCAATTTACCTTCTAAAGCCTTGACAACCAAACAATTACCAAAAAATCAAAATATATATTAAAAGAAAGGTTGAAATTTAATAAACAACAGAAAATGTATGTAAACTTCGCTCTTTTTTTCACTTTGTTTTGTGTTACTATTTATAGAATACAACAACAACAACATGACAATTAGTAATTTTCACCTTTTTCTGATGCTAACGGACACCACTGAACGTATACAATACGTTTGGATCCGTTTGAGTGTTCAGCACAATAATGTTTCAGCAATTCCCTTAAAATATCCAATTTCTGTAATTCTTAATGGCAGAAGTACTTTCATCAATGCTGAAAATCACAGTTTGAAAATATGACACAACTAGTATTTATTGATATTTAGGAGAAAATAAACCGGGACAAGAGCACATTTTTTATTTATTTTTAGCCACTGTTGTTCTACTTTTAGAGTAACGACAATTTCTTTCTTACGTTCAAAATTTTTCTTACAAACGTTTTGTAAAACACACTTAGGAATTGCGTAAGTATTTGCGTAAACGTAAAGTTACGAAAAAACTTATGCAAATTTTAGTAAAGCGGCCCCCTGGTACTTTATTTTCCATCAGAAAACTTACTTTCACAAGTATATGTATATGTGTCGTAATAATATCCTGGGTCACACTTGCATGTGACACCTTTATCTGTCGGTACACATTCACCATAATCTCCACAGTTGAGTCTGTCACACTTATCTGAAATAAAGTTTTCATATTAACCCTTTCCTGAACGTCAAAATTTTAGGGTTATCCACTTCAAAAACTGCCACAAATGAACAAAATGGGCGTTATTAAAGATAAGATTTGTGTAAAATATGGCATGGAAAATATCGAGACAAAAGAAGAAACTGCTGGTTTTCAGCAGTTTCTTCTTTTGTTTCAATGTTTTCACAAGCCATTTCTAATAGGGACTTCAAAACCAGGTCTTGTTTGGAAAAGGGTTAACCCTTTCCTTAATGTCAAAATTTTAGGGTGATCCACTTCAAAAACTGCCACAAATGAACAAAATGGGCTTTATTAAAGATAAGATTTGTGTAAAATATGGCATGGAAAATATTGAGACAAAAGGAGAAACTGCTGGTTTTCAGCAGTTTCTTCTTTTGTTTCAGTGTTTTCCCAAGCCTTTTCTATTAGGGACGTGAAAACCAGGTCTTGTTTGGGAAGGGGTTAATTAACAGCCATACAACAAAATTTAAGGGTAATTTAAAAAGTTGCTACAGATGACAGAATTTATGTTACCAAAGAAACTTAGAAAACATCTACTTTGTTTGCCTCAATGGTTTCCCTAACATTTATGGGTATTGAACGATCAAACGACTAAAGGGATAACACAATAAGTTTGTGCAAAAAGTATCTTTTAATGCACACTAGGTAACTTTACGGAAAGTAATAAGTATGAAGAAAACACATATTATTCAGAGAATTCATGTGTCCTTAAAGCCTGACTTTGTACTAAAATTTTCTTGCTTTGGGATATTGACAAAAATAATTGTTCCATTTGTAACAGATAATTGTGACCCGTCGCGCTAAAAGGGACCTTATCGGGTGTGTGAAAAATATCGACCCTAGTCAGTCTGCGCAGTCCGCGCAGCCAGACTAGGGCCAACACTTTTCACTTTTATGTAATTTTCTAAACCCAGAATATTTTCCCTATCTTACTATATGTTCACTTTTCGCATATGTGATCTGATTGACCTGTGATGAGATTGACAAGTTGGTCAAAATTTGGATTTTGGTCCCTTTTAGCGTGACGGGTCACAAATGATTCGTCAGAATGAAACAAAGCATATTTGCCAAGCAGAGCTAGGTTCTGAACCTTCCGCCCCTCGATAAGTTCATGTGACGTTATGGCAAGGTTTAACTTTCTTTTACAAAACACATCTGGTAGTGATGTTCACATTCCTGTAATACAGATTGCTTGGGAAAACATGAGGCAAAAGAAGAAAATGCTGATAACTAGCTTTTTCTCCTTTAGCCTCAGTATTTTCCATACTATATTTCATGCAAATCTATTCTTTATATAACCTTCCATTTTGTTGTGTTATAATGCATCTTTTGAATACAACCACACTAAAATTTGGTTGTTTAGGATTTAAAGTGACGTTTCACATTTATTTCTTTTTAAAAAGTATGTTTTGATGCAAAGATTGTATATTTTAATTGATAGAAATGCTATCAGTTTTTTGAAGTTGTTATTTATAAGCAAAATATAGGACTTTAAAGTTGACACAGAAATGACAGATTCTATATAAATCTGAATTGTTGTCCACAACAATTTGTTTAATTTTAACACAAAAATATATATTTCTGGTAAACAATTCAATATTTTGGCTTGAAATTTTCAGAATTTTCATAAGAAAGCGTACTCTTTCAGATAGAATAAAAGTAAAATTTATGTAAAAGTAATTGTGAAATGTCACTTTAAAGGCTACCAAGCTTGGCAGTTTATTGCACCGTATATTGGAAGAAAATCATTAAATTAATGTGTTTTATAAAAGATCCGCCAAACTCGGTTGTTTTAAAAGTTTTATTTGCTTTTCTTTACATTGTTGAAAAACTGATTTTCGAGAAAATAAAGATCGGCAATTTCCGTAAAATTGCCATGGCTTGACTCCGCCCCCAATCTAGAGCATTAGGTGTCTGACAAAGATAATGTGTTCGACTTTTCTGTCATATAGCGAAGTCTCAGTTTTTATCCATTTCTCGATCGTAAGAGTAATACAGACAAACTTAAACCGTTCTTTTACACATTCCTTAATTCACTTACAACCTATTCTTTGACTGTTTTAACATTTTTTTCTAACATTTACTGAGGACGAATTCCGTGTTTTGAGTATCGATTGGGGAAGTCGCTTTATGACAGAAAAGTCGGACATTTAACTTTTTCAGAAATTTCAGACTTTCCGGGAAATGACCCATGACTGCCCGTTTTTCCCGCCATGACGTCATTCAGTGGCCAGTATGACGTCGTAATTTCAAGTCGGACGTTTAGCGTATTTTCTTCGGCAAAGATCGGAAAAGACCAAAATATCCAATTTAAAAGACGAAATAAAAACACTTCTAATGTTGGAAAATTGTAGAAACTTTGATATTTGGTTAATAGTAAGGTGTTCTTTTGGCACAAGACTTTAATTTTGCCAATCATCGGACACTTTAAAGGTTTAAGGATATACTTACCGTATTCACATTTCGGTCCTTCGTATCTTGGGGTACACATGCATGTATAGGTATTGTCTCCATCTTTACAGGTCCCGTCATTTTTACAAGGGTTACTAGCACAATCATCGATCTCTGTAAAAAATTGATGTCATCTCTTTGGTGTAATTCTAAAACCTAATAACTAAAACTTTGATTAACCTGTATTTACAAGGTTTATAATTACAATGATAATTCAAGTAAAATATATTACTGAACACTTTCCATACTAATTTTCTTTGTCCAAGTTAATATCAAACTTTCAAAAAGAACTTGAGTTCATAACATTAACCCATTAATGACCCATGTCCTTTATATAGTACGGTTATGGAATCTGGTTTATGTCAACAGTTATCAGTGTTGAATTGCTATTATCTCTTCATTGTGGCTGAAATAATAGTCTGTTGGATCAGGTAACACCAATTTGAGATGAAACAGAAACATTTCATAGTCATTTACATGATTAGACTGTTGAAGAAGGGACAAATTTTTGGAAAAGTGAAAATGACAAAGAAAAGGTAGGCATTTTTTATGACCTTCAAAAGCTGTTGATAAAAATCGTCCAAATTATCAATTATAATGTAGATTGATGTCTCTTCTATACAAGTCAATACAAAAGTAATGTATATTTGATATGTTTCCATGCTTTTTTCAATTGTGATATAACGTCCCAAATATAGGACGATGGTCACTAGAGTATACTAAATGTGAGTTTGTATGAAACTATGTTTTTCAAATTCTAATGTTTTTACTGACATTAAATCATCATTTATATATAGAGATTCACTTAAAATGAGGTGCTACATCTTTTGATGATGGCAAAGCCCTTCAACAAGCCCAGGTCCGTATGAATAGGGGGTATAGGTGGAGGGGGCTTACTAAAGGTGGCCAGAAATACCGAATGTTCCTTATTTTTACACTGCAAATTTAGGGAAAATCCAATTTAGTCCTCCCAATATTCAGACACATGTGGCTTCAGCCCACCCAATATGAAAATGCTTCCTACGGCCCTAAAGCCAATGTATTTTTGACTGCACAAGAGGATGTCACAAAAAGTGATGAAGACATCGTTGATGAAGATTTTCGTGGAAATATAAACAATCTGACATGAAATCAATTACGCACAGATGCAACAGTGTCTGTGCGACATGTCACCAGACTAGACTTCAATACTACAGGCGAAGAAGATTCTGGTATCTCAACGGATGTAGAAAGCGACATATCAGAATCTGTTTTGCATTCGTCTTGCATCACCATAGACAATGATGTTCAGATACCTGCGCAACCAAATGTGCATCTGAGAGGTACTGCCAATCAAACAGTAAGACGAGCAAATGCACCCACCTCACTGGATTAAACAAGATATTCCCAATGATCAGACAAAAATCTACTCTTACAATGTCCACTGCACGACATATGTTCCATGGAATTTCATCGCCAGTAAAGTAGGAATGTACTAAAAACTTACTAAAAAACGTTGCTGAATGTGTTTTTGGATTAATAATTTCATAAAAAGGATAATTAAGCCTCATATGTTGTGACAATCATTTTGACGGAATGTTGGATTATTTTTCAAAAGTGATATCTCTAGTGACCCATGTCCTAAATATGGGACACAACAAAAAATGCATTTTTCAACATTATTTCAGTAGGAAATCTAATTATTTTGTTATTTTTCATCATAGCTTCCACAAAGGTATCATTTTTTGATAAAACTTCAAAATAAAAAAATGTGGTCATTAATGGGTTAAAACCTATTTCCACCCATAGACACTTTCTGACACCGCAAAAAGTTCAGGCTTTGAAAAACATTGCTGAAAATGATGGAATTGCTTGTTACAAGGATTTCTCCATTTCCCTAAATGTTTTCTACCACAAAAGACCAATAAAGATATAACATGTTATTCACTTGAAATTGTTGTCTTTGAATGGACTTGTCTAAAAAGTTTCAAACTGGTAATGAGTTAAGTGAATGTAGATTGATTGAGGTTTAATGCCTCAATCAACTACTATTGTCATACTGTCGTAGCTGGATCGACTATTATTGGAGTTTTACTGGTTTGCTGATTTCAACTACTATGGTCATATGCCGTCGGCTGGAGCACCTTACCGCGGATTCCAAGGGCCTGTATTATCAACAATCTTACAACCACATATTTGTATGAAGTATATAATAAGACATCTGATTGCACAAGAAATCAGATTGGGCCGATCCGGTTTGTTGTAACTAAGTGAATATGCAAAAAATAATCATGTGACCTTTGATACTGCGAGCCCCTGGTATTTCTCTCACAAGTACCACCACAATATCCAAACCAAGCCTCCAGCTGCTCTCTCACATTGATGATTCATACCCATTGGTGAGAGACAAATGACTTTTGTCAAATGTCAGAATGAATATCATTGGTTGAGCTGTGATTCAAACTCAAGAACCCTGGATTGACAGACTCCGACATAACCAACTCAGCTATCAGAGCTCGGCTATGTGAATGTGGAAGATTACCACTCCTAACAACTAACATAAATACCCCTGCGAAAAAAGTTCAAGAACGAAATCGGTATGGTGCGAATAGACTTTTTCAAGGGAAGTAATTTTCATTGCTCTCAAATTTTTAATTTTTAATTCTTGTTGGGTTTTTCCTACTCTTCATACTATACTAGAACAAAAAAGATACGCAACCCCAATTTTTCATAATATTTTCGACAAACTATGTTTGTAATGGCTATAGAGTACATTTTTAATATTCCTGCCTCCATACGCATAAATATAGTGTAATTTTCTTCAGGTGTCGTAAATTCATCATGTGATACATAGCAAATGGTTGAAAAATGATTATCCCATATCGCGGTTTCTAAATGACTACTATCAAAATAATTTTCCTTCAAACACAAGCTAAAACATAGACCAAGAAGAGGCCAAAGCTTTTACACACTTCTCACTACACTACGCATAGTGGGGCTACGCCAAAACTAGCGCCAAACAGCAGTACAGATGTTATTAGGTGGAAGAAGTCAAAATGTTGTCGCAAGACATTGATAGGGAAACAAATAAACACTTTTTCGACTGTATACGCTGTTGGCTCTCAATGGGAATACAATCGATCGAGCACGGAGCGGACATGCAAGAGATATGACGTCACATCAAGACCGTATCTTCAGGTAAACCCCATCTATGGGATAGGTTTAAAACTGCAACGGGGAACGCTAATAAATCGCATGGACTTCACAACATTCGAATATCGGACCAAACTGATCGAAACAGATTGTGTTTTTCGACCTACATTCACTTTTTTTTGTAAAATTGTGTTGATGCCCGGTGTAAACTGGGTGTTTTCTTATGGAATTTACTACAAACAAGATTTTGTGAACTTTACAAGGTGATAT
The DNA here is from genome assembly GCA_963680895.1 of Fragum sueziense. Lineage (NCBI taxonomy): Eukaryota > Metazoa > Mollusca > Bivalvia > Cardiida > Cardiidae > Fragum > Fragum sueziense. Next base: position 18,767,519 of record OY804600.1, on the reverse strand, counting down.
GTTACTGCTTTAAATGTATTACATTTTGTTTAAATCTGATTTGATGTCTTTGCGTTAGAAGGAATTGAAAAGGAAGTTGTGTTTCTTTTTTTGTCTAGTATATTTAGAATTTACATTTTCACAAAAATTGTTTAGAATATTCCCTGGAAATCTGAGCTCACTCAATTATTTCTGTTGTTTATGAAAACAGGCAAAATTGCATCTAACATTACTTTAAATATGCTCGGACTCACGGACGTCACGGAATAAGTCGAAATATAACGATTATACCGGAAGTTCAATACCCAGGTCATTTGGAATCCACCTTAAAGAGTTTCTGAAATTCCGAGTTATATGATTAACCACCGTCATTCTAAAGGTACTCACTCTCGCCGCAGTTCTTTCCCGTATAGTCTGGCGCACAGACACACATATAATCGTTGACTTTGTCAACACAAGTGGACCCGTACTTACAGGGATTAGAATTACATTCATCTTTGTCTGAAAAAATATACAGAGCTTACGATGACGTAATGACTTTTCAATGCAATATTTCCATCAGACCTTAAGTTGTGGGTACTCATTGAGTCCATCAGCACAAGTTCCATACTTTGACTCATACCCCGAAGCTGGATTACTATCATTTGTATGTAAAATAATATACACAGCTACAGATAAGAAGCGTAATGACTTAATACAATATTTCATTAAAACCCATTACCACACATTGACGCCTTTTGACTCCCTCACAAGATAAGGCTTGGGAAAACATTGTGGAAAATGAAGAAATTGCTTGTGACAAGCAATTTCTTCATTTTCCACAATGTTTTCCAACCCAAACTGGAAATATTTTCAAAATTTCATCAACTTGAAATTGTCGTCTGCAACGTCTTTCAAATTGGAACAGTCCAAAATTTTGTCGTTTGGGAAAGGGTTAAATGTCCATCAAACCCTATGTTGTGGGTACTCATTTGAATCGTCTCCTCCAGACTCTACAGATTAGGCACACTACACAGCACAAACTGATTTGGCCAGAGCATGGTTTAACCCTTTAGCAAACGGCAAAATTTTAGGATGATCCACTTCAAAAACTGCCACAAATGACAAATTGGAAGTTATCATTGATATAATTTGTGTAAAATATGGCATAGAAAATATTGAGACAAAAGGAGAAACTGCTGGTTATCAGCAGTTTCTTCTTTTGTTTCAATATTTTCCCAAGCCTTTTCATGCAATTACACCCGTCAAAAGCAGGTCTTGTTTGGGAAAGGGTTAAAGTGAAGGAAAAATCTATTAATGCAATGGAATACAGTGGCGGATCCAGAGGGGGTCGAAGGTTCAAATGAAACCACTTCTATAGCCTGATTATTTCATTTTCATGCAGAAATTCAGTCAAAGTTGTGTAATACTAGGAAATTAAATTTCACTGGTTAAGTAAACAAATCTGGCAATATGACATTTGAGGCACAAGGGATCTCATGAATGAACATCTCTTATAATTATGTTGACTAATTTGTTCAATGAATTGATCATGAAACAATTAAACCAATCATCATAAGTGTTTCCTCCAAAAAGATAAATTTATTGTCGCTTTTGAAAGAAAGCCTCGTAACTGCAGCTTGTTTTAAGCTGCAGTAACAAGGTTTTTGTTGAACAGCATCCTTATATTCAGGCAAAAATCAATCTCATAACTTTTAGTCCTTTGATTCAGATACCTGGTACTTTATTTTCCATCAGAAAACTTACTTTCACAAGTATATGTTGATGTGTCGTAATAATATCCTGAGTCACAAACGCATGTGACACCAGAATCTGTTTCTTTACATGTACCATAATCTCCACAGTTGAGACTGTTACATTTATCTGAAATAAAATACAAGTTTTCATAACAATTAACCCTTTTCCAAACAATAAAATTTTAATATAATTTTAAAGTTGCTGCAGATGACAGAATTGATGTAAACGAAGAAAGAACTTGGGAACAATAAAACTTGGGAAATATTTTCTTCTTTTGCCTCAATGGTTTCCCTAACACAATAAGCTTGTGCAAAAAATTCTGTTCTGGGATGATGATGCACAACCTGCAACTTTCTGGGACATTATAAGTATGCCTTAACAGGAAGAGACCGAGCTTTCACTAATGAAAAATATTATGTATTGTTCTGTAAGTTCATGTGCCATTAACGTCTGACTTTGTAGATCCACTAAAATATTCTTGATTTGGGCCATCAATGAGATTAATTGTTCCATTTGTGAGAGGCAAATAATTTGTCAGAACGTCAGATTTTTTAGCATATTGACCGAGCAGAAGTTCAAACCAATGACACCTTGATTGGTATACTTTGATGTTGCAGTAAGGTTTAACCTTTTCCAAAACAAGACCTGGTTTTGACGTCTCTAATACAGATCGCTTGGGAAAACATTGAAGCAAACAAAGAAAATGCTGATAACCAGCATTTTTTTCCTTTTGCCCCAATATTTTTCATACTATATTTTATGCAAGAATTTCAGCAAAAAAAATAATTTTGTAGTCCTTAAGAAAAAACTTTACCAAATTCGACTTACTGAGCTTCGAGTCCATTGAATTGACACTTGATTTGCAATTTTGACTTATAAAATTAGAATACCTCAAATAAAAAGCCCATCCCCTAATTTTCTATCGACCATGGTTCTTATAAATGCTGGGGTGTTTATTAGAAAAACTACAGTACTCACCAATTTCACATTTATCTCCCTCATATCTTGGGGTGCACTTGCATGTATAGGAATCAACTCCATCTACACATTTCCCATAATTTAGACAAGGGTCAGGGTTACAATTATCAATGTCTGCAAAATATGAATGCCATTTCTTTGTTAAAATCTTTTAACTACAGCTTTGATCATTTAACCCTTTCCCAAACAAGACCTGGTTTTGACGTCCCTAATAGAACAGGCTTGGGAAAACATTGAAATAGAAGAAGAAACTGCTGATAACAAGCAGTTTCTCCTTTTGTCTCAATATTTTCTGTGCCATATTTTACATATATCCTATCCTTAATAACATTTATTTTGTCATTTGTTGCAGTTTTTGAAGTGGATCACCTTAAAATTTTGCTGTTTGGGAAAGGGTTAAGCTGTATTTACGAGGTTGTATAATTACACTATATCATTCAATACTTTCCACACTCTTTTTTAGTCCCAGTTTATGTCGGATTTCAAACTAAGCTGAGTTTATTACAGTACAGCTCGCGCGGTTTTTGCCTATTTCCGCGCATCGCCGCGATTGAATTTCGGGTGGTTTCGGGTGGAAAAACGCGGTGGCCGCGGCGAGCGTGTTTTACCACCCGAAATCGCGGGAATCGCCGCGATTTTTTCGCCGCGATTCGCGGTGATTTGCGCGGACAGGTAAGCCTGTATTTTCTGGCTGATTTATCGTAATTATTGGGTTTTATATAATTATATATTAGGTTTTGATAAGATAAGAATGCCTTTGCAGATTTGATTTTTGTTAATTTTGAATGGGTTTGTGGATTCTTCTTCTACTTCAACAGAAAAATGACCCTTTTGCCTTCTTTTCAACGTATTCGAAGTTATTTTTCTTTTATCTTTGCTACACGGCCTTCATGCATATAGATTACAAAATAATTGCAGACACTTTGTGCAGTGATGATTGCACAAAATTAGTTTTTTGGAAGCGCATGTAATTACAGAATAACACATACATACACAAGGCTTGAGAACAAATTGATACAAAAGAAGACATACTGATGATCAGCATTTCCCCCTGCTACCACAATATTTTCTATGCTACCTGTATATTGTAGACAATTTTTATCGATATTTTCTGGTCTATTTTCTGCAGTGCTCAGCTTTGTTATTGGATCCCCGGATATTCTTCCCCTCGAAAGAGATTGAAGGGCTATTGTTGAAATGATTTGAGAATATTAAGATAAAAGAAGAACATACTGATTACTACCCTGGTCTTCTTGTGTCTCATTATCTAGTTCCTATTGTTGTAATATATCCTTCACAATCCTGTTTTCAGCAACATCCAGCTTATCGTATGAGTAGATTTTTAATAGGACGTACGAAATCGTAGCAATTTTGGAAATGGCGTAACTAAGAATGTAGCATCATGCATAAAACATTGGTGTTTCTTTCAAAATGCATGCAAGTTCCAAAATGGTAAAAATAAACCTTAAATGCCAGTCGCAGGTTTACTGGTTTATTTTGTAAACTGAAAAGTAGTCAAATTATACGCATTACTTTTATATGTAATTCAAACACAGAAACTCTTCGTATTTATGACCGGGAAGCCAACATGCAGTTTACGATTTCACGTAGGCCTACATGTATCTGCAAAAAACAGAATATTATGTAAAAAGTTAATTGAATTAAATCAAGCATAACAAAGCACAATATAATGTACAAAGAAGCGGAAATAACCTGTTCTATATTATATAATAACCTATAACTATATATTTTAATTTACAAAAACAATGTGTTATTACCTGACTTCATAAACTTTTATAGAAAATGTTTGTATTTAATATAACATTCTCTTTATTTCTGAAAAAGTTCTGTAAATCAATTTAAAAACACACTCAGGATGAAATAATATAAACTTAAAAAAAACGCATTTAATACTGAGCGCTGTAGGATAATATTGGCCTTACCTGGCATTTCCACCCGAACGCGGCGATCGCCGCGATTTCCCCCCATCGCGGCGAATCGCGGTGATGCAAGAAAATTTCAAGTGGAAAAACGCTGTGGCCGCGATGGCAAATCGCCGCGATTTTCCACCCGAATCTTTTTTTGACTGCGGTGGGCGAGCGTTTTAGGCAAAAAACGCGCGAGCTGTACTGTACATCAATCTTCCCTCAATGTTTTCAATGATTCACATCCATTGGTGAAAGAGAGACAAATAACTTTTATCAAATGTCAGAATGAATATTGGCCGAGCTAAGGGATAAAACTCAAGACCCCTGGAATGACAGACTCAGACATAACCAACTGATCAAAAACAGCCAAAAATGATAATTTTATCAAATTCAAGGGCACATAACTCTCGTCTTTCTGGTCAGATCACACTAAAAATCAAACTCGTCCGAAATCTTATCCTCTCAAACATTGTGTCCAAGATTTGTCTTGATTGGACAAAAATTGAAAATTCTAGAGTGTAAACAAGGTCGAAAACCGTCAAAAACGACAATTTTGTCAAATTCAAGGGCACATAAGTCTCGACTTTCTTGTCTTATCAGATTGAAAATTCTAGTCATCTGAGATCTTATGATCTCTAACATTGTGTCCAAGTTTTGTCTTGATTGATTGATAAATGTAGATTCTATAGTGTAAACAATGTTGAAAACAGCCGAAAATGACAATTTTATCAAATTCAAGGGCATGTAACTCTTGTCTTTATTGTCAGATCACACTGAAAATCGAACTCATCCGAAATCTTATGGTCTCAAACATTGTGTCCAAGATTTGTCTTGATTGGTCAATAATTGTAGATTCTAGAGTGTAAAAAAGGTCGAAAACAGTCAAATACGACAATTTTGTCAAATTCAAGGGCACCTAACTCTCTTCTTTCTGGTCAGATCACACTGAAATTCAAACTCATCCAAGATCTTATGGTCTCAAACATTTTGTCCAAGATTTGTCTTGATTGGTCAATAATTGAAAATTCTAGAGTGTAAACAAGGTCGAAAACCGTCAAAAACGACAATTTTGTCAAATTCAAGGGCACATAAGTCTCGACTTTCTTGTCTTATCAGATTGAAAATTCAACTCATCCGAGATCTTATGATCTCCAACATTGTGTCCAAGTTTTGTCTTGATAGATTAATAAATGTAGATTCTAGAGTATAAACAATGTCGAAAACAGCCGAAATTGACAATTTTATCAAATTCAAGGGCACATAACTCTAGTCTTTTTTGTCAGATCACACTGAAATTCAAACTCATCCAAGATCTTATGGTCTAAAACATTGTGTCCAAGATTTGTCTTGATTGGTCAATAATTGTAGATTCTAGAGTGTAAACAAGGTCGAAAACAGTCAAAAACAACAATTTTGTCAAATTCAAGGGCACATAACTCTAGTCTTTTTTGTCAGATCACACTGAAATTCAAAGTCATCCAAGATCTTATGGTCTAAAACATTGTGTCCAAGATTTGTCTTGATTGGTCAATAATTGTAGATTCTAGAGTGTAAACAAGGTCGAAAACAGTCAAAAACAACAATTTTGTCAAATTCAAGGGCACATAACTCTCGACTTTCTGGTCTAATCAGACTGAAAATTAAACTCATCCGAGATCTTATGGTCTCCAACATTATGTTCAAGATTTGTCTTGATTGGTCAATAATTGTAGATTCTAGAGTGTAAACAAGGTCGAAAACGGTCGAAAACGGCAATTTTGACAAATTCAAGGGCACATAACTTTTGACTTTTTCGCCTGATCTGACTGAAAATCGAACTCATCCAAGATCCTATAGTCTCCAATATTATATCCAAGTTTTGTATTGATTGGGCAATAATTGTAGATGCTAGAGTGTAAACAAAGTTAAAAACAGCATTTTTCGTCATTCAGGGGCAGATAACTCCACACTTTCTAGTCCGATCTGGCCCATAATCGAACTCATCCGAGAACTTATGACCATACTTGTTTTGACAAAGTTTGGTCAAGATTGACGAATATTTGTGGATGCTAGAATGTAAACACCAAATTGTGGACAGACGGACAGACGGACGGACGACGGACAAAAAGCGATCACAATAGCTCACCTCGAGCACTTCGTGCTCAGGTGAGCTAAAAACAATACTATTTCATGCTTTACAAATAGGGAAGTTTTTATAAAGTACACCATGACTTAATTTCAGACAAACAATAGTATTTCACCGGTGTATTATTATTCTCAAACAGCTTGATTTAAGCTGTATCTTTACTGCACAAATATCAAATGGCAAAGAATTTTGTGCTAACAATAGACTAGGTTTACTGTTATGTTTTGATAAACCGTCGGTGTTGTTATAAAATCTCGTAACTACGGCTTGATTTAAGCCGTAGTTACGAGATTTTATAACAACACCCACGAAATACTATTTTGTTTGTCCGAATTTACGTCACGATTAACTGGATAAAATCGTTTCCTATTGGGACAACTTTATTTTCTGTGGTAAAGTCCACTAATTGAGCTTCACTCACTATCGTTCTTTTGATTAGCGTGCAGGGGGTGGGATTGTTCCTACGTCAGTGGTATCCCGTCCAGGTGCCTGGCTGACTGCACGCATGGCACATTTCACCACTTCTTTCCATCTCTTCCTGTCATGGGTGTTTTCAGTTTTGAGTCCCCATTCTTTTGCATCTCTTTCTGCTATCTCTTTCTAGGACGTTTTTGGTCTACCAGCCGCACGCCTTCCTGGGACCTCTAGCTGGTATGCTGTCTTGATAGCACCGCTGGATCTGTTGACATGACCATACCAGCGGAGTCGTCTCTCACATAGTACAATCTTTAAAAACAATCATTTTGTCGTCCTCTATGCCTAGACACATCAGTTACTCGCTAGGTCTTACAGAGGCTGTCTTTGGGTTTTATGCAGCAGATTTGTCTGATCATGGCTCTGTCATTTTGCTGAAGATGCTGCAAGTTAATCTTTGTCAGGGCCCAGAGGAGCATTCTTTAGAGCGAGATTTCTTGAGATTTCTTAAGATATTATAGGATAAAGCTTTCTTTAGAGCAAGATTTTTAAGACGCTCAATGGGAGGTGCCATTACCCTATACTTCGTGCGAAATGCCTTGGTCAACTCTGTACAAACAACATAAAAGAGATTTGACCGAGTTGTTCCGAACACTCCATAATTCATAAACCGCGGTGTTGCGGATGCCCCATACTTTATACAAATGACGTCATGATGACGTCAATTGTATAAATATGGAGCATTCGGAACAGCTCGGTCAAAGTCTCGGTCTTAAAAATGCTTTATCCAAAACACCTTAAGAAATCTTAAAAAATCTCGCTCTATAGAACACGCCTCTGGTCTTGTAAGATAGGTGACGTGAGGTGAGGACAGGTGTCAACTCCCTGAACTTCTTCCATGAAGTCTTGACTCTTGTAACTGTAGCAAGGTCACAGCCGCCAGCTGCGGACAGTGTGTCTCCCAAGTAGCAGAAGATGGTACTACTTCCAGACTGTCTGTTCCGACTTTTACTTCACTCTGTGGTCTGCCATCAAGTGGACGAGCAGTTCCCCGGCATCTGGCACATCTGAAGTCGGGATTTGCTGACAGTCTTTTCAGTCCGCTGATTTATGCACCCACTTCTTGCATCCGGTGCAGTGAATGCTGTTTCTACCAACGCCTGTTCGACAGACTGCACCTGGAAAACTACAGGATTCTTGTAACTGGTCTAGCCCTGTACCGCATATCATAACCTTAGTTTTTCTTGCAATTACCATCAGTCCCTTCTCTTCCATACCGTCTTTCCATACCAGTAATCTATCAACACAGTCTTCTAGGGTTTCTGCAATTATTACCAGGTCGTCCGCGTATAGGTCTTCCCATGGCACTCCAGCCCGGAACTCCTGTGACATGGCCTCCAGAACAATAATGAAGAGTAGGGGGCTGAGCACTGAGCCCTGATGTACTCCGACTTTCACTACAAACTCTTTGCTGAAGCTGTCTCCGACATGTACACGACATGTATGTGGCTATAGGCATTTGAGTACATTCCCCTTACTAGACATATGATCCACTCATCCACATAAAGCTTACGCCATGCCCACCAGATGACTTTTCGAGGCACACGGTCAAAGGCTTTTTCAAGGTCCACGAAAGCCATATAGAGTCGCTTGTTAACAGCCAGGTACTTTTCTAGAAGTTGGCGGACGACGAAAATTGCGTCAGTTGTACCTCTGCCTGGGACAAAACCAAATTGAGAGTCGTTTATTGGCACTAACTGTCGTATGTGGTTGTTAACAATTCTGTCTATGACCTTCATGACTTGTTCCGTTAGCTTGAGGCCACGATAGTTACCTTTGTCCAAGGCATCACCCTTGCCCTTAACCCTTTCCCAAACAAGACCTGGTTTTGACGCCCCTATAAGAAAAGGCTTGGGAAAACATTGAAACAAAAGAAGAAACTGCTGATAACCAGCAGTTTCTCCTTTTGTCTCAATATTTTCTAAGCCATATTTTACACAAATCCTATCTTTAATAACAACCATTTTGTTATTTGTGGCAGTTTTTGAAGTGAATCACCCTAAAATTTTGTCGTTTGGGAAAGGGTTAAAGAGGGAGACGATGAAGCATTCCTCCAAGTTATGTGGAACCTTGCCATCACAGGCAATAGAAGATGCTAGGTCACAGATCAAGGATGCGCCAGTGCTGCCGCTCTGAATTCCTGATGGTCCAGCAGCTTCTTGACCCTTTCCCAAACGACAACATTTTAGGGTGATCCACTTCAAAAACTGCCACAAATGACAAAATGGATGTTTTTAGAGATGGGATTTGTGCAAAATATGGCACAGAAAATATTGAGACAAAAGGAGAAAATGCCTCTATGTTTTCTCAAGCCTTTTCTATTAGGGACGTCAAAACCAGGTCTTGTTTGGGAAAGGGTTAACCCTTTCCCAAACAAGACCTGGTTTTGACTTCCCTGTGAGAAAGGGCTTGAGAAAACATTGAGGCAAAAGAATAAAATGCTGATAATCAGCATTTTTTCCTTTTGTCTCAATATTTTGTGGGCTATTCTGTACACATTTTTCTTCTTTAAAAACAACCATTTTGTCGTCTGCAGCAGCTTTCAAATTGGAATACCCCAAACTTTTGTCCTTAGGGAAAGGGCCAGCCCGGTTGACTAAACATGGCTGAAGTGGAGTCATAGACATTTCATATGCCAATATATTCCCGGGTTAATGTTGGAGCACAATACCAGATATTATAACATCACCGACGATTTATCAATATTTGCATATGAACCCAGTCTATTTTTAGTACAAAATTCATGCCCATTGGAGATGATTGAGAAACAAGACATGGGTGCCTAATGCACCAAAGACGACACCAGTGGCCAGTCTCATCAATGATCTTATGACCATGTTTTTTGTAAACTCTGCAACAAAATATCTGATTGCATGAGAAATCAGATTCGGTCAATCAGGTTTGTTTTCACAAGTAATTACAAAAAAAGTAATAATCACACAATCGTTGATGATATGGTGAAACGTATAGATTATAATAGTGTATGATATTGATCAGTCATAAAAACCAAACTCATGAGAGATGCGAAAGCAAAAAAATCAGTTTTTGTCTTGATTGGTCACTATTTTTTAAATGCTATAATTACTAGAGTAAAAACAAAAGTTCTAACACAAGATTTTTGTCCAATTCTAGGCCAAATAATTATTGTAGATGAATATTCCATTTACATATATCTTTGAATATATATGTTTTGTCATTTTCGTTGTGTAAAATTTAAATAGATATGGATCATAATCAAGCATTTTCACATTTATGTTATAATTGCCTGATTTATATACTCGATGAATGTCACATTGATGAACAGTTAACCCTTTCCCAAACAAGACCTGGTTTTGATGTCCCTAAACGAAATGGCTTGGGAAAACATTGAAACAAAAGAAGAAACTGCTGATAACCAGCAGTTTCTCCTTTTGTCTCAATATTTTCTATGCCATATTTTACACAAATTTTATCTGTAATAACATCCATTTTGTCATTTGTGGCACTTTTTGAAGTGGATCACCCTAAAATTTTGCCATTTGGGAAAGGGTTAAAATTATTCAAGCTGCACATTAGGTGGAGGCAGTAGGGGGAAAGAAGACAAATAAATCCGCACTAGCAGCTGCACACTTGTCATACAAGCTAAATGTATCTTTCCATGTTAGAATCACAATAACCCATGTTCTACCATGGTTTACTGTTCCTTTAACCATGGTATCTAATGAATAATACCTACTTATATCACAGTTCCTTTCTGTAAATCCTTCCATACAATCGCACTTATAATCATTGACTAAGTTATTTCCCGCCTTAAGAAACAGCCATTCCGCCTCTTTAAAAAGTCCAAAAGTTACGCCTGTTCTACAACTTAATTTTTAAATTTAGCCTGTTTTGATAAAATTCCGCCTCCATTTCATTTTATGCCTCCATAGGAAAGTATAATTCCGCCCCTGTTACAAGCTTAAATTGCAATTTCCGCCTCATTTCCTCCTGTTTTCCAAGCGGAATCTGCCTCTTTTTTTTTTCGTACGGGTGCCCAAACCTTGACTTCTGCACATGGGCTAAAGCCCTCGAGGCAGATATCACAGTGGCGGGCAAATATCACTCTTGGCTGTCGTCATCCGTTTAATAATCTCTAATAGGGAATGATTTTATCAAGTAAACTGTGACATAATTTCCAACAAACAAATAGTATTTCGTGTGTGTAGTTACAAAATTTTGTTACTACGAGATTTTATAACAACACTGATGGTTAATCAACACATAACCGTAAAACAAGTCTATTTTAGCACAATGTTCCTCCCTATTATTAGATGATTTTTTAAAATTTCAAATCCATAACCTGACATCCCTAAATTACTGAACTAGCCCATTTTTGGTCGGTCTCTTTCGGACATCTATATAATAAATCCAAAAGCCTGTGGATGTAATAAAAAACAAAAATGTTTTACTTACTAACACACGGGCCATAGGGTGTTTCTCGTTGGTATCCGTCTACACATTCACATTTAGGACCACCATTAATCACAGCACATTCCTCATATTGGCCGTTACATGTAAAACCAACACAACCGGTAGCTGTTTAACAAATTAAAGTGGAACATGATGAACCCTGGACATTTAGCTGTGACATCATAACCACACACTTGATAACAGTAATTGACCAAACGCCAATCGACAAATCGCTCCGCCCAACATAGAATTAAAGACAAACAATGGGAATGTGATCGTTAATAGGGAACGATTTTATCCAGTTAATCGTGACGTAAATTTGGACAAACAAAATAGTATTTCGTAAGTGTTGTTATAAAATCTCGTAACTACAGCTTGATTTAAGCCGTAGTTACGAGATTTTATAACAACACAAATGGTTTATCAAAACATAACGTTAAACCTAGTCTATTGTTAGCACAATATTCTTTGCCATTGGCATGCGGATTGTTTTGATAGTCAGTCGATAAATTAATACAATAACATGTGCGCCGAAGAACAATTGGGGCATGACATTTTTCTGATCGTCCATTGGCTAATCAATGTTTTTGATTGACAGTCGGCGTTTGGTAAATTATACCATAATTGTGTCAAAACCCAGATCAAGATTTAACAAGAGTTGTCTGTGGACAATGTAGCTTTGGCTATACAAGAGCTTGTCACAATAAAGGAGTCAAAGGTCAAAGGTCTAATTCACTAGGTCAAAGGTCATGATCTAACTGTCAAGGTCATGGCATGAGGTATCCCTGGGTTTTCCCTGAGTATGAGAATTTGGGGGTCATTGTGACACCCTTGCCTTCAAAGTTAGGGGTCATTTCTACTATTGTGTGGGTCAAATACCCAAGTACTCAATTACGATAGAAAAATCTGGATTTTGAAACTTGCGTCATTAATGTCCCTCAAGTAAATTTCTCAGGGGTCATTTGTATTGAAATTGTGACAATGACACATGATTTGTGCATCATGGAAAACCCCGGTATCCATATGTGAAATATTGAGGCTCTATCCATCATAGTACATAAAATATAGGCCAGGTTAAAGTTTTTCAAAAGTAAGTCAAACTCAAAGGTCAAGGTCACTATGTCAAAGGTCATGGCTCTAAATGAAAGGTCTTGGCAAGAAGTATGCATAGGTGAAATATCAGGGTTGTACCTATAATAGTGCCTGAGATATAGACCAACTTAAAGTTTTTGGGGGAGACGCGATGCTACACTTCACGACACTAGGGCTGTGACATAAGCTCCCCGGACATTATAAACTCCCGACTCGCTAAAAAGGTTTAGGTTACATTAGTGCAACTACCTGGACATCTTTTATCTGACATCACATCATGAGCCATGACAAATTAAACGCTAAAATAGCAGATGTGATATAGCAGTAAAATATTGAGACAAAAGAAGAACAAGCATTCTGAAGTATTGCATAGCAATACAAAGTCCCCTACCGGCTTTATGTATATCCCGAGAGATTGTATCAATACCTGCAAGTGTTTAAAGATGGAAAATACCGAAAACTGTAATTTCCCAGTATTCCAAGCATCAGTATCTTCCTCAAAAACTCAAACTGGTTCTGTATCACATAGATGCGCATTCAAATGCCAAAAAGTCCGGAAAAATATAATTTCCCAGAAATTTTCCAAGTCCAGCATCTGTATCTTCCAAAAAAAAATCAATGGACCGATACGAAACTCAAACTTGTTCTGCATCTCATTAATACGCACTCACATACTAACAAGAGTTGTCCGCGGACAACATAGCTCGCCTATACAAGAGCTTGTCACAAAAAGAAAAGTCAAAGGTCAAGGTCACTGGGTAAAAGGTCATAGTCTCAAGGTCATTGTATGAGGTATCCATGTGTGAAATATCAAGGCTCTATCATCAATAGTGCATGATATTTTGGCCAGATTAAAGTTTTTTAAAAGTCGGTCAAACTCCAAGGTCAAGGTCAAAAAGTCAAAGGTCATGGTCCCAAATGAAAGGTCTTGTCGAGATGTATCTGTGTATGAAATATCAAGGCTGTATCTCTAATAGTGCCTGAAATATAGGCCAGGTTAAAGTTTTTCAAAAGTAGGTCAAACTCCAAGGTCAAGGTCACTAGGTCAAAGGTCATGGTCTCAAATGAAAGGTCTTATCGAGATGTATCTATGTATGATATATCAAGGCTGTATCTCTAACAGTGCCTGAGATATAGGCCAGGTTAAAGTTTTTCAAAAGTAGGTCAAACTCCCAAGGTCAAGGTCACTAGGTCAAAGGTCATGGTCTCAAATGAAAGGTCTTGTCGAGATGTACCTATGTTTGAAATATCAAGGCTGTATCTCTAATAGTGCCTGAGATATAGGCCAGGTTAAAGTTTTTCAAGTGAAGACGGGACGGGACGCGACGCCGACACTAGGGCTGTGACGTTAGCTCCCCGGACATAAAGTCCCGGCTCGCTAAAAATCAGCTCAATATCTGCAAGCGTTTAGAAAAAAAAGTCTGGAAAACTGTAATTTCCCAGTAATTTTCTAAGTAAAGCCTCTGTATCTTCCAAAAAAATCAATGGACCGGAACGAAACTCAAACTTGTTCTGTAACTCATTAATACACACTCGTTTACCAAAAATCAGCTCAATATCTGCAGGCATTTAGAAAAAAAGTCTGGAAAACTGTAATTTACCAGTAAATCACCTGTATCTTCCTCAAAAATCAACGGACCGGAACTAAACTCAAACTTGGTCTGTAACTCATAAATACGCACTCATATATCAAAAATCAGTTCAATATCTGTAAGCGTTTAGAAAAAAAGTCTGGAAAACTAAGCGATGACGGACAGACGGACGGACGGACGGACAGACCGACAAAGTGCAAACCTAAAGTCCGCTTCGGCTTCGCCGGTAGGGGACTAAAAAGCTGGTAATCAGCACTTTCTTCTTTTGTCTCAATGATTTCCAAGGACTTTTAATTTTAATTGGGAAAGTGAAAAAGCAGGTCTTGATCAAAATATCTATGCTTATAGATCTAATCAGCATTCAGTGTTTACTTGCTTCTCACTATTTTCTGTACTGTATTGCACATGACTACAATCCTTTTTTTCATTCACATTTAATTTGTCGTTTGTAGCAACTTTCAAAAAGGACCGCCCTATAATTTTGTTGCCTGGGAAAGGGTTTAACTCATTACTGCACAGTGACGCCTTTTGACTCCCTCACAAGAAAAGGCTTGGGAAAACATTGTGGAAAATGAAGAAATTGCTTGTGACAAGCAATTTCTTCATTTCCCACAATGTTTTCTACACAGATAGACCAAAAAATGTAAAATTTCATGTACTTGAAGTTGTCGTCTGCATCATGTTTCATATTGGACTACCCTAAAATTTGGCTGCTTGGGAAAGGGTTTAAAATCTTACGCTTGCAAATATAGCCGTCTCCTTCGTATCCTGGCCTACACCGACATTTATAGCCTTTGGGTAAATCTACACATTCTCCGGCAGGGGCTTTACAACATGTTTCTCCGTGGTCCACACACGACGCTGAAAAATACAACACTTGCAATGAATTGAGGAGTTGGAATGCTTTCAAGAATAAGGTTAGGGCCAAATAGAAAAATAGGTGTGGTTCATGTTACCCGACCGTCCCCAGCCAATTGGGGCCGACCCTAATTTTTTTATTGCCCTCAAAGGAAAAAATACAACAAGAGGACCATAATGGTCCTATATCGCTCACCTGATCCAAAATGATATGAGCAACACTTATGTTCAATTCAATTGATATTTATGACTTTAAGACTGAATATGAACTTATGGTCAATAACGTTGTGAAAATCAAACTCATTCGAGCTCTTATGGTGCTCAACATTGTTTTTTTTTTTAAATAATTGTAGATTCTAGAGTGTAAACAAGGTCGAAAGCAGCCAAAAATGGTAATTTTATCAAATTCAAGGGCACATAACTCTCGTCTTTCTGGTCAGATCAGACTGAAAATCATCCTCATCTGAGATCTCATATTCTCCAACATTGTGTCCAAGATTTGTTTTCATTGAGTAATAATTGTAGATTCTAGAGTGTAAAGAAGGTCGACAACAAGCTAAAATGGCAATTTTATCAAAGATCAAGGGCACATAACTCTTTTCTTTCTGGTCAGATCAGACTGAAAATCAAACTATTCTGAGATCTTATGGTCTCCAACATTATATCCAAGTTTTGTCTTGATTGATTAATAATTGTAGATTCTAGAGTGTAAACAAGGTCGAAAACAGCCGAAAATGGCAATTTTATCAAATTCAAGGGCACATAACTCTCGACTTTCTGATCAGATCAGACTGAAAATCAAACTTATTCAAGATCTTATGGCAGCTAACATTGTGTCCAAGTTTTGTCATGATTTATTTATAATTGTAGATTCTAGAGTGTAAAAGGTTGAAAACAGCCAAAAATGGCAACTTTGCCCAATTCAAGGGCACATAACTCTCGTCTTTCTAGTCAGATCAGACTGAAAATCGAAATCATGCGAGATCTTATGGTCTCCAACATTATGTCCAAGTTTTGTCTTGATTGATCAATAATTGTAGATGCTAAAGTGGGTGAATGCATCCTAAATTTGTTATTTGAAATACAAACCCTATGTTGTGGGTACTCATTTGAATTGTCTCGATGAGACGATTCAAATGAGTACCCACAACAAAGGGTTTGAAGAACAATGAATGAAATATTTCATTTTGAAAAGTCATCACTCCCGCTTTTCTGCAGCTCTGGGGTTACACAGTATACAGTACAGCTCTCGCGTTTTTTGCCTAAAACGCTCGCCCACCACGGTCAAAATAAAATTCGGGTGGAAAATCGCGGCGATTTGCCATCGCGGCCACCGTGTTTTTCCACTCGAAATTTTCACACATCACCGCGAATCGCCGCGATGGGTGGAAAATCACGGTGATCGCGGCGATTCGCCGTGTTCGGGTGGAAATGCCAGGTAAGGCCAATATCATCCTACATGTACAGCGCTAAGTATTAAATGCGTTTATATTATTTTCATCCTGATAGTGTTTTTAAATTAATTAATAGATCTATTTCAGAAATAAAAAGTTTGAGTTTATTGGGGTTTTACGCCGTTTTCAACTACCAGGGTCATATCGCGGCGGCTGGAGCACCTAACCGTGGGTTCCTGGTATTTCTCGCACCAGTACAACCACAATATCCAAACCGAGCCTCCAGCTGCTCTCTCACATAGATGATTCACACCCATTGGTGAGAGACAAATGACTTTTGTCAAATGTCAGAATGGATACTGGCCGAGCCGGGGTTCAAACTCGAGACCCCTGGATTGACAGACTCCGACATAACCGACTGAGCTATCCGGGCTCGGCTCAGAAATAAAAAGAAATGTAATATTAAATACACACGATTTCTATAAAGTTCTATGAAGTCCGGTAATAACACATCGTTTTTGTAAATTAAAATATACAAATATCGTTATAGACTATCATATAATATAGAACACGGTTTTGTCCGCTTCTCTGTACATTATGTTTCGTTATGTTTGATTTAATTTAATTGATAGTTTATATAATATTCTGTTGTTGTTTTTTGAAGATACATGTACATGAAATCGTAAGCTGCACGTTGTCCTTCCGGTCATAAATACAAGGTTCTCTGCTTGAATTACATATCAAAATAACGCGCATTAGTATTTGACTACTTTTCAGTTTACAAAATAAACCATAAAATCTGCGACTGGTGTTTAAGGTTCCTTTTTACCATGTTGGAGCTTGTATGCATGTTAAAAGAAACTCCAATATTGTATGCATGGCGCTACATTCTTAGTTACGCCATTTCCGAAATTTCTATGATTTGGCACGTCCTGTAAAAAGTCTTCTCATACGATAAGATGGGTGTTGCTGAAGATAGTCCTGAGTGTGAAGGATACATCATAACAATAGGAACTAAATATTGAGACACAAGAAGACCAGGGTGATAATCAGCATGTTCTTCTTTTATCTCAATATTTTCAAATCATTTCTACGAAAAAATAAAACAGAGATAAAAGAAAAATAACTTCGAATGCGTTGAAAGGAAGGCAAAATGGTCATTTTTCTTGTTGAAGTGGAAGAATAATCCACAAACTCATGCAAATAAACAAAAATCAGATCTGCAAGACAGTGCTGTGCATTTTCGATTTTTCAAAACCAAATATATATTTAAAACCCAATAATTACGATAAATCAGCCAGGAAATACAGGCTTACCTGTCCACGCAAATCACCGCGATTCGCGGCGAAAAAATCGCGGCGATTCCCGCGATTTCGGGTGGTAAAACTCGCTCGCCGCGGCCGCCGCGTTTTTCCACCCGAATCCACCCGAAATCCAATCGCGGCGATGCGCGGAATTAGGCAAAAAACGCGCGAGCTGTACTGTATTTTATTTGTATTGGCTATTGTATTGTATGGTATGATATATATATGACCTGTCAGGCTAAAAGAGACCTTCTGGGAAGTGTGAAAAATATTGATTCTAGTCATTCTGCACAGTTCTTGCAGACTGACTGGCAGTGGGATCAATTTTTATTCATCTAAGGTATTTTTCTGGATCTAGACCATTTTCCTATGTTACTAGGCCTATAATTATATTAATTTCCAAAAACGACACCTGGTTAACCTCTTCTAAATCTGGATCCGTTTCTCGAAACTTGATTTTATGTAAATGTTCTTCTCAGAAGGTGACTCTTGTAGCATGACCTGAGTCACAAAAATTTAAGTCGCTTTTCAAGAAAACCTTGTAACGGCAGCTTGTTTAAAGCTACAGTTACAAGGTTTTTGTTGAAAAGCTACGCAAAAATACTTACGAAAGCAAGTCTTCGAACTTTCCACACATGCCTTCTCCACATCGTCCCAGTAGGTGCCAGGAGCGGCGCATGGCCTGTTGTCAATAAGATTACCGTGAGAGCATGTAACATACTTGTTACAACCTTTGCACGACTGATAATCCCCGTCCGGTCTACCCCAACAGTCCGTAATACAACCTAAAATAGATAAATCATTTTCTAAAACAATGAAGGAGAAGAAGTGTTATACATTCAAAGTTAAACGTGAATCGTTATAGCTCACGATAAATGATCTGGCAGAGCATCCCTAGCTAAAAAACATCGTAACTGCAGCAACAATAAACTTTGAGCTTTCATTCTAATCCTTCTTACAAATAGTTTGTCTCATGGCCATTTTCATGTATTTACAATTTGTGAATAAGCTATTAATAAATTGAATAGTTTAAAATAGAAATAGAATAATTTTGTAAATAGTGACGTAATTTCGGACAAACAAATAGTATTTCGCGGGTGTTGTTATAAAATCTCGTAACTACGGCTTGGCTCAAGCCATAGTTACGAGATGTTATAACAACACCGACAGTTTATCGAAACATAACGGTAAACTCTGACTATTTTTAGGACAAAATTCATTGCCATTAAAACAACACCATTCTACAGCTGTCCAATTCAAAAGCTATTGTAGACTGTAAAATTGAAGTCAACCCTTTCCCAAGCGATAAAAGTTTAGACCAATCCAATTATAAGGGAATGGCCAACAACATAATTATTGAAACCGAAATTAGACAAGGGCTGTCAGAGACGGACAATGCTCCCCGAATAAGGCATTGTCACAATAAATGTAAGCCCTGGAGAGCACTTTATTGTCAAAAAATCTGATTTGCTACTCAAATATGAAATTTAATCAAATTCTGACCATTAGACTTGGAGAAATTAGAGAAAAACTGTATTTTACCAGAAGTCCCCTTTTCCCATGACGAGGCCTCAAATCCAAAAACCGGGAAATGTACATCGGCATTATGTAATAGGGAGTTCACATGGTAGGTTTAATTTGATTTGGCCCAAGGGTTATGGAGAAATCGCTCCCGACGGACGGATGGACGGAATGACGGACAGACAGGACGGACGGACGGAAAGACAAAGCAGCGACTATATGCTCTCCCTTCGGGGAGCATAAAAACATCTAAGTTATAGCATAGAAACTATTGAGAAGAAACCAGAAACTACTGATTATCAGCAATTTCTTCTATTCTTTCAGTGTTTTCCAAATCGATTTCTACTAGGGATGCTAATATGGTATCTAGGTCTTGTGGAGAAAAGGCAATTATCCCTTTCCTAAATAAGACCTAGTTTTGACGACCCTAATAGAAAAGGCTTGAGAAAACATTGAGGCAAAATATTTTCGCCTCAATATTTTCTCTGCTATATTGTACACAAAGGCTACCTTTTGTCGTCTCCAGCAGCTTTTGAAATGGACCGTCATAGATTTTCACCGTTTGGGAAAGGGTTAAGCCCATAGCATTTGAGACCACCATATCACGGTGTATAATCACGTGACTTAGAAATTTCGACAATCTTCAATAACTTTGTCAATACTTGACCAATTTGAATTCGGTTTGAAGCAGAGAATGTAGAAAAATGGCAGGAATAACATGGATGTGGTAGATTTCTAAAAAATCAAGTGATAAAAAGGTTAATGAAGATAAACCAAAATTTTGGTTTATCTTCAATAACTTTTTTATCAGTTGATTTTTCAAAAACCAACCACGTCCATCTAATGTGTGACGTCTGTCCACATTGTCTGCTTCAAACCGAATTCAAATGGGTCCCGAATTAACAAAGTTATTGAAGATATTCAGTAATTATTGCATCACCTGATTATCCACCATGATACGGGATGAGAGCTGTCTGATCATGATCTATGCTTCCAGGGGCATAGACAGGCGTACTCAGGTACTCATTTGAGTACAATTCATTGGCAATAATCGAAGCAGACAACAATTTCAAATCAATCAAATGTAACATTTTTTGGTGTCTCTAGGTAAGAAACATTGTGGGAAATGAAGAAATTGCTTGTCACAAGCAATTTCTTCATTTAAACAATGTTTTTCCAAGCATTTTCTTGTGAGGATTCAAAAGGCATCACTATGCGATTATCGGTTAAATCGATGGTCGAGGCGCCCCTCTGGTCCCAATGTTCTTTGAGTACAATTCAATTTCCTCTGGCATCGTCCTTGGCTTCTAGGTGTATCTAACAGCAGACATGGGCATTGAGAAGTTATCATAAAAACAGAATGGATCTTGATCAGGCAGTGTATTATCTACAGTCTGATCTTGTTCAATGCTGGTCGCAAGCGTAATAAGGGCACTCAAGTCTGGATCCTGCCTCAAATGTTTTTAAGTTACAATGAATAACAGATAAAGGCCTGGTTACATGTACGATTCCACATCCACATCACAGCCGGAACACATCCACAATTATGGTCAGTTTTACAGCATATGTTTGGATGTGGTATGGTATGTGACCAGGCCTTAAAATTTTAGTACTGTATCAGCGCTTTTTGACAAAAACTTGTAACTATAGCTTTAAACAAGCTGTAGTTACAATGTTGTTGATAAAAAGCAGCCATAATGATATGCCTACTTACATGATCGCCAGTCGGTTTGCCAATTTGGACAAGTTGGCGGTTTAGGATAGGTTGTTGTTGGTGATGGTGGCCAATATGTCGGTTCGGGTTGCGGTCCTGAAATGAATTGTCACTTTTCAACAAAAACCTTGTAACTGCAGCTTAAATAAAGCTGCAGTTGCAACATTTTTTTGAAAAGCAGCGAGATGTAGTACACCAAACACCGCTTTAGCCTACTTTATATCCAAAGGAAGGGAATCAGGTGACACAGCAACAACAACAATTGCAGAAAATCATTCAATGTCACATCATTGCATATGGTATTAAAGATTGCAGAAGATTTATAGGTGTAAAAATATCAGGGATGGGCTGAATCTGATCTTTTTAAACAACACCAGAGGCGCGTTCTTTAAAGCAAGATTTCTTGAGATATCTTGTGATAAAGTGTTCTTTAGAGCAAGATTTTTTACAGGTATAATGAAGTCTTAAAACTGCTTTATCTTAAACATCATAAGAATTCTTAAAAAATCTTGCTCTAAAGATCGCACCTCTGATAAAATGAATATTGACTAGCAAACCAAATTATATTTGCTCAGTAATAACCTTTTGTCAGATGGTAAGATCTTGATACGAGAATCCACCACGTCAAAAAAAACTGAAGATTTTTCGTCTTCTCTGCTTTAAACCATTTTCAAATCGATCGCAATAAACATAGGCCCTGTTTATTGAAGATTCTATGCAATTATTGTTGTTGTTGTCACTGCTGGTGTTGTTGTTGTGCCATATGATTCCCCACCATGATAAAATTCAACTGCTGATCATGCTGAAGTGATGATGCACTAATTACCTATTTTTCATGCATTTTCCGTAACTAGGGCTTTTCTTCCTTCTATAACAGAGGCCGAAATTCGGTGGCTTCCCAATTGGAAAATGGCTCCTTTTTTTCAAAATTTCACTGTTAGAATTTCCCAATTTTCAAAAGTAAAATTCCCAAAATTTGCAAATAAATAATGTTCAATTAACTACTGGCAATTCTAGTCACAAAAAAGCGGTGTATGTTGTTCTATAATTCAGTTATTCTGGTTATAAAGTCACATTAAGTGTTGTTTAAGGAAATTTATTTTCATTTGAACATTTCTTCTCATGTGTCTTCTTTTTCCCAATTTGACCAAAATCATGCTGAAATTTCCCAAAATGACTGACCAGGGCCCCTTCCCAATTTCAGAAAGAAAAGCCCTGGTAACATTATAGCCAGATTAACCAATTACCAAATGGCAAAATTCTAGACTAGACTCTTAATCCAAATCCAAAAGTGTTGCAGACGCCAATTCAAGTGACCTGAATTTCACAATTATTTGGTGTCTCTGTGCAGGAAACATAGTGAGAAATTAAGGTATTGCTTGTCACAAGCAATTTCGTCTTTTTTGACAATACAGTCGACACTCGTTATCTCGACATCGGATGAGTCGAATTCTCGCTTAAGTCAAAGTGAAAAACTGCCCGGCTGTACATTTTCTGTGGTTTCCAAGGAAAATGAGCTAGGAAAAACCTAGGAGTATTGGGACCGAGGTTTTTCCTAGCTTTCCCTGGACAGCTAGGAAAAAAAATTTGAGAGACCTCGGAACCAATACTCCGAGGTGTCCACGGAAAGCTGGGAAAATATTCCTTGATTAGCTGGGAAAAAATTCCATGGAAAATTTTCTGAGACCTCGGAACCAATACTCCTAGGTGTCCACGGAAATTGCTAGGAAAGCTTGGAAAATATTCCCTGGTGACCTCGGAATATCTTTTAGAGAAAACCTAGGAATAGTTTCCGAGCAGAGCATGGAATCTATATCCCAGATAACCAAGGAAAGCAAGGAAAACTTTCCATATCAACATTACCCTATTAAAAATGTGGGTGAGGTGTTATTTGAATTTGAAAGTCAAAAGTTTACTCACCTAAATTGAAGTGTTGTCTTACTTGGCCTTTTCAATAAGCAAACTCATATATTCTTATTTAATTCACTGATGTGCACAGGTTGAAATTATCACAAACATCATCTTAAAAAAATCGCAAACAAACAAATTCATGTTCCCTCCATTTTTTAGTGACCTCATTTAGACTAGAAGACTATAACAACAAGTATCTGGTGTTGTATGCAACACATAAAGTCCCCTACCGGCTTCACATCGACTCAATATGGTAATCAATAATCAAGTTAGCTTGCTTAGTTATTAAGTTATTGCAGGATCCATTTTTTGCCATATTTTCACTATTTCCGTTACCATAGCAACCACACTTTTCGTCAAAGAACAAAGATAAAATGATGTGCATAATCTACACATTGCCATCTAGTCATATACCAAGTCTCATCAAATTAGCTTGCTTACTTATTAACTTATCGCAGGATCCAATATTTTTGGCCATATTTTCACTATTTCCGTAACCATAGCAACAACAATTTTAGTCTAAAAACAAAAATAAAATGATGTGCATAATCTACACATTGCCATATAGTCATATACCAAGTCTCATCAAACTAGCTTGCTTAGTTATTATCTTATCGCAGGATCCATTTTTTGCCATATTTTCACTATTTCCGTTACCATAGCAACCGCACTTTTCGTCAAAGAACAAAAATAAAATGATGTGCATAATCTACACATTGCCATCTAGTCATATACCAAGTCTCATCAAATTAGCTTGCTTACTTATTAACTTATCGCAGGATCCCATTTTTGGCCATATTTTCACTATTTCCGTAACCATAGCAACAACAATTTTAGTCGAAAAACAAAAATAAAATGATGTGCATAATCTACACATTGCCACTATTTCCGTTACCATAGCAACCACACTTTTCGTCAAAGAACAAAGATAAAATGATGTGCATAATCTACACATTGCCATCTAGTCATATACCAAGTCTCATCAAATTAGCTTGCTTACTTATTAACTTATCGCAGGATCCAATATTTTTGGCCATATTTTCACTATTTCCGTAACCATAGCAACAACAATTTTAGTCTAAAAACAAAAATAAAATGATGTGCATAATCTACACATTGCCATATAGTCATATACCAAGTCTCATCAAACTAGCTTGCTTAGTTATTATCTTATCACAGGATCCATTTTTTGCCACATTTTCACTATTTCCGTTACCATAGCAACCACACTTTTCGTCAAAGAACAAAAATAAAATGATGTGCATAATCTACACATTGCCATCTAGTCATATACCAAGTCTCATCAAATTAGCTTGCTTACTTATTAACTTATCGCAGGATCCCATTTTTGGCCATATTTTCACTATTTCCGTAACCATAGCAACAACAATTTTAGTCGAAAAACAAAAATAAAATGATGTGCATAATCTACACATTGCCATCTAGTCATATACCAACTTTCATCAAAAACGCTTGCTTAGTTATTAAGTTATCGCGGGATCCAGATTTGAGCGGACAGACGGACAGACGGACGGACGGACGGACGGACAGACGGACGGACAGACGGACGGACGGACAGACGGAGGGCAAACCTATAGTCCCCTCCGGTGTGAACACCGGTAGGGGACTAAAAATAGACTGGAGGTCTGGCCTGCCTTGCTTTCTTTTTGTTGAGGTCTAAAACTCAGAAAGTATTTGAGATATTCTCTTGAAACATGGTGTGTACTTTAGCCAGCATAACACCTTTCTTTTTTCCATGACCTTTGAATAAATGACCTTGACCTTGTGGTTTGACCTAGTTTTGAAAAACTGTAAACTGACTCATATCTTACATATTATTAGGGGTACAGCCTTGAAAAAAACCAAACAATGTAAAATTTTATTCACTTGAAATTATTGTCTGCATCATCTTTGAATTTGGACTAGTCTAAAATTTTGTCATCTGGTAATGGGTTAAAAAGTTTAAGTCTGATTTTCCTTGCATTTTCCTAGCTTGAAAATGACTAAGTTCTATAAAAAAAATAATTTCCATACTAAAATTCAACTAAGTTCTATATTCCAAGCTTTTTCCTTGATGTTTCCGAGGTTTCCAAGATGTTTTCCAACCAATTTCCTAGCTTATCTAGGAAAACACAGATTAATGTCCAAGGTTTCCTTGCTTTCCTAGATATTTCCACAGAAAATCATAAAAACCTGGGAAATGTTGGCATTTTTCCATGCCTACCAAGGAAAATGTACAGCCGGGTGGTCCCGTTCTCATCAATGGATATCAAAAACATTAAACAAAATTATTTTGAAATAAATGTAACCATTGAAATATAGTAGGAAAAGGAAAGAAATTGCTCATATCGAGCAATTTCTTTCCCTTTCCTACTTTATTTCAATTATGAACGTACTTGATGAGCATCAAAGACGATTAAACATTATTTAAATAGAAACAAAGAAAAGATCGGATGTGTCGAACTCCGGATATGTCGAAGTATTTTGAAGGCCCCTCTGACTTCGACACAACGAGTGTCGACTGTATTTTCCAGAGCCTTTGTCGTAGTTGTAGGTTAGCAAAAGGTGTGACTGTCACTGTGAGGTTAAAAATATACCAGTTTTATCAAGAACAATTGGTAATATTTGTTTTATTTTCTTTCGATTTTATCACAATCATTTCAATTGAACCATTACTGACACATGTACCGTAATTATTCTAAAAAGCGCCTGGGTGTTTATTACGAACATTGTCAATAGAAAAGTAGGGGGTGGGTGTTCATTAGAGGTATTCTTTTTTTTTCTCGTCAAAATATGCGAATCAAGGTTTAATTCACGGACTCAAAGTTCAGGAAGTCGAATTTGGCCAGGTTTTGTTATAAGGACTGCAAAATACGATTTTTCAATGAAATTCCTTCATTGCAAACAGATTGAGGGCTTCACATCCTATATTTCATTGCTTTTGGAAAGAATCTTTGTTGATGATGACTTACATAAATTTCATTCGGAATCAGGGGATGGGCGTTTATTAGAATAACTCTTTTCTACTAAAATTGTGCTTAAAACAAGTAGATTTTCAGCTGTGATTTAGGAGATGGGTGTTTATTAGAATATGGGTGTTTATTAGAACAAGTACTGTATATACCGTAATTATTCTAATAAATGCCCGGGCGTTTATTAGAAACATCATCAATGGGAAAATTAGGGGTGGGCGTTTATAAGAGGTATTTTGATTTTGAGTGTCAAAAATTGCAAATCCAGTGTCTTTCATGGACTGAAGATAATGCAAGGCGAAATTGGCAAATTATTATTAGAAAGACTGCAAAATACGATTTTAGGGTGAAATTTCTTTGTCTGAAACACACACTACAGCCTTGAAATCTTTCTTTGTTGATTTTAAAAATGATCTTTGTTTATAACAGACTATACCTTTTTTTTCTGGAATCGAGGGATGGGCGTTTATTAGAATCAACCTTGTTTGCTGAAATTGTGCTCGAAATAGGCTGATTGTCAAATGATATTTGGGGGATGGGCGTTAATTAGAATATGGGCATTTATTAGAATAATTACGGTACTATACATATTTCCTTTTTTGTATCTTTTAAATCTTACAAAGGAACGTTACTTGAGGCTGATATTGTTTGTGAATGGGTTAAATAAAGTAGAATAGATTGTATCTGACACAAGAAACTTATCATGGCATTTGAGACAATTAGTTAGGTCAATTAGGGTTAAACACCTCTTTCAATACAATGGTCATATCAAGGCGGCTGGAGTACAAACAGTGGATTCCTGGTATTTTTTCTCACCAGTGACTAGTACTACCACAACAACCAAACTGAGCCTCCAGCTACTCTCACACTTTTATATGATTCAAACTCATTAATGAAAGATAATTGACTTGTCAAATATTAGAATGGATATTAATTATAGCTAAGTCGGGATTCACACTCTGACTTCCTATAAATTGACAGACTGAGCTAGGCATTTGCAAGGTACAAACATGAATCCATATCAATTATGCCTTAGTGCAACCTGCTCAGAACCTGCATTGCCTTCTTAAACATATAATTATGTTGGTAAATAAACATAACATCTAAATAAAAGTATGGGTCTTGATCAGACTTTATGTACGCACAGGTTAATCAAAAATTTATTATCAGTTTCAAATGTTAAAAGGTTCTTTTTCTTGATTGCGATTCAAATATTTAGAGTCGATATCTGGAAAGAGAGCCCTTTAGTCTGTATGAAGTTTTTATTACGTCTGGTCCCATAATGTGTAATGTTATGAAATTTTACTTTAAATACAATCCATTTTAGATTGTTGGCAAATACCGCTACCATGGCTATGTACAGCCCCAGGTGTTGTATGAGAAAGGGTTAATTAACCCATTACCACACAATGACTCTTTCTGACTCCCCAAAATATAATGGCTTTGGAAAACATTGTGGAAAATGAAGAAATTGCTTGTAACAAGCAATTTCTTCATTTCCCACAACGTTTTCTACCCAAAATAATCAACAAATTTTTAATTTCATTCACTCGAATTTGTCGTCTTCAATGTCTTTGAATTTGGAACACCCTAATTTTTTGTCGTTTGGGAATGGGTTAATCACACCCAACTTACCGCTGTTACAGTATTTATCATGGACACAAGTCTGTTTCTGGAAATCAAACCTGGTACCTTGACCGCAAGACTGACCATAACCTGTCTGTTGAGAGCCAGGACAGTTGAAGTATTTCCCGCATGTATAGCACTTCGCATATAATCCGGGCTTGTAAACGGACTTACAGTCGGACTCAGTATAGAAACAGCCTGAAAAAAAGATTAGCTTTAGGGCAGGTTTAAAAAAAATGTGACCAAAGTGTGACATTTAAATGTTAAGAATAACAGCCAAGTTTACAGTATATCATCCAGATTTCTTAAATAGGCCCTAAGGGTGGCTAAAAACTATTCTAAATGGTTAAGCAGTGCCCAAATTATATTTTAAATTCATGTTCACTACTTTTTAACTAACATTGTGTGCACAATCTTGCAAAATGACACCAAAAAAATTGTTTCACTCCTGACAGCATATATATTGCACAATATGAGAAATTGTAACCCACAAATCACTAAATAGTAGAGTGCAGAATGCCCACAAGGTTGATGGCTTTCTAAAAAATTTGAGTGGTAGATTTCTGGCTGAATAGACAAAAATGAGAACACATTTTGAAAAATAAAAGTGTTTCACTCCTGACATAAAAAAAAATTAAAATTCAGAGGGGTATTGTATAAAATATGCTCCACATCCTAAACCAGTGAAGATAAGATGAAAAGGTAATTTTAAGATGATGATGCACATGTTGTTTTTTGAATTACAAGTGCTTATTGTAGTATCCTGTCACTGTCTTTCATTTACCATAGCTTAGAAACTTGGTACAAATGTAAAGTGTCACACAAAAACGTTTCACTCCTGACATTTTTGACATATCTTTTTTATTTGTGAAGCGTTTTTCTTTAAACTTGGTACCCAGTATATAGACACAATAACACATCTTTTTAGATTTGATTGGGTTGAATATGTTTCTCTGTAAGAGCCGTGGCATGTATAAAGTGAATGGTCACATTTTTTTTAAACTTGCCCTTTACAAAATAGTGATAGATTTTGTGAGTCTCAATAATAAGTTAAAATACATCAACTTATACGTAGATGTAGATAGAGTTTTAATATTGTGTTCGTCCGAGTCAATGTCGCTGTTGCATTATTTTACTCAGCAGATCTTGAAAATTGAGTAATATTGAATTGCTAGTGACTAGTGAAAATGCTAACAATTTTGTGTTGCAATATCCTCCTTCATTTTTTATCCAATAGTGATGAAGCTTCACACAAATACTTCAGATCACATGTTGAAGTTTTGAAAGACCAAATAGGGAATTATTCTATCCAGTTAACAGTGAGGTAATTTTGGACAAACAATAGTATTTCCTTGTAGGTGTTGTTGTAAAATCTCGTAACTACGGCTTGATGCAAACCGTAGTTACAAGATTTTATAACAACACAAACAGGTTAACAAAACATAACGGAACACCCAGTCTATTTTAGAGCAAAATCCAACCCTGGTTTAAAAATTATCTCTCCTTCAGCTTAGACAGATTTTCTGTATGTAGTAATGTACAGTACCACAAAATATGTTTACTAACATATTTGTAGTGTCCTATATCAGACACGAAAATCACTATCGATAATCGGAGTGTCATATTCATATTCATAGCTCTAGGCACATAACATGGGTTACTTTGGAAAGTATTATAATTAAATACACAGTGGGGAATCTTGTGACAAATTTTCAACATTTACCAATAACTATAAATGTTAATTTTTAGGACTGATATGAATACTTTAAATTGAAGCATCAATGGTGGGAAAAAGGCAGGAATTTGCTGAATGCCAAGGACCCTATGAAAACAGCCTACAAAAAAGTTATTTACGAACAATCAAAGTCACCAATAACTTTTTATCCCCAGTTATTAAAAATCTACCTCATCCAGCTAATTCCAAACATTTCCTCCACTTAAATCTGATTCAAGGTAAAATCAAATTGGTATTATCCGTAAATATTGACCTGAACCCATGAATATGTTACATAGTGTAATGAGTAATTTTGACACAGAATGATCAATGCTCGCCAGCAAGCATACACTGTCAAACAGAGTTGATCGTTTCCATAAGCATTGTGACTTTGTATTTTGCACGTGATTTTCATGTCAATATATGTCGGAAAGTGATTATTCCGGGTCGCAATTTCTCATTGCATATTCAACAGGTTCAGGTCAATATTTACGGACAATAGGGCCTGCAGCATAAACACTTTTCTTAATTCATTGTGCCACGTGATTCCGTAATCCGAGTTTTCTCTGATGAAATTCGCTCTTTGGCATGTTGATGTCGCTCATTTACGACATCAACATATATCAAAGAGCGATTTTCATCAGAGAAAACTCGGATTACTTGATTCCCCGCCATGTGAATAAGCAACTTACATGCTCCATTCGGGCACGGCCTTGGTGTGGGGCTGGTCTGCGGAGATGTAACTGGGGAGGTTCCAGGCGAGGTAGCCGGCCCACCTGTAAACAAAAACATAGTGTTATATATAGTGTATATCATGTTTAGGTTATTTTTGACTCCAGATCAGTGTATAAAACTCCATTAAACCCTTTTCTGAACAAAAAAATTTAAGGCCAAGGGTTGTCCAACTTGAAAGCTACTATAGACGACAAAGTATACTTCTTGATAAAGACAGGGTTTTTGATGACAAAGCTGCATACCTCAACTTAAACTCAAGTCGCTTCTGACCACATATTCATTGACTCAACCTCAGCTTCATCTTTTCACCCGCAATCAAATCAACTGTAGAGGAAAGTGGATCGACAAACGATCCAGAAAGAGTCAATTGGTTGGGATTGATCAAGCGATTGAGTTTGTTCCAGTTTGGTCAGCAGTGGTGAACTAGGGGAATACCGCCAAACTTCGGACAGTCAGGTTTATATTTCGGACAAAAAATTTATTAAAGCAATAAAATGCATATTGTAAGGGACAATACACTGGGGTCTGAAATTTCCTTTTCACAATTTAGAGTTGTTTCCCTTCAGTTATGACATAATAACACACAACCACAATGACATGTTATTAGACCACACCAGATGTTCCGTAACCTTTCAGCTCTTCAGTCTTGGTGTGAATTAAGTATGTCAAACTTCTGACATTCGGCTTATTTCGGACAAAAAGTTAATTAAACCAATATAATGCATTAGAAAAGTAATTTCTTCTTTTCTCTCATTTTTTTCCAGAAGTATTTCTACTACAGCAGTCAAAACCAGGTCTTGTTTGAGAAAGGTTTAAGCAGTTTTGAGTCTATTTTTAAGAATGCAAGCTTGTCCGAATTTCCCCTTCTCTGTCCGAATTTACCCAACTTTGATAGTTTAGTGACTTGTTTCTTTCCTCTTTGGTATCCAAACAGTGTAATTTCGCCAGAGACTGTTATTTGATTGTCAGATGGTTCCCGAACTATGCCATACCGAAAAATATCCTGAGAAACGCACCAGTAAATGAATACAATCAAGTAAGTCTTACCCCTGTCCGAAGTATGGCTACTCTCCCCTAGGCTAGCATTAGGAGAAGAATTCTGGATACATTAGCTCTTACCCAAACAAAACCTGCTTTTGACGTTGTAAGGACCAGGGTAGTTGCAATAATGTAAAGGACTTTTTTCATCCTGTCAGGAGTCCGACATCAACGTACGACAAAATCATCAAAGTTCATGGGGACGATATCCCAGCAAGGGCCAGGGTAATGGCCCGACACCTTTTCTCAGCGATTTTAGCAATTTAAGCATTTTTCCTTTTCCCAGAGTGTTTTAAAATCGTAGTTTGTGCCTTAGACTATGAAACCACGAGTTATCGAGAATTGTTTCTACCGCACAAACAGTTTATTTATTGGTTTTCCAACTTGTAATGATAGTTGCTGACATTGACCTAATTTTGAGAACTGGTCCCAGTGGCGGATCCAGAGGGGTTTCGGGGGTTCAAGCGAACCCCCCTCTGTAGCCAATTTTTTTCATTTTCATGCAGAAATTCAGTCAAATTTATGTAATACTAGGAAAACGAACCCCCCTATTTGTAGATTCGAACCCCCCTCACAGAAATCCTGGATCCGCGGCAGGGTCCACTTCACTTATGATCGAGTTTTACACAGTAGTGCATTAGGGATGCGAGTTACGAGTGTTCTAGCTCAATTCCTTAAGATACATACTGTTGAAATATGTAGGATTTACGTTCTGACAGAGTGATTAGTCCAAGAAATTATTGATTTTCCCTCGATCATAATTCATATTTTCACGAGCGGCGGCCATTTTGAATGTTTTTTATAGTGCATTGTGGGAGCTGTCAAAGTTGTCAGTCAAAGTTCTTTTTGAAAACAAAGCCTAGAGTAGACCTTTTTCCCGATTAAAGGAATAAATAACCTTTATTTTGTATTTCAATGTACATATAAGAAATTTAGGGAATTTTCCTGGTTACAAATGCAGTTTTCAAGTGAACTTTCATTCATGTTTCATGAATTTGAGCCCTAGGCTAATTTTTGTCCGTCGGGTGCCGCCGAGAAAACGCGCTTAGAGACTGCGCTGGAGTCATAATTAAAGATTTGGATTTTTACTTTGTCTAGAAGTCTACGAATTATATTTAGTTTCAAAACACACTTTTCCCGGGAGATCGCCTTAGTTTATGTTTTAGAGAGTCAACCCTACCAACAACACAGCGAGCACGCTATCATGCATTCTCAATAAATAGGAGCCATTTGGATTTAGAAAAAAGCGAAAAAGTGATATCGAAGAAACTTGACTTTGATTTGTTAAAAAGAATGGCATACATCTATAGGATGCAACTGCAAAATATTTTCAACATGAATTAGACGATACTCGAGATACAGCATCTTCAATCAGCCCAATAAAAGTACCATTTTTAATAGTGAAAGGTTCGTTGCTAATGAAGTGTCAATTTTAAATTCTTGTTACTTTTCAATATGACGACGAACATGGACATGATTGATTACTATCAATAGATGATATATTAATATTTATGAACATTTTTAATTCCCAGTTTAAATACTCAATCTTCTGCAATCCAATTCCAAAAATTACCTATTTAGAGACATAGATCGAACTGTTAGTGTGTAATTTCTGCAACTGCAAATTTCTGCAATAGTTTTGATCCTTGTTGAAATTCTATTGCAGTTATTATAAGAATAAAAGTGGGCTTTATCGAAGGGCCTTTTCTATGATGAAAATAGTTATTTACAATTCATTCTTATATATCAAAAGTAACGAACCTTACTATTATTACTAGAATGTTGAATTCTAGTAAAATTGCCAAGATGTTGCAACGTGAAATTGAAGAAAATAAAGTTTCATAGGGTTTATAATCTTTAATGCATAACAGAGAAAATTATAAAGTTTCCAAGTTCACGTATTGATGACCAGGCTTTACTGTATCATGCTATCGGAAAAGATAACATCTCGGTATCACCAATTAGGTTATGCGCAATCATAGGTTCATTCTAAACATTTTCTAGTGAGATTTAATTGTGGAAGGTGTGTAGTTAAAATTAAGTCACAGAATTGATTCCATAAACACTTTAAGTACCGAATTCGAGCCATTTTACGCCATATTCCCGTTGTGTAAGGTTCGCTACCTTAAACCTTAATTCAATTTGAATTGTTTCTTTTTCATTTATTTAATACACGTTATTAAACAATAGCAAGAACTGAATATATCCTTACCACGCCGATATGAGATGTAGCAAGATATCCGAATTGCCATAAAGCACTTCCACGAAAACAGTATATCTACTTTGTAAAAGAAATGGTTAATTTGAAACATTTTTATATAACCGTTTTTAAAAAATCCGTTACTTTTTAAGGCTATATTTTGTATACTGAATAAACATGTTTATAGTCTTAACTGATAAAAATAATCCTAAAACATCTTTTTGTTTGGTTGATTTGTGTCGAATCAACAGATACAGTATAGTAAGAACCAAGGTACAAATTGTGTTTATTGTCTTGGTAAGGTTCGTTACATCCTTTGTCAAACATTCACCCGAAATAGATACAAGATCATTTTAGACATACACAAGATGTGTTCAAATGTTATGGTTTCTAGTCAAAAAGTCGAATACATTTTGCCTTTAGAGCTGTATGATGCTAAAATCTTGATTTCGATTCATTTCAATTGAATATCTTTTAAAATGATATGTTGCACACTTTTGGGGGTGAATATTAACAAAAACGAAATATTTTCATGCGTCTTACATGAGAAAATTCAAAAGAAAGATATAAGTCTATTGAAATATAATTTCGCAAAAAACACTTGAGGTTGATATGAATCTGTATGTAAAGTATGAAAATCAAGTAAGGTTAGTTACTATAATAACGAACCTTACATATGATTTTTCGACGTCTTTTCACCTCTTAAATTGTCTTTGGTACAAATAAATATCTTTTTTTCAACCAAAACATATTCAATTAATGATGCGCCATCATTTTCCTGAGATTTAAGATAAACAGAAACTTGCTTTGTCTTAAATACATGGACTCAAATTCTGGGCACAAAATCATGTTTATCTGATAAATAATGGTTTTAAGAAGCCAAAGAATGATGGATACAATTTAGTACTTTCTAACAGGACCCTGTTTTTCAATATTATCATGACCATTCACATTTTTATAGGAAACTACTGATTCAAATGATTTTTCAGTAACGAACCTTACAAAACGAACCTTACATTTGTACTTTGATGTCATATTTTGAGATTATTACAAGAGACTTGTAAATTGATCTTATGTTTACTTTCTAACAGTAATAAAGTATTTACGATGAAACAACAGTTAAAGTAATAGACGTTCTTGTATGCAGAAAACGTAGGTAACTAACCTTACTGCCTTAAATCTACGCTATAAAATTAATTAGTAAACCAACGATAATATCCATATCATTTAAATGATAACAAAATCGAGCTGATTTTCAGTAAAAACGGTGTATCTGTTATCAAACTGTTACTTTCATTCACGTTTTTACCCCTTTATGCTATGAATTGTGCCCTCCAATCTAAAGAATATATCAAAATTCATATATTTGGCGACAATTTTCAAAACCCTATATTTTATTATAATTGGAAGACAAAACAAAATATATACGGTTTTCGGACTCACAATATATACTCGGTGAAAATGGTGTGCACAGTTTATGGTTTATTACCTAAGTTTTGAAACAAAATCAATTTGAAATGTATAATTTAAATCAGCGACAGTTACGAACCTTACAAATTTGGGTATTCTAGCTTGCATATATCACATATGGTGTATGGCTGGGATAGAAAGTGTTTCTCATTAAAGCCACCCATTGCCCCTCTATCAGCCACGACATATAATTCAGTATACTGCCTGACCATATTCCAGAAAATATACGGCGACAACCAAAATACCAATTGGCTCCCTTATATTGAGAATGCTCATATACGTTGTAGGCCTACATCTATATAGACCTAAATGAAAGGGCTTGGGAAAACATTGAGACAAAAGAAGAAATTGCTGATAATCAGCAATTTCTCCTTTCGCCTAAAATGTTTCTGAGTTACATTGTAGGTTACACAAATTCTACCTTATCCCCATGGATCCATTTTGTCGTATGCAGCAGCATTTGAATTGGACAAGTCTAATTTTTGTCGTTTGGGAAAGGGTTAAGACATCAAAACCCACCACCAAGTAGGGGAGACCGGGGTACTCTGGGACAATGGGGATATTGCATACTTTAAATGCTCTGATTTTACCCATACTTGCACATATGATTGCTTTTGCAGTCAAACCACAAAGACCCAGACACGGCATGGCGAAGTTTCAAATCTGAAATCCAACAACTAACAGCAGAATTCATTCCAACTAAAATGTCTAAGCTGCGCCGTGATCTACCCTGGCTCACCTAAAAAAGATCCAGTCCTAACCAGTCACCTTAAAGCTCTAAAGTCCTCCATCCAGAAACAACTAAGACAAAGTTATTGGTCATACTTAGAGTCAGTCATTTTTAGTGGTGATTCACAAAGTAACAATAAAAAGTTTTACTCATTTATAAAATCGCAAAAAAAAAACCGGAGAACAGTGGCATTGCCCCCCTTAAGCATGAAGGAATCACTTATACCGATCCCATCGACAAAGCTAATATCCTAAATAAACAGTTTGAAAGTGTCTTTTCCAAACCCAACCTCATAGTCTAAAACAACTCTGTGATGAAATAATCCCTGACTTATCAATACCAAACATGCCACCTATCACTTATCAACTGAAGATATAGACAAACTTCTTTACGGTCTTTCCCCTAGTAAAGCTGCCGGCCCCTATGAAATATCACCCAGAATTCTCAAAGAACTACACGCTGAAATTGCCCCAATTTTCAAGGTCATCTTCAATCTGTCACTAGAAACTGGTATTGTCCCAGACGATTGGAGAAGCGCAACAGTAGCCCCAGTCTATAAAAAGGGTCCAAAGTCAAAAGCTAGTAACTATAGGCCTATCTCCCTCACTTGCATTGCATCAAAAATTATGGAGCATATCTTGGTCACAAATATTATGAGTCATTTCGATAATAACAACCTACTAAGCCAGTTCCAGCATGGCTTCAGAGCTAAACATAGCTGTGAATCACAATTAATTAGTTTTACCCAGGAAGCCTGTGATAATCTTGAAAAAGGTCAACAAACAGACTTATTGTAATGGATTTCAGCAAAGCTTTTGACAAGGTTGATCACGGCAAATTTATTTCAAATTAAATAAGCTTAGTATCCATCCTCTGATCTCAAGATGGATTAGATCTTTCTTAAAGGATCGTTCTCAAAGAGTAGTGGTTGATGGCCATTCATCCACTA
Source organism: Fragum sueziense (assembly GCA_963680895.1). Classification (NCBI taxonomy): domain Eukaryota; kingdom Metazoa; phylum Mollusca; class Bivalvia; order Cardiida; family Cardiidae; genus Fragum; species Fragum sueziense. Next base: position 18,731,047 of record OY804600.1, on the reverse strand, counting down.
CTCTCCCTGTTCTCTCAGGGGTCCCTCAAGGTTCAGTGCTCGGTCCATGTTTTTAGCTTACATCAATGATCTCCCTTCCTGTATCCAAAGTAAAGCAAGACTTTTTTGCAGATGACACCATAGTCTATCTAACTGTCAAGTCCGAGTCAGATGCAAATATCCTCCACAGTGACTGGGAAAGGCTTGCGCCATGCGCCATAGTCACATTAAAATTCAAAATGTCACATCGTTTTCCCTATCGAGTGCGCCCATGTCCCTTTCAATTTTCGATCCCGAGAAAAAAGTGTGAAACATCGTGGGACGAATCTATTTTGATCAGAGTCGCGAAAAAAGAGCGAAACATCATGGGACGAATCTGTTTTGATCAGAGTCGATTTAAGGCTCATTAACATGAATAGCGCAGGTGCGCGCAACGTCATCAACTTGTAAATATCATAAAACGCTTATTGAAATTTCGTTGCGATTTCGTCGGCGTGTTTTCGTCTGTCAATCGGTTCAATTCTGTTTTACTGCCAAGTTATTTCAACTTGAAAAATGCCACCGAAGAAAAAAATTAAAATGCCAGAAGGCCAGGGCTCAATACGTAGTTTCCTTACAACAACAGGCGCCTCTGATAGTGATAAACTGCCCGAACCTTCCAGTCAAGTTGACATCGATTCGGATCACGACTCTCAAATCGCATCGACGTCTACGGATTTCGAGTCCGATACACAGCAATCAACCAAGGCAATCCCTGAACAAGACGAATTACCCTCTAACTCCAGTTCCCCTTCGTTCAAATCTTCCAAAAAGAGAAAAATTCAAGACAATTGGTTCAAAATATGGCCCTGGTTGTTTGAATCTGAGGGGTCCCTTTTCTGCAGAGAATGTGTAAATAATAAAAAAAAAAGAACGTATTTGCTACCGAGGGCTGTCGTGTTTTTAAGACATCGTCTATGTCAAGACATGAAAAATCTGATGAACATCTCTCTACTAGACAAACACCACAATTAGCTGCAGCGTTTTCACAGGCAGCTGAACAAAGTTATTCCAAGCAAGATATGGCTATCTTAAAATGTGTTACAACAGTCCTGTGGATGGCTAAAGAAAATGTGCCACTTTCCAAGTTTGAAAAAATGTTTGACCTTTTCCATGACCTTGATGTTTCTGGACTAGAGCCCTTAAAAGTATCTGAACGTATTTCATACTCCAGCTATTATACTGGACTAGAAATTCTTGATGCAATCAGTTTTTATATTGATGCAGAAATCAACAAAAAACTTTCACAGTCACCATACCTGACCATCTTATCTGATGAAAGCACTGATTTGGCAAATAAAAAAAGAATTACTTTAAATGCAAGGATAATTGATCCTATTACATGCGTTCCAGAGACTGTTTTCTTAAGTGACAAAGAATATGAGGATGGAACTTGCCTTGGCCTTGCAACTGTTATTTTGAAAGAGCTTGAAGAAAGGGGCCAAAAGATAGAGAAGCTGGTGGGATTTGGCTCTGATGGTGCAGCCGTTATGTCAGGCTCAAATAAGGGTGTCAGGGGTGTTCTCATGAAAAAACAACCACATCTAATACATATACATTGTATGGCCCACAGACTTGCCTTGTGCACAAGCCAAGCTGCAAATGCTGTGAAACCTGTAAAGATGTATCAAGAATGGTTGACAAGTCTCTATTACTACTTCAGTAAATCGGCCTCCAGGGAACAGGAGCTGACCAAGTTGCAAGCAGTTTTGGATAGTCCAATTCTAAAATATAAAGAGGTCCATGCTGTTAGGTGGTTATCTGTGTACCAGGCAGTAGAAGCTGTATATAGGACCATTGACCCCTTGTTATCCTACTTACACCAGAGGGAGAGAGCTAAGGACCCAAAGTCAAAGGGGCTTTTGAAGAAAATGGCTACCACAGAGTTTGTCTACATAACATACATGTTAATGGACTCCTTGGCCCTGGTATCCAGACTTTGCTTGTCATTCCAAGAACAAAATCTGGATATTGCTTCAGCAAAGGTTTGTTTGTGATTAAGGTCTAACTGTGACTGAGGTTAGGTAAAATGAATCTTGAACCAAAACAGTTACAATTCTTAAAATAAATTTTATTCAAAATTTGAGTTATAATTAATATTTTAAACACAATCAGGTTTTACAAATCATAATAAAACATATCTTATCAAAGCAAACAAACAAATTACCAGCAGTTTCTCCTTTATCCTCAATATTATATTGTAGAAATATCTTATACACAAATTTTTAGTCTTAACACAATCTTTTTGTCACCTGCAGCAGCTTTTAATTTGGACTGCCCTAAAATTTAAGCTACAATAACAAGTGTTGTTAAGGGATATGATTTGTGTAAAATGTAGCCCAGAAAATATTGAGACAAAAGGAGAAAATGCTGATTATCAGCATTTTCTTCATTTACCTCTATGTTTTGATTGTAAGTAGAATACTAATTTTATTAATGAATGAATATCTAAAATATTGTAGCTTGCAGTGGACAGATGCTTGTCTGATCTGGAGTCTTACAAGAGTGGTACACAGCTATTCCCCACTCATCTCGAGGAATATGAGCAGCATGTTGTTATGGGTGATGGACATCACACTTACAAAGATACCGGCCATCTATTGACTTCAACACCAACAGATCTTCACGGGGTGAAAGTGACATTCATCAATGCTGTTATTTCCAATATCAAATCCAGGTACATGATGTTTATTGAAAATCACTACAAAAATGAATAAACATAAGACAATCAGTACATACAAGTTTTGTTTTAATGAAATGACTGCTTTCAACAAAGAAAGTAAAATAAGAAATGAGTCAGAGTATATCATAATCTGTGATAGATTTGTGAATTATCAATAGTATAATGTTTTATATTTTTAGACTTTCAGTGCTCTTCAAAAAGAGCATTCTTTTCTGAGAAAACATAATTTCTTTTCTTATTGTAAGTAAAATTATTTAATTAATTCAAATGATGCTTTCACAACATTTAGCACTATAAAAGAGTAAAATGATGTGGAAAATATCATTAAATAAATACTCGTATTCAATCATTTTTAACAAAAATACGTAACAATTATTGTAATTTTGTGAATTCATTTTTACAGGTTTCCACAGAAGGACCTTGTAGATGCCTTTTTTGTGCTGGGTATGCGTGGCATAAACATGGGTAGTGAAGATTCGGCCAAAGAATTTGGAAATGAGGAGATAAAACAACTTGCAGGACATTTCGGGGAGGAAAAGGTTTCTTTAGAATTTATTCACATAAGTCATCATCTACTTCCTTACACTAAAGATTAAACAACATGCATTTAGAGGACTAAACAGTACAAATACATGTATTAACCTTAAAGGTTAAAACCGTATTAACTGTAAATTGGTGTTTCCTGATTATTCAAATTCATTTTAAAATTATAAATGTTTAAACCAGACTTCAGTTTTGTAGTATAACCCATTCAGCTCAATGTCAAAATTTTAGATTGTTTTCATAACAAAAAATAGCTTCGTACTTGTTTTCAAACATAAAAAATAATAATCACTAGTATAGTAATAATACAACATTTTAATCTATTTAGTACTAATTAATACATAATGGATCATCCCTGTATTTTCAGGTTTATAAGGGGACAGTAGGGCTTCCCAAGGTTGAGAAGGCAGCTGTTATCCAACAGTGGGTCAGAGCAAAGGAGATAGTGAGGGCCATGAAGTACCCAGTAGACAGACTTCCTGAATTGTGGCAGTTGCTAGCCAAACACCATAGGCAGGAGTTGGAGCAAATCTTACATATTGCAGAAATAGGCCTTATACTTCCACTACACACAGCTGAGTGTGAAAGGACTTTCAGCCAGCAAAATAAAATCTTGACAAAGTGCAGGGCAAAATTAAATTCAAAGCACTTAGACCAACTCATTAGAGTCAGAATGTTTACAAAATGTGGGTCTGGTGAAGTGGACAAAAAACAAGTGCTATCAATATGGAAAAATGCAAAAAACAGAAAACTCTACACTAAGTAGATAGTAACTGAATGAAATTAGCATGTACAGTGCATGTTAACACAGTTCTGTTATTTTCAGTTTCAAAGCCTTTTCTAAGGAATAGAAATTTGTTTTTATGATTGATAATATCTGAATAAGAATACTTCCTTACCTCTAAGATAAATAGAGTAAGGATGTATTCTTAATCAGACTTAATGTACATTTTCATTTAATAACTCGAATGCCAAATGAAAGTGACCTTTCTTACAATCTGGTTAAATGTTTTTAGTAATGACAAAGGCTTAACCTAATGATAAAGAAACATGCATATTATCATCAAAATTGAATTCAAAACCTTTTGACTATCTCCCATTAATGAAAAATGTTTTGATGATAATATGCATATTTCTTTATCATTAGCTTAAGCCTTTGTCATTACTAAAAACATTTAACTTGAGATACATGTATTTTTGTGAGACCTACTTTTCATCATATAAGTTAAATAAATGAGCCTGGTAAGCTGAGAAAAAAAACTGTGTTTTAAAATTGTCACATTGATTTTCAAAATGTCACATTGAATTTCCTAACCATGGGGACATTGTCCCATTGCAAAAAATTCTATCCCAATCACTGCCTCCAAAACGACTTAAGAGCACTGGAAAAATGGGAACGGGACTGGGCAATGGAGTTCAACCCGGACAAGTGCGAGGTCTTGAGAATCACCCGCAAGAAAAGCCCGTTCACCTACCCCTATATGCTCCATAATGTCCAACTCCAAACCACTGAGGCTGCCAAATACCTAGGGGTCACAATTAGAAACGATTTAAACTGGTCAACACACATTAACAATATCTCTGCAAAGGCAAATAACTCCCTTAGGTTTATCAGAAGAAACATTCGTACCCCTAACAAACAAGTTAAAACACAAGCATACACAACATACGTCCGGCCGCAGCTTGAATACTGCTCCTCTATATGGCACCCTTGGCAAAAAACCAACTCTTTGAAATTAGAAAAAATCCAAAGGGCTGCAGCACGTTATGTCCTTAACAACTATGATTATACAAGCAGTGTCTCTAGTATGCTCGAATCCCTTCACTGGAAACCCCTCCACCAACGGCGTATACATTCTTCTCTGATATACTTCTATAAAATAAGAAATGGCATAGTATACGTCGACCATAACCACTTAACCCCAACCCGTAACCTCAATTATCTTATTCCACAGTCTCGAACCAAATATCATATGAACTCATTCTTTTCTAGAACCATCAGACTGTGGAACTCCCTCCCATTTGATGTGAAATCAAGTCCAAGCCTGGCTATGTTTTCAACAAGGCTGGACTCTACAATCCCTATGTAATTCTTATCCCTCTTTTATCTTTTATCTTTTTTACCCTTTTATCTTTTAGCGCAAAACTATTTTACTAACACAACCTGGTGATAGGTGTCCCCATCCATTAATGATCAGTATTGATTGCCTGGGAGTACCCAACAGATATAGATACAGATTTATCAAGCCTCACCACCCACAAACTTTTTTCAGCAGCAAGGTGATAAAAACAATTTTGGTGAGTAAAAATCTATTTTTCATAACCAGTGGTAGCTTTGTGAAAAAAAAAAATGTTGTCTCCAAATTCTTAGGTAATAAGCTCCAGCTTATACTTCACCAGCTTAATGTCATCAGCATCAAAGGAACTTTCTTTTGCAATAGAGAGAACATATTGAATGAGATTCCATTTTCAGTTGTATCACATTTTAAAGTTGGTAGGGGGTGGTCGGGGTACTCTGGGACAGTGGCCTCGGGTTAGGCCTACTCTGGGACTATATGTTTCATGGGGAAAATTTTGAGCATAAACAAAACTTTAGTTTTACCATGATTTGAGTTTCTATTTCAGCTTATTTATCATAAACTGCTAAGAAACAAAAAATCCAGCTTTTACTATTAACCCATTTATGCCTGAATTTTTATTTTAGGAAAAAAATCAGAGAAAAAATGAAAAACGTGTGAAAACAACAAGTTAGGCTTTAATTTTGTGAAATTTCAATGGAAAAGTATGATTTTGTACATAAACATTTTTGTTCACTTAAGTGGACGCTAGGCACGAATGGGTACATGTTAATTATCTTATACTTTTCCCCTAAAACTGTAGTTTCCATCATGAAATTTGCAAATATACAAGCACAATTTGTTATATACACCCCAATCTACGAAGTAGAGGGGTTATATTGGTTTCATAATGTCTGTCTGTCTGTCCGTCCGTTCGTCTATCCATCCATAGACATTTTTGTTTCCCTGCTCTAACTCGAGAACCATTTGATCTAGGGCCATGAAACTTTACTCAGTTGTTGCCAATGACCCAAGGAGGTGCCTTACGTTTTTGGGTTGCGAAGGTCAAAGGTCAAGGTCACAACTGGACTTTGTTTAAAATATGTTTCAGTGCTCTAAGCCAAGAACCTATTGACCTTGGACCATGAAACTAAAGACAATTGTTGCCCATGACCCAAGGAGGTGCCTGTTGTTTTTGGGTCATGAAGGTCAAAGGTCAAGGTCACAATTTGACTTTGTTTGAAATTCATTTCCGTGCTCTAAGTCAAGAACCAGTTGACATAATATCATAAAAATTTACTCAGTTGTTGCCCTTGACCCAAGGAGGTGCCTTATTGTTTTTTTGTCACAAAGGTCAAGGTCACAATTGGGCTTATATATCTACCTACATCTTCCAGCATAGATAAAACCACGTTTACTGTATATTTTCTGTATAAAATTAAAAACATCTTGTTACTTTACAAAGAATTTACAGGCACCCTCTCAGTCCTAGCGTCCACTTTAGTGGACAAAATTATATTATACTATAAAACTATGAAAACTTATTATTTTTTTCTGGAAATTGTATCTGCAGTTAGCTACAGATGAGGAACATTACAGAATAATAATGAAACAAGAAATATAAAAATATAAAGGAAATAGACGTATCTTTTCCCCTACCCATTTTCAGGTCTTTGTTTTTTTTTCTCAGTAAAATCACTCCCTTCTCTTATAATATTCATTTTTACTGAATACATTTATTACTAATGAGCACTTGGGTCAGCATTTCCCTGCTTATCAATGGATTATCAATACAAACAAATGAAGAGAACCAGAGATATTAAGTGGACGCTAGGCACAAATGGGTTAATATCATATTGTAAACCTGTTATGGTGTTCTTTCCATTGAGAAGTCAACAGATTTAGTATAAGTGAATTAATCTTTTAAAGTTAAATTATGTTTCTTTACATGTTTTTTTTTTACATATGCTAAGAATTTATTAATAAATACATCAATAGAAAAACAATATTTATATCATGTGAAGCCTGTCCCAGAGTACCCCTAGTAGTGTCCCAGAGTACCCCATACATGGGGTACTCTGGGACAATTTTTTCGCAAATTTCAATCCAACATATCTCACTAAATAAGAACAACAGAGGAAAACAAAAATGTCCAGTGCATAAGCCATTCAATAAGCTATCATTTGATACTTAGACATTTGGGATAATCTCTTTATTTACCTTATCAGTAAGGAAAAAGTGATTATTGTCCCAGAGTACCCCAATCTCCCCTAGCCTTAATCCAAATGCAAAATGGCTAGATTATGTTTGAATCTGCGAACTTGATTAAAAAAAAAACACTTTTCAAAGTGTTATGTTTTAAAAGTATTCTCCAACTGTTTTAGGCTAACAACATTCCTCAAGTCACAATTTACTGTCATTGATCCGCATTGATCACGATGTTTGTAGGCCCACCAGTGTCCAAGGGTAACGTGTCCTCTGGGTAACGTGTCCCATTCCCTGGATATTGATTGATTGATTGATTGATTGATTGATTGATTGATCGATCGATCGATTGATTTATCGATTGATTTATCGATTGATTTATCGATTGATTTATCGATTGATTGATTGATTGATTGATTGATTGATTGATTGATTGATTGATTGATTGATTGATTGATTGATTGATTGATTGATTGATTGATTGATTGATTGATTGATTGATTGATTGATTGATTGATTGATTGATTGATTGATTGATTGATTGATTGATTGATTGATTGATTGATCGATCGATCGATCGATTGATTGATTGATTGATTGATTGATTGATTGATAGATCGATCGATCGATCGATCGATCGATCGACCAACCGACCGACCGACCGATTTATTTTATTTTATTTTTTTTCAGTAGCCAATATCAACCTCCAAACAAAAAAAATATTCATTTGTTATCGTAGTTCTTTCACATATTTGAGTTGTTTCCTGGAAATAGTTCAGTAATTTTTCTTGCATATTTATATTAGTGTACAGATCATCTAAGATTTAATTATGTCTATTTGGTACAGCAAATGCATATAGGGTATTTTCCAAATATGAACATGTCTTGCATAAAGGTTATAGTGCCAAGTCAAAAACAACCGGTGATACTCACTAGGAAGTGGATTCGTGCAGACATTACCGCAGCCATTAGAACAACATTTTTGATTCCCGGGACATTCAAAATCTTCACTACACTGCTCTAAACAGATCCCGTTTCCGGGTGGTGGACAGGTACCAGGTCTCTCTACAAGGATTTTATTTTATTTGTTTATTTCATTTTAATTTATTTCTACATTAACCGATTTGTTATCTGCCACCAGTAGGCTTACAAAAAATCATATTTGACAGAGAGCATAATTACATTTGTATTATCTTTTTTAACTTTCTGTTTCCCCTTTTTTCATATATATACAGTATTATCTTTTTTCTTCCGGTTTTTTTTTTTTTTTTTTTTTTTTTTTTTTTTTTTTTTTTGTCTGCAACCCTTTTCAATTGAAGCCTTTCCGAAACAAGACCTGGCCCCGGTTTCTCGAAAAAACTAATGTACATTCTCTTGAGATTATGCTCAACTTTAACGGCATACTCTCCAACGTTGAAGGGTATTCGATTGAAGTTCACGTCGATTTCGTGCGATTTAAGCACAGTGCTCAGATTTGAGCATGAGAACGTACTTAAGTTTTTCGAGAAACCGGGGCCTGGTTTTCAAGTCTCTAAAACAGCTTGCGAAAACATTCATACAGAAGAAGAAACTGTTTGTAACCAACGCTTTATCCTTTTGTCTCAATATGTCCTGGTTTATATTGCGCACAAATCCTTTCTATATCAACATCAATTTAGTCATATTGTAGCTTAGAAAATATTGTGATTATCAGCTTTTTCTTCTTTTGCCTCAATGTTTTCCCAAGTCTATTTTATTAGGGTCTTGTTTGGGAAAGGGTTAAACCAGCCTTACTATTTTTCGTTCTGAAGAGGGTTAACCCTTTCGCAAACAATACCTTGTTTTGACGTCTCTAATAAAAAAAGGACGGAAAAAATATTGAGGCAAAAGAAGAAAATACTGGCGATCAGTAGTAGATCTACATGCACCTCATTTTTTCTCGATATTTTCTGTGCTAGAATTGTTTACAAATCCATTCAGCATCAATTTTGTCACCTTATCATGAGAATATCAGCCTAGGTTATGATATGTAGGAAAGTTTAAGAAAAACTACTGCTTACAACATTAACGGTAAAACATAGTGTCAAAAGGGAAAAAAAAAGGTGCAACGAAATCGGTTTTGGTGCTTATTTTTTCAACTTGAACATAATACTAAAAAATCAATCGATAAGTTTGAAGCTTTTATTTCAAAAATGTGTAAGCAAAAAGATTTTGTAGCACACGAAACAAAGATGAGTAGAAAACATTGTGTGAAAAGGAGAAATTCACCGGCGAAACATCTTATTGGTGCAATACCTGATTGGCTTGCAAAATCATTCATCAATTCTTAATGTGTAATGGTCGTCAAGAAAAATCTCCCCCGTGAAAATTTTGAAAGATTTTTCTCGCGCGCTGAAATTGATTAAAATTTGGCGCAAGTTTTTATAAATATTGAAGCAGTGAAGGTCGACAGACGCCGCACATTAGATGGGCGTGGTGGATTTTTGAAAAATCAGGTGTTATTGGTTTTTGGTTGATCTTCAATAACTTTTTTGATATTTCAAAGCTCCGCCTTGTCCAGCATATTCCTGGCATTTTCCCACATTCTCTGCTTCAAACTGAATTCAATTTGGTCATGTATTATCAAAAATATTGAAGATTTTCTGAAATTCTGAGTCACATGATTATCCACCGTGAAAAATGCATGGGGTTGTTCTGGAAGATATCAATCTTTTCAACAGCACCCGAAAAGTGAGGGATTGACGAGCAAACGTTTTTTTTTTTTTTTTTCGTCAATAACTTGTAAAAATTTCATTGGATTTTGTATATAACATATCCATCACAACCAACATCCATGACTTAAATTGTAGGGCTACACATTCTATTCCTCAAACCGAGTTCAAGTACTCTCGTATCAACAGATTTATGAATAATAGAATCTATCAGATTTTCTGTATTGTTGTTGTTTTTGTTGTTGAAAATAAACTACCTATCATTCAATCAATAAAAATCTTCCATGCATGTTTCAATCAATAGGCCTATAGACTCTATGTGTTCTAAAATGAGTGGCAGATAAACATTGGGCTTTTTCATTTACAATGGGCTGTCAGGCTATTGATTTGAGATTTAAATCGTGTTATGAGATAAATTACCTGTTTAGGATTATGTATCTATCATTGATACTTAGTTAATCGGGCTAATTAGGGTATAATTTATCAAAACAAAATGTAAACAACTGCCACTCCCGATAGACAAACTATATAGTCATGACAGATTTTTTTTTTCGAAAAATGGTTTGAAGCAGAGGTGACAAAATGCAAGGGATCTTTCTGGAAGATATCGATCTTTTCAACAGCATATGAAAAGTGGGAGTTTAACTTTTACCCATCTATGAGTGGCCGTTCATGTCAAAATCAGGATATCAATATCGTGATACTTTTACATCGAGATACTTTCAATAAGTATCGGTATACTTTCAACAAGTATCGGTATACTTTCAGCAAGTATCGGTATACTTTCAACAAGTATCGGTATACTTTCAACAAGTATCGGTATACTTTTAACAAGTATCGGTATACTTTCAACAAATATCGGTATACTTTCAACAAGTATCTGTATACTTTTAACAAGTATCGGTATACTTTCAACAAGTATCGGTATACTTTAAACAAGTATCGGTATACTTTCAACAAGTATCGAGATACTAGGAGTATCACGATAATTTCTATAAATATAGGGATACATACAAGAAAATTCAAGAAGTATCCCGATAGATCTACTTCTTCGAATTGACACAGGGTAAAGAACCAGTATCAAATGTCTTGTTACAATTTACCAAAATCTCGTTTTTGTTGAAATATGCCGCTTTAATGACATCGATCATGACATTATCGGGAAAACCGCTTTTAAAGTGACGTCAATTTTTTAGAGTTTCAATCCATCTACCGTATTTGATCCTATGTACAGTGTTTTTTGCTAAAAAGTAATGACTCAGGATCTAGAGCTGAGTGCATATTTCTATGCTTCATAGACTTCAATGGACTTCATAGACTACAATATTTAAATCGGAGAATAATTAAAAATAAAAGTAAATAATGAAGAGAAAAGAAATCCCCTGGCAATAACTTGTTCATTATTTTACAAAAAAATAGCCTCCCTTTGTAGATTTAAAACAAAATTAAAGTGAAGTTTTTTTATTGCTGAGATAAAATACAAGTTAGTTTTTACAGGATCACCAAGATTTATATTAACAGTGTCTTTTTTGTTTGTATGAAGAAAAATCCTATAAAAATACTTTGAATTAAAAAACATTGCATATATATAAAGCATTAAAAAGCAATTGCACCGTCACACTGGAATATTCCGAGAAAAATGAAAAATATAGTCGTTGCAAATGCAAAACCTCATATCTCGTTCTTGGAAAATTTTAAAGGTACGCGAGGTAAAATTGTAAAACTTAATTCCATTGGTTGGCTAGAATTCGAAATGTATAAACTGAAAGTATCATGATATTTTTAACTTTTATCGTAATACTTTTAACTTTTATCATGATACATCTAACTTCTATCATGATACTTCATACTTATATCATGACAATGGCGGATCCAGGATTTCTGAAAGGGGGTTCGAATTTACAATTAGGGGGGGGGGGGGGTTCGTTTTCCTATTGATATACAATTTTGACTGAATTTCTGCATGAAAATGAAAGAGTTAGGCTTCTGAGGGGGGTTCGTTTGAACCCCCGAACCCCCTCTGGATCCGCCACTGCATGATACTTCACACTTATATCATGATGCTTCACACTTATATCATGATACTTTACACTTATATCATGATACTTCACACATATATCATGATAACTCCAGCGAACCAAAAAACTATAGAGGGATAACTTTAAATAATATTTTATCTAAGATGTATTCTCAAATTATTCTTAACCGTCTTTCTAAATGGAATACAAAATATGATAAAATCGAAGAGTGTCAGTTTGGATATCAGAAGAATAAAAGTACGGTCGATTGTATCTTCATATTACATTCTATTATTAGTAAAACCCTGAGTAAAGGCAGAAAATTATACACTCAGCATTCATTGATTATGAGAAATGTTATGATAAAATTAACAGAACTATTCTATGGCAGAGATTGATAGACCAAGGCGTTAACTAGTACAAAAATGACAAACGCTTTGAAAGCCATGTATAGCAAAATGCGTTCAGTTGTAAAACATAATGGAACATTTTCAAATATCATTGATATAAATCTAGGTTTAAAACAAGGTGATCCGACGCCATCTTTGCTATTTGTCATGTACGTAAATGACGTCATCAATAATATAAACTCGGACTTAGCAGGTATTTTTACAGTCAATGATCTAAAACTATTTTTACTTCTATTCGCGGACGATCAAGCCCTTTTTTCTGAATCTCCTGAAACGCTACAATCGATGTTAAATAATGTTGAAGCATATTGTGAACAAAAAATGTTAAAGATAAATGTAGAAAAAAACAAAATTATGATTTTTGAAAAGAGCAGGCGGCCAACTTTACACGATTTTTACCTATACAATATGAAATTAGAAGTAGTTTCTTCATTCAAATATCTTGGGTTATTCTTATTTAAAAACGGTAAATGGTTACAATGTCAGAAGGATATAGCAGAAAAGGGTAAAAATCACTGTACAATCTTTTTTCAATTCTAAGTAGATTTGAGTTTACTACCTCAGAAAAATGCAAATTGTTTGATTCACTTGTTTTACCGGTTTTAGGTTATGCTTCTGAACTATGGTCATATGAAAAGGGAAATGATATAGAATTAATACACACCAAATTTTGTAGAAAAATTCTCTGTGTCCGTCGTTCAACTAATACGGATGCTTTATATGGAGAATTAGGAAGAGTTCCATTAATAGTAATAAGGCAGTGTAACATGATTCGATACTGGTTAAGAATTTTAAAACTTCGTGACAATAGCTTAGTTAAAACTATATATAATATGCTTAAAAATGATACAAATAATAATAACAATTACAATGGTTTAAATTGGGCATATCACGTTAAAACACTATTAGAATCCTTAGGATATAGAAATTTCTGGTTAAACCAAGATGACATCGAATCGAATGACATATAAATCAATTCAACAACGGATATATGATCAGTATTACCAAAGCTGGTATAGTAATATTAATAATTCACAAAGATTGACAACATACTCGTTTTATTCGACAAAAAGTATCAAATAGCTCTTTGTAAATTAAGAACGTCATCACATGACCTAGAAATTGAACGCGGCCGACACATGAATATTCAAAGAAATGAACGAATCTGCAGATTATGTCAGACTAACATCATCGAAAATGAATATCATTTCATCCTAATTTGCCAAGCATATCGCGACCTAAGAATCAAATATATCAAACCTTATTATCATACCTGGCCAAATATCCAAAAATTCTCGAAACTCTTAAGTTCTAAGAATAACAAAGAAATAATTAATTTAAGTAAATTTATCTATCAAGCAAACATTATACGAAAAAACTATCTTTGATATATCTCAATGCTTTATTTACAGCTTCTTGCCAATTTGTTTGTTTTGTTTCATCAAATGTATTGTTTAATCATTATGTATGTTCATATGTATGAGTGGCCGTTCATGTCAAAATCAGGATATCAATATCGTGATACTTTTACTATCGAGATACTTTCAACAAGTATCGGTATACTTGCAACAAGTATCGGTATACTTTCAACAAGTATCGGTATACTTTCAACAAGTATCGGTATACTTGCAACAAGTATCGGTATACTTTCAACAAGTATCGGGATACTTTCAACAAGTATCGGTATACTTTCAACAAGTATCGGGATACTTTTAACAAGTATCGGTATACTTTCAACAAGTATCGGTATACTTGCAACAAGTATCGGTATACTTTCAAAAAGTATCGGTATACTTTCAACAAGTATCGGTATACTTTCAACAAGTATCGGTATACTTTCAACAAGTATCGGTATACTTTCAACAAGTATCGGTATACTTGCAACAAGTATCGGTATACTTTCAACAAGTATCGGGATACTTTCAACAAGTATCGGTATACTTTCAACAAGTATCGGGATACTTTTAACAAGTATCGGTATACTTTCAACAAGTATCGGTATACTTTCTACAAGTATCGGTATACTTTCAATAAGTATCGGTATACTTTGATGAAGTATCAGGATACAAAAAATATCTACCAACGCATGGCAATGTATGTGTGAAGTATCATGATATATGTGTGAAGTATCATGATATATGTGTGAAGTATCATGATAAAAGTGTGAAGTATCATGATATATGTGTGAAGTATCATGATATATGTGAAGTATCATGATATAAGTGTGAAGTATCATGATATAAGAGTAAAGTATCATGATATATGTGTGAAGTATCATGATACAAGTGTGAAGTATCATGATATAAGTGTGAAGTATCATGATATAAGTGTGAAGTATCATGATAGAAGTTAGATGTATCATTATAAAAGTTATAAGTATTTCGATAAAAGTTAAAAATATCATGATACTTTCAGTTTATATATTTTGAATTCTAGCCAACCAATGGAATTAAGTTTTACAAAATTACCTCACGTACCTTTAAAATTTTCCAAGAACGAGATACGAGGTTTTGCATATGCAACGACGATATTTTCCATTTTTCTCGGAATATTCCAGTGTGACAGTGCAATTTATTTTTAATGCTTTATATATATGCAAAAAAAAAATTTTAATTCAAAGTATTTTTATAGGATTTTTCTTCATACAAACAAAAAAGACACTGTTAATATAAATCTTGGTGATCCTGTAAAAACTAACTCGTATTTTATCTCAGCAATAAAAAAAACTTTACTTAAATTTTGTTTTAAATCTATAAAGGGAGGCTATTTTTGTAAAATAGTGAACAAGTTATTGCCAGGGGATTTCTTTTCTCTTCATTATTTACTTTTATTTTTAATTATTCTCCGATTTAAATATTGTAGTCTATGAAGTCCATTGAAGTCTATGAAGCATAGAAATATGCACTCAGCTCTAGATCCTGAGTCATTACTTTTTAGCAAAAAAATCAAATACGGTAGATCTAGATGGATTGAAACTCTAAAAAAATGACGTCACTTTAAAAGCGGTTTTCCCGATAACGTCATCATCGATATCATTAAAGCGACATATTTCAACAAAAACGAGATTTTGGTAAATGGTAACAAGACATTTGATAGGTTCTTTACCCTGTGTCAATTCGAAGAAGTATCGGGATACTTCCTGAATTTTCTTGTATGTATCCCCATATTTATAGAAATTATCGTGATACTCCTAGTATCTCGATACTTGTTGAAAGTATACCGATACTTGTTGAAAGTATACCGATACTTGTTGAAAGTATACCGATACTTGTTGAAAGTATACCGATACTTGTTAAAAGTATACCGATACTTGTTGAAAGTATACCGATACTTGTTGAAAGTATACCGATACTTGTTGAAAGTATACCGATACTTGTTGAAAGTATACCGATACTTGTTGAAAGTATACCGATACTTGTTAAAAGTATACCGATACTTGTTGAAAGTATACCGATACTTGTTAAAAGTATACCGATACTTGTTAAAAGTATACTGATACTTGTTCAAAGTATACCGATACTTGTTGAAAGTATACCGATACTTGCTGAAAGTATACCGATACTTGTTGAAAGTATACCGATACTTATTTAAAGTATCTCGATAGTAAAAGTATCACGATATTGATATCCTGATTTTGACATGAACGGCCACTCATACATATGTTTCAAATATATGCCTTCCAATTTTCTATTATCTATGTTGTAAAAAGTACTTTGTACTTATTACTTGAATAAACTATTGAATTGAATTGAATTGAATTGATACTTCACACATATATCATGATAGGCCTACTTCACACTTATATCATGATACTTCACACAAATATCATGATACTTCACACATATATCATGATATTTCACACTTACATTGCCATGCGTTTGTAGATATTTCTTGTATCCCGATACTTCATCAAAGTATACCGATACTTATTGAAAATATACCGATACTTGTAGAAAGTATACAGATACCCTTTTTTATCTCGATACTCATTGAAAGTATACCGATACTTGTTGAAAGTATACCGATACTTGTTAAAAGTATACCGATACTTGTTGAAGTATACCGATACTTGTTGAAAGTATACCGATACTTGTTGAAAGTATGCCTATATATTGAAAGTATCTCGATAGTAAAAGTATCACGATATTGATATCCTGATTTTGACATGAACGGCCACTCATACCCATCACCATGCAAACGACAAATATTTAGACTGATCCAAATTCAAAGATGTTGCAGACGAGATTTCTAAGAGAATGAAATTTAAATTCATTTGGTCATTAAGGGTAGAAAACATTGTGGGAAATGAAGAAATTGCTTGTCGCAAGCAATTTTCTCTTTTATCCACAATGTTTTTCAATGCCATTATCTTTTAGGGGGTCAAAAAGAGCCATTTTGTGGTAATGGTTTAAAGAGCAGACGTAATTTTGTTTTTTCATCAATAACATTTTTACCGGGTGCCGTAAGAAAGATCCATCACAACCAACAAATCGATGACATTTGTATCTAGATCTAGATCTATCCTATTCCTCAAACCGAGTTCAAGCCATTTTCTAGGCTGATGTCAGTCTGTTAAGAATAACATCATTTGTATTAAGAAATACAAAAATAAGGGAGATTCTAGATCTACATAGAAAATTGTTGCTCTGTCACCGGTGGTGAACTCGGTCAAAGCCACAGGTATTTGACACTATGTGCCTATATTCACTATATATCTATATAGAACACTAAATAGAGTACTCTATTTAGTTTTCTTTGGTTTAAACATATTTTATTGCCAAAATACATTTTTACATAATATACATACATTAAATATATGATAATTACAATAAAGGCAAAAGGGTTTGGCCACAAGTTCTCGCAACTTAGATTCCGCCAGTCCCTCAGTTTGATTTACATGAAAGTCAGTCTTCGATATAGTCTTTGATTTAGTGTTCTATATAGACATATATATAGTGAATATAAGCATATAGTGTCAAATACCTGTGGCCAAAGCGTGGGAAGTTTTTTCCGAACAATGTATTCCGTCGGTGTTGTTATAAAATATCGTAACTAAGGCTTCGATAAGCTCGAGAAGCTTGCCACCTACTCCTTTCTAACACCCACGCATGGCCATAATGTCTGAAAGTATGTTTGCCATTATTAAAGAAGAAGAAGATAAAGCCGTAGTTACGACATTTTATAACAACACCGACGGTTTGTCAATACATAACGGCAAACCCGGTCTATTTTTAGAACAAATTTATTGTCATTAGAAAAACTATCCAATCAGGGCCGCGTTTTACTAACGAACTTACGAACATTTTTGAAACAACAACACATTTGATTGGCCGAATAATTCCTGTTATGATTTCTCTTTCAATCAGATGTGTTGTTACAAGGTTTTTGCAAAAATCTAGCCTATGTACGTTAGTAAAACGCGGCCCAGATCTTTAAACTCACATAAAACGCAAAATATACCGTATAGAACTTTATTTCTGCGGGGACTTTATTTCTGCTATTTCTGCGGTCGTGGAGGGCACCGCAGAAATAAAATCCGCAGAATATTAATCCTGAATGTAGAGGTTGTTGTCTATAATTTTAGTCAGTACATGGACAAGTTTAACCGTTACCACCCGATGGAAAGAACAATATCATAACAATGGAGTGCTTTTCTATTCAAAAATGATGTAACTACGGCTTTAACTTAGGTGTAGATAAGACATTTTAGTTCATCAATAAACAAAGATTTAACAAGTTTGACTGATTGGTAACAGTTTGACACGTCTTTCTTTTCACACCTATCTGTATACGGCATTGTTTCCCATAACGCCTTTATAGATACTGGTAAATGAGTGGGATTATCCCTTTACCCTAACGGAGTAATTAGAATATTTGGTAAGCATCGCCTTTCAAACTATGTCTGATACTGACTAAAACTGATATGATAGCCCAACTATAAAATATTTGATTTTGCAAAATGAGAGACCGCAGAAATATGTTCCGCAGAAATAAAACCCGCCTGATTTCTGGAAAAACCGCAGAATTTGGACCCCGCAGAAATAAAGTGCTATACGGTAGATCTATACCTTGTTGCAGAGAAAAATGTCACTCACTTTGGCCGAGTTCACCACCAGTGTCTGTGTTGATCTAACTATTTTAGATCAAGGAAAATTTGTAAACCGTTTGGTAATGGGAGATAAAATCACTTACTTTTTTTACATTGCGCACCAGCCTCTGGAGAACACGGAAAATTTAAACCGTTAGGATCATATGCCGTTCCTGTAGGACACGCAAGGTCAAAAAATTGACTTCCAAAACCGGGATATAGTACACAATGTACATATCTGTCACATCCCTTACACGAGGCATAATATCCATATATGCCATGAGACTCGCTGCAGTCTTTTTTGCATCCTGAAAAAAAGAAGAAATAATAAAATGACATCCGATGTCGAGAATAGTCATAGTTGTTTAATTAATACAATTGTATAGTCCACCAAAATTAACCGGGACAATTTATTTGTCCGACATTGTAGGCCTCTATTTATTAAAACTTACTGGTTTAGCAGCTAGTTTTATTTGGCCTACTGTCTGAGGCAGATGTGGATTTTGCCCAGGTATAAATTGGCCCTTACATAAATTGGCCCTTACCCTGCATACAGGGTTTAACTGCTTTCTGCAGTTAAAACATTCAATGATAAGAGATTTTTTCCAATCTAAGGACGAGTATTAATGAGTCTTACTTAATTTGATTGAATCCAACTTGTGTAATTGTTCTCGGCTATTGAAATAAGCGTAATTCATAAGTTGTTTTTTTTCTACTAAACATCCAACATATGGGCCCAGAAAAGTCCCAGATCTATTAGGTGTTAATAATAAAAGCTGTGACAAATTACTCGAATACAGACTGAGAAGTTTGTGATAGATCTAGCATTGTTACAACAGTTAATCCAAAATTAATACTTTAAAGTGACATTTCAGAATTTTTTGTCATAAATTTTACTTTTATTTTATCTGAAAGAGCATATTTCCTTATGAAAATTCTGAAAATTTCAAGCCAAAATATTGCGCCGTTTACGAGAAATTTATATTTTTGTGTTGAAATTGAACAAATTGTTGTGGACAACAGTTCGGATTTATATGCAATTTATCGATTATGTCTCAACTTTAAATGTGTGTTTCTCGCTTATTGGCAACAACTTAAAAAAAACCAATAGTAGGCCCTATTTATACTCATTAGAATAACCAATCTTGGCATCTAAACATACTTTAAAAAATTGAAATTGGAATGAAATGTCCCTCAATTTTACCAAAAAGAACACAGCTACCGGCAAATTGTGAGGAAAGAGACAGAAAATTATGCTGATAGCCACCATTTTCTCCTTTTGCATAAATGTTTTCTAGGCTATATATTACGCATAAAAGATATCTTCATTAATTTTATTTTGTTGTTGAAAGAAAAGGAACCGTTTAGCAATAGAATGATAATTAGAAATACATTATGAAACTTTCTTCTTAGAAAAGCACACCAAAACCCGACTACAGACAAAGACCAAGCAAGGAAAAGAAATGAACGCAATTAAACAAAAAATACAATATATACAATATATATTGTAGGCGTACGTTTATTGCAGATTATTCGAAAATTATCATCTTTTTCATTCTAATTTTGTAGCAGACTTACCATTCTTGCTGTATCCAACATATTTAGCGCTGTGTCTTTCCGTTTATAATGCACATGGCTTGTTGCCTTTGTATCAAGAATATTGAAATATCAATCTACACCAGTAGGCTATTCAAAGCAGGCAGTTTTACAGTGCTTACAGCACTTTGATCTCATTAAGAGTGGACTTACCTTAGGATATATGAGAAAAATATCCTTCTGGCATTTGAGGTAAGCATGGATCATGATTAGTGCACACTGTTTGGCTCATTCGGATTTCTCGTGCAATCAGTTGTCTTGTTACACAGTTTACACAAAAACTTGATCGTAAGATGTTTAGTAATACGGGGCCCAGATCTAGATCCGCGGTGATCTTAACATATCGCTGCTTTTTTACAAAAAAAAAAAAAAACAAAAACACCCGTAACTGCGACTTATAATAAGCTGCAGTTACGAGGATTTTGTTGAAAAGCGACGATTTTATGATAGAACTTTAAAAATCTCTTACTTACCGCACACTTCTATTGGGCAAAATTTAGGCTTAGTTGGTCCAACTGTAAGCAAGAAAGAACATAATTGATATTAGGATACAATACAAACAAGAGTTGTCCGTGGACAACGTAGCTCGCCTATATAAGAGCTTGTCACAAAAAAGAAGTTCAATGTCAAGGGTCAAGGTCACTAGGTCAAAGGTCATGATCTCAATGTCAAGGTCGTGACATATGGTATCCATATGTGAAATATCAAGGCTCTATCTGTAATAGTGCATGAGAAAAAGGCCAGGTTAAGTTTTTCAAAATTAGGTCAAACTCCAAGGTCAATGTCACTGGGTCAAAGGTCATGGTGTCAAATGAGAGATCTTGGCTGGAGGTATCCATGTGTGAAGTATCAAGGCTGTATCTCTAATAGTGCCTGAGATATAGACCATGTTAAAGTTTTTGAAAACGCGACGCCGACGCCAACACTAGGGCTGTGACATTAGCTCACCGGACATAAAGTCCCGGCTCGCTAAAAATTGTGACCCATAACGCTAGAATGGACCATCTGAGAAGTATCGACCTTATTCAGTACAGACCCGTAGGAAGCAATTTTATAGGGCAGGGGTTTTTCCCCTTAAGAAAGTGACACTGGTTTCCAGCGTCTTCCCCTCCAGAAATAATGCAATTTTTTCCCCAAAAAGTAAATTTTCTCCAAGGTATATTTTCAAAAATCACACTAAAAACTCAAATAAAATAACAGGGAAAGCTTTTCCACAATTATTACAGCTTTACAAACTAGCTCTGCTTATTCTCAAGTCTACAAAAGTGGGTGTAAGAGGGGTTGAGCCTATAAAATGTACTTTTTCTATATTATACAATTTTCCCCAAAACTAGGATACCGCATGTGATTTTTCCCCTTTTCTACCAGCGTCCTGTGTCTTCCCCCAATCCTAAAAAAGCCCTGTAGGGGGAAGGGGGTATAGCAAAGTCCCCAGCGTCTGAATATTTGGGAGGGGGGCTAAATAGGATTTCCCTTTATTGCCAGTGTAAAGGAAAATTCGGCGTTTTTTTGTCAACTTAGGGGGGGGGGGGGTTTAGCTCGTTAGCCCCATAGACCACCCCCTGCTCCTACGGACCTGCAGTAAGCCTTTATGCGGATTGTAGCAGACTGACAAGGATACTAGACTTTTCACACTGATGTTTTGGGTTTTTTTAGGGGTCATTATCCAAATATGACGTAGGCCTATGGTTGACCTTTGCCGAGTCTAATCCATTTCTCCTATTTTGTTGTTTTGAACTTCTGAGAAGGTCTTTTTTTGCTTGATAGGTCACAAAAAGACTAGTCTATTGACTAGTCTTAGGTTTGGCCGTTTGTTAAAGGATGAATATAAATATAGTCTTAGGTTTGGCCGTTTGTTAAAGGATGAATATAAATATACAGCGAGAACACCAAGAAGTTCATGCGAGCTAAATTAAAAGTCCCAATAAATGACCTGGCAGAGCATCTCTAGACTCTAGCTAATAACTAGAGTTGCTAAACCAGGCCATTTATTGGGACCTAAAGCCAACTTTCTTAACTTTTTTACCAAAACTGCAGTCTTCTTCATTTTCCACATGCTTTCCTGAGCCTAAATATCTTGTGTAGCACTAAGAGGCGTCATTGTGTAGGATCGGGTTAACTCTTTTCTCATCTAGACTTTCAAATTTTGAATTTGAGCCAAAATTTGGAAAAATGTCTATTATATTTTATAGCACCTGAGGCCAACATGGTTACGGATCAGCCTGTGTATACGCACAGTCTGATCAGCACCCATGTTGTTCTATGATAGCGTCTGTCTTCATGAGTTTTACATATCAACTATTTATAAAACAGCGGAGTGTTTCCTTATTAGCCCGTATTTGCAAATACATGTATGCTGATCTGGAAACTCGGTTTTCTAAAATATTAATCTATCTGCATACATGTAACATACAGAAATCAAGCATATATGCAGTTTTAAAACTGGGCAAACAGTTTTGAAACTGGGCAAAGTTCCGTATGTCCAGTTTTAAAATTGTCCAAGTTCTTAATTTTTGCACAACATAAATACGGATCTTTTTTACCAGGTGTGATATTCACCAACCACTCTAATTCCAAGTTTACCATTAGAATTACACAACGATTCATCCGATTGGTCGAGACATACGTCTCGTCCAATCAGATGGTTTGTTATGTAATTTTACCATAGAAAACCCGATTTAGAAATGTTAGTAGGGGCCTAAATACGGCCCAGATCTTGGTTTATTTCAATTGGGAACGATTTTATCGAGTAAAGCGTGTCGTAATTTCGGACAAACAAATAGTATTCAGTTGGTCTTGATACAAAATCTCGTAGGTACGGCAGTAGTTACGAGATTTTATAGCAACACCGACGGTTTATCAAACATAACCTAACGATAAACCAAGTCTATATTTATTTAGGAAAAAAATCATTGCTATTACCTGGTCCTGTTTCCACAAAGACGTTGAACGTTGTGATAAAAATCACGAACAACATCCCACAAGCGCTTCTCATCTTGATCCTTGTCTTGGTCTTATCTTGTCTGATCTCAGTCTTATTTGTTGTTTGTTTGTTGTTTATTTCTTCGAAACTCGTTTGGTGTAATCTGTAGAAGGAATGGACCTATGTGTGAAATTTCCCTTTCCAAAATTCACAAAATTTGGATCTGAGATTTTGATTTAAAGGTGTTGCAGACGACAAAATTATCCTCAATGTTAGAATAATAACTTCCTTTGATAGGATAGAAAATATTGAGGAAAAGGAGAAACATGATACAATCACGCAGACTGATCCGGATCTTTGTTGGTCTAAAATGTCATAATTGCGGTTATTTTAAATCTTAGCCGAAATACAATTCATCCGGGATCTAGAAAAAGGTACCTCATGGTAATTGAGAACTGCATGGATCCAGATCAGCCTGTGCATATGTAAAGTCTGATTAGAATCCATATTTGTCTCAATTTTCATAATTAGCCTACGTGCCTTTTTTCTGATCTTAGCCGATATAATTGATCCTGCTTTTAGGAAAATGGTAACAAGAGGTATTCACGATCAACCTAGATCCAGATCAGCCTGTGCCTTTGCACAGTCTGATCAAGATCCATGTTGCTATAATATGAAGGTATGGTCTGTTGTGCACAACAGAAGAAATTTAAAGCACCATTAGTCCGGATTAAACAGATTGCATTTATAAACATGAACTAATCTAGACCCTAGTTGATCCTGACTACTATATACTTTCCCCTGATCTTAGCCGATATAATCGATCCAGTTTTTAGAAAAAAGTTACTCGGTGTATTTAAGATCAACCTGAATCCAGATCAGCCTGTGCCTACGCACAGTCTGATCAGGATCCATGTTATTGTAATATGGCTTCTTAGTCGCCTGTTATGCACAAAAGAAGAAGAGCAACATTGATCCGGATTAGACAGACTGCATTTAGAAACGTGTTAATCTAGATCTGAGCAAAATTGGTCATGATCAAGAGCTACCGACAAGATGGGGTGAGTGTTTTTTTTTTTTTTTTTTCAAAATGCAATATTTGTTTATTGTTCACCAAACCCTTCATTAATTAATTCAGGTGCATATAAGTTTACATTTTTTCTTGGTAAAAAGCAATTGTGTAAAATACAGAAATTGCTTGTCAAAAGCAATTTCTTCATTTCCAATAATGTTATCCAAAGCCTTCATCCTGTTGGCGTCAAAAGGTGTCATTATTTGTAGGCTATAATGTTTAAGGTCGTCAAATCACAATGACATAACCGAAATTCGACATATCCGAGTCTTTATCAACCCTTTCCCAAACAAGACCTGCATTTGACGTCCCTATCAAAATTGGTTTGGGAAAACATTGAGACAGAAGAAGAAACTTTTGACAACCAGCAGTTTCTCCTTTTGTCTCAATATTTTCTGTGCCATATTTTACACAAATCCCTTCTTTAATAACATCCATTTAGTCATTTGTGGCAGTTTTTGAAGTGGACCACCCTAAAATTTTGTCGTCTGGGATAGGGTTAAACATATAAATACGACAAAAATGGACTTTTTTTAAAAATCGTGCTCTTGTTATTCTAGTCGAATTTCAGGTGGAAGTTACGTTTTCTAACGACGCACAAAAACGTGAAGATTATATGCAAAAATTAATACGTTATTAGATTTTAAAATGTGATTATCTTAACCTGCATATTAATCATAGTAAACATATGAATAGATCTATTTATTTATGCGCCATAAATATTTCTAACGAAAGTCAATGAATTTTGATTTTTGGATACGAAGCGGACTTTTTTGTATTTTTAAAATTAACCCTTTCCTAAATAGGACCTGGTTTTTACATCCTAATTAGATCTAGATATGGTTTGGGAAAACATTGAGGCAACGTAAGAAAAAGCTGGCGATCAGCATTTTCTTTTCTCCTTTTGCCTCAATATTTTCTTTGCTATTTAATAAAAAATTCCATATTTATGAACACCACCGAGTTTCAACTACATGTTGTGTTGTATTATGTACTGTTAACAAAACAGGAACACATTGTTTTTGCACCCACTGTCGCAGTATCAATAGAATTGTCGAACGGAGAGCTTCGTTCCATTCGATCAACAAAATAATATGTATCGTTGCTTTTCAACGAAAACCTCGTAACGGCAGCTTAAAAAGCTGCAGTTACGGGGTTTTCGTTAAAAAACGACGATATGGAAGGATATAAGTTACAAGCGAGCAACACATTCATATTTAACTATTTCCCGAACAACAAAGTTGTATAATTGTCCAGTTTGAAGGTTGCGCCTGATGACAAAATGTTGTACACAAACGAAAGGATTTGATTAATAATTTTAACATATTTTCACACATTGGCACCCGAAGAAAAATGTGAGGGAAAACATTGTGGGAAATGAACGAAAAAACGAGCAATTTCTTTATTTTCCACAATATTTTCTACGCAGGGAGTTGAGCAATTCTAAAATGTGTTGTCTGCAATTTCTTTTGATTTGGAACAGTCCAAATTACTGCCTCTCGGGAAATGATTTGGTTGGGACTATCTACAAGGAAACGGCTTTGGAAAACATTGTGGAAAACGAAAAAATTGCTTGCGACCAGCAATATTTTCATTTCCCACGTTTTCTGCCGTAAAATACGATATTATATAAAATTCAATTTACTTGAAATTATTGTTGTCTGCATCGACTTTAATGGACCAGTCGAAAATTTTACCGTTCGGCAATGGGTTGACCTGTTCTTGTTTTGTTTGTTTGTTTGTTTGTTTTAAATATGATATTTTCTGAACTTACAAAAAAGAGACCTGTTCGGTTTCAAAGGTGATTAAAATGACAAAATATTTAATTTACTTTGGCGAGATATGTACATAGTTTTGTACCAAAAAACATAAAGAAAATGTTGATTATCTGCACTTTCTTCTGTTTTTCTCTCACTGTTTCCTATTCTTCAGTTAAAATTGGGGTACAAATTAAAGGGTTTTTGGGGAGGAAATGGTTAAAGGCCCTTAAAAATGCGTTTCAAGAAAAACGGTTGTACGAAAAAGATTATGATAAAATCATGAATGCGTTAGATCGTTTATTTTAATGTGAAACTTATTGGATGTATATCTGTAGTGTACAAAAGTGCATCCGACTCACTCTTTCACTAAAGAACAAAATCGTTCATCTTAACCCATACCCTCATAAAGACGCCCTTTTGCGCCACACGAGATAAAGGCTTTGGAAAGCATTGTGGAAAATGAAGAAGTTGCTTGTGACAAGAAATTTCTTCATTTCACACGATGTTTTACCCAGAAAGAAACCGTGAACATGGTTAGGTGAAACAGATGCCGCAATTATAATCAAATGTTCTTGAATGCGGTATCATACGGCATTTGAATTCATACAATCATTTTGGCGTAACCCCTTAATCAATAACACACGAGTAATTTTAAATTTCAAAAAAGTAGAAATATTATAAATGGTGTAATCCCGGCTTGCATTTTTCGTAACTTTCTTGATTTGTTTCTAACAGAATATTATTCAGTGATTATTCGTTTTGCGGGAAACCTTTTTACGTCATTTATACGGGTATTTGATTGAACTGATCAAGACAGCCATATAAAAGAGATACCACCATCCTTTCCTCCTTTGCTCTCAATCTTTTCTGCTACGTTATATGGACATTTTATCAATTGAATCTCAAGTATATAAGGGACTTCTGTTAAAGCTTCAGAACTTTGGTTTGTAGTAGTCCTATTTGTTGGCATTGGGAAAATTTTGTTGTTGAAAATAACTTAAATCAAAATAATTCCTGCGATGATCTAAAAATATACCGAAAGAAACATTGGTGACGAGTCCATCTTTTAACCCAAAGTGTTTAAGCTTTATTTCGTTAAACAACAACGGAAATTCTTAAGGTATTTAAAAATTAAACAATTGACAACAAAAATAATAAGTAGTGAACTTCATTTGATTTTAACTACGATTATGATACTCGCAGTTTAATTAAAAAATAATCTGACTTCCTGCATAATTCAATATCAAAAGATAATAGGGCTTGGTATTTTGTTGTATTTTATTTGTTTATTTATTTTTCAAGTTTACATTTGTGGTATCTTTTATTTAATTGTTATCATTTTAAACCATAATATTATATGCAAATGCAAGTGATGCCTCATCTATACAATTTACGAAGTTTAAAAATTAAAGAGAAATAAAAATCAAGGCTGAAAAATGACATACCTTAATTTGACTAGTGCTGATCAGTCTGTGTCTGTTCTTGATCTGCTCCTACCCGAATCTGCTGCAAACACTGGTATTTAAAACGGAGAAATACGTCATTCACTTGGCACAGCTCCAAGGGGTGGAGCGATTTCGAATTTCTTCTCAAATCAAATGAAATATTGCCTAATATGGAATGGGTTGTTTTATAAGAAATAGTGAGGCCCATCTAGTGGGTACTGAACAAATCAACCGTACACGAAACAAACATTACGAGAAATATATATTTTTGTGCTAAGATAAAACAAATTGTTGTGGACAACAGTTCAGATTTATATAGAATTTGTCATTTCTGTCTCAACTTTAAAGGCGCATTTTTCGCTTACAAACAACAACTTCAAAAATCTTTGCATCAAGACATACTTTTAAAAAAATGAAATAAAGGTGAAATGTCACTTTAATGTTAGCACAAAAATACATATTTCTCGTAAACGGATCAATATTTTGGCTTAGAATTTTCAGAATTTTCATAAGAAAACATGCTCTTTCAGATAGAAAAAAAGTAAAATTCATGTAAAAATAATCGTGAAATGCCACTTTAATGTTTTCAGACTCGTTTAGTTAGGGACTTCAAAACAAGGTCTTATTTGTAGAAGGAACATCATAACAGAGACCAACAAGGTTTCGGCTCAGCTCTAGTCTAAGTTCAGTCCGATCATACTGCTCTCCGACAACAATATGGATCTTGATCAGACTTTGATCAAATCGTGATCAGATAGGGTTTATTCACATAAATTTTGTTATCTTTTACCAACTGTATGAGAGTAATATGATCCTTGTTTTATCGAGATGATTTGAGTGAGTACCTTCAATATAGGGTTAAAATTTGAAAAACAAATTTAGATTCTTTATCCCCTCTTACCTGTAGCTCTGCAAGCAGGACCATTTTTCACATTCTGACTTAAAGATTAATTTTTATTGAATTTTCATTCTTTAGAGGGGGCACATGCCCGAAATATTTAAGGTATCAGATTAGCATGGGGACAGCCAGAGCTTTCATAGTTCCACGGTGCATCCCATTATCTAGGGCCTAAAAGTAAAAAAAAATAGCGTTGGCAGCAAGTTTTCCCACTTTATAGGCCTACTGATGGCCAGTTTTCAATAAATGTTGTTAGAAATTTAACTTTGTGGATAGGTGAAGTTATACCAAGAGTTGGGTTAGGAGGACAAAACGAACTATGTTTTAATATTCCCTGGAAAGAAATGATCTACTCATACAGGCTGACCAAGTGAATCCGTACGATTTTCTTGAAAATGTATTTTACATGTTTGTATGTTCGACAATCTACCATGGACCCCTTTAAGTTACCCTTTCCAAAGCGACTAAAAATGTATACCATATCAAATTTTAAGGAGTTGCAGATAACAAAGAAAACATACTTTATATCAGAAATTTGTATATTCCTTCATGGAAAGCATAGCGAGAAAAGAAGAAAATGCTTGTCTTCAGCATTTCCCCCTTTTTTCATGATGCTTTTTAAAGCCTTTTAAAACCATGGGTTGTTTGGTGTTGGGATAGTGTTAGATATGAATCTGCTG
Source organism: Fragum sueziense (assembly GCA_963680895.1). Taxonomy (NCBI): domain Eukaryota; kingdom Metazoa; phylum Mollusca; class Bivalvia; order Cardiida; family Cardiidae; genus Fragum; species Fragum sueziense. The sequence continues at coordinate 18,701,961 of OY804600.1, read as the reverse complement.
TAAAGTAGGGAAAGAGTTACATTAAATCATATGATTGACAGATTACATTTGAAGGCTGGGCTATAAGTAAATGGGCGGAGCTTACAGGTTAAGGGGCCGGGCTTAGGGGTTAATGTCTCATTCTGGGATAAACGTGATTAATCATTTCCCAAACAAGACCTGGTTTGACGTCCTTAGTAGTAGGGGCTAGGGAAAACATTAAAGCAAAAGAAGAAAGTGCTGATTATCAGCACTTTCTCCTTTTGCCTCAATATTTTCTGAGCTATTTCGTAGACAAATCCTTAATTTGGCAGCATTAATTTTGTTTTCTGTAGCAACTTACAAATGGGATTATCCTAAAATCTAGTCGTTCGGAAAATGATTAAAAGACGATTGGTAGAAATTTGTGTGCCAAGCTACATGATAACGGGCCTTCTCGACAATACGAAAAGTACAACCTGGTGTCAGCCCACGTGAGTCTATCTACAAGTCGGTGACACGTGTTTCATCGAGAATGTTGTTGTTGTCGTTGTTGATGATCGTTGCAGTTTTATTGCTCTGTTTGAGGTATTTTGTTTTGTTTTTATTTTGTTGTTTTCTACTTCAAAACGTCTAAACCTCACTTCAAATTAAAAATTATCGCCCGATAGTCAACTATAAACGATTTACAATCTGATACTCGTAAAGGGCTAGACCGGACGATAACCCAAGATAGGTAAAACATACAGAAAAATGCGACTATTTATAGAAAAAGTTCAAACACAACTGCCCTACCTATTCTCGATAATATATTTCACGATAAATGATGGCCTGGCAGAGCATCCTAAACAATTACCTAGGGATACTCTGCTAGGTCATTTATCGTACGCTATATAGTCCACTGTAGTGCTAGGTTCCCACTGCCGATCAAATCGACTCGATCATGCCAGATCAAGCGGTCGAGCACAGGTCTAGCTCGGTCGGCTAGGTAAATCGGGAGTAATGGGGGGGGGGGGGTTCTTGAGGGGTCTAGGTTGATGCCTTCCTCTATTGGTTTCAATTTCTATTGCAAAAGTTTCGTATTCTTCATTTTAACAAGGCCCGTATTCGCTTAACGAGACAAATATTCCATGAAGCATAACTTACTTAGGTATGTAAGAAAATGATATAACTGGTATATATCTTATTAATTATAATCGAGAAGTGCGTCATTATTAAACGTGGCTTATTGAAATTGAATTTACTTAAACTAATATCTCTGTTTTTCAACGAAAACCGCATAGCTGCAGCTTAAAAAGAAGCTGCAGATACACGGTTTTCGCTGAAAAGCGACGATATGTTTCTCTCTTTCCTGAATTTTTTTCCTTGAGATGACCTGGCTTTTATCGCCAAAGTGGAAAACTCACGAGCAAACATTGAGAAAAAAGAGATTACAAATGCTGATAACCAACATTTTTGTCATTTGCATTAATATATGTATAGTTCACACAAATCATGTCGTTATGAATCCACGTTGTTAATTGTAGCAACTTTCATATTGTAATAGCCCTGTCCCACCTAATAGGATTGTCCCACCTAACCGAACATTCGTAGCGAAATTGTACCGAATGTCAAGAGCGAAATTCACAGTGTTCGTTGTCATTTTATTCGGTGAACTTTGGTTTTCAACGATTTTGTACCGACCATACACCGAACACGTAACGAACTTGTAGCGACTGTGTCGAAGAGCCAACGATGTTTCTCCGAAATATACCCCAATTCGTTCCCAAACATCAACGAACCCCTACCGTTTGAGTAACGAATATAACGTCATATTCGGAATGGCATCGTCAGGATCGGTGTGTTTCGTTAGCGGTTCGTTTACTTTTTCGGTCAGATCGGCAAATAAACGCACCTTCATCGGAGTACAAACGCTAGACCTTCGGTAAGATCATGGCGAACACACCTAACAGGAATTCGTTGGCGAAATTATTACCGACACCAAAACGAAAGTAACGAATGCCAGACGCGCGCCTACCGATCCCTCTGCGAACGATTACCGAACTCATTCCGAAATTTTGATTCGCCGCATTCGTTGAAAAAATTTGTGCATGCTCAAAAACTTTTTTGGGCGTCTGCGAACATCGCTGTGTGACACCTCTGTCAAGTAAAATTATCAAAATATTGAGAGGAAAGAAAAAATCCACTAATTTCCAGCATGCTCTGTATAATATATACTAGTCAAAACTTCTAACCGGCCAATTATTTTCAGTCATTTATGACATATTTATTGACGGGATAACCACAATCATTATTAATCAATGTATAGGAAAATCATTTTCGAACTAAAAAAGATAAAAATGTTAACAATATTCCGTCTTGAATGTTTTCATATTGACACAAGTTTCACTATACCCCTAATTTTGATTTTCATCGATTTTAACATTGATGGGTGGGGTATTTTGTAGAGAATCGGTTCATATATGTGCAATATTGGATATAATTGAATTCTTTCTTCGAAAATAATGTTTCTTTGTCAATTGACCAGCAATGTTGATAGGGAAAAGATGACACTATCAAGATTTTATTTCGTCCTATATCTGAATTTCTGTCGAATTTTTCAGTTTTTGTGATTTTTGAAAATGGGGGTCCTCCTCTTTCATGTAATGTCAAAGAGTCACATTAACATTTTGACACGCGACGTTTGTGCGAAATGATCATCAAATGGCCGCCCGTTCCTTTAAAAGAAAACTTCTTTCCAACCAGATTTTTGTAAACATTTCAAAAATTCGAAAAACAAAGTGGCCGGTTAGGAGTTTTGACTAGTATATATGATAACGTTTAAATTTCCCCCCTTGAATTTTTCCCTGTTGCATTTTGATATGACGCGAAGCAAGCTGTTGTTTAACAACACCGTGAAAAAGGATTTAAGGCAGGGCCAAGATACCCCGGCTGGGGTATCTTGGTCCCCGCCACTAGTCCAAGCCAAAAAGGCGAAAAAATAATTTGATCAAAACACATTCAACTTTGGTTTTTCTTTTCATTTAAGATTAGGTGTAACATTTATAGACATTGTTTTGTAATTTGGAGGACTGTCGAAAAAGATTTTAAGCGGGGGCCAAGATACCCCAGCTGAGGTATCTTGTCCCCGCCCCTATTCTAACTTAAAAAGGCGAAACATTTATTTGACCAAAACTCATTAAACTGTAGGCTTTCTTTTCATTTAACAATAGGCGTAACATTTATAGACATTGGTTTGTAATTTGGGGGCATCTGGAAAAAGATTGAAGGGGGGGGGGCAAGGTACCTCGGCTGGGGTATCTTGGCCCCCACCCCTATTCCAAGCCAAAAAGGCGAAAATTAATTTGACAAAAACACATTAAACTTTGGTTGTTCTTATCATTTTAGAGTAGATGTAACATTTAATGGAATTGGTTTGTAATTTTGTAAATTCTTAACTCGAAGTTATTTATGGGACAACATTCAATGTCACAGTATGACTGTTTCATAACCCGTAAAAGTTATTTCATCTGACATCACCTTTTATAAACAAGTCACTGTGGTAGCACCTGGTATTTGTCCACTCTTCGATTGTTCTTGTTTAGGATATATCTATCAGTATGTCGTTTTAGGAAAGCCTATGTTTAATTCATTTGGCGATGCATAATTTACAAAATCAAAGTGTGAATTTTTGCGGCGATAACTTTTAATTTTTCACATAAAAATGATAATTGGCGATTAAAATAATAGAACTTTGTTCATCTTAGATGAAATTGAATATTATAGATCTAGATTGCAGAAATTTGCAAATATAATTAATTCAAACTGCATATATAAAAGAGAAGTATTAATCTCGCTTACTACTTCATCATTTTTGCCCATTTTCTTACATTGACGCTTAAATTGTCATATTTTAGAGGGGGTCTGGTGAATTCCAAGGAAAGGGGGGGGGGCATTTAATGTCTTAAAGAATGCATCAATCTGTGTATTTAATCAGATTAAGGTGAGTCAATAGCTAAAAGTACATTTACGTCACATTTAAATTATGTATATGTTTAAATCGACAATATTATGAAGTTATTATAGATAGGCTATGTGATAACCACAGACACTGCGGAAAGATTTTCATTCAGAACACCTAGAATAGAATAAGCTCAATCTGGTCCTGTATAGATCGAGATGGTCGGGTCTTGACCGTGTATGGCTCGAATTAAGGACGGGGCGATCGGGTAGAAATCGGAAAGATGATCGGGCTTCAATCGGGAAATGATCGGGAGTGCTCGGGCGGGGGGTCTAGTTTGATCAGGGAAAATTATGTGGCCGTGTTGATCGAGTTGATCAGATCGGCAGTGTGAACCTAGCATAAAAGAAGAATCTTGGGAAAACACCGTGGCAAAAGAAGAAAATGCTGCTAATCAGCATTTTGTCCTTTTGCATAAATATTTTCTTTGCTTTATCGTGCACAGAAATATCTGAAAGTATTCATTTTTTGTCTGTAACTGCTTCTAAGTGGGATTCTAACCCCGATTTTTTTGCCGTTTTGGACAAAAAGCTGATTGTTTGGAATTTTCGTAACTGAGACCTGTCATCATAATTATATCGAAAAGTTTTGTAATATAACATACATTTAACAAAATTTATCTCAACTCCGTATGAGCCGAATTTCTGTTTAAATCAACGTGAAAATCTAGGTCCGTCATCAGTAATAGATTAGATTCTACTTTGAGAAAGAATCTAGCCATTGAAATATAAAAGGAAAAGCAGGGGCATTTTCCCCGATCCCAGGTCATTTCTTAATGACTACATGTATATAATTTTATGTCGTCGCTTTTCAACAAAAATCTCGTAACTGCAGCTTATCTAAAGCTGCAGTTACGAGGTTTCTGTTGAAAAGCAGCGATATATTGATTGACAGCATCGTCCTGTCAACGTCAGAAAGTTTGCAATCAAAAATTGAAATGTGAACATTTGATGCTATCTTCTGCAAGTGAATGCAGATGAAAGTAAGAATGTAATAAAATGTAATAAAATGTTGTTAATAAATATTGCAATAAGAATATTAATTTCATTATTAGGAATACACCCGTGATACGTCAGCTAATAAAACGAGATAATCTCCCGAGATTTGATAAAGATACATATCTATATTGAGTATTATTTGAATTATAAGGGTTCTCTTATACTTTTTGGTAGGTTGCTCACCGAAAAATTATAAATTCTTCTTAAATCAATATCACGTAGGCCATTTTCATGGGAAATATCATTTGATTGAATTGACCTAAATTATAATATATATTATTTACTGAACGGAAGATCGGTTTTGAACTTTTGAGCCTTATATTTCTTATATTTATAGGAGACATTTTAGGTGAAAATAGAGAATAAGAGTTGTCGGCGGACAAGTATCCATGTATGAAGTTATGAAGTGTGAAGGCTGTATCTAATATAGGGTTAGGGTAAATCCACCATAATTCGGACGCTTTATTTACAGTTGAAAATCGGAGGTCTCTCTATCCTAACAGTGTCACACTTCCACCCTAATTTACCGATTGACATAAAAAATAGAGTCCGAGTTTCCCAAACACATCACTGTATGACACGAAAACGAGGCTAAACTTTCGTTTACAGCGCATTATTAACTGCACGTAGAAGCGGGGTAACTCGGTCGCACGAACTTTTATTTCGGACACCGGGTTGAAACCTTCGTACATATAGGCCCTACGTTTCTTTTACGAAAAACGTCTTAAAACTCAATACTTTCCATTGTTAATGCATGTTAAATTACGAAATAACATCGAATATGAAAGAAATGAGTACATGACCAACAAAATATAACACTGACTCCATAAACCGAGAATACGACAACATAGCCAACCATGCCCATTACAGCAACAGGTGTCACTCCTCAAAAAAGGGAAATTTATCAGTTAGAATTACGAGTTCATAAATGTACAGGATTGGAAAAAGATCTAGAAACAATATTAATTAAGAATCTATATGAACATTATCAACATATTTTGATTTAAACATCTTATAGACGACATTTATCTAGTGACCGAATTTGTCATCCTGCAAGAATTTGCCGACCGAATTTTAAGGGAAGGCAAATTGTAGTCTGGTTAATTCGGACATTAGATATTTCTTGCGATTTATGATAATTACTTCACATAAAGACACCAAAAACGGTATAAAGTTATAAAATAATATTTACTTTACAGTATACAAACTAAATTGACGTAAATTGACGTGAATTTCAAGCAATAAATAACTCCGATATGCGCTATGTAAAGTAGTGACTTTCAAATGCGTCCGCCCAGCACAGGCAATGGAAGCATGGGTGTGTGAATAAATTGAGTACTTCCTCACTTTGAACAAGAAAGTTGTTTCTATAAATAGTAAAGAAATCACACAAGGAAAACATAGCGCGAAATAGTCCAGAAACGGAAATAACAGGAAGTTGGTACTATGTTTGGATACGGTTTAGACTGTAAATGACCGAGTTACCCCACCTGACCGAAATTTGTTGGATCTACCCTAATTCACGTTTTTGAGGTCGTTAACATTCTCAGAGGCCCAAAAAATGCGTTATCGCCTGAGACCGTTTGGTTCGTTTCAGACATTCGTTCATTTCAATAAAAACAAAGTTGTAAAGGAAAAATTGCAGTAACTAAAAGAAGAACAAGAAACACATAGGCTTACCACCACATTTGACCTAGACCACAACCACTCAATTCTAATTTCTATCCTTCCATGTCCACGAAATTCACTTTTAGTTTAAAATCTGTCAGCTGCCCGTTTGTTTACTTTTTGATTCCAAGAATTAAACCTACGTCACTATAATTATTACGTCATCAGATATACACTGGGAGACCTAGTTTATTTCAGACTGAAAACACACATTTTAGGCAATAATTGACCAAACGCCGACTCCCAGTCTAAAAAATCGATTAGCCAATGAAAGACCAGGAAATAGGTCACGACCGGGTCACGACCTCGGCGTAAAATAAACAAACCACGCTTCTATAGCCTGGGTCCAGTCGTCAATATACAATTTGGTCTGTAAGATAGCGCATAAAAAATCAATACCCGTTACATATTGCGGCATCCGTTTTTGATCGCGTATAGGATCTTTGGACCGGAGAAAGTAAAGGAGGGAAAAATGATCTGTCTGGAACCCAGTCTACGCTTCTAGGACAGCGATCGTTTTTTGACAGGTATCAATATTATGCATTTATAAAGCAAAGAAAGTAATATACTGTTATTTGTGTGGACATATTGTTTATTATGTTGTAAATTCGACGAGGGAAAATTGTGAAGCGATTCCGATGGTGTATTTGTGACCAGACTGTCGTTAAACGGATCGTACTCAAGGTGTTTCGTTCCGAGATTTCGGGGAAAATTTCGAAAAATGCATCAGAATCGGATGGATTTAAACATACAGGCGCCCTCATGACATGCTAAATGTGAAAACTGTTCAGGGGAATCAGATTGCTGTTTGTTTGCACGAAGGTGAGCAGAATTATCGTCGACTAATTTACCCCCCCCCCCCCCCCCCCCTGTGTCGGTTCAAGTTCGGCTCCCGTCAGTCCCCTCAAGTAGATTTGTCTAGAATTGTGTGAAAACTACTAATTTATATCTAAACATTTTGTTGTGAAACAAGAAATGGTAACCATTTCCCAAAATGGGCAGTTTTGGACTGATCAATACAATGGGCTAAAATTAAAACTGCTTATTTTACCTATGTCGATTGATGAATCATTGATGCTATGCAACATCTCGTAACTATAGCCTCGATCAAGATGTAGTTTGATCAAGATGTAGTTACGAATTTTTAGAATTACACGGATGAAATAGCAAAATGAAAATGATGTCACGATTAACTGATTCCTATTTGAAACCAGTTGTGGACAACAAAATTTTTATATTTATTATCAAAAGTATTAAATCTACATGTCATGCATGATGATATTAAGGAAATGAGAGAAATTGCTGTTATTCAGCAAATTCTTTTTTCTTTATGTTTTCAGAAGTTGCATGACAATTCATCAAATAACAAAATGCCGAAAAGTAAATCTTCGAAATATTGTTTTAAAAGGAAATTTATCGTAAAATTCAATTCATCAGAAAAACAGGACACCCATTCTCAGCCAAATATTCTTCACCGGAGTTAAACCTTTCCCAAACAAGATTAGATTTTGATGTCCATAATAGAATAAGCAGGGGAAAACATTGTGACAAGACAAGAAATCCTTATTATAACTTGCGTTTTATCATTTTTCGTTACTATCTGTGCTCTGCCACACCCTAATTTCGTCTTCAATCATCAACATCATCTTTTTGTTTTCCGACTTAAGCTTTAGCTTTCAAGTCAGAACCATCTAAAACGTTGCTGTTTGGGAAAGCGTTACAAGGAGTTTTTACAACAGGTTTTCTTTCTTTCTACCTTCAGCATTTCCCAGAAGGCAGTCCAATAGACAATTATTACCCTGTTCCAGATCCAATTCCAGCAGATTTGACAGGAGAATTTTGCTAAAAGGCCTCCTGCGAAGAAACCAGCCCTATCAGAATCGACAAAATAAAAGATGCTTTGGCTTGAAGAAAATGCAAGGTACATACTAGGACAAAACCCAGTCACATGTATACACACAAATTTTTATCATTTGTTCACATGTTTTCAAGGGAAAAAAAAACAACAAAATATGAAGCTATACACTTTTTATTCTTTTGCTCAGACACTACAGACAGCTATGTTGTGTCTTAGCAATGGACTGCTTTTTGGTTAATATGTAAATAAGTAACAAATTTCAAAGAAGCCATGTACTAAGGTAGTCAATCCAAATGAGATTTTAGTGACATCAAATTATTCGGACTGTGTCATAAACATTCGGCGGTGGAACAATATACACGGCCGGATCTTTACGGCACCCAAATAGATTGGGATACATAAAAAAAATTTAACAATGTCATGAAAAGTTATGACCTTGCATGAATCTCATTTGGGATGGACTACCTTAACATAACTAAATCATTATAGGGATGCAAAGATTTTGGACTGTTCAGATTTAAAAGCTGATGCGGAGAACAAAATGCATTAAGGTAGTCCACCCATAATGTGATTCGCGCAAAGTCTGAATTATTCGGGCCCGCTCGAAAGCATTCGGCAGTTGAAACTTTCCACGCCAAATGTTTAAGATATTGCCCGAATAGGTTCGGACACGGAAAGACAACACTCGAAAAAAGCTGATGTTTTATGAATCTCAAAATGGCCGCATTACGGATATATTCTACCTTAAAACACAGACATTGTCTAGGCAAAAATAGAAAATGTGGGTTATAAACTTATAAGCATTTTTTTTCTTTTCTCTCAATGTTTCCCGAAAATGATTTTTATAAGGGATCTCAAAACCATGTCTTGTTTCAGAAAGGCTAACTTAAAAAAATAAGTAAACAATATCATGGTTTCCCAACATTTAAATGCTAATTATCAGCATAATTTTCTTTTGTCCCAATGTTTTATGAAGCCTTCTAAAAATGGAATGCCTACAAGAATGAATGACATCAAATATTTGTATAAAATAATTTGTGTACTTTCAGCTGTATCACTACAAGAATTTCTGGTCCTGATGTCTAAAACAGTATATGAAAGGAGAAATTGGCTCAACAAAAACTGGGATAATAAGGATGCCAGGAGTACAGATAGTGTCTATGTTGTCTGTTTATTACTGTCAAAACCTACATGTATTAAAAATGCAAAAAAAATATTGCTTGTTTTGTATATTGAATTAGTTGCAACAGTATTGAATAAAAAGTTTCATTTCCAACAAAACCTCTTCCTGTTCAGGCCTCACGGTACCAGGTTTTGCAATTACCATTGTTGAAACAGGTTCTGGTTTGATCCTTGACCCCTTTGGTTTATCTCACTGTTGTGTAGGACTTTGTGCATGAGTTGTTTTCTGTGACAGGACTTTGTGGGTCAAGTGAATTAAACCTTTCTCAAAAATTAAAATTTCAGACTGGTTCAATTTGAAATTTTTTGCATATGACAATATATTTATAATCAATAAAAGTAAAATGCATTAAGAGTAAGACAAATGGAGAAATTGCTGGTTACCAAAATTTTCTTTTGCCTCATTGTTTTCCTAGATATTTTCTATTTGGACAATAAAAACATTTGTACCAGTTACCCTTCCCCTTCACCCCCAACCTGGCCAAAAGATAGTTCAGGCCCCGGTTTCTCGAAAAAACTTAAGTATATTCTCATGAGTTCATGCTCAACTTCTATTCAATACCAATCAACGTTGATTGGTATTCAATTGAATTTCACGTGGATTTCGTGCGATTTGAGCACGATGCTCAGATTTGAGCATGAGAACATACTTAAGTTTTTTCGAGAAACCGGGGCCTGGAAATTGCTGTGAAGATGAATGGGGCTGTACTTTTTAACCATTTCCCAAACATGACCAACAATACAACTGGATTGGAAAAAATATGCTGATGAAGAAACTGTTGATAATCAGCAACTTATCATACTGGCACCTGACTGGCACATCCAAAAGTTTTGCTTTTGAGGAAAGGGTTTTCTTCTTTTGTCTAAATGTTTTCACAAATCTTGTTAAGAGTGTCAAAAGGCGTCATTGTTTGGGGAAGAATTAAATGACATGCTTAGTTTATAATATGATAGGACGTTTACGCTTCGCTGATTCCTTACACAAATACGTGTAGAGTCTACATAATGGAGGAAGAAGATATTTATGTCCGAATTTCTTTGGGTCATACTAAAACAAGCCGCACAGCAAAATCACAGCCGTACAGGTAAAACCAAAGCCGTATGGACTTTAAGTACCGCCGTACAGAAACAGAGACCTTAATTCCATATATTTTTTATCAAAATACATGAAAAAATATATAAACTAAGCAATGGACAAGTTAAATATCATTTTTTTGTTACTTTGATGATGTTTTAGGCCTTTTTTTACTCCCTGCATAAAGTTCAAAGGGAGGTAACTCGGTAAATTAGGTAACTTAGACTGGACAATATAGACTGGATGATCGAGATTTAACCCATTACCAAACCGCAAATGTTATAGCTTAGATACCACACTTTTGGTATTGATTGATTGAATGTGATTGATTGAATGTGATTGATTGAATGTGATCGATTGAATTTGATTGATTGATTGTGATTGATTGAATGTGATTGATTGAATGTGATTGAATGTGATTGATTGAATGTGATTGAATGATTGATTGATTGATTGATTGATTGACAATATTTCGCTAAGGAACACTTTCATTGAAAGTGGTGGCCCTTAGAAGGGCCGTTGGATCACAGCCCTAAAAAGGGCTATTTTTGACGGTAACGCATTCGAAGAAACAGGGCTTAATTATATTGTCCCTGTTTCCTTCTGCAGCGATGTTCCCGTCTGCCAGACGGAAGAGTTTCATTCCGTCACGCAGATACCTCTGCACGTTCAGGGTGATGATTACTCTGGACCCTCGTCTGATTCGCTGTTTTGATGTAGCGAAGTGGATGTAGCTTCGCCCCATGGTCTTCAGGCCTTCTTCTTTGATCTGATTGTAGGCTGCGAGTGACGTGCCGTGGCAGCAGTACCCGACGGTGGATGGATCGTCAATCTGGATACCGATGCACTCCAGATGAATTGGTATGGAGTGACCGGCCGCTGCCCGAATATACTGGCCGCAGTTGGAAAAATACAGTTGTTGTTTGTCTGATGGCTGGTTGACTGCTGCGTACAAATCTTGCAGGTGTATGTTGAAGTGAAGAAGAATGAGATCGACAGGAACAAAGGCGTTGTGGTCAAGAGGAGCCCCTGGATCATGACGAAGATAGCGGACGATAGATCTGGATAGATTCTCCATGTTAATGTTTATGGCCTGTTCAATATGTTACATTCTTTTATATTGTTTTGAACCCAAACTCTTCTAATTGTGTTGGACAATTATTACTCAATCCTAATTATTACATGGGAACTCACTCGCGATAATCAAATCAAATAAACATAATTGTTCTATAAACTATCAGTTTGTCTTAAAATTGTATCCAATTTTAATCCTGGTTTATAAATTCTTTAATCAAGTTATTATTTCCCATTTACGATAATTATTACTTAATCATTAGTCAAAGTCGTTAAAAATTAGCATTTTTGATGTATTTTTGATGTATTGTTTTAAAATATATTCCATGGTTAACTTTAGTTTATAATGGTTAACCCTTTTTACACGCACAACTTTTTATTCTGGAAAAAATACAGATTTGTTGCAGACGATAAATTGAAAGCAATTTGTTTAAATGTATAAATTGGTAATTTGCAACAACCATTTCCTCTCAACGTTTTCCAAGCCAGACAAACAGATAACCATAGCTCACAATAAATGGACTGGCTGACAGCCTATGCTAATGAGTTATTTGTCTTTTCATTTCAGGTGAGAGGATGATACACTGTTCAGAATCAACTGTAAAACAAAGAACAGCCAAAAACTATAATGATCATCTTACCGCTTCTCTCAATATATGCAATCCTGTTAACCCATTACCAAACGACAAAATTTTAGACTAGTCTAAATTATAGATGTTGCAGACGACAATATCAAGTGAATGTAATTAAAAAATTGTTCGTCTTTTTGGGTAGAAAACATTGTTAGAAACGAAGAAATTGCTTGTCAAAAGCAATTTCTTCGTTCTCCACGATGTTTTCCAAAGCAATGATCTTGTGGGGAGTCAAAAAGAGTCATTGTGTGGTAACGTGGTAACGGGTTAATACGCATAATAAATGTTAGGCCTGCATAATTATACACAGCAGATGAGGTTCAGATGATTTTGAATAAACTCCAAACAAGTACTTTTATCCGCTCTGTAATAGCAGACGATAACAAAAAGCCACCATCAATTATTTGTTTTTCAAACGAACAATTAGAAATGATGAAGAACGCCATAAATTCGGGTTCTGTGATAGGAATAGATAGGACATTCAACCTAGGGGCATGTTATGTTACCTCTTTGGTATTTCAAAATCAAAAGAGCAGACGGATTAACTAATCCAATAATTTTGGGTCCTACATTTCTACATTGGGATGGGTGTTACAAAACATACTGTGATTTTTTTGTTTAAAGTAAGAACTTCTCTTGGGTTTTCATTTCCGATTGAAAAAATTATTTTCGGCTCAGACGAGGAGCAAGCCGTTCTAAATGCTATTCGTTCAGCTTTTCCGGAAGCAACACAAATTTTGTGCACAAGACATCTTGAAGAAAATATGAAAAGACATTTAAGAAATACGCAAGCACCAGATCAAATTCAGAAACATTTAACAAATGTCCTGTTTGGTAGGAATGGAATCCTAACAATGTCAAGGAGACTGTCCTTTATTGAAAGAAAAACAGAAATTTTAGAGCAAATCGCCCAATTTGATAATGGGTATTTCAGAGAAAAACTGTTGCCCGTTCTATTTCAATATGTATTCTTGCCAAGATTAGAAAAGCCTTCCATACCACCGTTTTGGAAAAACAATAACTGCGAAAGTATGAACCATAAAATAAAATTACTGGGAGATTGGCACATTTCGAAACTCCCAACATTAATCGACCGTTTGCAAGACATCGAAACGTCTCAAATGCTAGACATCCGAGGGGCTTTACATGGTAGGGGTAATCTACAATTAGCACATCATGCATTTGCTTTAAGGTTAAATCATTCCTCTTGGTTGGAAATGGATGAAAATGCCCGACAAAAAATGGTCGACAAATTCTTTAAATTTGTAAAGAAAGATAACAAGACAGTAACTTCATCCGATTCAGGTCTCACTATTCCGATAACAGCGAAAATAGCAAAAAAAAAAAAAAAAAAAAAAAAACCAGGTCAAATAAAAAGGGTCAGGTCTGCAAAAACGACAACCCTTCCCAATAAGCAAGCCAAATACGAATGATTTTTGTGATTTCCGAAAATGTTTCCGAAAATTAAATAAGAGAGCGAAAATGGAGATGGCATAGACCTCTCTTGGTGTAACCACTCTCAAACAAATATTTTCCGATTGTTAAGGGAGTCCGCCCCAATGAGATTCACGCGACGTCGACCGAATAAATGCGAATAAAAAAATCGCAAGTTCCGAAGTCGTGGATTCCCATAGGGTGGGCTACCTTGAGTAAAGTTAATATAAATTACCGTAATATAGCAGTGTGTAGAACTAAATGTCCGCAGTAGTCGATCGACGTTTCGTCCATCCCAGTGTAGGGAGGGCTGCTGTGGATATTTGCCTTACAATGTATTTTGTATATTGAAATAAAATTGTGACAAAAGAAGAACATACTGAAACTCGATATCTTCTCCTTTTCTCCCAATGTGAATATTAAATTATGTTCCAAAATTTAGACTGGTGTACACACTGTTTATATGCTAAATTTTAAAGATGCTGGGGCGTATTATTTTCCATAAAGGTCCATAAGGGTGGGCAAACTTAAGAAAAGTTGCTTTACACTTCCTTAATATAGAAATGTATAAAACTAAATGTCCGCAGTAGTCAAGCGACGTTTCGTCCATCCCAGTGTAGGGAGGGCTGCTGTGGATATTTGAGAGTTCTACTGCATTTACCATAGCATCCTCTCACCTGGAACAAATATATATAAAAAAAGTTATGCTGAAAGCTTTGAACAAAGTTCTACATTGAATGCAAATTTCAACCCTTGTCATCCTTAATTCATTATGCAGAATTCTGAAAAATCTCATTTAACCCATTACCACACAATGACTTTATTTAAAATAATGACATCACGCAAAATGAAGAAAATGCTTCCCATAATGCTTCCAAAAAACAATCAATTTTTAAAAATTTCATTCAATTGAAATTGTCGTCTGCAACATCTCTGAATTCGGAAAAGTCTAAAATTTTGTCGTTTGGTAATAGGTTAAACGATTTTGGGAAGTAAAGATCTATGGATGTTTCCTGTCAGTTTTCTGTTTTAAAACTATATCGTCCATAGTCCAAAATGGGAGTCTTTAAATAGCCACAGAATGAAAAAATTGAAACTGCTGAAAAAGAAGGAATTATGGCTAAACCCTTTTTATTGTTTGCCATTTGGGAATGAATAATACCAATGTCTTTTGTTCTCAATTTCACACCTCATTCTTATCAATAAAAGTAAATGATGCGAAAATCAATACCAAACAATATTATACAATAATAAAGAAGTTACCTCCCTTTGTTGAGATTCACCTGTGTTGTTCGTCGCATTTAACTCCTAATGAAACCTGAAATAAAATAATCAAAACTTGAATAGAGGTTAAAATACAATATTTTCTTCATAAACAACATCTTATATCGTCTTATTTTTGAATAAATCATGATTGTATTGCTCTACCGCGGTACGGCTTACATGCGCACCTGTTGGGCTTCATATAGGGTGTAAAAAATGCCTAAAACATCATCAAAATAACAAAAAAAAAATGATATTTAACTTGTCTATTGCTTAGATTATATATTTCTTCATGTATTTCGATAAAAAATATATGGAATTAAGGTCTCAGTATATGTACGGCGGTACTTAAATCCGTACGGCTTTGGTTTTACCTGTACGGCTGTGATTTTGCTGTGCGGCTTGTTTTAGTATGACCGATTTCTTTACTGCCGAACAAAGGTACACTTGCAAAACAAATGTATGCGTGCTAAACGTCCGTTGGGACGAAGCTCAGGGAAAATTTTTATTCATTTGAAATCAAAAATAACAACCCTTGCAGCCAAAGAAAGCATCTGCAACAGCTTTCTTTTGTGTGTCAACCAACTTTGTGTTGATCTGCATTCCGTATCTTGCTTCGACAAACACTTGCCTTTATAGCGATGTTGTTGTTATTTTTTCTTCGAAATTTAACCCCATCAACGTAGCTTTCTTTAGCAAACTTTCTGCCACATCGGCGTTGTTTAAGCGTCCTCGATATTAGCACAAATAGCTGACATGTACCGATACCGGCCGGTAATCCTTCAGTTTGTTTACATCCGCCATGTGTAGTTTTGTACTAGATTCCGAGTCGATACGTCACGTGATATTGGGGGCGGAGCGATCTATCGATTGGCGTTTGGTCAATTAGTGCCTAATAAATGATATTGGCCTACATGTACATGTGAAAGTTTTTGAAGACGCGACGCCGACACTAGGGCTGTGACATTAGCTCTCCGGACATAAACTCCTGGCTCGATAAAAAAAATCAGCTGTCAGCAGTTCCATTGTTTTCAGAATAAATTATGTTGCAATGGACTTTTATGCTAAAAATAGAATGAGTTTACCGTTATGTTTTGATAAATCGTCGGTGCTGTTATAAAATCCCGTAGTTACGAGATTTTATAACACCGGCAATGAAATTACTATTGTTTGTCCTAAATTACGCCACTATTTACTTGATTTTACTGTCCGTCTCATACAGGATGCTTTTACTGGGTCTTGTTTGGGAGAGGGTTAAACTGTGAAAGCCGTTTTTACCGTTTTTACCGGCATGGGCGTCGTTTCCGAGTATGGTCGTTCATAGACCGAACCGTACACACGGTGATTGATCACGTGACTCAAAATTTCACAAAATCATCCATATTTTTGTTAATACTTGACCAAATTGAAATCGTGTATAAGCATAGAGTGTAAAAAATGCCAGGAATAAGCTGAACTTGGTGATTTTTGGAAAAATCAAATGATAAAAAAGTTCTTTCGGACTCAATATCGAAAAGCTCTCAAAGCCCTAAATCCACTGTGATGTAAGTTGTACGTTAGGTTTGTGTAGTCATTCAAAGATGGCGACAACAATACAGCATGAGAGGTAGGTGTCTTAGTTTTTCATTGATAAATTTCTTATACGGTCGTATCTTGCCTTGATACTGATATCATTATACAGGGGAAATGTATACCTATCAACGGTTCTATATATCAAAGTACCAGTGTTGTCCTATCGTACTCAGTCGTTGTGCAAAGACAGCCCAACACGGAAAACTTTTTTCGAAGCGAGAAAGTTGCCCTTTTAAGGATGATTACATAGTAATCAGCGAACTAGGGAACAAACTATTGCTCTTACTTGGATGTCTTTAACATGCTCTTTTCTATGGTTACTGTTATTTTACACAAAAATGTCTAGAATGACCACAAACTCCGTGTTTATTAAATGGCCAGACAACGGTGTAGTCAGAGTGAAAATATGCAGACACAACGGTGCAGTTTCTGTGTTTTATGTACGGTGTGGTTATATTTTCATAACAAATTGTGAACGGTGTAGACATAATGCAATTGTGAACGGTGTAGACTTGAAGTAATACAGAACTTATCATTTCTGGAATGATAATATTTTTATGTTTAATGATAACGTTTTCACGGCTGAGAATCATGTTTTACAATTACTACCGAAATTCTTCAACAATTATGTTAATAATTTTTTATGTGACTGACTTGTAAATGCTTTGCAGCAAAGAAGGTGACAATATGTCTACAAAATATACTTTAATCAAAATATATCAGAATCTAGTTTCCTTGCTATTTGTCAAAGCAATTCCGTAAGGGTCAAATAGTAGAAATTACCACGAATCTGCTGTCGTCCGTTTTATTTTTTTCTTTATTTTCAGTTCCATGCTGTTCACCTTTTACTACTGTCATTTCGAAGGGAGTTTCGAAAATGTTGTGAAGCATTCGGAACAGGACCATTCCAGTCAGATATTAAAAGTGCGCAGGGCGGGGGAGATCAATGATCAGACAGGTCAAACAGATTTGAAAACTCTGAACTTTAGTATCATTCCTGATATTATCAAGAAGTCAGACTAGGACATCATCCCCATTTGCAAGTATAGAATACACAAGATAGACCTCATCGACGTAGGAAAAAGGATTTTGGAGTTAACAAGATTCTTTCTATCGGTGATATCCCCGGTTTTGAATGCATGAGTCCTGAACATAAAAGATGACGAAGTTCAACACCCCATAAAGTCGTTCAAAAAGCCCCGACCTTAATTCCTGATATTTCCATTGGACGTGCTAAAACAGATGAAACGGATAGGGTCTCTTCTCTTTCCCCACGAGAACATGAAAACAATGGCTGAAATGAACAGTTTGTTCCCAGATGTGATTAAGTCATTGAGAAGCGTTGATCAACTTGGTATTTGTTTATTTTGGTCAATGAAGGTCGGCTTTCGATGGAAAACATAGCATTTCATTTATTTATGGATGTGTGTAAGTTACACTGTCTTGGTAGTACTTCAATGCGTTTTACTCCAATAGTCAAACGGTTTTGGCGAATAGAATATTGTCTTTTTCATTGCAAATGGTTACATTTTATGAGTGAGCCCAAAAATCTTGGTCAGAAAAATGTCAGTCCTGAAGAAGAAGTTCATTACGTATGAAATTCCAAAATGAATTTTGCAGTTCCAGAATTCTATTTTCAAGACTTATTTACTTAAGTCGAACAAGACGAAAAAAAAAGGCCCAAATGTTTATGACACAAATTTATAATTTATGTTTTGTTATTTATAATTTATGTTTTGTTGATTGAATCCTTTATTTTGGGTAAAATCAGACTTTTCAATGAGGGGTCAATTTGAAAACAAGATACATTTCGATCAATAATTATCATACTCCATGAGTTGAAATCATTTCATTTATTACAATAATTGATTGTAATAACCAATTAAAACAGTTACAAAGAAAAATTCAAAGCCAGAGCCGAAATTTCGAATCTACAAATCAAATGAACGGATGAACAAGAAATTTGCCGTTGCACTTAACATGGCTTCAAAATGACGGTTATCGTATGTCTTATTTGATATTTTGTGATGGTATTCCTGTTGATTATCATTTCCGTCAGATGTTTATTCAATCACAAATAACAAAAATGTCTCCCGAAAATTAAATCAAACATACATTGAACTGTTTAAGGCTTAGGAGATTGAAAAAAAGAGAAAACATATTTTCTTAACTTTTGTTTTCATTTACTTTGAGGATGGCGGCATTTTCATCTGAGTTTTCTAAGACCAAAGTATTTGAGGGAGATAAAACAGATGATCTGCTATCTGTTAGAGCTAGTTCGCCCTATACAACATACCAAGTCTACACCGTTCACAATTTGTTGTGAAAATAATAACTACACCGTACAGATAACACAGAAACTGCACCGTTGTGTCTGCATATTTTCACTGTGACTACACCGTTGTTTTGCCATTTAGTAAACACAGCGTTTGTGGTCATTCTAGACATTTGTGTGTAAAATAACGGTAACCATAGAAAAGAGCATGTTAAAAACATCCAAGTAAGAGCAATAGTTTGTTCCCTAGTTCGCTGATTACTATGTAATCATCCTTAAAAGGGCAACTTTCTCGCTTCGAAAAAAGTTTTCCGTGTTGGGCTGTCTTTGCACAACGACTGAGTACGATAGGACAACACTGGTACTTGGCTATATAGCACCGTGAATAGGTTTACATTTCTCCTGTACAATGATATCAGTATCAAGACAAGATACGGCCATTTAAGGAAATTATCGACGAAAAACTAAGACACCTACCTCTAACGATTTTCCCCCGACGCCATCTTTGATTGACCACTCAAAACTTCCGTACAAACTACACAAATCTAACGTACAACTTACAACACAGTGAAATCCACGCTCGAGATGTTGCGATTGCATATCAAGGTGTTTCAATTTACCGTATAGGTATAATATTTTTTTTGTAAAAATGCTCGAAATACGGCCTTATGATTCATTACGACCCGTTTTAAATACTGTTTACTGCATTAGCCCCTGTCCTGGCCAGTGTCTGAATACTGGAGGGGCTACATTTGATTTTTCATTGATTTTTGGTGTAAAATAAGGAAACTTCGGCTTTATGTTCAGCTTAGGTGGAGCTTAGCCACCCCTCCCTCCCTCCTCTGTTCGAACGGGTACCACTGAATTAATTTTCACTTCGTTTTCAGTCAAATAATTACCATAGAAGATCAAACTTGGAGAAAATGTTTTGATTTTCTGAGTGAGGTAATTCTGATCTGGTAGCTATAATCTTAAACCATTACCACATGATGACACCTTTTGACGCCTCTACAAGATACGACTTTGGAAAACATTTTAGTAAATGCAGAATTTCTTCATTTCCCACTATGTTTTTTACCATAAAAAATCGAAATATTAAATTTCATCGATTTGAAATTGTCGTCTGCAACATCTTGAAATATGAACCATGCACGGTCTCAAATTTTGCCATCTGATAATGTGCAAAAGAGGCTTTAAGAATGATGATCGAAAATATATGGACGTCACAGATTGCTGATCCTTCTTATTTACGAAATTATCAAATGTTCACAAAAAACATAATGTAAGTGTGAAATCCAATGTTTTATGAAATATTTCAAAATATTGACGATTTCAATCTAAGATGCAAATTTTGAAATTTAATTAGGAAATTCCCTGATTTAATCAAAACAAGAAAGCGAAAGAAACAATCCGTCATTGTATGTGTAGAAATTCAAAACAACGTACTTTCTCCTTCTCTCCTTCCCTCCCCTCACTCAAATTTATATCTTCTCAACTGCAGCAGCAGCAACAGCAGCAATAGCAGCAGCAGCAGCAGCAGCAGCAGCAGCAGCAGCAGCAGCAACAACAACAACAACAACAACAACAACAACCAACACAACACCACCACCACCACCACTACCAACAACAACAACAACAACAACAACGACGACGACGACGACGACGACAAAAATTGCAAAAAATGTTAAGATATAGTGTTAATACATGACCGAATAATAACTGAATATTGTTTAACCCATTACCACACAGTGACTCTTTTTGACTACTCTATAAGAAAATGGCTTGGGAAAACAATTGCGGAAAATGACTTTATGACTCCCCTTATGCAAATGCCTTAAGAAAACATTGTGAAAAATGAAAAAAATTGCTTGTGACAAGCAATTTATTCATTTGCCACAATTTTTTTCAGACAAAAAACACATAAAAATGTAAAATGGATATTGTCTTCTGAAACACCTTTGAATATGGACAAGTCTAAACTTTTGCTGTTTGGTAATGGGTTCAAGCAGAGAAGACGATAAAACATCGGGGTTTTTCTGAACAAGGAGGATTTTTCAAAGAGCTCAAAATATGAAGTTGTTGTAAATAACTTTGTTATCAGGGACTGTTTAAACCCATTACTACACAGTGACTATTTTTGACTCCCTATGAGATATTGACTTGAAAACATTGTGGAAAATGAAGAAATTGCTTGTGACAAGCAATTTCTTCATTTCCCACAATGTTTTCTACCCCAATCGACCAATAAATTTTAAATGTCATGTACTTGGAATTGTCGTCTGCAACATCTTTGAATTTGGACGACCCTAGAATTTTGTCGTCTGGTAATGGGTTAAACCATCCGCCCCATCCAGAAACCTTGTCATATTTTAACAACCAAATTCAAATCGGTCAGGTATTAACTGAACCATGGGAGATTTTCTGTGTTTATTGTTGTTGTCGTTCTGTCACGTGATTCCTTCATTCCTCTCATTTTCTTTTTCTCAATTTCATTCTTACATTTACATGCAGGCCCGTAGGAACAAGGGGGGGGGGACTATGGGGGCTAAGCCCCCACCCACCCAAAGTTGGCAAAAAATGCCGAATTTTCTTAATTTTACACTGAGAATTTTGGGAAAATCCAAATTAGCCCCCCCATTCAGGACAAAAGCTTTAGCCCCCCCCCCCCCCCTATGAAATTGCTTCCTATGGGCCTGACATGTACCACCTCCTTTGCATGTCTCCCATTGTAGTTACAGATAAGAGGAGGTAGACCTATTTTTCAAAAGGACCTCTATGGATAAGGCGAGAAATCTCCCTAAAAGGCTAAACTGGAAAGGTCAATTTTTAAAACAAGCAAAATGGATAAACATTTCGAGCTGTATTGTTAGGTGTATACACACCGTCTATCATCAACACCGGAAATAGATTACCAGCGAAGCGAAAGTTGACTTACACGAAATGTGACAGCTCGTAAAAAATCAGTTTTGGTGGTCTTAACCGTGAAATGTTTTAAGATATTTTAATGTACATACACGGCGGATAAATAAAGCTTTTGTTGTAAGTAGATCGTTTTGTTAATTGACAAGACGGATGGATTTGAGGAGCGATCATCCGACGGCTGGTACCATAAACAAAGTCTGCCTTTGACGTTTATTGTGTTTACAGATTGACATGATTGAGCGTTACCTGTATTAGCATGGTAAAACTCAATCATGTCAATCTGCAAACATAATACAACCAATTTATCTGAAATATATGCGGATATTTTCGAGTTTTTGAGTACTGAGCTAGTGAACATACAGACTATGAAGGTATCCTAGAATCTATAAACCGAAATCCAGGGATTAAGCAAAATATTTACCAAAACAAAAAGTTAGATGTGTACGGCAAATAGAACATGATGTGTACGGCTTATAGTAAAGTTATCCAAAATATGTGTACGGCAAATAGTCATCGAAAAATCGTTTAAATTGAACGTGTAGAGAGGGCCTCAATGAAAAACCGCAGCCACCTCTGAGTGCCCAGAGTAAGAGAATCGCTGAGATAAAAAGCAACATTAAAACGCACTTTTATTGACAGACAATAGCTCTTTTTTCCTTGATTGAGGTGATTATACAATTAGAGTTAATGTACTGGCTAGCCCTAGGGGCCCTTACAACTAGCCGATACAGGCTTAACGTACGCGCTCGTGCGACTAGCCTTTATTCACAAGCCGTACGGGCGTTTAGCATAATCTACACTTAAAGACACTTCCAACGCAACACTTACATTTGCCATCATAGTTAAATAAATAATGCAGTATATTTTATGAAATTTTCAGCAAATATAAATCATTTGCGTTTGTATGTTTTCTGGAAATTTAATCAAAATCGATTGATCCGAACATAAAAAATATTTAGGTTTTTCACTAAGACTCAAATATAAAAAGTCACAAACCCCCAGGCAATTGCAGAATTCAATAGCATCAAAGCAGCGTCACCAAATAATGCTCATATCTCGAACCACTGCTTCATAACATTTGATAACATGCTTTCACGTGCGAAGCAATACTAGAATTCAGTTGCACCTATTTTGTTTAAGAAATCACTTTTTGACCGTGTCAGCATTGCACAAAATCATCGAATTTGTTACTAGACATTAGTTGTTCGCCTTTTTGCTCCAAGAAATTTCGGCAACTGGAACAGGAACTTAAAAGGGACGAGTTTATAATTATCCCTCAATGATTCATAATCAATCATGCTTTATCGATGAGAAGTGGGTGTCTTTGTGTCATTTAGGTCCATGAAAGACACACTGAATGTTAGCAGAAGAATGTCATAAACTTTATTTCTGTTACATGAATAAAATGAATTTACGAGGGCTGTTAATAAAGTATATGGTCGTACAGATTAATAAAATTGATTTTAGGTAGTGTGGTCTTTTTAGACCTACATAATCTCAGCAACGGAACCACGGCATGTACAGTCATAGACAAATATAAAGCTTCTTTCAGCGTTTCACGATAGAATGTTCGTGCAACGTTTTACCATGAAACCCAACTTTATATATGAAAATGGGGTTTACAGTCACTGTGGTAAACGTATTTTTTATTTTATTTTCTAAAACAAAGATTGGAATTTAGCCTTAGTATTCCTTAGAAGTTAGAACCGACCACTCTAATTGTCTTTTTTCAAACTGACCTTAATTTCCAACACACACTTATAGATACACATAAGTTGATATATCGTGCCGGATTTCAAGATTATGCTTCAAGAAGGAAATAATTTACAAAATTATTTTACTTTATAAAGTCACATACGAGGAATATAATTCTGAACATTTTTGTCAAATATTTCCATAAGTATGCATTAATTCAAAATTCTAAACCGTACAAAATGCTTAATTTTGTATTTGGAATAGAAATGTAACACAGTTTAGGAAATTTTCAAGGCACTTTTAAAATTTCGCACCTGGCTCAAATGGTGCTAATGATGGGTTACATGTATCTTAAGAAACAAGATCCATATTTGCCATTGAAGATACGACTGTAAGCTCAACAATTACACGCATAAAGCAAATTAGGATATGTTAAAACATGACAATTTAGAAATTCTGCAAACCCCAAAAAACAATTGAAATAATCAAGCTTGGAGTTACCTAGCCTCGTGTTTGAAGTTTATTTTTTGTCCGGTACGTCTGCGCATGTCATTGTGTGTAGTTTATGTACACAGAGACGCCATTCGGTGGTGTGATAACGTTTGCTATGTAAAATGTGACTTTGTTTACTCTTTTTGACTTTAGGTGTAAAATTTCTGCATTTAATCGTAAGGTTAGACTTTTTTTAGATTATGCCTATTCATCTGAGGGGAATTCGCGTTTTTATGCTATATTTTTTAATCAAATACTTAGTTTTCAAGCCTTTCCAGAAGAGGAAAATGTGAAGGATGCGGGTCCGATTAAAATAGGTCACATGAATATCAATGAGGAAACCCAGGAAAATGTAAACACTGGCGTCACTCATACAAGTAACATGGGATACTGCATAACTATCATGATTATGTATTAATTCATTTCTTGATTTTAAAAAGAAATGAAAAATATACGGCGTAAAAGTCGTTTACACATAACGACTATTCGCCGTCCATGACATTGACTATTTGCCGTCCATAAAATACCAACAAACAACTATTCGCCGTATACCTCAAACATTTTTGTTTCAGTAATTAGGGGCAGAAAAATAGCAAACTAACATAAGAAACACATGTAAGATAAGGCAAAATGGTATTAAGAATAGGGAATGGACTTCAAACCCGAAATATAATCTTGTTGACCCGATAAAACACGTGTTTTCGCGACACGATTGTCTTAAATTCCGGTACCAAGCAACGAAAAAAATGTCTAAGGGCAGCTATTTCGATACACAGGATCGAATAGAGCC
Organism: Fragum sueziense; assembly: GCA_963680895.1. Taxonomy (NCBI): domain Eukaryota; kingdom Metazoa; phylum Mollusca; class Bivalvia; order Cardiida; family Cardiidae; genus Fragum; species Fragum sueziense. The sequence continues at coordinate 18,677,073 of OY804600.1, read as the reverse complement.
ACACGCCGTTTTATTAAATCTCTTTACAATGTGCTTTACATGCACTGGTTATCCTGTAGTTAATAATAACGCAATGATAAAGGTAATAAACTCACCACTCGCCCCGCGTTTATTCACAGTCTCGCTTCGCTGGTAAACTATTTCCGGTGTTGATGATAGACGGTGATACGTAAATCATATGAAAACTGATTTTGTACAATCAAAACGATTCGACAAGTACAGATAACTCTTGGTTTCCGTACCTACCCCCCCCCCCCCCTCCCAAATCACATTTTCTTACCCCACCGGTATTTATTTAACCAAAATTAATGGTTTTATTAGCAAGATTTTTTCATGTTTTCATTTTGTCCTTAATGCGCATGCGCTGCATTGAAACGAGTTTTAAGGCGAAATCTTCCCGCCAAAATTATGGCAATTGCTATATGAGTACTATTTTTAGTATAAAAGTATATTCCACGCCGTGACCCAGGAAACCCTTTTTACCAAGGAAGCCTATGGTCAAGTGACACAACATATGTAAATGGGAAGCTGGGTCAAGGGGGGGGGGGGGACGATGTTCGCCAGCCTAGAGAAGGTAGGTATTCCTCGGTTTTTGGCGGGAAAGTGCGCTATTAAAGTTGTTTCAATGATGCGCATGCGCAGTGCGGACAAAACCAAAGCTGCCATATGATGTCAACACCATTTATCCTTGTATTTGTAAAAATAAATTGGAAATAAAACAAAAAGAAACTAGAAAATGAAACCATTTAGGTGGGTACAAAATCAAGAGTTATCTGCACCTGTAGAACTTTTTAAATGGCAACAAGAGCTGTCACTGTAAGATGACAATGCCCCCGACACCGCTTTGATTTTAAATTATGGCCAATCTATGTTCAAGGTCAAGGTCATCCAGGGGTCAAGGTCACCAAAGTATGTGCCTACAGAAAGGTAATGTACCAAGGAATGTTGTGGTAAAGTATGAAGCGAATATGTTAAGTAATAAGGAAGTTATGGCCAATGTTAAAGTTTTTGGACGGAATGACGGACAGACGGACGGACAGACAGACGGACAGACGGGCGGACGGACAAGTCAAATTTATGATGCCTCCCTATCGGGGGCATAAAAAAATCGGTATTCATTTCATTTATTTATCTACCTAACCATACAGCTTCATTTTGTTTCTCAATCTGATAGTTTTGAAAATTGATCCATCACGCTGAAATTTTTAGGGAGATTTCTCGCCTTATCCATAGAGGTCCTTATCACTTAAATCAAACCATATGTTGACTCATTACGCTTGCGTTCAACGCATGCTTGAAAATGAAGAAACTGCTTTTCATAGAGAATAGGCATTCCCCCCATCCCCCATCCCACCCCCATTTTATGCACCCCGAAAATTATAGTCGCCACGCTGTTATACTGTCCGTCCGTCCCGATCCACAGCCAAATCTCAGCGACCCATGGACCAAATTCAATGAAACTTCACACATGAACTCCCTGGAATAATCCATTGAGACTCTTTTTCCATTTTTCTTGATTTGAGGCTGCGTCAAGGAAAACGGGCCTTGATGTAGAAATTAGTTTTTATCTTATTTAGGGCCTATCACCATCTAATTGGCAGAATTCAAAGAAACTTTGTACTAAGTTGATAAATGAAATATTCTAGACCATATTCTATAAATTATGTAGATCTATCATACTATAATTTGAGCAATGTTTGTCCGTTTGTCCGTTTGTTCCCCTACTCCTCCCAGGTCCTTGGGCTGATCTTCACCAAACTTGGAGGGAAGGTGGAGGGCGGCCCCGGGTATTAGCTTGAGGGGTTCATTTTTTGAAAGGTCAAGGTCATCGAGGTCAAATTTATGTTTTTACGGGTTACGGGTATCGTTTTTACGGGTTACGGGACGGGATTGCTTACGGGTTACGGGACGGGATTAGGTGGAGGGCAGCCCCGGATAGGTCAAGGTCATCGAGGGGTCAAGGTCATCGAGGTCAAAGGTCAAATTTCGAGACGGGTAAAATTGCTAGTATACAAAAAACTTGTCAAGGGAAAAGGAGGCTTAATGTGGTTTTTTTGTATCAGACACTTATTCGGGGAGCATAACCCGTCTATGATTGAAGGCTCTTGTTCTCGTTGTTCTTCAAAGCCTTTATCAAAAACGCTTCGGTATAAAAAAAAAAAAAAAAACGTTTGAATTATTGACATTTCAATTTCCCTCGCAATTATACAAACATCGGATATCTTCGGTGTTATTGCAAAACCTCGTAACTCCAGCTTGATTAAAGCTGGAGTTACGAGGTTAAGCATTAAGACCGACGATATTTCAAATATCGGGTATCTCCACGTAAGATGACGTTTCCTACAAGTTCGACATAACGCGTTTTAACTCATTACCACACAGTGATTCTTTTATACTCCCCACAAGAAAATGACTTGAGAAAACATTGTGGAAAATGAAAAAAAAAAACTACTTGTGACAAGCAATTTCTTCATTTCCAACAATATTTTCTAAATAAGGTACAAAAAACCCATTCACATCTGCAACATCTTTGAATTTGGACAAGTCGAAAATTTTGCCATTTGGTAATGGGTTAATTTGAGTTTTCTTTGATTTTCTTATAATGTGAAATAAGATCAGCATTGTTCCTTGTTTCTCTTTAATTGAAAACATACATACAGTATACCATTTGTTTTCTAGTGATATCTATAACCTTTTAACCCCTTCCAAAACAGGGCATTGATTTGAGGTTCCTAGTATATAAGATTTGGGCAATCGTTGCTGTTGAAAAAAAGCGATTGTTCCTTTTCCTTTAACAATTTCCATGTCAAAACAAACGTATTTCCTACTTTTGACATCAAATTTTTGTCGTCTGCTATTTCTTTCGAATTAGACAGACCTCCCTAAAATGTGTCCTTTGGGCAAGAGTTACTTCACCCAATATGGTTAATCTAACGAATACTTATCAAATATTATGATAAGTATTGCATGATTACAATTTTGATTAGGCCTACATTTTTATAGCATTTTATTCACTAATTCAACATTCCTTGCACAGATACTGCATTATCTCTATTCAAAATTCATACGACTTTGTACACTTAAAGACACTTCCAACGCAACACTTACATTTTTCATCGTAATTAAATAAATGGTGCAGTATATTTTATGAAATTTTCAGCAAATATAAATCAACTACGTTTATATGTATTCTGTAAGTTTCATCAAAATCGACTGATCCTAACATAAAAAAATTAAGGTTTTTCTCTAAGACTTAAATATGAAATGTCACAAAACCTCAGGCAATTGCAGAATTCAATAGCATCAAAGCAGCGTCACCAAATCATGCTCATATCTCATACCACTGCTTCACCAGATTTGATAACATGCTGTCACGTCCGAAGCAATACTAGAATTCAGTTGCACCTATTTTGTTTAAGAAATAATGTTTTGTACGTGTCAGCATTGCACAAAATCAATGAACTAGACGTTAGTTTTTCGACCTTTTGCTCCAAGAAATTTTCAACAACTGGATCAGGAATTTAAAAGGGACGAGTTAAGAATGATCCCGCAAAGATATATCATCAAGTATGCTTTATCAATGAGAAGTGGGTGTCTTCGTGTCATTTAGGTCCATGACAGACACACAGAATGTTAGCAGAATGTCATAAACTTTACTGCTGTTACATGAATAGCACGAACTTACGTTATTAGCTTGCACAGCTTTTTTGCGACTTTTTGTTTTCTAGTCATATTATATGAACTGCAAGTTTAATCATTTTTACTCAATGTTTCTTAATGAAAATTACAGATATTATGCAACTGTGAATGAATTAAAGTTGTTGAAAATTTGATGAAAAATGGTTCATTAAATTTCAAGTTGTTACCAAAAGGTAAGTGTTGCGTTAGAAGTGTCTTTAAGTGTAGGTCGAAAGTTCCCTCCCTGAAGAGACAATATTCACTGTGGACATTGTGCATGATGGGATGGATAACGAATCGCTTGAATACAATTTTCAAGTGGTTTGATGCATGTACTCCGCATTACCGAGCTCTTTCCTCGGATGTATGACTTGTTCGTAAGATCTTTGTACTTTGTCCAAAAATTGATCCCAACCGACCAGAAAACGACAAAAAATTCAGGCCCTTTTTCTAGTCGGTTGGGATCGGTTTTTGAGAAAAGTACAAGGAGTTTTCAGATAAGTAATACATCCGAGAAAAGGGATTAGTAAGACGGAGTACATGCAACAAACCGCATGAACATTGACGCAGAAATAAGAAAGTTATTGCACGAATTCTTACCTGAAGCGTGGTTAATTTGGCCGTAGTCGTTACCATTTCGCTTTCTTGTCGGTTGGGACAATATTTCGGAAAAAGTACCTTGCGTTATCTAATAATTTTATTATTTTCCTATGGAAGAACTCGGTAAGGCGGGGTACATGCAACAAACCTTTTGAAGATTGACGCACAAATAAGGAAGTTATTGCAAAATATCTTACCAGAATCGAGATTATTTTGTCCGTATTCGTTGTCCATCCCATCATGCACAATCCCCACCGTGATATTATTGCTATAACAAATTGACGACACCTCTGCAAACACGGCATTGAAAATCGTAGGGCTATATTTTATCAATCTGACTCAATTCCGGTATTAATGCGCAGTGGCATCTGACAGGCACCAGTAAGAGGGCTTCAATAAGTAGGGAAAATGGAAATCGGCCGGTCCCGAAATCGGCTATATATATTTCAACTAAACAAATCTCTTATTAAACATACAGAGGCACTTCTGAAGCATGTCTTACATTTGAGAAAATAATGCAATATATTTATTGGAATTTTCATCAAATATGAATCACTAGTTAACGATTACACATTTTCTGTTACATTCTTCAAAATTGGTTCATCCAAATATAAAAAATACATTTTTAAGTTCCCTATCAAGACTCAAATATGAAAAGTCACATAAGCCGGTACGCGATTGTTGTTCTAAGGGTTTCGTATGACATTGATAAGTCAAAAACAAGTCTTTTAAATGTTTTGATGAAACTGGTTACATGTCCTATTTCGGAAAGGGTTAAAAGCACATCCGTCTTCCTTTATTGTTTTCATTGGATCAAGCAACTGCATAGAAAACGAGAAACGATGGGTATATCCTACCGATAATCTTTATTGCTTTTTATTGCACATATCAAACACAATTACTATTGTGTCGCATCGCTTTCATCCATTCCTAAAACGACAGAATTTTAGGTAATCCAATCTCCGAGATGTTAAGTTTTGAATAACAAACCATTTAAATAAACAGAACAGAACAGGACAGTTTATTTGAACTTGAACACTAAAGTTCGTCGTCTTAACACAATTAGCTTATTTCCACTAAGACCCCTCCCCCCCCCCCCCCCACCCACACACATACACACACACACCAGCTATCGGAAGTCGTCCTTTGATGACAATTATGGCCAATCACCGTTCGATGCCACTGCACGTGGGATACTTTGCTCGGAATTAGGTTATAACCTCTATCTGGCATAAAGAAACCGGCTGATGTGTTGCTATTTTAGTAACAAATTGGAACCGTGTCTGAATGTACATAATGTTAATTTCCCATAAACCAATTGTTTGCCACCGGAAGCGGCTCATAGGTACGGACTAAAACGATGATTGAAACGGGTCAATTACAATATGCATGAAGAATGGCAATAAAGAAAGCAGATAAAATATGTAGGCTACATTGTAATATGAAAATATATATTTTTACATGCTATTATATTATAATGCTGAACAACGAGATAAAAGAAGAAATGCAGATTAGTGGATCTAGTATGTTTTTTTTTTCTTTTCTGACTGAGAAGATCATCGGCGAAATCTACGTTCGACGTAACGTCGTTACTGTATACAAACGTAGGTACCTAGGTTCAACCTTGGCTAGCGAAGGTCTATGTGAGAACATTTTAAGCTACTTTATCGCATTAATTCACTTTTCTCGTTTTTTTTCAAAACTAAATTTCCTTGAAGTAACATCAAAACCGTTCATCCTTTTGTATGCCAAGAGATGTTTACAAATGGGATTTATACATAAGCTAGATCAAGAAGGAAGGGCCTTTTGTACCATTTCAGATAGACAGGACTATGGAACCTGGTCACACTGACCATATTCGTAGTATGTCAGACGTAGTCCGGTAGCCAAAGGGGTGAACCTGGATTTGCGGTATATAGAAAATGTTTTGACTGATTATGGTAGCCAACACCTTCAGAAACCAGAATCAGGTTGATGCCACCTTGTCACCCTTGGGCAACTCTCAGAATTCAAGATGGCGTCCAAGATGGCGGAATGCCATGTTACAAGAGATTAGTCCCGTTCAAACCTATGCATTCATGCTATAAAATAGCTTGTGATATGTTCAGAAATGCTCAAAGCGAATGTCCAAAGAAAATAATGAGTGATATTCGCAATATTTCATTGTAAATCTTCAAAAATCTGGTAAATCTTTAAAATCTTACCCCACCCACCCAATTTTACATAGAAAAATTAAGTTTTTCGCAACACTATTAACATTTCCCGTATTCCATATGATTAAATACTCTGATTATATTGATGAATGAAAAATGAGTATTTGGAAAGACAAACCTGGCAAAATGGTGTCTCTGACAATTCAAAATGGTGCCAAAGATGGCGGGAAATTTAAGTGTTTTTATATCAAGTTATATTTTCAAACAAAACATCCAAAATGTTTTGACATGTCTTTAAAATGCTTATAACTTGTTTTGATGTATTCATGTAAAGTGATAAAAGCGTCTAGTAAATATCAGTTGTATTAATTAGCTGTATTTCTACCAGAATCTAGGACTGTCGCAAGATCTTACCCCACCCACTGCATTTAGAATGGAGAAAACCTAGAAATATACACTTTAATTGGCTATGTCTTTATCATTATGTTTGCAATGAAACTTCCTAAAAGGAAAGTGAAAGATAAACTATTAGATCCCGTTGATTGATTGATTAATTGAATGATTAATTGATTGATTGATTGATTGATTGGGATTGAACGTTTCTTTAAACTTATATGGTCTTATCGCTGAAGGTTAACACCTAACTGTGATTTTCTGTTGTTTCTCATACCAGTGCTATCACAACACCCTTACACAGGTTCCAATTGTTTAACAATTATCAAATAGTTAGTCGGAGACAAGTTTGTCAGGAAGGATATCTGTCGCGACTGGGGATTGAACTCGGGATCTCATGGATGAGAATCTGATGTTAATTCAAATTGACGTCCAAGGCTTTTTGTGAATATTTCTTTATCATAATAAATACTTTTCTCGCATTTTAATTGAACAAGAGCTGTCCGAAGACAGCGCGCTCGACTTTCTAAGTTGCTTAGTATAAAGGGGCATAACTCCAAATGGAGTGGTCCCAGGGTCATGGGCCCTAATAGTAAGGTAGAGGGTGTGATGGTGAATAAGTATTCGAAGTTTGGGTTGAATCCCTTTGATAGTATGGAAGTTATTGATGTTTGAAAAAACTTTAACCTTTGGTGCAACGCCAACGCCGACGCCGACGCCGACGCCCGGGTGACAGTATAAACTCTCATTTTCTTCGAAAAGTCGAGCTAAAAATGAATGCAATTTATAGCATACATTGTACAGAAAAAGGAATTTGCAGAGCAAAGGGTTTTTCTTCTCCATAAACCTTCTGCAAGCCTAGGCCTATTCCAAAGTTCTAACTCATCATCTGATTCAGAATTAGAAAAAAGTTAGATATTCATCCTTCATTCAGCGTTTTCTTCCTTGTTTTCAGATTTGACAATGATTATGTTCACCATCTGTGTAGTTTCGTGGTTGTTTGGTATCCCTTTGAAATCGAAAAATGTTTCAATGCGAATGAATTCCAGATGGAATGGGGATGGGGCGATTTCCAGGGGTCGGGAGGAGGACCCAAATGCTAATCTTCCAACAAATTAATATATTACTCTCATTGAATAACATGGGTTTAAGTTAATATGCATTTAGGCTACACAACAACTTCTTTTAGTGACTTCTATTCCTTATGATTTCAAACTTTATTAAAGGTTGTCATTTTTAAAATGGTACATAAATGCAATATTATTTGGATCATGAAAGTATACATGATCTCCTCCCTCAATGTTTCATTATCATTTATTTGCTTTTCATTTACACATGAAAACAATAATAAAAATAACACTGTCATACCTAGGTTAAAGCCATACTTTAATTGCCATTATTGCTACGATTGCTAAATATACACAGAACATGGTACCAGTGCATGCAACAATGTAATGCAACCGAGATATTGTGGTCCTCAACTACAAACTGGTACCATTACTTATCTCTGAGTTGTCAGCATGTGGCATCAAACATTAACAAACGTCATATTTTTCTTGCATCACCTACGAATTTCTGTCTCCTAAGCTGTTCAGTATAAAAGATGTTTGCATATTGACTGTTGTCATTTCATGCCTACTTGTGAAAAAGTTTCGAAATGTCTTAGTACATGGCCTCATGTGTTTAGGCTTACTGGAATGTGGTTTCGAATGTTTCTTGGGGGAAGAGCTTTTTATATCAATATAAAATTGTAGTGTACAATTGCTATTAGCATAAACATGTTTTAATTATTTAAGGTTTGCACAGTTAAGGTCCGCAGGAAGTAATTTCATAGGGGAGGGGGGGGGGGGTTGAAGGCCCCTGTTCTGGTCGGTGTCCGAATATCAGGCGGGGGGGGGGGCTAAAATGTATTACCCTTAATTTTCAACGTAGAGTAAGGAAAATTCGACATTTTTGGCTTATTCTAGGCGAGTCTTAGTTCCCCTAGGCCCCTCTGTTCTTACGAGCCTGCAGCTACAAGAGTGTTTTACTTGGTCATCAGTAACTTTTATCATCAACATATGTTTAAAATACCTACCGCATCCAGCAAATTGATTTTCCACGTGTGCTTCAACCCGAACTTAAAGTGACATATCACGATTGTTTTTACATAAATTTAACTTTTATTCTATCTGAAAGAGCATCTTTTCTTATGGACATTCTGAAAATTTCAGTTCAAAATATTGAACCGTTTACGAGAAATATATTTTTTGTGCTAAAATTAGACAAATTGTTGTGGACAACAGTTCAGATTTATATAGAATTTGTCATTTCTGTTTCAACTTTAAAGGCGCATTTTTCGCTTATAAATAACAACTTCAAGAAACTGATAGCATTTCTACGCATTAGAATAAACAATCTTTGCACCAAGACATACTTTTAAAAAAATGAAATAAATGTGAAATGTCACTTTGAATATGTCACGTAAAAAAGATTATTGACGATTTTCTAAATATTGTGTTAGATATGATTCCCTGCTGGTTGTTATCTCCAGCTGCTTAAAGCTGGAGTTACGAAATTTTGCATTAACACCGACGAAATGCTTTCTAGATCAATCATCTATATGGGGGTAAAACGATTCATTCAAGAAAGTGTAAAGCTAGTTTTTATTTTATTTTCAAGAGGCGACACAATTATTTAATGATTAACGATAATATATTAATTACTGATATATACTTTGATAATGATATAAAAGATAAATTAAAAACTAATTCTAATTGGGGGCAATGGCCTTTCGTACGTGATTAAAAACAACATAATATTATTGAAGAGGGGATCTTGCAGATTGCTTTTGCCCCATTTTTTCCAAACAAGACTTGCTTTTTGACGTCCCCCAATAGATATGCTTGGGAAAATGTTGAAGCAAACTTGATCATCGGTATTTTCGCCTTTTTGTTCCATTTTTACAATGCCATATTGTACACAAATCAGCAGTTTTTTTCTTATATTTTTCCCTTAATTTTTTGTTTTTCAAACCATAATGGGGACGTCATTGATATGTTTGGGAGGGTTTTTATTATGCTCCCCGAATAAGTGTAATCATACATTAAGCCCCCTTTTCCCATGACAGCTCTTTTGTACTCACATTTTTTTTTTTTTTTTTTTTTTTTGCATTTTGACAATGGCTTTAAGAGGAGAAAAACATGGAATGCTGGTTTTCTGCATTTTCTATTTTCACTTGATGTTTTTCAAAGCTTAAACAAGGGCTTGTTTGGAGGAAAGTTTATTTTCCTTAACGAGAAAAAACTGGAATATTGTGGAAAATAGAACAAGAAATAATTACTGAATCCAGTACTTCGCGGTTTCCAACGAAAACCTCGTAACTGCAGCTTGTTTAAAGCTGCAGTTACGAGGTTTTCGTTGAAAAGCGACGATTTGTCTCTTTATTACCATGTTTTTTTTTTTCAAAGCAATGACTTTTAAAAGATTTTCATTAAATTGATTACATAACCGCGAAGTTCGACTTATTGGCAATCATTTCGTTTTGCAACTGGAAAAGGACATCGGCTTTTATACTTTGTTTCATCAATGTTGTTGTTATTTTCCTTTTTGCCAAAAATGGAAGTCCTATAATCAAAGACATAATCAAATATACACTAAATTCAAATTTTTCTCTATATTTTGCGGTTATAAAACGACGCAAAAAAGACGAGATTCATCTTTCGCTTATCGGGCGATCAAAAGATGAAAGTCACCCTCAAACAAACAACCATCTGTTCTTACAATGATTGGTTTATAAGATATTAATCTTTAAATCTGCAATAAATATGTAATTACGCCATAGAAAGGGATAGAAAAGGGGCATTTGAAAAAGATCCCTATATGGTCATATACTGTAAACATAATTAGAAAACAGTGTCACTTTCTTAGGCCCCACAAGCTAAAAGCTTTGGAAAACGTCTTGGAAAATGAAGAAATAAACTCCATTCATTCATTCTTGCGACAATTTCTTCATTTTCAACAATAAATGCTTTCTACACAGAGAGACAAGAAATGTAAAATTTCGATCACAGGAAATTGTCAACTGCAACGCCTTTGAATTAAGACCAGTCTAAAATTTGCCTTCTGGTAATGGGTTTAGCTTCTACTGTATATAGTTACCATTGTAAGAGAAGATTGAAGTTAAAACCTATTGTTTCGAAGGCGTAGGGAACGATATTGTACCCCGAGATATTCGGAATTTGACTTATCCGACTTTTGTTCCGTTTCAACTGAAACTATTTTTATCCAGTTTTGTTAGTCATCAAGTAAAATTTATAACTGAAATACAAAAGGAAAGATGTTTCTTTCCTTTTCCTAATACATGTTTATTTCAATACCGTTATTCAATTAAATATGATAATAATTTAACATTTTTATATATCCATTATCTGTTATCGAGGACTGGACTTTTTCACTACGATTTTTTAAGCAGAAACTCAACATATTCGATGCCTACCTAACAAGTGTCAACTGTATTACTGCTGAAAAATTGTGTTAATAATTGAATCAGCTTCATTACCATTTTATAATTTTATTGATTATCAAAAAAATCCAAACGACACTTTAAGCTGGTCAAAATTGAAAGGTGTTGGACAGTTGCAGACGAACAAGAGTTATCCGACTATTATGATGGGTGTTTGGTTTTTAGGGTGGAGATTGTAGAGCAAAAGTGTTAATTTGCTGGTAATGAACATTTCCTCATTTGTCTCCAATATGTTCCCAAGCTTTATCATTTAACCCTTTCCCAAACGTCAAAATTTTAGATTAGTCCAAGTTCAAAGATAACACAGACGACAATTTCAAGAATAGGAAATTATGCATTTTTTGTGTTTTTTTTACGTAGAAAACATTGTGGGAAATGAAGAAATTGCTTGTCACAAGCAATTTCTTCATTTCCACGATGTTTTCCAAAGCCGTTATCTTGAGGGGAGTCAAAAGAAATCACTGTGTGGTAATGGGTTACCTGCGTAAAAATGTGCTCATGTTTGGGAAAGGGTCTTTCATGGTCCCAGGGCTTCTCTAATATAGTCTGGTTCCCTGTCGTACTATGTATTTTAGTACGTCAGGCATTCACTAAACATGGCCGCCTCCAGTGGAGTAATTTAATTACAAAGATAAAGAGCAAAGTTCTTTAATTTTGTGAGCAGGGAAGGGTCATTAGAAGAGTAGATAGGTTTCGGTATATTTTTAATTCTAGCAATAACATATTTACATGACCTCAACGCAAACCCGAAATAAAACGGTTTTAAATTATGTACATGAAAACTATATCAAGGCAATTTGGATGCGTTACCTACCAGAGGTCCGATAAGCTCAGTGGTAGAGCGTATGACTTCGACTCTAGAGGTCCAAGGATCGAATCCCACGTTGGGCAAATGTTTTTCGTCTACTTTTTGTTTTAATACATTTTCTCAAACCAAACTATTCTGGAAATCACTAAGATGCAATTAAAATATAATTGGTAATTGTGATTTTATTACGTCTTTGCAATCTGTAGAACCATTTGGTATGAAAAATGTAAAAAGAAAGGGGGTGTGGCTAAAATATGTTACTCTCTTGGGATTCGAACCAGGGACCTCTGGATTTTAAGGTAAACGCTCTAACCACTGAGCTAATCGGACTACTGAATAGAGTTGGATCCAAATTGCCTTCATATAGTTTTCATGTACAAAATTTAAAACCGTTTTATTTCGGGTTAGCGTTGCGGTCATGTAAAACTTTTATTGCTAGAGTTAACAAGAGGGCCAGAATGGCCCTATATCGCTCACCTGAAAGAAGTTTAAAGACACGCCCACTTTTTTGACAAATCAAAAATTTGCAAACAAATTTTGAGAAGGGTCACTCAAGGAACATTGTTGCCCAATTTGTTTCAAATGGACCCATTGCTTGATTTTTAAAGAATTTTCTTATGATTTCTCCAAGTCCGATAAGTGCTGACCTGCCACGCCCAAGTGCTGACCTGCCACGCCCACAATTTTGGACGAATAAAAAATATGCAAACAAATCTTAAGAAGGGTCAAGTAAGGAACATTCCTGCCAAATTTGGTTCTAATTGGCCCAATGGTTAAGGTGAAGAAGATTTTTGAAGATTTTTTAACAATTTCTCTTGGTTAGATAAGCCCTGCCCTGCCACACCCACATTTTTTGACGAAACTTTAAATTTATGAACAAATGATGAAAAGTGTTACTCAAGGAACAATTCTGCAAAGTTTGGTTCAAATTGGCCCGTTGGTCGATTTTTAAAGAATTTTCTTAGGATTTCTCTAAGGTCAAAAAAACCCCTTCCTCCCTGCCACACCCTCATCTTTTGATAAATGTAAAAAATTGTGAATCAATTTTGAAAAGAGAGGCTCAAAGAACATTCCTGCAAAGTCTGCATCAAATTGGCCCAATGGTTAGTTTTTAAAGAATTTTCTTATGATTTCTCTAAGTCTGATAAGCCCCTTTCTCCCTGCCACGGTCACAATTTTTTACAAATGAAAATATTTGTGAACAAATTTTAAAAAGAATGGCTTAAGGCACATCCCTACAAAGTTTGGTTCAAATTGGCCCTATGGTTGATTTTTAAAGAATTTTCTTACAATTTCTTTAAGTCTGATAAGCCCCTTTCTCCCTGCCACAGCCATGTTTTTTGACGAATTAAAAATCTGCGAACAAGTTTTGAGAAGGGTCACTCAAGGAACAATTCTGCCAAGTTTGGTTCAAATTGGCCCTATGGTTGATTTTTAAAGAATTTTCTTATGATTTCTCTAAGTCTGATAAGCCCCTTTCTCCCTGCCATGGCCATGTTTTTTGACGAATCAAAAATCTGCGAACAAATTTTGAGAAGGGTCACTCAAGGAAATATTCTGCCAAGTTTGGTTCAAATTGGCCCTATGGTTGATTTTTAAAGAATTTTCTTAGGATTCCTCTTAGTCCAATAAGCCCCGCCCTGCCACGCCCACATTTTTTGACGAATCAAAAATCCGCGAACAAGTTTTGAGAAGGGTCACTCAAGGAACATTCCTGCCAAGTTTGGTCAAAATTGGCCTGTTGGTTTTGGAGAAGAAGATGTTTGAAGAAATTGTTGACGGACGGACGGACGGACAGACAGACAGACAGACGGACAGACGGACGACGGACGGTGAGTGACCACAATAGCTCACCTCGAGCACTTTGTGCTCAGGTGAGCTAAAAATATATCGAAACCTATCTACTCTTCTAATGACCCTTCTCTGCTCACAAAATTAAACAACTTTGTTCTTTACCTTTGGTAAACTATCAGAAAAGTGGGCGCATCCATGATTACTGTGTGCCTGACCCAATAACGCAGTATTAGGGGCAGGTAAGCCAGACTATCTCTAATACTGCTTTAAACAATCTTGATATCTAGACGATAAATATTCGACACAAAGGGGAAAATGACTTTTCTCGTTTTCACTGTTTATTAGACATCAAGTACAGTTGGTTTTTTTTTTGTTGTTGTTGAAAATTCAGTATCATATCTTGGGTTGTTTCTAGCAGTTTCAATTAAGAACAGACCAAGATTTTATCATTTGGGAAAGAATTTGAATTAATATTGACAAAAATCGACCCTTGCCATGTTAAATTAAAATCGTTTTCCCCTATTTTTTTCTTTTCTCATAAAACTTTTCAAATGGTTTTCTGTAAAAGAGTGATAGTTGGGAAGACTTAACTTTATCATGTTTTAGACTGGTCTAATTCGAAACAATTGTGTAATGCAAAGTATAATCGTTCTAAAAAGGCCAGGTCAGCGGCTTATTGTCATGGCGGTGTGTCCGTCGTGCGTCCGTCCGTGCGTACGCCCGTTTGTAAACTTTTTCTTTAAAAATCTTCTAAAAAACCTCTCAATGGATTTCAATCAAACTTCACAGGAATGGTCCTTGGGCGACCCTCTCTCAGATTCCTTCAAAGAATCCTGATTGAAGAAGAGAGTCTGGAGTTATCTGCCCTTGAATGTCAAAAATGGCCATTTTGACTTTGTTTTCACTCTAGCAACTACAAATATTAACTAATCAAGACAACACTTAGACAGAATGATTGTGACTATAAGCTCTTGCCTGGGTATAATTTTCAGCTTGATCTGAATTTTTAATCATGAGTTATGTGCCCTTGAAATTGACAAAATTTCCATTTCCAACTTTATTTCCACTCTTACAACCGTAATAAGTATTAACCAATCAATACAGAACATTAACAGAATCTTACTGACCATAAGATCGTACATGCTTGTAATTTTCAGATTGATCTGAATCTTAACCCATTACCAAACAACAAACTTTAAGACTTGTCCAAATTCAAAGAAAATGCAGACGACAATTAAAAGTGAATGGATCTTTTGAATTTTTTGGTCTTTGTACATAGAAAACATTGCGGTAAATGAAGAAATTGCTTGTCACAAGCAATTTCTTCATTTTCCATGATGTTTTCCAAAGCCATTATATTGTAAGGAGTCAAAAGGAGTCTCTGTATGGTAATGGGTTAAATCCATTATTACCTTATGTGCCCTCAAGTTTTACAAAATAGCAGTTTTCACCTTAATTTGTTTTCACTTTCTTTACATCCGTCATCAAAGACATGTATAACATCCTGAATTATGTGCACTTGAATTTGACAAAATTGCCAATTGTGTCTTTGTTTTCACTCTAGTAATTAGATTTCTAGCATGGGTCCCTTTAAATCGAGACTCCCTGAAATCAGTGATGTAAAAGTAGTCGTGCATTTGCTTGTTTGTGCAGTCTGAACTTTAGAAATTGCATTCATCAAGACAAACAATTCCTAAAACAAGACTTGGTGAATAGAATGCTGATAACCTGTTGTCGCAAAATTTTCAGTGCGGTATTGTATAGTCTACAAATCGTCATCCTTAGCACTTTGTCGTCTATGGCGACGTTCAGACGGATTCAATGTTGGTTTTTTTCTTTCTTTTTTGGAAACAGATAGAATGGTAATTGTACTAACTCAAATGCTTTACATTTCTGCACTACAGTTATATATATGGTTGTCAATCAAAATTGTTTTGCGATTAAGTTTCCCTCAACCAACGTCTTAATTTGTTGGAAAACATTTAGAGAAAAAAATATTGCTGATAATCAGCAACTCTTTACCATAAATGTTGTCTGTGCAAAAACATACACATTTTCTACTTTTGACATCTTTTTACTATTGTTGTTCTTGCTTTCGACAAATCTTCAAATTGAACCAAATTTCAAATTGTGCTCGTTGGGAAAGGATTAAGGTATTTCAGTATCTCTCCAAATCACGATTAAATTTGGATATGATTTCCACTAATGTGACAATCAGCATAAAAGAGCATTCTCACAATTGTTAATTGGTTTGCAGCTGTACAAATTTTATGTGTCGATTAGGCAAAATTAAATTTAATGTAAGCATGACATTAACATTACTTTTTATGTAGAATTACATATTTTTGCACTGAAAATGTAGAAGCACAAATATCTACAAGAAAAAACATAAAGGTCCCGAGTTGCTCCACAGGCCCGAATTTCTTTTAATATATACTCAAAAGAAAAAGTTTAGTTAGTATTTTTGATGGTCAATTATTCGGCCAAATTACAACATTTCAGTGAAGAATTTCACACAATAGTTGATCAATCGACGCATAACAAAATCCTACCAGTAATGTTGCTAAATTTAAGTTGTTATGTTCGCCCTAAAAGAATTTAAAATTGCGACAGGTGCACTTGCTGCAGTTAAGGCTTAAGTCCGTTTCCTAAACTAATGTATATGCAAACCAAAGGCAATAGTCCGGAAAGAAAAAAATCCACAATAGAATTGATACCAGCCTTCGTGATTTTAGCGGTCTGGCCTAATCAATTCCGCCAAAAATGACACTTTTAGAAGCCATCTACCTAGCATATAGACCCTGGCGGTCTCGTATAGTTTGAACTTGGTAAGCACTTACAGTTTGAAACATTGGGGTAGTTGCTGTCAAAAATGGGCAAATCCGTGAGATTTTGGTCATTGATACCTCTGAAAACAGCGTTTCTTGAATAAATGTTTATTGTGACGTCACCAAGTTACGTCACATCCCATCTGGCACACAAACATTGAAAATCGACCACATTGTAACCCATTTGATCAACAAAGGCATGTTGTCAAAAAAGATTGTCTTTTACTTGCCTGGCCATTTACTAGGAATTTGGCTTTTCGAGCATTGGTTCAGACAGATCTCGGCCGTTGTTTGACAAACATTGAATGTCATGTTATTTTTCTAATTGTCTACCTACAATTAATAACTTTGTCTGAGTGATAAACCAGCTACTGGCGCTGATAGAACGATTTCTTGAAAAATCAGTAAAATGCTATGAGCACCAGGTTGGGTGCAGAAGACGCAATATTTTACTGTGAATTCCTTTAAAAAGGGGAGTTTCCTCACTTACAGTCAACAAAGAGACTTCTATTCTACCAAGAAATGATACAAAGATCGCTTTTTAATGTCAATTACCAGGAATTAAAGAGTTTACAAAAAGTCCCTACTGAAGCTGTGAATTTTCAATTTGACCCCATTTGAATTGAATTGTTGAAAGGAAGGTTAAGTAAAACATGGATAACAATGGAATTTTAACGACTTGTTCTAAATTGGTTGAAAATTGTTATGAGTAAAAGTTTTGGCACTGTAAAACGTTTATGAAAATGTTATTGACCAAAAACTTTATATTGACTAAACTTTTTCATCTCAGTATATAATCCAAGTTTTGACTAGATTTTTTAATACTTGTTGTTCTTACAGCAAAAACAAAGTAAAACAAGATGTGTTTGTGAAACACAAATGCCCCCGAAATGGCCATTTTTCTAAAATGTTAAGTTTTCGTGAAGTAAAGGGTTATTAAGGGTTAAGGATGACCTTGAGGAAGGTAAAATTGCATGGAAAAGATAGAAATCATTGAAAGGAATAGGCATACCAAATTTGAGCTTTGTATGTCAAATAATTTTGGAGAAAAGGCAAAGGTTAAGTTTTCGGAGCAAAAGGTTAAGCTTTCGTAGAGTAAAGGATTGATAAGGGATGACCTTGAGGAAGGTCAAATTGCAAAGAACAGATAGATATCATTGAAAGGAAATTGCATATCAAATTTGAGCTCTGTATGTCAAATACTTTTGGAGAAAAGGCAAAGTTTAAGTTTTCGGAGTAAAGTGTCAAGCTTTCGTAGAACAAAGGGTTGATAAGTGTTAATGGATGACCTTGAGGAAGGTCAAATTGCAAAGAACAGATAGATATCATTGAAAGGAAATTGCATACCAAATTTGAGCTTTGTTTGTCAAATACTTTTGGAGAAAAGGCAAAGGTTAAGTTTTCGGACAGACGGACGGACAGACAGACGGACACGAGTAAAAACAATATGCCCCTGATCTCTCAATATGGGGGGCATAAAAACAGCAATCATGTGGTCAAAGCAAAAAGAAAGTAAATATAGTGTAAATTCAAAGATAACACAGACGACAATTTCAAGTATAGGAAATTTTGCATTTTTTGTGTTTTTTACGTAGAAAACATTGTGGGAAATGAAGAAATTGCTTGTCACAAGCAATTTCTTCATGTCAACGATGTTTTCCAAAGCCATTATCTTGAGGGGAGTCAAAAGAAATCACTGTGTGGTAATGGGTTACCTGCGTCAAAATGTTCTCATGTTTGGGAAAGGGTCTTTCATGGTCCCAGGGCTTCTCTAATACTGCTTTAAACAATCTTGATATCTAGACGATAAAATTAATATTCGACACAAAGGGGAAAATGACTTTTCTCGTTTTCACTGTTTATTCGACATCAAGTACAGTTTTGTTTTTTTGTTGTTGTTGAAAATTCAGTATGATATCTTGAGTTGTTTTTAGCAGTTTCAATTAAGAACAGACCAAGATTTTATCATTTGGGAAAGAATTTGAATTAAGGACAGATCCTCCATTTATTTCCCACGGTAAGAATTTTTTTATTTTTTCTGCACTGATATTCAAATATATGAGAAGTAAAAAAATGACTTAAAAACTATAGGTCACCAAGCGAATTAAAAAGTTATTGAATTTCAAGGGAGACTACTCTTGTCTAAAATTGCAAAAATGAGGTGTCACTTAAATACCCACAAAATGTGTTTGAAATGACTAGGATTACATAAATAAGTCTTTATTGTGTTCAATATGTTTTATTCTGTCTAAATGAGTATCAATTTGGGAAAATTTAGTTATGATTTTGAAATTTTTAGTAAAACATTCTTTCAAAAGCAGCTGAAGTTGCTCTTTTTTCGCAACGTTTCTGATAATAAAAAATATTCCAGCGGTAAGATTTTTTTCTTTTTTGGTATAGACATAGTGCTTGGTCATACCTACAAAAACGAAAAAAGAAAAATATATCAAACCAAGCGTTTTTCTTAGTTATAAGTAAAATTTGGTTTACTTTTTACAGCTCTGTCCGAAATTGTTTCACTACTTTTATCCATTTTCTTCCTTATTACCAGCTTTAGATAATAAAACGTGTCATCTTTTGTGTCCATCTGAAGCGGACTATCTCATAAAGACACCGCGTTGCTTTTGTTGCTCCGTTTCCTATCGCTAACGCCACATTTTGAACGCGTAACAGAAAGCGAAATGTACCATCCGAGTACTATTACACTTTAATTTACCAAACAGAGAAAATTGAAATAACCGAAAAAGGTCTTGTCATTTATCAACCAAACATTAACTAAATGTAAGAAATACATTTGCTGAAAAAAGCTATTTACTGAAACAGCTTTATTTCGTTATTTTGGATATGCGCAGTAAGTTGCGCAGTAACAACTGGAGGATCTGTCCTTAATATTGACAAAAATCGACCCTTGACATGCTAAATTAAAATCGTTTTCCCCTGTTTTTTCTTTTCTCATAAAACTTTTCAAATGGTTTTCTGTAAAAGAGTGATAGTTGGGAAGACTTAACCTTATCATGTTTTAGACTGGTCTAATTCGAAACAATTGTGTAATGCAAAGTATAATCGTTCTAAAAAGGCCAGGCCAGCGGCTTATTGTCATGGCGGTGTGTCCGTCGTGCGTCCGTCCGTGCGTACGCCCGTCTGTAAACTTTTTCTTTAAAAATCTTCTAAAAAACCTCTCAATGGATTTCAATCAAACTTCACAGGAATGATCCTTGGGCGACCCTCTCTCAGATTCCTTCAAAGAATCCTGATTGAAGAAGAGAGTCTGGATTTATCTGCCCTTGAATGTCAAAAATGGCCATTTTGACTTTGTTTTCACTCTAGCAACTACAAATATTAACTAATCAAGACAACACTTGGACAGAATGATTGTGACTATAAGATCTTGCCTGGGTATAATTTTCAGTTTGATCTGAATTTTTCATCACGAATTATGTGCCCTTGAAATTGACAAAATTGCCATTTCCGACTTTATTTTCACTCTTACAACCGTAAGTATTAACCAATCAATACAGAACTTTAACAGAGTCTTACTGACCAGAAGATCGTACATGCTTGTAATTTTCAGATTGATTTGAATCTTGAATCCATTATCATGTGCACTCGAGTTTTACAAAATAGCAGTTTTTACCTTAATTTGTTTTCACTTTCTTTACATCCGTCATCAAAGACATGTATAACATCCTGATTATGTGCACTTGAATTTGACAACAAGAGTTGTCCGCGGACAACGTAGCTCGCCTATACGAGAGCTTGTCACAAAAAACAGCAATTTTTTTAAAAGTAGGTCAAACTCCAAGGTCAAGGTCATAAGGTCAAGGTCCAAAATGAAAGGTCTTGTCGAGATGTATCTATGTATGAAATATCAAGGCTGTTTCTCTAATAGTGTCTGAGATATAGGCCAGGTTAAAGTTTTTCAAAAGTAGGTAAAATCCAAGGTCAAGGTCACAAGGTCTTGTCGAGATGTATCTATGTATGAAATATAAAGGCTGTATCTCTAATAGTGCCTGAGATATAGACCAGGTTAAAGTTTTTCAAGTGAAGACGCGATGGGACGCGACGCTGACGCCGACTCTAGGGCTGTGACATTAGCTCCCCGGACATAAAGTCCCGGCTCGCTAAAAATGCCAATTGTGTCTTTGTTTCCACTCTAGCAATTAGATTTCTAGCATGGGTCCCTTTAAATCGAGACTCCCTGAAATCGTTGATGTAAAAGTAGTCGTGCATTTGCTTGTTTGCGCAGTCTGAACTTTAGAAATTGCATTCATCAAGACAAACAATTCCTAAAACAAGGCTTGGTGAATAGAATGCTGATAACCTGTTGTCAGATTTTCAGTGCGGTATTGTTAGTCTACAAATCGTCATCCTTAGCACTTTGCGCTCTATGGCGACGTTCAGACGGATTCAATGTTGTTGTTTTTTCTTTCTTTTTTTGGAAACAGATAGAATAGTAATTGTACTAACTCAAAATGCTTTACATTTCTGCACTACAGTTATATATGGTTTTCAATCAAAATTATATTGCGATTAAGTCTCCCTCAACCAACATCTTAATTTGTTTGAAAACATTTAGAGAAAAAACTAGAACTGCCGCAAAGCGGACGAATACCCGCCACTAGGGCCTTGTCACTGAAAAAGTGCTATCGGTCAAAAGGTTCTTGACTTAGAGCATGGAAACGGATTTTAAACAAAGTCCAACTGTGACCTTGACCTTTGACCTTTGTGACCCCAAAACAATAGGGCACCTACTTGGGTCATGGGCAACAACTGTGTAAAGTTTCCTGATCCTAGGTCAATTGGTTCTCGAGTTAGAACACAGAAACCAAATTGTAAATTTTGACTATTCCCCCCCCCCCCCCATTAAAAAGTTCAAAGTTGCATAAACTCTGAAACTAATGCCTGGGTCAAGATGAAAATTGCAGGTGCACAACTTCATATGATAGGAAACATCCTGATAAAATTTCAGAAAAATTGGTCAAAAACTGTGGGAGGAGAAGAGGACACAAGATTATGTCCACGGACGGACAGACGGACGGACATACGGACAACCTGATTCCAGTATACCCCCATAACTTTGTTGTGTGTGTGTGTGGAGGGGGGTATAAATATTGCTGATAATCAGCAAACTTTTACCATAAATGTTGTCTGTGCAAAAACATACACATTTTCTACTTTTGACATCTTTTTACTATTGTTGTTCTTGCTTTCGACAAATCTTCAAATTGAACCAAAATTCAAATTGTGCTCGTTGGGAAAGGATTAAGGTAGTTCAGTATCTCTGCAAATCACGATTAAATTTGGATATGATTTCCACTAATGTGACAATCAGCATAAAAGAGCATTCTCACAATTGTTAATTGGTTGTAGCTGTACAAATTTTATGTGTCGATTAGGCAAAATTAAATTTTATGTAAGCATGAAATTAACATTACTTTTTATGTAGAATTACATATTTTTGCACTGAAAATGTAGAAGCACAAATATCTACTAGAAAAACATGAAGGTCTTGAGTTGCTCCACAGGCCCGAATTTCTTTTAATATACGAGTGACGGTCGGAAAGTAGTTGGACTTTTGACTAGTTCTCTAAAACCATTTAACTTTTTAACAAAATTCTTCCTACACTGTTTAAACAAATTGTCCATCTGTGTCTATGCATTTTTGCCATGTTAGTAGGAGCCTTACTTTTCCCACTATCAACCATGACGTAGACTCACTGTATTAGGTACTGTGTAACCACCGGTATCAAAGGCGCCCTGGTCTCGAATTTCTTCCTAGCAAGCATTTTCATCAGTTCTAGACCAAAATAAAAGTAATATGGGGAAGGGTCTCGGCTATAAGAAGAGTAAAACAACTTTTGTCATGGGTAATAGTTGGTAATCTCCACTGTAGATGCGGTGGTATGGGAGCATGCGTAATCGTGAAGTAGAAAACATTTTTCTTTGCTAATCTGGGACGCGTTTACTTCAGCATTTATTCTTTGTTTGTTTATGAGTTACTTCAGAATTGTACTTGGCAATGACAGTTTTTACCATTTAACATGAAATGACTAACTATCAATCCTCGTGAATCCACAAAAGCAACAAACATGACTACCAGCCTAAGGTAACATCTTAATCTTTTCATGGGTGGGGAACCAGCTCGTTTTCATGGCTGCTTTGACTGAGTTTTTATCCCAAGTTCGGAATTATAAACCCACATTAAATCTTCAGTGATTATGTAGTTCAAAAACTTAACTTCTTCGCGATTAAAATGACTAGAATGTTCGTTTGTTTTGGTTACCCTTGTTGTTCCTCTAACAAATTGCCTATGATACAGTAAACCCCTATCACATATAACACTCGTTCTCAGAATAGGACGTCGATTCCAATTTGCAAATTGAGCAAAAATGAACTTCTTCAAAACCGTTGTTTTTCTTTTTAATTCCGTAGAACAAACATTTATGGACAATAATGCGTAATATCAGAACTCAAATACAATGATTTTTATTTTTTGCAATACTATTTCTTAACTCTGGTATAAATGAAGTGTAATCTGCGTTATGAGTAAATAATTGACAATATTTTACGGATTATTTTACATTTTACTGTAAGAAATGATTTTATCATATTTCTTGATATTCTAACTGAAAGGGTTTGTTATTTTTTATTCTAAATTCCCATTCTCAGTCTTTAAATAGTCATTTTGGTAGCTCTGTCGTCGGTGAAAATACCCATTCTTTCAAAACTAAAAATAAAAGAAGATAAAAAATTATAAAGTTGTCGATCTACAACTGTAATCCTGTAATAAATGTAATTTACTATTTAAACAGATATGAAAAGTATCTATTATTTGAGATTGTTTGCGAAATTTTACTTTCAAAATTGCCTGTCCTCTTCATAACGTAGATTAAATCACGACATAGAGTAGATTACACCAAATTATAAATGACTTATTTGAGCTTAACAAACCGTAGGGTGACAAGGAAAAGACTATAAATATGCTAAAATATCTGGGAAGAAGTTTTCAGACATTTATGAATGTAAAATTGTCTAAGGGAAACTATATTTACCGTAGACAGTAACAAGAACAGTAACAACTTCAAAACAAGGTGTCAAATTGTCACAAGATACGCCCGTAACACTGCTTTATGTCAACAGGGGGAGCGGGTTGGTAAAAGTTTTATGGTCCTAGCTATTATACTTTTCGAGATATGCCCTGGACGATTCAAGTATGAAAACAACAAAGGGCAATTACTCAAAATATAGGCTAGGTAGAGTTAAAATTCTTGTGCACTGCACTCCCCCTTAGTGAGATCTATACACTCATGAAGTTTCATGATCCTAGCTATAATACTTTTAGAGATATACTCCGGACAAGATTCAAGTATGAAAAACAACAAAGGGCAATAACTCAAAGAATAAGCCAGGTAGAGTTATGGTTCTTGTGCACTGCACTCCCCCTT
Source organism: Fragum sueziense (assembly GCA_963680895.1). Classification (NCBI taxonomy): domain Eukaryota; kingdom Metazoa; phylum Mollusca; class Bivalvia; order Cardiida; family Cardiidae; genus Fragum; species Fragum sueziense. The sequence continues at coordinate 18,652,870 of OY804600.1, read as the reverse complement.
GGTGAGATCTATACACCCATGAGGTTTCATGATCCTAGCTATTATACTTTTAGAGATATACTCCGGACAAGATTCAAGTATGAAAAACAACAAAGGGCAATAACTCAAAAAATAAGCCAGGTAGAGTTATGGTTCTTGTGCACTGCACTCCCCCTTTGTGAGATCTATACACCCATGAAGTTTCATGATCCTAGCTATTATACTTTTAGAGATATACTCCGGACAAGATTCAAGTATGAAAAACAACAAAGGGCAATAACTCAAAAAATAAGCCAGGTAGAGTTATGGTTCTTACGCACTGCACTCCCCCTTTGTGAGATCTATAAACCTATGAAGTTTCATGATCCTAGCTATTATACTTTTAGAGATATACTCCGGACAAGATTCAAGTTTGAAAAACAACAAAGGGCAATAACTCAAAAAATAAGCCAGGTAGAGTTATGGTTCTTGTGCACTGCACTCCGTAATGATGAGAAGAATATAACTGCCAAGTTTAAAGTCAATCGGACTTAAGGTGACAGAGTTATGCTCCGGACAAAGAAGTGGACGCCGCCGGACGCCCGGACGCCGGACATCACGGGTGATCCCATAATACGTCCCGTCTTCGACGGGCGTATAATTATAGACTGAAATTCTCCACGATAGTGTTTTAACTTTCACGATTCTTTTCTGAATATCAAAACCTTTTATTAAATAGGTATAATGATTTTTGAAAAAAGTTATTTGTAAATTTTCGAAACAATCTTAGACGTGCACAAGCGAAAAGAAAGGGTATCATACACAAAGAATAATACCCCTTTCCTCCGAAATCCTGGTTCTGATCACCCTCTAGAATGGAAAGCAAGAAATAGATAACGGAAAAGAAAATGCCAATAGTCAGCATTTTCTCCTTTTCCTGAAAAGTTTCTATGTTATGAATAGCATGCTGTCTGTTTTGAGAAACATTTGTTTCACCTTCAAATTTGGGTTTAGATTTAGACCAGTCTAAAATTTCCCTTTGTCATCCATATTCAGAATGAGTATGTTATATGATTTAATATTATTTTGATGAATATAATAATTATAAAGGCTCTGTGATGCAAAAGTCAAATTTGCGCGGATCTTTATTTTTGTAATGAATATTGTTTTCAAAATATCAAAAAAAGAAAGAAAGAAACGAACACATCCATATTAATGTACACATTGAGGCAGAACATTTAAGTGTCTAAATTGCACTCTCCAAGAATAGAATAGAATAGAATAGAATAGAATAGAATAGAATAGAATATATTTTATTGCACATTTATACCCTCTAGGGGTTAAAGGCAAAATATAACAAAACAAACAATTAAATAAACGCATACAAGAACACGCAAATGCTAAAACTTATTTGTCTATTGAAGGGATATAACTCCAATTAAGAGATATAGTGCGTATTTTCAAAAACCTTATCAAAAATGCATTCGAAATTAAATTATAACCAATGATAATAATTGGTATACCTTGTTGTTCATTGAGCTACAATTCAAAATATGTGAGTGGATGTAACAAACGAAATGCCACTCAAAAGCTCTTTTAACAATCCACTCATGGAGTTAGTTCCCTAACAAATATACAAATAGTAAATAATGAAATGTAATATTTCTAATTTCTACACAAACATAAATACTGTTTGGAGTTTAAAGCTATGCTACTTTGCAGTCATTAATAAAACATGCAATGTATTGAATAACATTTATTCTTTTACATGTCATCAATTTGAAAAAAGTTATATTGTCATCTTGATTATCACATTTAAAACCAGTTTTAATTAAGTTAGCGTGTAACTGCAACCGCTGATTCTTATATTTTTCACAATTAATAAGAAAATGTATTTCGTTTTCAACACAGTTGCACGATGTGCACAATCTTTGCTCCTCTGGTACACCACGATATCTTCCACGTTCTATTTGAAGTTGATGGGAACTCATTCTGAAAGCACTTAAAGATTTTCTAATATTTTTATCCCGAATATCGTCAAGGTATGTTTCAAATTTGAAATCACTTTTTAATTGTTTGTATATCGATAATTTGTGCATTCCAACACTTTCAGAGTGTCGTTTTGTCCAAAAAGACAAAAACCTATCAGTGATTTTTCGCTTAATAGAAGCAAGAAACGCAATTGGGTTAAAAGTATGCTGGTTTTGCCAAACATGTGAAAACCCAAGATCCTGCAGAATACTTTGAATAAACTGTAACCAGACTGACTTATTGCAAGAAGTACATAATTGTTCAAAGTAAGCCTTCGCCACCAACGAATCTACGTCTGACTGAATAATATGCAGCCAAAAATTGATAGAACTGGTTATAATTGTTATCAACATTGGTAACTGACCCAGTTCACTAATCACAGCAAAATTAGAAGTTTTAGAATGAACCCCAAGTACGTATTTGCAGAATTTCAATAAAAGCTTATCAAATTCATTACTTCCTTTAAGTGACATCTCAAACAACTCGTCCAATGTTTTATTCTTGTAACATGGCTTGTAAGCAGCCCAAATTTCGCTACCGTAAAGTGAAATCGGTTTGACAAGAGACTCAAAAATTTTCAAAATTACAGAGGGCTTAATGTCCTTATCAAATATGCTCTGTTTTATAGAAAATAGAGCTCTACTCGCCTTAACTCCGAGTAATTTTTCAGCAGACGAAAACTTTGCAGTGTTACTTATCATAACACCAAGATATTTATATTGTTTCACATGTTCCAATTCATAATTACCGACACAAAATTTATATCTGTCCATAGCTAGACGACCCCCCTTATTGAAAATCATTATTTTGGATTTTTCGGCATTTATTCTAAGACCCCATCTATTACAATATTCATACACTTTTGTCAAATTTTCCTGTAATCCCTGTTGGGTTGTAGACAGTAATAATAAGTCATCCGCATATAACAAATGATTAACCTTAGTATCATGCAAAAGAGGGGCATCATTTGAACCTAATTCATCGCCAATGTCATTTATAAATATATTAAACAAAAGGGGGCTGAGCACATTTCCTTGATGGACACCTTGTTTGATGTTGATTGGTCCACTTAATCCATTTCTGTATTTAACACGTGAAATCGGTCCTTGGTACATAGACCGTAACAATTTATACATTTTACCATTTATTCCAGCTTTCCGGAGCTTTAACAATAGCCCCTCGTGCCACACTGTATCAAACGCCTTCCTAAGATCAATGAAACAACTGAATAGCTTATTTTGATTACTACTAGTTTGAATGTATTTGTCAACAATGGTTTTAAGAATGAAAACTTGATCTGATGTGCGGAATTTTTTTCTGAAACCAGCTTGTTCCCTTTTGATGTACGATCTTTTTTCAAGAAAACTTGTAATGCGATTGTTTAGAATATGGCAAAATAATTTCCCAAAACAACTGTTTAAGGTTATTCCTCGATAATTATTTGGGTCAGTCATGGGGCCTTGTTTATGAATGGGCACGATTATACCTTCTGTCCAAGAGTCGGGAAATATGCCTGATTTAAGAAGAACATTAAATAGCTTAATGACTGTTGCATTTATAAAGGGAAGGGCTGACTTGATCATTTCATTTTTTATCATGTCAAAAGCACTAGATTTATTATTTTTTAATTTTCTACAAGCGTCCCAAACCTCCTTTTCAGTAATTTCATAATCCATATCACCCGTCTGTATATTCATTTCGAAAGATGAAAGCTCATCTTGTACACTTTGTTTCCGCTCTTCACTAATTTCGCACTTGGTTTCATTCAATAAATGTTCAAAATGCGAAAACCATTGCGTTTTACTTATTTTTTCTGCCTGATCGGGTGGCATCCCTTCATTTTTCAATTCATTTATAATGTTCCATGCTTTCTTTGGGTCATCTTCCATAACTGTATTTAGCATATTTGTTAATGAGTCTCTATATTGTTTTCTCTTGAATTTTATTAACCGTTTATATTCTTTATACTTTTTGAAATACTTCACACGCAACTCTTCACAGGATGTATTTCTATTGAATTTATTTTTTATCGACTTTAAATCTTTTAGCAAGATTTTGCAATCACAATCGTACCATTTTCTAGAAATTTTGTGAGAATTCTTTCTTTTTGATTTATAAGTTTTCCTTTTCAATGATCGGTTACCAACAGAAATCATGACATCAGTGATCATTTCAACTATATCCTGAATGCCAGAAATTCCAGGTTCAGGCCCTTCAAGCTTCAAATTTATTTGATGCAGTTTATCCTTAATTTCTGTAGATCTTAAACATTTCTGAAACAATTCTTTAGAGTCATTTGTCCACCTAAATGAATCAGGCAATACTGTGTGATTAGCATCATTCACATCTATTGAATAAGTTTCATTTAAGATTGCATTTATTTTCAGGTTTAATGAAATTAAACAATGGTCAGAAAAAAGATTCAAATTGTGTACTTTCATATTTAACACTGAACAAAGTAGCGAATTGCTACAGACAAAGTAGTCAATTACACTACTGCCTCTGATAGAATGAGAAGTGAAATTACCTGATAAATCACCCAAAACTCGACCATTTAATATGGACAATTGATTATCTATACAAAGATCAATACGCCACTTTCCACTTTGGTTAATACTGCCTGTATCATGAGAGACACGAGGGAGAATCAATTCAAATTCTTCATCACCAGGAAATGGTAAATGAGAATCACCATCTTTATCAATAAAATCCTTATTTTCTCCTGTACGCGCATTGAAATCTCCACATAACAATACCTTGCCCTTACACGAAAAGTATTCAATTTGTTTTTCGAGCTTTTGTAAAATATCTTTACCATGCGTTTTCCCATATGTGGAACAGGACGGTGGTATATACACAAATGCAATATAAAGATCATTATTCAATTTTGTCAGTTGATTCTGAAGCCTTATCCAAATTATGTCGCTGTCAGACAAGGGCTCGAACTTACAGAATTGTCTGAGAGAGTCCCTAATCATGACTGCAATTCCACCTGATGACTTCCAAGCTTTTTGGTGTCTAGGTCTATCTTTTCTAAATACATAGTATCCTTGCAAAGATATGTCAGTTACTTTGTCTGCATGAGTTTCAACTAAACCTACAACATCAAATTTGCTGATATTGTTAATAAATTCCTGGTCATGTAATTTATTGGACTTAGCACCATTAGCTTTAAACTCCAAACCATTTATATTCCAACAACTAATATTCAAAAATTTCTTCACGTTTTGAGTCATCATTATTTCCGACGTTAATATAACTATCAAATATGAAGATTTGAGTTTAAAGAGGGTGTCATCGAATAACTAGGACACCGCACACAATAGCCCTACATCGTCGCAACATGTATCTAAAAATATTTTCATAAAACCAATATGATAAATACTATGTGGTAAATGGTTACACGGCATTTATGACAATGATTCCACTGTATTATATAACAAATAAAAAGTAAGGCTTGACACCTACTTAACCCTCGTCCAAACAATACTGGGTTTTGAATTATTGACCCCTTTTATAGAGAAGGCTTAAAGAAATATTTAGGCAAAAGAAGAAAATTCTGAAAACCAGCATTTTTTCCTTTTGCCTTAATATTTTCTGTGTAATTTCACACACAAAAAAAATAAATCTATCTCAACATTACTTTATCATCTACGTTAACTTTCAAATTGGAGCAATCTAATTTTTCTAATTTTAGTGTCTGGGAAAGGGTTAAGGGGAAAAGATGTTATCGTTTATTTTGTAAATCTAACTATAAGGCGTTTTCGCCTTTTGTGAGTTCTGTGTGTATCTAATACGACCGGAATATCCTGCATTATCATCATAGTCATTTTTTCTGTATTGTCTTCCTCTAGTGTTTCTCCATCTTCTTTCATGTTCTCTATACCGGTATCTGTTTTCGCGCCCATTTCCCGGATGGTAATAACCTCGATTTTGTCGGCGGTTTCCTTCGCCAACTACATTACTGCCTTTATTGCGCTCCTCCCAAGTACTATGTCTACGATCAGTCCCGTTCATACGATTGTTTCTTCTGATTGTTTGGTGATTTGATTGAGAACACCAACACTCATCATCTATGCCATTTTCATTTCCCGTTTTTTGGAAAACTTTTTCAATTTCCCTTTGCAAGTTCTTAGCGAGCAACGACACACCATGGCCAGACAGATGAATTAGATCTTTTCTGTATAGGTACTCTATCGGTCTTCCTTGCTCTGCCAAGTTCCCGTGATCCAAGAAACTTACTTCGTCCTGCAACATTTCTCTAAACTTCTTTTCAATGTCTGCATTGTACATAATCCTTTCAATGTCTATTTCCTTATCTCCGATTGGTATAAGTTTTGAGACAACCATTTTACTTTTGGGTGCATTCTCTTTCATTGATGTTATCGTTTTAATCAAAGTCTGCACATTGTCTGTCATCATTTCTTTCTGTCTCAGGTTATTAATACCCGTGTGAATTATAATCATATCCGCGTCTTTTACTTGGTCTACTGTTTTCTGTAAGTCGTTTATCACTGGGGCTCTCAGTTTTTTAACATACGTGCCCGTAGCTTTTCCCAGTAAAGCCGGATTAATTTGTCCTGAAATAGAGTCGCCAATCAGGTAAATCTTTGGTTTTTTTGACTTGACCGAGTTTTCTTCACTAGTTTTGGCGGAGTACTTCGATGAAGCTTCAATAACCTCTGCATTCTTTCGGGGATGACCTGTAGCTGCTACCTGCATTACAGAATTTACTGCCAAATTATCTGTATTTTGTTCACCAACATCAATGTTTTTCATAGTATTCACCTTATCTTTCTCTTTCCTGGTCGAGCTGTCGTTAGTGCTTGTATCTATGTCAGTACTTTCAATTTGTAGATTTTGGAACATATTTCGCTCCGGGACAAGGGGCGATGTATCAGCATTTTTCTTTGGTTTGGCTGTTTTAGAGGGCATTATGTAGTCATCATTCTCTAATAGAGTTGTCATCGTTTTTTCCATTTCTGCCATGGTTTGCGCCGTTTTACCCATATCTTTCTTCATTTCAGTAATTGAATCTTGTAAACATCTATCATTGCCGCTCAGTGCTGTAAAGTGATGCCGGAATTCATTGCAAACAGTTAATAATGACGTAACACGTTTGACGTTTGAATAGTGTATCTGCAAAAACCTCGACACATGGCACATTGTGGAATGATTCTGCGTACAATGCCATCAAGCTTAACCAACAGCTGGTCAACAGGGACAAATTCTCAAACAGCAAACACTCAGCCTTGCAATTCAAACGATTCTGTTGATGGCAAAGTGGGTGTGGATATTGAATGAATTAATGTGAAATATCGCTAAGAAAATAATTATTCAAAGAGAGAGAAAAAAACTGAATAGCATCATTTTTTGTCTTTTGTTTAAATATTTTCTCAAACCGTTTCGTTCAAGGGCATTAAAACAGTGAAAAATAAGTAACATTTAATGTTACCTGTGCAATGTGACACTTTTAAAACGTAAAATTTGATTTGTAATCTACGTTTTCTACTTTGGTAATCTACGTTAAGATGTTGAGTTTAATTACTTTGATTCTACGGGGAAAATCCATATGCAAGCGAGTAGATTTAGAAATTCGGCATCTAAAGCCCATGATAACATAGGTTAACATGCTATGATATCTTAAAGATATACTGGTAGACTTTTAGAGCAGATATATATCCATTTTTGAAAGCTACGTTATCCCCTTTTTGCACAACATGTCAATTCAATCTTTTGAGTGAAATTACAATTAAAACATGTCAGACAATTATTGTGCTTTTAAATTTGAAAACAATCCAAAATTCTTTAAGGGTTACATTTAGGTTTCTGTAATAATGGACTATAAATATACGAGGGTAAGTCAAGAATTCTAAACACGAATTCAAAGTTTTTGTTAATAAGTGTGCTTTAATCAGGTATGTTGTCACAATTTGGAAAACATCTTATACAGTTTTTGTATCAATATATCCTTCATAGTATGAAAATTAACAAGAGGACCATGATGGTCCTATATATCGCTCACCTGAACCAAAAGGATATGAGCCACAATTTTGTTCAATTCAATTAATATTTACGACTTTAAGACTGAAAACGAACTTATGGTCAATAACGTTGTGAAAATCGAACTCATCCAAGATCTTCTGGTGTCCAACATTGTGTCCAAGTTTTGTCTTGATTGATTAATAATTGTAAATTTTAGAGTGTAAACAAGGTCGAAAACAGTCGAAAAAGGCAATTTTGTCAAATTCAAGGGCAAGTGACTTTCGATTTTCTGATCAGATCAGACTGAAAATCCAAATGATCAAAGATCTTATAATCCCCAACATTGTGTCAAAGTTTTGTCTTGATTGATTCATATTTGTTCATTCTAGAGTGTAAACGAGGTCAAAAACAGCCGAAAATGGCAATTTTGTCAAATTCAAGGGCACATAACTCTCAACTTTCTGAAAAAAGATCAGACTGAAAAACGAACTCATAAAAGATCTAAGGGTCCCAAACATTGTGTCTAAGTTTTGTCTTGATTGATTTATAATTGTAGATTCTAGAGGGTAAACAAGGTCAAAAACGGCCTAAAATGGCAATTTTGTCAAATTCAAGGGCACATAATTCTTGTCTTTCTGATCAGATCACACTGAAAATCGAACTCATCCGAGATCTTATGGTCTAAAACATTATGTCCAAGTTTAGTCTTGATTGATCAATATTTGTAGACGCTAGAGTGTTAACAAATTAAAAAGTAGCTATTTTTTTTACGTTCAAGGGCACATAACTCCTGATTTCCTGGTCTGATCTGACCAAAAATCGAACTCATCCGAGAACTTAAAGTCTTAAACATTATGTCCAAGTTTTGTCTTGATTGATCAAAATTTGTAGACGCTAGAGTGTTAACAAGTTAAAAAGTAGCTATTTTTGACGTTCAAGGGCACATAACTCCTGACTTCCTGGTCCGATCTGACCCAAAATCGAACTCATCCGAGAACTTATGGTCATACATGTTTTGTGTAAGTTTGGTTAAGATTGGTCAATATTTGTGGATGCTAGAGTGTTAACAACAAATTGTGAACAGACGGACGGACGGACGGACAGACGGACGGACGCCGACGGACAAAAAGCGACCACAATAGCTCACCTTGAGCACTTCGTGCTCAGGTGAGCTAATAAAACCGTAAAGAAATTGTGGAAATTCTTTAAAAAACATGAAACTTACCTCGAATTCTGCCACCCGTCACAGACTTCTAATAACACTCCACGAGACTGACATGTTGAGCAATGAAACAAGGAACATGATTTTTTCAGACTCTGTATGTATATCCTACAGTTTAACAACCAATAAATCTCTCTATCGGGCTAAAAACAGCGAATTTCGTGTTTTTCACTAACGTAGCTTACATAACGTAAATTACTGCATAGAAAACTTTTCTCGATTGACAATTCGGAAAAGATATGAAAGAATAATTTATTACCCCTCTTTCCTCCTCAAGTTGAATCCTACTTCCTACTATATTGTTTATTTTTCTATTTCTTCTAGTATGGGGTAAATGTCACTAACGTAAATTACAAGCTTAAAACAACGGTCGTACCTTGGTTGCATTATTGTGTTTTTAAACAAAACATGGAACACATGCGTGTTTATATTGCAGTCTGATCATTCAAATGCTTGTTTAAGATGTTAATTTCGTTGATAATCATTGTTTGAAAGGAGTTCTTCAATTATTTGTTATTTTTTTAAATGATGCTTGACGCAGGGATTATTCTGGCTGAAAAAATGTATGAGAGAAAATGTTCCAATTGCTGAAAAACTATGAGAGATTTTAAATTTCTATGAGATTTCTTACGTTATTTTCAGGAATCTAACTTTATAAAAATATATCCTATATCACACAAGAGTATTATTATCAAAAATCAAGCTTTTTAAACAATTGAATTGAGAGCTCTCTAAAACCAGTAACCACAATAAATGGTCACTGTGATTGAAATGTTTTTCTGTGTAGCAAATTTCCTCTGTCATAGTGAAAATATAAAGATCAGGTGACAAATGGAGCAAAAGTAATTTCTCCTCTCCCAAAACGATTTCTGGCAGAAAAATAATCATAATAGAAGGGTCATGTTTCAATGTCGGACTGGTTTTCAACTGGGAAAAGATGATGCAATATTATGGTATAGATTTGTAAACTAGACACGGAGAAAAATCTTTGGTTAATTCCAAGTTCTTTTATCGTAATTCTCGAAAGAAACGTACAAACATTTCATTTTTGCGTACTGTATTGTCCCTCTGAAAAGCGCTGCCATCGTGGACGGACATTATATTTGGCCCTGAACGCTATTGACATGCCGGTGTGCATCGTCTTTTGATTGAAAATTGGTGATTACTACCTAAATAAATGATTTGTTCATCTAATTTTCATTCCTTTGGCTGCATTTTCCTTAAAGAAACATAAAAGCAGACGCCAGTTCTTTCTATTACTTTTTTGTTCATCTACGCAACTTCTCGGCTCAGAAATGATTAGGAAAAATACCGAGTAGACCAATTGTTACGAATATCCGGTACCCTGCATTCAATTTTGGAGCTGGTTTTACTTTAAAGAATGCTGAGAACCAATCGAGTTTACTTTACTGATTTCCGCTTTTTTGACAGCTGAGTTTTCGTCCGTTTTTTCGGTTCTCATCGATTTCAAATTGGTATGCGAGATATTGTTCCAATTGAGAAAGATATATGCGATATAAGGCATTTATATGCGAGAATCTCGCGATTTCGCGGCCCAAAATGATCCCTGACGTAGATTACCTAAATTCGGGGACAAAATATTATTGCGGATATTTTTTTCTTTTTACCTCAATTAGCGAAATATTGCTTATTTTTACGTTGGCACATAACAATTTATCAGTTTCGAAAATATCTTTTTTGTATTGCATTTTGCCAACTTGCCCATAAAAGCCTCAAATCATCAACGAACAGCGCGGGGACATGCGAAAAATCGACCCCTTGGTATAAATATGGATTGCCCAAATCCATACAATTGTATACTATGATGAGTTTTACCCATTTTTCATTTGTACTATAAATGATATTGAAGGTATGCAAACTTATTTTGAACTATTGATGATATTCTATTTTTTATAAATATTTTTATAGCGAAGACAGCCTTTTTCAGAAATCGACTTCATATTCTGAGAACGAGTGATAAGTGGACAGAATATTGTATATATACAACTATCTTTGAAAATAAACTGACCACGTTATTGGCAAATGGATGTAGATTCCGCCAATATATAATGTGTTTATACAGTTGCAAATGGAGACAGAGCAGCACGAAAAGTCCAACTACTTTCCGACCGTCCCTCGTATAATCCAAGTTTTGACTAGATTATTTAATACTTGTTATTCTTACAGCAAAAACAAAGTAAAACAAGATGCGTTTGTGAAACACAAATGCCCCCGAAATGGCCATTTTTCTAAAATGTTAAGCTTTCGTGGAGTAAAGGGTTATTAAGGGTTAAGGATGGCATTGAGAAAGGTAACATTGCATGGAAAAGATAGAAATCATTGAAAGGAAGATGCATACCAAATTTGAGCTTTATATGTCAAATACTTTTGGAGAAAAGGCAAAGGTTAAGTTTTTGGAGTAAAAGGTTCAGTTTTCGTAGAGTAAAGGGTTGATAAGGGATGACCTTGAGGAAGGTCAAATTGCAAAGAACAGATGGATATCATTGAAAGGAAGTTGCATACCAAATTTGAGCTCTGTATGTCAAATACTTTTGGAGAAAAGGCAAAGGTTAAGTTTTCGGACAGACGGACGGACAGACAGACGGACACGAGTAAAACAATATGCCCCCGATCTCTCAATATGGGGGCATAAAAACAGCAATCATGTGGTCAAAGCAAAAAGAAAGTAAATGATTGACTAATATTTTGGGGATGTTAGAGCGATAGTAAAATTGAAAACCGTGATATTGCCAAATTCAAGGACACATAATTCAGTATGTGAGTTTATAAAAACGCCAACAAGATGTGTTTGTGAAACACAAATGCCCCCAAAATGGCCATTTTTCTAAAATGTTAAATTTTCGTGGAGTAAAGGGTTATCAAGGGTTAAGGGATGACCTTGAGGAATGTCAAATTGCATGGAACAGATAGATATCATTGAAAGGAAGTTGCATACCAAATTTGAGCTTTGTATGTCAAAAACTTTTGGAGAAAAAGTAAAGGTTAAGTTTTCGGAGTAAAAGGTCAAGTTTTCGTAGAGTAAAGGGTTGATAAGGGTTAATAGATGACCTTGAGGAAGGCCAAACTGCATGGAACAGATAGATATCATTAAAAGGAAGTTGCATACCAAATTTGAGCTTTGTATGTCAAATACTTTTGGAAAAAAGGCAAAGGTTAAGTTTTCGGACAGACGGACAGACAGACAGGAGGACGGACAGAAAGACAGACGGACACGAGTAAAACAATATGCCCCCGATCTCTCGATACGGGGGCATAAAAATTAAACTCATGCAAGATCTTATAGTCACCATCATTCTGTTTAAATTTTGTCTATATTAGTCAATATTCATGGCTGCAACAGTGAATAAAGAGTGGTCCGCGGACAACATAGCTCGCCTATACAAGAGCTTGTCACAAAAAGAAAAGTCAATGGTCAAGGTAAATTTGTCAAAGGTCATTGTCTGAAGGTCAAGGTCAATGTATGAGGTATCCCTGTGTGAAATATCAAGGCTATATCATCAATAGTGCATGATATATTGGCCAGGTTAAAGTTTTTTAAAAGTAGGTCAAACTCCAAGGTCAAGGTCACATGGTCAAGGGTAATGGTCCCAAATGAAAGGTATTGTCGAGATGTATCTATATATGCATAATGCAATATCAAGGCTGTATCTCTAATAGTGCCTAAGATATAGGCCAGGTTAAAGTTTTTCAAAAGTAGGTCAAACTCCAAGGTCAAGGTCACTAGGTCAAAGGTCATGGCCCCACATGAAAGGTCTTGTCAAGATGTATCTATGTATGAATTATCAAGGCGGTATCTATAATAGTGCCTGAGATATAGACCAGGTTAAAGTTTTTCAAGTGAAGACGGGACGGGACGGTGCGCGACGCCGACAATAGGGCTGTGACATAAGCTCCCCGGACATAAAGTCCCGGCTCGCTAAAAAGTCGAAAAGTGAACTTTTGTCAATTTCAAGGGCACATAACTCAAATTGTAACAATGTGATCATGTTGAAAATTACACATAAGCAAGATCTTGTTGTCAACAAGATTCTTTACAAGTATCATCTTGATTCGTTAACATTTGTGGTTGTTAGAGTGAAAACAAAGTCGAAAATGGCATTTTTGTCAAATTCAAGGTTCCATAACTCATGATGTGAAATTAAGATCAAGCTGAAAATTACACCCAGGCAGGATATATTGTATATATATTCTGTGTCCAAGTTTTGTCTTGAGTGGTCAATATTTGAAGATTTTAGAGTAAAAATAAGTCAAAACCAGCTTTTTTGATATTCAAGGGCAGATAACTCAGGTTTTCCTAGTGAAATCCAAATTCTTTGAAGGAATCTGAGAGAGGGTCACCCAAGGACCATTCCTTTGAAGTTTGGTTGAAATCCATCTAGTAGTTTTTGAGAAGATTTTTACAGAAAAAGTTTACGGACGCATGGACGGACGCACGACAGACACACTACCATGACATTATAGCCCGCTGGCCTGAAAGGCCAGTGGAGCTAAAAACTACAGTTGAAACTTGTTGTGTGCAAGTCCTAGGTAACGTCCTTTTACCAACGTCAGGGATCTATTGCACCAATTTTTAAAGTTTCTATTAAAACAAACATGTTCATAATTGAAATATAGTAGAAAGGGGAAAGCAAGAGCAAGAGTTTACTCAAGGGAAACAATTTCTTAGCTGTTCCAACTATATTTTAATGACTCATAGTGGATATCTTTTTACATCGGCGATGATAGGTCCCAATTAAACTTTGATTTAAGCACAAGATGTGTTTGTGAAACACAAATACCCCAAAATGGCAATAAGTTTTCAGGAGAAAGACATTTCAGCAAAGAGACAGGCCTACAAAGATTGGAAAAAAGGAAAAGGCACAAAGGCTTTATACGAGGCAGCCAAGCGCACAGCCAGGCGTTCTGTGCATCACGCTCGATATGAAGCAGAAAGGGACATTTTTAAGGACATAAACTCCAAATCATCTGACATATACCGCCTTGCCAGCCAGATGCGCAAAGAGAATGTGGATGTTATTGGAGACAAACCTGTAAGAAATGATGCCGGAGAGATGTCTTTGAGCGATGAATTCAAACAAAAAGCCTGGCTGGAGCACTACGAACGACCCCTGAATGTCGAGTTTGAATGGGACCCAGCACATCTATCCAGTGAAGCACCTATCGAAGGACCCCCATCCCCATCACTACAGAAATGATAAAGAAGGCTATATCCAAGATGAAAATGGGCAAAGTTGCAGGACCATCTGGAATAGTAGCCGAGATGATCAAGGCATCGGGAGATTCTGGAGCCGAGATGATTCGAGACCTAGCAACGTGCATCATCAAGGATGGCAAAGTCCCTGAAGATTGGGAGCGCAGTTTTATTGTCTGCCTGTATAAGGGAAAAGGGGATGCTTTGGACAGAGGTAATTACCGTGGACTGAAGCTGACAGAACAGGTAATGCAAGTTCTGGAGAGGTCTTATCAGGCAAGTGATATCCATAGACGAATCACAGTTTGGTTTTTGTACCTGGAAGGGGCACAACAGACGCTATTTTCGTCGTCAGGCAGCTTCAAAAGAAGTACCTTGCAGCCAACAGGAGACTGTACATGGCCTTTGTAGATCTGGAAAAGGCCTTTGAGAGAGTCTCTCGCAAAGTCATCTGGTGGGCATTAAGGAAACTTGGAGTGGAGGAGTGGATTGTACGGCTTATCCAAGGTATGTACGCCAATGCACGGAGCTGTGTACGAGTAGGAGATGGATACAGCGATGAGTTCCAGGTGAAGGTCGGAGTCTACCAGGGCTCGGTCCTTAGCCCACTCCTTTTCATCACAGTGCCGGAAGCCCTCTCCCGTGAATTCCGGTCTGGTGTCCCCTGGGAAGATCTCTATGCAGACGATCTTGTTGTCATCACTGAATCTTTGGAAGAATGTGTCAACAGGTTGCTCATATGGAAAGAAGGCATGGAGAAGAAAAGACTGCGAGTGAACGCCAAGAAGACGAAGAAAATGATCTGCGGGACAGGGCTGGACATAATGGAGAACTCAGGAAAGTTTCCTTGTGCGGTATGCTGCACTGGTGTCGGCAGTAACAGCATCCTATGCAGTGAATGCAAGAACTGGGTCCACAAGAAGTGTAGCCGTTTGAAAATGCTCAAGGAGGATCCAAACTTCAGATGTGCACGCTGTATGGGACAAGCAAGGCCACTTGACGGAAGACCACAGTCTGAGGTGCAGGTTGGGCAAGACAAACTTGAGGTTGTGGCATCATTCTGCTACCTTGGAGACATGCTTTCTGCAGCCGGAGGATGCGACTTAGCCACAAAGACAAGAGTCAGAGCTGCATGGAAGAAATTCAAGGAGGTTATGCCGATTCTCAAATCACGCCACCTCAACTATCGAACTCGAGGCAAGGTATACTCAACCTGTGTCAGAAGCGTGATGATGTACGTGAGTGAGACATGGCCCCTGTCCAAACCAAATCTGCAACGCCTGCAACGTAACGATCGCGCGATGATCCGACAAATATGCAACATACGCCCCCAGGATATCCCCAACATAAGACCAAGCAAGTTACTTGAACAGATCGGACTCGAAGACTCGTATTTGTTGTAAGTTAGATAATTTTGATGGAAAGGGAGAAAAAACCTGGTTATCAGTATATTCCCTTTTCCTTCTAGGCTTTTGTAAACAAGAGATGTTTGTAAAACATATATGCCCCCTTCAAGTGCCTACATTTGATGTAGGTCAAAGTCCAAGGTCAAGTTAACAAGGTCCAAGGTCATGGTCAAATATGAAAGGTGTTGGTAGGAGGTGTCTATGTGTGAAATATCAAGGCTGTATATGTAAAATAAAAATGAAATATAGGCCAGATTAAAGTTTTTAAAGTAGGCCAAATGCCAAGGTCAAGGTCATGGTTAAATGTGAAAGGTCTTGGTTGGAGGTGTCCATGTGTGAAATATCAAGGCTGTAGGTGTAAAAGGACATGATATATATGCCTGGTTTAAGTTTTTTAAAAGTAGGTCAAACTCCAAGGTCAAGGTTGCAATATTCAAGGTCATGGTCAAATGTTAAAGGTCTTGGTAGGGGGTGTCTATGTGTGAAATATCAAGGCTGTAGGTGTACTAGGACATAAGATAAAGGCTAGGTTAAAGATTTCTAAAAGTATGTAAAAATCAAAGGTCAAGGTCACACAGGCCAAGGTCATGGTCAAATGTGAAATGTCTTGGTAGGAGATGTCCATGTGTAAAATATTGAGGCTGTATAGGTAACAGGACATGAGATATATGCATAGTTTAAGTTTTTTATAAGTAGGTCAAACTCCAAGGTCAAGGTCCAAGGTCATGGTCAAATGTGAAATGTCTTGGTTGGAAGTGACCATGTGTGAAATATCAAGGCTATATGTGTAAAATGACATGAAATATAGGCCAGGTTAATGTATTATAAAAATTTTGATCGGCAGAGTTACGGTTATTGTGCACTGCACCTCTCCATAATGAGATCTATCCACCTGTAAAGTGTCATGATTCTACCTTACATACTTTTTGAGTTATGCTCCGGACAAGAATCAAGTTTGAAAGTCAACAAAGGGCAATAACTCCAAAAATATGATCAGCAGAGTTACGGTTCTTGTGCACTGCACCTCTCCATAATGAGATATATCCACCTGTAAAGTTTCATGATTCTGCCTAACATACTTTTTGAGTTATGCTCCGGACAAGAATCAAGTTATAAAATCAACAAACGGCAATAACTCAAAAAATTTGATCGGCAGAGTTATGGTTCTTGTGCACTGCACCTCTCCATAATGAGATATATCCACCTGTAAAGTTTCATGATTCTGCCTAACATACTTTTTGAGTTATGCTGCGGACAAGAATCAAGTTATAAAATCAACAAAGGGCAATAACTCAAAAAATTTGATCGGCAGAGTTACAGTTCTTGTGCACTGCACCTCTCCATAATGAGATCTATCCACCTGTAAAGTTTCATGATTCTACCTTACATACTTTTTGAGTTATGCTCCGGACAAGAATCAAGTTTGAAAATCAACAAAGGGCAATAACTCAAAAATTTTGATCGGCAGAGTTACGGTTATTGTGCACTGCACCTCTCCATAATGAGATCTATCTACCTGTAAAGTGTCATGATTCTACCTTACATACTTTTTGAGTTATGCTCCTGACAAGAATCAAGTTTGAAAATCAACAAAGGGCAATAACTCCAAAAATATGATCAGCAGAGTTACGGTTCTTGTGCACTGCACCTCTCCATAATGAGATATATCCACCTGTAAAGGTTCATGATTCTACCTAACATACTTTTTGAGTTATGCTCCGGACAAGAATCAAGTTTGAAAATCAACAAAGGGCAATAACTCAAAAAATTTGATCGGCAGAGTTACGGTTCTTGTGCACTGCACCTCTCCATGATGAGATCTATCCACCTGTGAAGTTTCATGATTCTACCTTTAATACTTTTCGAGTAATGCTCCGGACAAGGTTTGGTCTACGGACAGACCGACCGACCTACGGACCGACCGACCGACCTTCCGACCGACCGACCTTCCGACCGACCGACCGACACTTGCAAATCAATATACCCCCATTTTCTTCGAAAGGGGGCATAACAAGAGCTGCAGATAAGAGGGCTTGATGTCTTTTAACAAGAGCCGTCAGAGACGGACAATGCTCCCCGATTAAGGCATTGTCACAATAAATGTATACCATGCAGAGCTAAGATTAAGCTAACAAACGTTAAGCCCCCTTTTTCCATGACATACTTTTTATACGCAAATTTAAAGTAGTTTCTTGTCAAGGGCATCTGATTTGCTACTCAAATATGAAATTTCATCAAATTCTGACCATTAGACTATGAGAAATTAGAGAAAAAGTGTATTTGACCTTAAGTCCCCTTTTCCCATGACGAGGCCTCAAATCCAAAAACTGGGAAATGTACATCGGCATTATGTCATAGGGAGTTCATATGGTAAGTTTCATTTGATTTGGCCCAAGGGTTATAGAGAAATCGCTTCGGACGGACGGATGGACGGACGGACGGACGGAATGACGGACGGACAGACGAAGCGGCGACTATATGCTCTCCCTTCGGGGAGCATAAAAATGCAATATTCTTATAATTTATTTGTTGTTGTCGTTCCTCAAACTATATGTTGTGGGTACTAGATGGAATCCTCTTGTCGAGACAATTCCAATGCATACCAACAACAAAGGGTTTGGATTTGAAATAAAGAATTTGGAGTGTCATCACCCTTCTCATCTGCTGTCGGGTCATCAAAACAGGCATGAATGGGAAAAAATTAAATCTTCAGACGGAAAATTGTCTTTTCTTTTTATCTCTAAATCAAAAATTAATACATACATATATGTACATGTACATAGTATGAATAACTTTGGTGCATTGAATCGTAACTGCACTTTTAACCCATTACCACACAATTTTTGACTCCCCTCAAAATAATGGCCATGAAAAACATCATGTAAAATTAAGAAATTGCTTTTGACAAACAATTTCTTCATTTCCCACAATGTTTTCCATCCAAAAATACCCCTTAAATTAAATGTTGCATTCCCTTGAAATTGTCGTCTGCAGGATCTTTAAATTTAGACCACCCTAAAATTTTGTCGTTTGGTAATTGTTTTCCAAAACAAGAGAACTGGTCTTGATGATCCATTGCTATATCTATTCCGCATCATGTTTGTGTCTACTAATTTTTGGTTTTATTGGGGTTTTACGCCGTTTTTCAATTACAAAGGTCATATTGCGGCGGCTGGAGCACCTAACAATGGATTCCTGTCGTTTCTCATACCAGTACTACCACAACACTCTAAAATGAGTCTCCAGCTGCTCCCCCACATAGGTTCACTATATCAAACCATTGATAGGTGACATTTTTTGTCAGAAAGGGTATTTGCCATGGGCGGGTATCGCACCCGTTTTGTCTACTAAAGTGCTTTGAATGTGAAATACTTTGCATGTGCATTACATGTGCATGCAATGCACAACAGGGCCTTAATCTTAGACACAGACCACTTGCAGGAGCAGGTACGATGGGTTGTAAGAGACTTAACCCTTTCCCAAACGGCAACATTTTGGACTGTTCCAATTTGGAAAGTGTTGCAGACAACAATTTCAAGTTCATGAAATTTTAATTATACCTCAGTTATGGGTTAGAAAACATTGTGGAAAATGAAGAAATTGCTAGTCACAAGTAATTTCTTCATTTTCCACAATGTTTTCCCAAGCCTTTTCTTGCGAGGGGGTCAAAAGGTGTAGCTATGCAGTAATGGGTTAAGCCTAATAAGCTATGGGGAACATTTGAAGGTGTAGCAACATTTATGTTCTTGAAAGAAGGAGTGGAGCCACAACCGCTTATTGAGCTGAGTTTGGTTGACTAGGGTTAAACACCGCTTTCAAATGCTATGGTCAAATCATGGCGCTTGGAGCACCTATACATGTATGCCTGATATTTCTCATACCAGTTCTATCAAAACATCCCAAGAGCTTTACCAGACTTTCAATATAAGCCATTACCAGATGACAAAATTTAGGACTCTTCGAAAAAGATGTTGCAAACAAAAATTTCAAGTGAATGAATTTCACACTTTTTCTGTCTTTCTTTGTAGAAAATACTGCGGGAAATGAAGAAATTGCTTGTCAAAAGCAATTTCTGCATTTTCCACATGTTTTCCAAAGCCTTATCTTGTAGAGTGGTCAAAAGGCATGGGTATGGTTTAAAATTATGCAACCATTTTATTGAGCTAAGGTGTTAATCGAGATTAGAAATTGCTACTTTTCAACAAAAAGCTCGTATTTACAGCTTGTATAAAGCTGTAGATAGAAGGTTTTTGTTGAAAAGCGACGATATGCTAATTCAATTATTCAACTCATCGTCCTCGTAATCATATAAATCCTCCGTATCATCGGGATATTTTTCCGTTTCAAATTTCTCCGTTTCAAAATGGTCGTCAGCATCTTCATCCAAAAATTCCACCGTTTGTCTGTTTTCTTGTCTCCCGTGGACTTGTTCGTTGAGTTGTCTTTGTCTTAATTCTTCTGGTATTCTTTGTACAAAGTCTTTCACAAACAAATTGAGCTGCTTCTTTTTCTTTAAACTAAGAACTTCTGTTCTGTGGATCTGAAAATATCAGATTGATTGATAAAACCATTATCAAACAACAAAATATTGGACTTGTCCAAATTCAAAGATGCTGCAGACGACAATACGAATTGAATGAAATTTCGCATTCTTTGATCTTTCTGGGTAGAAAAAGTTGTGGGAAATGAAGAAATTGCTTGTCACGAGCAGTTTCTTCATTTTCCATGGTGTTTTTCAAAACCATTATCTTGTAGGGAGTCAAAAAGAGTCATTGTATGGTAATGGGTTAATGGGGCTTTAAAATTAACACTCCTTTCAACTACTACAATTGACTAGGATTGAAACTTTTTACTCTAAGGTAATTTTCTGAATCTAAATGTTTTTTTCCCAATTACATATACATGTACAATGTACATGTATGTTTCATTTGCCAAATGCAACATTTGCTTGACACAGTCATGCCAAGTAAGCTGCGATATCGTAGCCACAAACTTGCTGACGGGTGTTTGGTCAAGATCAAACCAAGGACAAAATTCAACAAGACTTGTCCGTGGACAATAAAGCTTGCCCATACAAGAGCTTGTCACAAAGAAAAGTCAGTTCCTAGGTTAAGGTAAAAGGTCATGGTCCAAAATGAAAATCCTTGGCAGGAGGTATCAATGTGTATAAAATAATGGCCAAGTTAAAGGTTTTGAAAAGTAGGTCAAACTTCAATGTCCTGTTCAAATGTGAATATTGTTGGTAGGAGGTGTCCTTGTGTGCAATATCAAGGCTGTATGTGTAAAAGGACATGAGAGGTGAGTTTAAAGTTTTTTTAAAAGTAGGTCAAACTCCAAGGTTGAGGTCACAAGGTCATGGTCAAATGTGAACAGTGTTGGTAGGAGATGTCCATGTGTGAAATATCAAGGCTGTATGTGTAACAGGACATGAGATATTACTGGCAAGGTTAAAGTTTTGTCAAAGAAGATCAAAATTCAAGGTCACAAGGTCATGGTCAAATGTGAAAGGTCTTGGTAGGTGGTGTCCATGTGTGAAATACCAAGGTTGATTGTGTAATAGGGCATAAGATATATTCCAAGCTAAAGTTTTTTTTAGGCCAGGCCAAAGTTTTTAAAAGTAGGGCAAACTCCAAGGTCAAAGGTCATGGTTCCAAATGAGAGGTCTTGGTTGGAGGTATCCACAGGTGAAATATCAAGGCTCTATCTCTAAAAGGGCATGAGATAAGAGCCAGGTTAAAGCTTTTGAAGACACTTTTGCCAGCACTGATGCTGACATCCGAGGGTATGACAATAGCTCTTTTGAGACTTTCGTCCTGGGCGAGCTAAAAAGGTTTCGGCTACATTATTGCAACTAATTATGTCAAGTCTACTCTTGTGTGCTTCTTGAATTTGGGTTTAACCCTTTCCCAAACAAGAGCTGGTTTTGACGTCCCTAATAGAAAAGGCTTGTGAAAACATTGAAACAAAAGAAGAAACTGCTGATAACCAGCAGTTTCTCCTTTTGTCTCAATATTTTCTGTGCCATATTTTATACCCCCTTCACACATACCTCGCGACCTTACTGCGTCCTTACTGCGACCTTGCTACGACCCAGGACGCAGCACAGTCGCCATAGACGCAGCAGGGACGCAGCGAGGTCGTAGCAAGGACCCCAAGGACGCACAAGGTCGCAGACCGTCGGCGACTATTTTGAACATGCACAAAACAGTCGCAGAACCTCTGCGTTCTTACTACGTCCTGGTTGGGTCGTCGTGGGGTCTCAGTAGAGTCGCCATAGTCGCAGCAGCATCGTAGTAAGGACGTAATAAGAACGCAATAGACGTTGTACACTCGCACTAAGGACGCTGCAGAGTCGCCGATGAAATTACAAGAAATTGCTCATTTCACACTATATTGCCTACCAAAAAATACAAAAAATGTAATAATTCATTCACCTGAAAATGACGTATGCAAAAATCTTTGAATTTGGATCAGTATAAAATTTTGCCATTTGGTATATAGGCCAACTTTATTGATTATTTAATTCATCTGAATTCGCGACTGGGTCAACTTGTAGCACTTTAGAGGCCCCGCTCGTTTGCCTCGTCCGCCTCTCATCTTTGGAATAATATACTGAAAAAAAGTGAAAACGCTACACCTACAATGCTTGTCATATTTCTTCTAAATACAACAAGTAAAAAATCAAACGACAGTGTTCCGAATTGTTCATTGACTTGGTTGTTCCATACACTAAACGTTTTGTGGATCTTAAATACGGGGATGAAAAACGGACCCTTTTAATGTGACAGGGGTCCGTTTTTCAGATGTACTATTTGAACGGAAATTTTACACTATTTAAACCTTCAGAAATCCAAGCAGAAGAATGCAAACCATGCCGAACTGCACGGAATGGTAGTTCGACAAGTTACCAGCCAGGAAATGTAAAGAAGTTTGTATAAAATTGTTGCAGGGTTTAGAAAATGATGTTTGAAAAGCAGATCTTTCATTATGTTCCAAAGCTTGATAATTTTACAACGTAATCTCCATAGGAAATTGAAGTCGCGGTTGCATGGACATCTGGGAACAATCCTAGTCGAGGAAAGGGTTCAAAAATCCCCTGTAAGGCCTACTTGACGTTGCAAAAAAAATCAATCGAAAACCGTGATAAATTTGTGACTATCAAACATTTAAGTTCCCTATTTGTTTATATCCAAGGGAGGTAATTCGCAAAATTGACAGACAAGACCTTGATTTTAGAGCTTGCTACGAGAGATAAGTGAGATTTTAAACGTTTTTTTGGCAATCCGGATATGACCAATTTCGAAAAAAATATGAAGAGTTTTCTGCGCTTGCGCATATGCGGCATTACATGAAATTAGCTCTAAGCGTATCAAGGGCTGTAACTCTGACAATAAAGGAGACAAGGCAATGAAATTTTGACAAAACGATTGCTGAAAGCCTGGGAAAGAACGTCAAAATATATTTCATGCTATTAGTTCGATACTTTTCCAGAAATAAGAAATCTTGCAGTGTAGCGTTTTCACTTTTGTTCAGTATAAATGATTTAACTTTAAAATAATTAAATATACGCCTTCACTCGTTGAAGGTCAGACTCAAAATGATATTTACTGGAAAAAAGTATTATTTTCATAGACGTAGCAAGGACGTAGTAGTGTCGTCTTACAGTCGCAGAACAGTCGCCGGACAAACGCAATAGTCGCTGTAGAGTCGCCGTAAGAACGCAAAGGACGTAGCACAGTCGCAGCTGGGTCGCCGATGATCGCCGTGGGGTCGCCGTAGGGACGCATTACAGTCGCAGTGGAAACGCCATGGACGTAGAAGGGTCGTATCGAGGACGTACAGAAAAACAAACAGAACACAAGACTGTGGAGCCCCGGACCGTCGGCGAGAGAAATTTGGAAATTTGAAAGAAAAGCAAACAAATTTCGAAAGAAAAATGCTATTTTACTAGTTTTCAGGTCGCAGTAAGGTCGCGAGCTATGTGTGAGGGGGGTATTACACAAATCGTATCTTAAATAACATCCATTTCGTCATCTGTAGCAGTTTTTGAAGTGGATCACCCTAAAAATCCGTCGTTCGGGAAAGGTTTAATGGATTTCCAGATGGTCACTTTAGCTTTAAGGTAGTTTACCCCTAATGAGATTCGCTCGATGTCCGAATTATTTGGCGACGTCCAAAACATTCGGCAGTTGAACTTCCACAGCAGAATGTTTCACCTTCGCCCAAATAAGTTCAGATATGTAAC
Source organism: Fragum sueziense (assembly GCA_963680895.1). Classification (NCBI taxonomy): domain Eukaryota; kingdom Metazoa; phylum Mollusca; class Bivalvia; order Cardiida; family Cardiidae; genus Fragum; species Fragum sueziense. Next base: position 18,628,811 of record OY804600.1, on the reverse strand, counting down.
AATAACTCTCGAAAAAAATTCGATATTTTGTATGAATGTAAAAATGGCCCCATTGCGGGTATTCTATCTTAACCCTTTCCCAAACAAGAGCTGGTTTTGACGTCCCTAATAGAAAAGGCTTGGGAAAACATTGAAACAAAAGAAACTGCTGATAACCAGCAGTTTCTCCTTTTGTCTCAATATTTTCTATGCCATATTTTACACAAATCATATCTTTAATAACACCCATTTTGTCATTTGTGGCAGTTTTCAAATTGGACCAGTCCAAAAATTGGTTGTTTGGGAAAGGGTTAAGGGGGAATGCTCCAGTTTCCTAAATTTTTTCTCAATAATAGAATTTATTCATACTTTGTATGTTGAAATTACATATTATTACCAACTGAAAAATAAAATAACAAGAGGACCATGATGGTCCTATATATCGCTCACCTGAACCAAAAGGATATGAGCCACAATTTTGTTCTATTCAATTAATATTTACGACTTTAAGACTGAAAACGAACTTATGGTCCACAAGGTCCAACATTAACGTTTTTGGTCACCAGACAGTCGGGCTTGTTGCTGCCAGATGATGCTAGCCCTGACCAAATATGCACTGGTCCTGACCAAATATTTGGATAATTGGGAAAAGGTGTAAACAACAATAATCCTTTCAAAAGGTGAAAGACAAGTTTTGAATCACAAATAAATGAATATTTGAAGGGCCAGTGTTCTTGTTGTGTCACATATCTGGTGTTTTCATTATGGTAATAGTAACTGAGATTTGAAAAGAGGCTGACCAGTCGGTCTTGCATCTTGGGGATCTAACTAGCCCTGACCAAGCAACAGGCAGTTAATGTCTGTCGGGCACAGGTTAATGTTGAACCCTGGTCAATAACATTGTGAAAATCGAACTGATCCGAGATCTTCTGGTGTCCAACATTGTGTCCAAGTTTTGTCTTGATTGATTAATAAATGTAAATTTTAGTGTGTAAACAAGGTCGAAAACAGCCGAAAAAGGCAATTTTGTCAAATTCAAGGGCTAGTAACTTTCTATTTTCTGATCAGATCAGACTGAAAATCCAAATGATCAAAGATCTTATAATCCCGAACATTGTGTCAAAGTTTTGTCTTGATTGATTCATATTTGTACATTCTAGAGTGTAAACGAGGTCAAAAACAGCCGAAAATGGCAATTTTGTCAAATTCAAGGGCACATAACTCTCAACTTTCTGACAAAGATCAGACTGAAAAACGAACTCATCAAAGATCTTAGGGTCCTAAACATTGTGTCTAAGTTTTGTCTTGATTGATTTATAATTGTAGATTCTAGAGGGTAAACAAGGTCAAAAACAGCCTAAAATGGCAATTTTGTCAAATTCAAGGGCACATAATTCTTGTCTTTCTGATCAGATCACACTGAAAATCGAACTCATCCGAGATCTTATGGCCTAAAACATCAAGTCCAAGTTTTGTCTTGATTGATCAATATTTGTAGACGCTAGAGTGTTAACAAATTAAAAAGTAGCTATTTTTGACGTTCAAGGGCACATAACTCCTGACTTCCTGGTCCGATCTGACCCAAAATCAAACTCATCCGAGAACTTATAGTCTTAAACATTATGTCCAAGTTTTGTCTTGAATGATCAATATTTGTAGATGCTAGAGTGTTAACAAGTTAAAAAGTAGCTATTTTTGACGTTCAAGGGCACATAACTCCTGACTTCCTGGTCCGATCTGACCCAAAATCGAACTCATCCGAGAACTTATGGTCATACATGTTTTGTTTAAGTTTGGTTAAGATTGGTCAATATTTGTGGATGCTAGAGTGTTAACAACAAATTGTGAACAGACGGACGGACAGACGGACGGACGCCGACGGACAAAAAGCGACCACAATAGCTCACCTTGAGCACTTCGTGCTCAGGTGAGCTAAAAATGGATGGTCAGCGATCTTGTTTGAATTTTATAGGCCTTTGTATCATATACCCCTACGTCGAAAAAATGCGCAATTTCTTGCACCTGTCTGAGGTCACTGAAATGCTAATAAAATGCTGTATATTCATCGTTTAGTCCCGAAAACGGATTTAAAGCAACGTCTTACATTTGATAAGAACAGAAAACCCAAAAAATGTGCTACTATAAACGCGTAAATGTATAAAACAGCATGCTCACGTGTTTGGTTAAATCAACGAAGCTGGAGTGTTTTATGTCAAACTTTGCATATTTTTGGAAATATTTCAAGTTCTACATAAAAGAATTTGATAAAACTCCCTCATTGTATTAAGCAACATGTCCTGGTAATAATTCAAAAAGAAAATGTATAGGTCAGCACACTTATTAGTGAATTACAGCAATTTTTATCAACTACACATGAATAAAATGACGCAAAACAGTGGTAACTGCATACACACTTACGACTGTCTTGCTCTAAATAATCAATTTCTATCTTGGGGAAATCAGTTTCGCATAATAAATACTTTTTTACCGTCGCAAATGGTAAATTGTAATGATGTGTTATATTATTGAAAATATGGTAGCGAAACATATTGGTACGAAACATTAAATTTACTACAGTAATGACCGAGTGTTCCGAAAAACTGGAGCATTCGCCCTTAAACAGTCAAAACAGTTGGTCTAACCGAACACGTGAGCATGCCGTTTTATACATTTACGCGTCTATAATAGCACATATTTTGGGTTTTCTATTCTTATTATATGTAAGACGTTACTTTACATCCGTTTTCGGGACTAAACGAAGAATATTTAGCATTTTATTAGCATTTTAGTGACCTTGGACAGGTGCAAGAAATTGTGCATTTTTCGATGTAGGGGTATGTGATGCGAATGCCTATAATATTAAAACAAGATCGCTGACCATCCATTTTTATTTTATTTTTCAATTGGTAATAACATGTAATTTCAACAAACAAAATATAAATAAATTCTATTATTGGGAAAAAATTTAAGAAACTGGAGCATTCCCCCTTAAGCTGCAGTTACGAGGTTTTGTTGAAAACCCATGATTTGTGTTTTCTAATAGACTTACTGTAACCATTTCGACATTTTGATTTTTCAGCACATTAATGTTGACTTGTTGGGAGCCAAGCATATGATCCGACACGGCCTCACCGAACTTGGCACAATAATCATCGTCCCCAAGAATCATCAAGGCTTTACGATACCTGAAAGTCAAATGAAGAATAGTATTTCATTTGTGGATCTAAGTGCACCCATTACCAAGGATCTTAATGTTTAATGATTTTCTACCATTTAGAGTCTTAGACTAAATGCATGCAAACTTTGGTGCTTGTTTCCGGATGTGAGAAATTTTTCGTTTATCCTTCGCACTACTATGGTCATCAGGGTTCTCCCCAGACTAATTTGAAGCTGTAGTGGCAGTATCGTTGGAAGCTTACAATACAGTGTATTTGCAAATAATTGTGAGTAAAAACATAATGGGAAAAGAAGAAATTGCTCATTTTGAGCAATTTCTTCTTTTTCCATAATGTTTTTATGCATATTTATTGTACAAAATGCCTTAATTTATCAGTTTATGACATGAAATAACCCCAATCCCTGTATTTGATGACCATGTTGAAGAAATCAAGCTGTGGGGCAGTTTTGAAGCTGTAGTGGCCTTACACTGTTTTCCATGAAGCTGTAGTGGGGCCGATACAGCTTATTGGGCTGGAGAGAACAATGGTCATATAACGTCACATAGCTGGAGCACCTTGCCAAACATTCCACTATTACGACAACAACCTTACCCAAACCTCCAGCTGCTCCCCCACATGGGTTAACAAGAGCTTCACAAAGCGGCGCATATACGCCCGAGAGGGGCTTGTCAGTAAAATTGGCCATTTTTTCGATTCAAGGGCAGTTAATTCAAACATGAAAAGTTATCAAAAGTTTTTGTTTGCACAACAAGACACCATAGAGATTCATTGTGGCTAGTTTGATTAAATTCTGGTTGAAACTATAGGAGTTGCACACAGGAGAAAATGGACATTTTTGAGAAAATGGGCATTTTTTCTTCAATTCAAGGGCAGATAATTCAAGAACGAAAACAGTTATCTAAATTCTGTAAGCGGTGTGCCCAACTAGACACCATGGAGATTCATTGTGGCAAGTTTGATCAAATTCTGATCAAAACTGTAGGAGGAGTTGCGCACACAAGAAAATGGGCATTTTTTTAATTCAAGGGCAGATAATTCAAGAACGAAAAGAGGTAATTAAATTCCGTAAATGGGATGCACAACTAGACACCATGGAGATTCATAGTGGCAAGTTTGATCAAATTCCGATCAAAACTGTAGGAGGAGTTGCGCACACAAGAAATTGCTAACGGACGGACGGACAGACGGATGGACAGATGAGCAGGGCCATAACATAAAACGACCCTTCGGGCGTATAAAAATCATCAAAATTTTGGTGGGAAAATATTTTGTCAGAGAGGATTTTTGCCATGTCTGGGGATCCAACCTGTGACCTCAAGAGTACTAGTTCAATGCATAACCAACAGCCAAATCACGGTGTATAATCACATGACTCAGAATTTCCAATAATCTTCAATAATTTTGTTAATATGAATTCGGTTTGAAGCACAGAAGGTGGGAAATGCCAAGCAGGCTGGACAAAAATCTTTTCAGCTAGAAAGTGAGTTTGTATGTTCCATTGTTTCACTCAACCCTTTCCCAAACAAGACCTGGTTTTGACGTCCTTGGTAGAACAGGCTTGGGAAAACATTGAGGCAAAAGAAGACAAGAGGACCATGATGGTCCTATATCGCTCACCTGAACCAAAATGATATGAGCAACACTTATGTTCAATTCAATTGATATTCATGACTTTAAGACTGAATATGAACTTATGGTCAATAACATCGTGAAAATAAAACTTATCCGAGCTCTTATGGTGCCCAACATTGTTTTTTTTTTTAATAATTGTAGATTCTAGAATGTAAACAAGGTCGAAAACAGCCAAAAACAGCAATTTTATCAAATTCAAGGGCACATAACTCTCGTCTTTCTGGTCAGATCAGACGGAAAATCAAACTCATCTGAGATCTTATATTCTCCAACATTGTGTCCAAGATTTGTCTTCATTGATTAATAATTGTAGATTCTAGAGTGTAAACAAGGTCGAAAACAGACAAAGATGGCAATTTTATCAAATTCAAGGGCACATAACTCTCGTCTTTCTGGTCACATCAGACTGAAAATCAAACTTATCCGAGATCTTATGGTCTCCAACATTGTGTCCAAGTTTTGTCTTGATTGATTAATAATTGTAGATTCTAGAGTGTAAAGAAGGTCGAAAACAGCCGAAAATGGCAATTTTATCAAATTCAAGGGCATATAACTCTCGTCTTTCTGGTCAAATAAGACTGAAAATCAGCCTCATTTGAGATCTTATAGTCTCCAACATTTTGTCCAAGATTTCTCTTGATTGGTCAATAATTGTAGATTCTAGAGTGTAAACAGGGTTGAAAACAGTCAAAAACGGCAATTCTATCAAATTCAAGGGCAATTAACTCTTGACTTTCTGATCACATTAGACTGAAAATCATACTCATCTAAGATCTTATGGTCCCCAACATTGTGTCCAAGTTTTGTGTTGATTGACTAATAATTGTAGATTCTAGAGAGTAAACAAGGTCAAAAACTGCCGAAAACGGCAATTTTGTCAAATTCAAGGGCACATAACTCTCAATATTTTGATCTGATCAGACTGAAAATCAAACTCATCCAAGGTCTTATGCTCCCCAACATTGTGTCCAAGCTTTGTCTTGATTTATTTATAATTGTAGATTCTAGAGTGTAAACAAGGTCGAAAACAGCCAAAAATGGCAATTTTGCCCAATTCAAGGGCACATAACTCTCATCTTTCTAGTCAGATCAGACTGAAAATCAGACTCATCTGAGATCTTATGGTCCCCAACATTGTGTTAAAGTTTTGTCTTGATTGATAAATAAATGTTGATTCTAGAGTGTAAACAAGGTCGAAAACAGCCAAAGATGGCAATTTTATCAAATTCAAGGGCACATAACTCTCGACTTTCTGATTAGATCAGACTGAAAATCAAACTCATCTAAGATCTTATGCTCCCCAACATTGTGTCCAATCTTTGTCTTGATTCTAGAGTGTAAACAAGGTTGAAAACAGCCAAAAATGGCATTTTGCCCAATTCAAGGGCACATAACTCTCATCTTTCTGGTCAGATCAGACTGAACGCCCATTCTCAATAAAACGGAACATTCGGGGAAAGGAAAAATCGAAAAAAAGATGATTTCAATTTCAATGAATATGCACTCTAATTCAAAGGTACATCCAAGCTGAGTGATTTCCCAAAATACCGCGAACATTATCAATATCGCTTCGGAAAAAAGCATCATTTACTAAGGGTACCCGTTTTTAAGGGTAACGTATGTTTCTTTCAATAGTAATGTCTTTCTCATAGAAAATGTTAACCAATTTCGAAGACTACAAAGGCAGGGACCAAGTTTCTTCGTAGAAAAATTATCTGAGAAATAAAATATTCCACAATATTAAAGAAATTTGCTTTAACTTTGTTATAAATATAAATTTACGTTAAACATATTTTGTTGTACTGGAAAATTTTTGTCAAAACTTTCACTCACTAAATGTCTAAATAAGATTTCAGCATCTTTTTGCCTATTATAGTTAAAAACGCAACTTTAACACTAAAACAAACAATCTCACAAAAAAATTAACGCATTTTCATCATGATTTTTATCAAACTTATAAATCTTAAATGTGTTTCTGAACAAGCATTATCTGGTAACGTATGTTTCGAACACATTTTTAGATCATTGATTATGACTTTGTTTTGCATCAAAGACATAGATATTAAGATTTTTCTCAAAAAATATTTTTGATAGGACTTCGTCTAATATTTTTGAACGAAACAATTATTTTTGATCCCGTGCATGCTTTGGTGAAATGTGATATAGGTGTAATTAGAATTGGATCAAGTTAACTTTAAAGAAAATGCTTAGTATATAGACCATCTTAGTAAATTGTCAAAGATTTATTAAGTATGGCCTAATCCTTCCTATCAAGTTGACAATATTGCTTATTTGACTGCTTTGCGTCGTTTGCATTTTCATACGATGTAACGAAAACATAGTAACGTATGTTTCAATTATATTGAAAGAACTCTTCTTTCTCTTAAACATCACCGTTCTAAACTTTCTCAAGTTTGAACACCCACTTAGATTCCTCGGATGTTGCAAGTATACACTTTGCAATGTTTCGGGACCTCAATGATCATTATGTGATATTTTTGCCACACACCGTACTCAACTACTCATTACTTCAACACTGAAAAGAAACTTCATTTCAGTATGAAAGTAACATTACAATCAAACCATTCAGTGTCGTTATCTATCTCCAAGATTAGTCAAATGTACCTGCTCTTGATCCTCATAACACTAATGTAATCTCCAAATAATGCAATTGAAGCGACGGCATTTAATAGTTAGTACGAGAGCTTTTATGCCTTTTCTTTATACTTTTAAGTTTACTTGCAATCGCATACTTGGTCGGAGAAGCTTTTTTCAATAGATGGATATAGCTTTAGATAAGGTTTCTCATTTACAAATAGACCCATCACAGTTAAAAACTGCTTAATATACAGTTTTGGTATTAAAGCATTTCAAACAACAATCACAATGTAACGAGAGAGTCTTGCAGAAATGTTAAAAAATTGGGTTAAATAGGTTTCACAAAAGTATATTCTGGGACAGTGTATATTCCGTTTTGATTCTGTAAAAAGAACAATTATACATATGAAACATTTGTTAAAAACTCTTGAATTAATATTCAAAGTTATTTACAGATCATTGTCTCGTATATGATATATTATAATTGCCCAAATTGTATGTTTCCACCATTCGAAACATACGTTACATGTTGTAACGTAGGTTTCCATGTGATTGTATGCTTCAATAAAAGTATAACATATATTTGGTACGAATAATTTACTTTATGAACAATAATTAACCACTTCTTTCTTAAAAGAAACATAGTAGATGGATGAAATATCATAAATAATCTCACAAGAACCAGATTTCCTTATACGTATGAAACTTTATTGGTGTTCACATTTTCATTGACAAAATTTTGACCTTTGAGGGCGTCAAGGCCTTGCTCCCGGGTTATAGGAGATAACATATGACATCGCAAGAGTTATAGGAATTGGTATTTTGCATGTATGACTATGTCACTGTCGTCTCAAAGATAAAACATATCTTAAGAAGTAACGTATGTTTCATCACGTATGTTTCGTTCAGTATTGAAACGCGTTCGTAGCGATGTCTTGTTCAACATAAGAACTCGTTTCTATTGTGAATAAAAAATGGTCTATATTGTGAAACACTGGAACATTCTACGACCACATTGTCTCTAATAGCTATGGATAAAAGCATGGTAACGTTTGTTTCAATTTGATATGACTAAATACGATCCAGCAAGTAATAGCTATATTTTCTTAAAACTTGAATTTGTGAATTGAAAGCCCACGTTAATAACTTGATAATAATCATATACTACGTTGATTTAAAGCATAACGAGTGGTTTAAATCGTATTCCTTCTTGATTTTTAGATAGAAATAACATCTGATTAAAGGGAAAATATTATTTTCAGAATTTGGCGACATTGAATAAAATAGAATAAAATTGAAAGGAGACTTGCTTGTACGACTTTGCATATATTTTTACAAACCTCAAATGTCAATCTTTGGTAAAGATACAATGTGGCTGTGTTTAAAACGGTAGAATTTTCTGGGAACGAATTTGAAACTGAATATTTTGAATGGCGACAGTAACGTATGTTGCATTTTAGCATCAAAATGATTGCCAAATGAGGAAATTTAGACAGATCAGATGAAAAATGGAATTTGGCTTGACGCATCTAATGGGTTTGCTGCCTTTAATAACAAATACTTCCAGATATATCATGACAGTTAGATTTTAATCAATGGAACACCGAATGTTCTGTTTTATTGAGAATGGGCGTGAAAATTGAACTCGTTCGAGATCTTATGGTCTCTAACATTATGTCCAAGTTTTGTCTTGATTGATCAACTAACTTTTGTGGATGCTAGAGTGTAAACACCCCAAATGTTGACGGACGGACGGACACCGGACAAAAAGTGACCACAATAACTCACCTCGAGCACTTCGTGGTCAGGTGAGCTAAAAATATTTTCTAAGCTTTATTGTACAAAATTTATTTCGGTTTGAGCACAAATTTTGATGCCTACAACAGCTTTCTAAACTGATCATCCCAAAATATTGTTGTTTGGAAAAGGGATAAAATTTTGTTACCAGCAGACACTTTCACCAAGATTAATTGATCTTTAACAGTATTAGATCTTATCGCTACAGCTGGAGCACCTAACCAACTTTCTCACCAGTATCACCACAATATCCAGTCCAAGCCTCCAGCCACTCTCTCACATAGATGATTCACATTCAATAGGCCGGAGACAAATGACAAATTTTATGGTGGTCCTTCTGAAAGCTGCTACAGATGACACAAGAGATGTTTGTAAAACATATATGCCCCCTCAAGGGCCTACATTTGATGTAGGTCAAAGTCCAAGGTCAAGTTAACAAGGTCCAAGGTCATGGTCAAATATGAAAGGTCTTGGTAGGAGGTGTCTATGTGTGAAATATCAAAGCTGTATATGTAAAAGTAAAATGAAACATAGGCCAGGTTAAAATTTTTAGAAGTAGGCCAAATGCCAGGGTCAAGGTCATGGTCAAATGTGAAAGGTCTTGGTTGGAGGTGTCCTTGTGTGAAATATCAAGGCTGTAGGTGTAAAAGGACATGCTATATATGCCTGGTTTCAGTCTTTTTAAAAGTAGGTCAAACTCCAAGGTCAAGGTTGCAATATTCAAGGTCATGGTCAAATGTGAAAGGTCTTGGTAGGAGGTGTCTATGTGTGAAATATCAGGGCTGTAGGTGTAATAGGACATAAGATAAAGGCTAGGTTAAATATTTCTAAAAGTATGTAAAAATCAAAGGTAAAGGTCACACAGGCCAAGGTCATGGTCAAATGTGAAAGGTCTTGGTAGGAGGTGTCCATGTGTAAAATATCGAGACTGTATAGGTAACAGAACATGATATAGGCCTAGTTTAAGATTTTTAAAAGTAGGTCAAACTCCAAGGTCAAGGTCCAAGGTCATGGTCAAAAGTGAAATATCTTGGTTGGAAGTGACCATGTGTGAAATATCAAGGCTGTATATGTAAAATGACATGAAATATAGGCCAGGTTAATGTATTATTAAAGTAGGTCAAACACCAAGGTCAAGGTCACAAGGTCCAAGGTCATGGTCAAATGTGAAAGATCTTGGTCGTAGGTGCCCATGTGTCAAATATCAAGGCTGTATGTGTAAAAGGACATGATATATCGGCTAGGTTAAAGTTTTTTTAAAGTAGGTCAAAGTCAGAGTTCAAGGTCACAAGGTCCAAGGTCATGGTCAAATGTGAAAGGCCTTGGTAAGATGTGTCCATGTGTGAAATACCAAGGCTGTATGTGTAATAGCACATAAGATATAGGCCCAGTTTAATTTTTTTAAAAGTAGGTCAAACTCCAAGGTCAAGGCCACATGGTCCAAGGTCATAGTCGTATGTGATAGGTCTAGGTCGGAGGTTTCCATGTGTCAAATATCAAGGCTGTATGTGTAAATGGACATGATATATCGGCCAGGTTAAAGTTTTTTAAAAGTAGGTCAAACTCCAAGGTCAAGGTCACAAAGTCCAAGGTCATGGTCAATTGTGAAAGGTCTTGGTAAGATGTGTCCATGTGTGAAATATCAAGGCTGTATTTGTAAAAGGTCATTAGATATATGCCGGGTTTATTTTTTTTTTTAAAGTAGGTCAAACTCCAAGGTCAAGGTCACAAGGTCCAAGGTCATGGTTAAATGAGAACGATGTTGATAGGAGGTATCTATGTGTGAGATATCAAAGCTGTATGTGTAAAAGGACACGAGATATAGGCAATGTTAAGAATTAAGTGTAAAAATCAACAAAGGGCAATTACTCCAAGAATTTGATTGGCAGAGTTACGGTTCTTGTGCACTGCACCTCTCCATAATGAAATCTATTCACCTGTAAAGTTTCATGATTCTACCTTACATATTTTTTGAGTTGTGCTCCGGACAAGAATCAAGTTATAAAATCAACAAAGGGCAATAACTCACAAAATTTGATCGGCAGAGTTACGGTTTTTGTGCACTGCACCTCTCCATAATGAGACCTATCTACCTGTAAAGTTTCATGATTCTATCTTACATACTTTTTGAGTTATGCACCGGACAATAATCAAGTTTGAAAATCAACAAAGGGAAATAACTCAAAAAATATGATCAGCAGAGTTACAGTTCTTGTGCACTGCACCTTTCCATAATGAGATCTATCTACCTGTAAGGTTTTATGATTCTACCTAACATAGTTTTTGAGTTATGCTCCGGACAAGAATCAAGTTTGAAAATCAACAAAGGGCAATAACTCAAAAAATTTGATCAGCAGAGTTACGGTTCTTGTGCACTGCACCTCTCCATAATGAGATCTATCCACCTGTAAAGTTTCATGATTGTACCTTACATACTTTTTGAGTTATGCTCCGGACAATAATCAATTTATAAAAACAACAAAGGGCAATAACTCAAAAAATTTGATCGGCAGAGTTACAATTCTTATGCACTGCACCTCTCCATAATGAGATCTATCCACCTATGAAGTTTCATGATTCTACCTTTAATACTTTTTGAGTTATGCTCCGGACAAGGTTTGGTCTACGGACAGACCGACGGACGGACCATCCAACCGACCGACACTTGCAAAACAATATACCCCCATTTTCTTCGAAAGGGGGCATAAAAATTTATACAAATGAAAAAGGATACAACATTATGTACTTTCAATTCCAGAGAGTATATACGTAATTAGAGGGAAAAGGCCAAAATGCTTATTTTCTTTGTTTGCCTCAATGTTTTTCCAAGCCTTGCCTGCCAGGGATTTCAAAACTAGGTCTTGTTTACTTTTACAGCTAGAGAGAGGGTTAACCCGTTCCCAAACAAGACCTGAGGCGTGTTCTTTAGAGCGAGATTTTTTAAGATTTCTTAAGGTGTTTTGGATAAAGCATTTTTAAGACCGAGACTTTGACCGAGCTGTTCCGAATGCTCCATATTTATACAAATGATGTCATCATGACGTCATTTATATAAAGTATGGAGCATTCGGAACACCCTGGTTTATGAATTATGGAGTGTTCAGAACAACTCGGTCAAATCTCTTTTATATTGTTTGTGCAGAGTTGAACGATGGGTTCCGCACGAAGTATAGGGTAATGGCGTCTCCCATTGAAGGTCTTAAAAATCTTGCTCTAAAGAACGCTTTATCCTAAAATATCTTAAGAAATCTCAAGATATCTCAAGAAATCTCGCTCTAAAGAACGCACCTCTGGTTTTGATGTCCCTAATAGAAAGGCTTGGGAAAACATTGAAACAAAAGAAGAAACTGCTGATAACTAGAACTGTCGCAAAGCGGACAAATACCCCCCACTAGCACCTTGTCACTGAAAAAGTGCTTATATATAATAGGTCAACCGGTTCTTGACATAGAGCATGGAAATGGGTTTTAAACAAAGTCTGATTGTGACCTTGACCTTTGTGACCCCCCCAAAAAATAGGGCTCCTCCTTGGGTCATGGGCAACAACTGTGTAAAGTTTCATGATCCTAGGTCAACCGTTTCTTGACTAAGAGCATGGAAACAGATTTTAATCAAAGTCAGATTGTGACCTTGACCTTTGACCTTTGTGACCCAAAAACAATAATGCACCTCCTTGGGTCATGGGCAACAACTGTGTAAAGTTTCATGATCCTAGGTCTACCGGTTCTTGACTTAGAGCGGGGAAACAGATTTTAAACAAAGTCTGTTTGTGACCTTGACCTTTGTGGCCCAAAAACAATAGGGCACCTCCTTGGGTCATGGGCAACAACTGTGTAAAGTTTCATGATCCTAGGTCACCCGGTTCTAGACTTAAAGCGCGGAAACGGATTTTAAACAAAGTCCGATTGTGACCTTGACCTTTCACCTTTGTGACCCAAAACACCTCCTCGGGTCATGGGCAACAACTATGTAAAGTTTCATGATCCTAGGTCAACCGGTTCTTGACTTAGAGCATGGAAATGGATTTTAAACAAAGTCCAATTGTGACCTTGACCTTTGACCTTTGTGACCCAAAAACAATAGGGCACCTCTTTGGGTCATGGGCAACAACTGTGTAAAGTTTCATGAGCCTAGGTCAAGCGGTTCTTGACTTAGAGCAAGGAAACGAAAAAGTCTATGGACGGATGGATGGACTGACGGATGGACGGACAGACAGACATGGTGAAACCAAAATACCCCCTCTACTTCGTAGGTGGGGGGTATAACCAGCAGTTTCTCCCTTTGTCTCAATATTTTCTATGTCATAGTTTACACAAATTCTATCTTTGATAACTTACATTCTGTCATTTGTGGCAGTTTTTGAAGTGGATCACTCTAAAATTTTGTCGTTTGGGAGAGGGTTCAACGTACCTGCCTTTACTCCAGTCAGGATGAACTGTTGGTAATAATTCACCATAAATATCAAACTGGATCTCAATATCTGAAAAACAAACAAACACACACTCAGACAAACAAATGGCAAATGTTAAGTTTTTGGATGGACAGACATGGGTAAAACAATATACCTCTGATCTTACGATATGAGGGCATATAAATCTGTGACCAAGTTGTGAAAAGGGTCATTCAAAGAACATTCCTACAAAGTTACATCAAAAAGAAGATATATAAAGAAATTGAGAAGACATGGACAGACTGACAGTAACAACAAATGTTAACAAACGATAAAATTTTAGACTGATCCAAATTCATCGATGTTGCAGACGACAATTCAAACTGAATGAAATTACGCATTTTTTGGTCTTTTTTGTGTAGTAAATATTGTGGGAAATGAAGAAATTGCTTGTTGCAAGCAATTTCTTCTTTTCCCAAAGTGTTTTCCAAGGCTATTGTGTTTTAGGGAGTCAAAAAGAGTCATTGTATGGTACTAGTAATTGGTCAACAGCATTGTGCCAACATTAGGTAACAAAATAATTATCATTTTGCATATGCATTAGCAGTGGGGAATCCAAGATTTCTCGAAAGGGGGTTGGGTGGTGGTCGAATATACAAATAGGGGGTTCTTTTTCATATAAGTATGCAATTTTGACAGAATTTCTACCCCCAAAATGCAGAAAATATTAAGAAATGGCACATAAAATATTAAGTGAGAAAAGGGAACAGCTGCTGGCTCTCATATTTTCTTCTTGAGCTTTAGAGTTTTCCTAAAATATTTCCTATAATTTTTAAAGTTAGATAGGCAGATAGGCCAACCTATTCCAATAACTTTGTCTTTTTGAATAAAAATTGATACTCACAATTTTCTTCAAAGGTTGGCCGAGGAAAATGACCGATCTGAGAATCCGGAATATGTTCTCTCAATGCGGTGACGACATCTGTATAGATGGACTCTGCAGACATACACAAAATGTGAGAGTTATCGTAAACCAATTACCAAAAGACAAAATTTTGGACTTGCCCAAATTCAAAGATACTGCAGACGACAATATGAATTGAATGAAATTTTGCATTCTTTGATCTTTCTGGGTAGAAAAAATTGTGGGAAATGAAGAAATTGCTTGTTAGAAGCAATTTCTTTATTTTCCACAAAATTTTCAAAGCCATTATCTTGCAGGGAGTTAAAAAGAGTTATTAAGTGGTAATGGGTTAACCTTTTAACAGTTTTACAGTTTACAGTTTATTCAGAAAATACATACAGGCCACCAGCCCATTATACATAATATTTTACAAACAGTTTTTTTTTTACAGAGTTGCATATTACACAAACTACGATTTTTGTATACATCTTCATTATTGTATATATGCAGAAACATTTTATAGACTGGTCTAGATTTAGCGTTTATGCAGAATCTCCAATACATCGATGCTTGCAGCGAAAACCTTGCATCCGCAGCTTTTTTAAGCTGCAGATACCAGGTTTCTGCCGAAAAGCGACGATATATACGGTATTACTGTCCCTAATGTTCACACTGTTACAAACAATAATATAAAACATATTTAAAAGTATAACAAGAGGACCATGATGGTCCTA
The DNA here is from genome assembly GCA_963680895.1 of Fragum sueziense. Classification (NCBI taxonomy): domain Eukaryota; kingdom Metazoa; phylum Mollusca; class Bivalvia; order Cardiida; family Cardiidae; genus Fragum; species Fragum sueziense. The sequence continues at coordinate 18,613,598 of OY804600.1, read as the reverse complement.
TATCGCTCACCTGAACTAAGATATGAGCCACAGTTATGTTTGAATCAATTAATATTTCGATGCCTTAGAAGAATAAGGTCGTAAGTGGTACTTACGACCTTTTATGATGCATACATTTTTCGAAAGGGCATTTCAAGCTCTACATATGGTGCAAATTTCATAGACATTTGAACTTGTCATGCTGACCAATTTGGCTATAGAAAAGGGTTGTTTGTTCTTTTTTCCTTTTGAAATAAAACTGTTTTTTCAAGTTTTCTCAAAACTGTGTTTTTTCACTTACGACCTTCTTCTTCTTAGGCATCGATTTGTGACATTAAGACTGAAAACAAACTTATGGTCATCAACATTAAGTCCCTGTTTTGTCTTTAAAGGTCGATATATCTGGTTGTAAAGAGTGAAAACAAAGTCAAAAAACAAAAATTTTGTCCATTTCAAGGGCAGATAACTCAGCAACTGCTTGTCTAATTGTACTGAAGTTCAAATTCATCCATGATCTTATGGTAATTAATCATTATATCCAAGATCAAAGTTTTGTCTTGATTGGTTACCATAAATTTTATGGTTGTTAAAGTAAAAACAAAGTCGAAAACAGCATTTTTTTTCAAAGGACCTCTATGGATAAGGCGAGACATCTCCCTGAAAGGCTCTAATGGAAAAGTCAATTTTCAAAACATGCAAAATGATGATTATTTTGAGCTATATTGTTAGATGGATACCTAAATCCTATAAAAAGTGATTTTGTTCAATCAAAACGATTTGACATGTACAGATAACTCTTGGTTTCTGTACCTACCCCCAAAATTACATTTTCTTACCCCACCGGTATTCATTCAACCAGAATTAAGTTTTCTATGATTTCATAAGCAAGATTTTTTCTGTAAATGTAAGGACAATTGGTGTTGAAATCATATACCAGTTTTCGTTTTGTCCTTAATGCGCATGCACATCATTGAAACGAGTTTAAAGGCGAAATCTTCCCGCCAAAAATACGGCAATTGGTATATGAGCACTATTTTTAGTACATGTATAAAAGTATGTTCCACCCTGTGACCAAGGAAACCTTTTTACCAAGGAAGCATATGGTCAAGTGACACAACATATGTCAATGGAAAGCTGGGTCAAGGGGTGGAACGATGTTCACCAGCCCATGGAAGGTAGGTATTCCTCAGTTTTTGGCGGGAAAGTGCGCTTTTAAAGTTGTTTCAATGATGCGCATGCGCAATACGGACAAAACCAAAGCTGCCATATGATTTCAACACCATTTATTCTTGTATCTGTAGAAAATAAATTGGAAATAAAACAAAAAGAAACTTAATTTTACGTCTATGAATACCAGTAGTATAAGAAAATGAAACTATTTAGGTGGGCACAAAAATCAAGAGTTATCTCCACCTATAGAACTTTATAAATGGCAAAAAAACGGTATTCATTTCATTTATTTATCTTCCTAACCATAAAGCTTAATTTTGTTTCTCAATTTGTTAGTTTTGAAAATTGACCCATCGCGCTGAGCCTTTTAGGGAGATCTCTTGCCTTATCTATAGAGGTCCTTCAAGGTTCATGGGCATTTAACTCATGACTTTCTAATCCAATGAAACTGAAATTCAAAGTCATTTTAGATCTTATGGTCACCAACATTATTACATTGTAAGACTTGATTGGTCAATAATTGTAAATGCCAGAGAGTAAGACTTGATTGGTCAATAATTGCAAATGCCAGAGAGTAAACAAAGTTGAAAAACAGTCCATAACAACAATATTTTCAAATTCAAGGGGATATAACTCATTACTTTCTCATCCGATCACACTGAAATTCAAAGTCATCCAGGATCTAATGGTCATCATCATTATGTACAAGTTTTGTCTTAGTTGGTCCATATTTGTAGATGCTACAGTGTAAATAAAGTCAAAAACAGTCGAAACGTCAATTTTGTCAAATTCAATAGCATATAACTCATGATCTTTTCAACCGATCAAGCTGAAAATTGAATCATCTGACATCTTATGGTCCTTAACATTGTGGCAATTTTTTTGGTTTGATTGGTCAATAATATTGTAGATGCTAGAGAGTAAACAGTCAAAAACAGCAATTTTTTTTCAAATTCAAGGGCATATAACTCACGACTTTCTAGTCAGATCAGACCAAAAATCAAACTCATCCGAGATCTTATGGTCGACAACATTGTGCCCAAGTTTTGAATTGATTTGTCAATATTTGTAGATGCTATATAGTGTAACTAGAGTGTAAACTTGTCGAAAACAGTCAAAAACGGTAATTTTGTCAAATTCAAGGGCAGATAACTCGCGACTTTCTAGTCCGATCAGACCAAAAATCGAACTCATCTGAAATCTTATGGTCGACAACATTGTGTTCGAGTTTTGAATTGATTTGTCAATATTTGTAGATGCTAGAGTGTAAACAATGTCAAAAGTAGCTATTTTTTACATTCAAGGGCAGATAACTCCAGACTTCCTGGTCCGATCTGACCCAAAATCGACCTCATCCACAATCTTATGGTTACTAATATTATGTCCAAGTTTTGTTTTGATTGATCAATAATTGTAGATGCTAGAGTGCAAACAAAGTCGAAAACAGTCAAAAACTGCAATTTTGTCAAATTCAAGGGCAGATAACGCAAGACTTTCTAGTCCGATCAGACCAAAATTCAAACTCATCCAATGGCTTATGGTCACAAACATTTTGTCCTATTTTTTGTATCAATTGGTTAATATTTGTAGATGCTAGAGTGTAAACAATGTCAAAAGTAGCTATTTTTTCATTCAAGGGCAGATAACTCCAGACTTTCTAATCCGATCTGACCCAAAATCAAACTCATCCGAGAGCTCATGGTCATACATGTTTTGACCAAGTTTGGTCAAGATTGGCTCATATTTGTAGATGCTAGAGTGTAAACACCAAATTGTTGACAGACGGACGGACGTACAGACGGATGACGGACACAAAGCGATCACAATAGCTCACCTTGAGCACTTCATGCTCAGGTGAGCTAATAAACCCTTACCTAAACAAGAGGACCATGATGGTCCTATATCGCTCACCTGAACCAAAATGATATGAGCCACGGTTTTGTTCAATTAAGTTGAAATTTTAAGACTTTAAGACTGAAAACAAACTTATGGTCAATAACATTGTGTCAAGTTTTGTCTTGAGACTTGATAAGTCACTATTTGAGGTTGTTAGAGTAAAATTTGAAAGGCAGATAACTGAGCAAATTCTATTCTGATTATTCTAAAATTCATTTATCCAAGATCTTATTGTTGTCAACATCATAATCCAAATTTCGTCTTGATTGTTCATTATTTGTGGTTGTTACAGTCGAAACAGCAATTTTGTCAGATTCAAGGGCACATGCATGGCTGCCCACTTTCTCATTCAATTGGAGTAAAATTCAAACTCATGTAAGGTCTTATAATCAGCAGCATAGAGTGAAAGTTTTGTCTTGGTTGATCAATAATCCTAGATTCTAGATTGTAAACAAGGCCGAAAACAGTCAAAAACAGCAATTTTGTCAAATTCAAGGGCACATAACTCTCGACTTTCTACACAGATCAGACTGAAAATCAAAATCATCCAAAATCTTATTGTCCCCAACAATGTTTCCAAGTTTTGTTTCACTTTATCAATAATTGTAGATTCTAGAGAGTAAACAAGGTCGAAAACAGCCGAAAACGGCATTTTTTTCAGATTCAAGATCATAACTCTTGTCTTTCTGGTTCAACCAGACCAAAAATCAACCTCATTTGAGATCTTATGGTCTCCAACATTGTGTCCAAGTTTTGTCTTGATTGGTCAATAATTGTATATTCTATAGGGTAAACAAGGTCGAAAACAGACAAAAACGGCAATTTTGTCAAAGTCAAGGGCACACAACACTCGATTTTCTAAACAGATCAGACTGAAAATCGAAATCATCCGAAATCTTATTGTCCCTAACGATATGTCAAAGTAAAGTCTTGATTGATCAAAAATTGTAGATTCTAGAGTATAAACAAGGTCGAAAACAGCGGAAAACATTAATTTTGTAAAATTCAAGGGCACATAACTCTAGTCTTTCTGGTTCAATCTGACAAAGAATCAAACTCATTTCAGATCTTATGTTTTCCAAAATTGTGTCCAAGTTTTGACTCGATTGATCAATATTTGGAGATTCTAGAGTGTAAACAAGCAAATTCGTTGAATTGATATCCCCCGCCGAACATATTTCCATTGTCAATAAAGTAACGTGGAAACGAATATAACTCTGTATGTATATGGCTTCAACAAAACAAATATCACTCTGTATGTATATGGCTTCAACAGAACGAATATCACTCTGTATGTATGTGGCTTAAACAGTCAGGGGCAGTAACTCTAAATTCGACGGTCGAACATCCCACTGTTGTCTGTCTAATGCCTATCCGTAAAGCGATTAATAGAAAGACACATGATCAAATATCTATTTCAATTGGAATCTGAATTCTAGTAATGCTAAACAGGACTTTCACAATTTCAAATAGTTCACTATAATGACTTAATTTACCTGTTCCCAAACAAGATCTGATTTTGACATCCCTGATAGAAAAGGCTTGGGAAAACATTGAGGAAAAAAAAGAAAATGCTGATGATCAGCATTTTCTCCTTTTGCCTAAATATGTTCCACCCTACATTGTACATATATCCTATATTTAGTTTACATAGATTTTGTCATTTGCAAAATCTTTCAAATTGGACCGCCCTTAATATTTGCTGTTTGGGAAATGGTTAAACAGAACAACAGTAGTCTGACTCTTCGATAATGAAGATAATACTGGCTAACATGCCAGTGGGTAAATTGAACATTAACAAACAAGAGTTCATCAACTGTAACCTCAAACAAACATATAAAATATATTGCCAATATGTGAAATAAGCAATTGGAAAACAAAACAAGAGGCCCAGGAGGGCCTGAATCGCTCCACTGGCTAAATTGGAAGAATTATCCCATGATTTCTTGTAAGCCTTACACGGGGCCAGCCAAATCATGAAATTTGTGAATAAATTTTGAAGAGAGACTCAAAGAACATTCTTGCAAAGTCTGGTTCAAATTGGCCTAATGGTTGATTTTTAAAGAATTTTCTTATGATTTCTCTAAGTCTGATAAGCCCCTTTCTTCCTGCCACGGCCACATTTTTGGACAAATATAAAAATTTGTGAACAGATTTTAAAAAGAATGACTAAAGGCACATTCCTGCAAAGTTTGGTTCAATTGGGCACACTGGTAGATTTTTAAAGAATTTCCTTATGATTTCTTTAAGTCTGATAAGCCCCTTCCTCCCTGCCACGCCCACTTTTTTTGAAAAATGTAAAAAATTGTGAACAAATTTTGAAAAGAGAGACTCAAAGAACATTCCTGCAAAGTCTGGTTCCAATTGGCCCAATGGTTGATTTTTAAAGAATTTTCTTATGATTTCTTTAAGTCTGATAAGCCCCTTTCTCCCTGCCACGGCCACATTTTTTGACAAATGTAAAAACTTGTGAACAAATTTTGAAAAGAATGACTCAAGGCACATTCCTGCCAGGTTTGGTTCAAATTGGCCTAATGGTTGATTTTTAAAGAATTTTCTTATAATTTCTTTAAGTCTGATAAGCCCCTTTCTCCCTGCCATGGCCACATTTTTTGACAAATGTAAAAATTTGTGAACAAATTTTGAAAAGAATGACTCAAGGCACATTCCTGCCAGGTTTGGTTCAAATTGGTCCAATGGTTGATTTTTTAAGAATTTTCTTATGATTTCTCTAAGTCTGATAAGCCCCGCCCTGCCACGCCCACATTTTTTGATCAATCAAAAATTCGCGAACAAGTTTTGAAAAGGGTCACTCAAGGAACATTCCTGCCAAGTTTGGTCAAAATTGGCCCACTGGTATAAGAGGAGAAGATGTTTAAAGAAAAAGTTAACGGACGGAGGCACACATGGACGCACGACGGACACAATGCCAGGACAATAGCTCGCTGGCCTTCGGCCAGTGGAGCTAAAAATGAGAGTAATAAAATGTTAAGAATCATTCAGCAAATTTATCATTGACCTTGACCTACCTTGAATTAGCCAAACACAACAGTTCATCTAATTCTTTACCAAACAATGACATTTTTTGAAAACCTAATAGAAATGCTGCCAGTATTTTCTTCTTTTGTCTCAATATTTTCTGTGCTTCTTCATACACACTTTATGTTTAGCAACATCCACTTTGTTTTCTGCAGCAGATTTCAAATTAAAAAGTTTTTGATGTTTCAGAAATGGTTCTTTATCTGATAATGATAATTCCAAAATTATATAGATTTGAATTATTTTTTTAATAACAATAAAATTAATTCTGACAATCAGTGTTTTCTTTTATTACTCAATGTTTTTTTTACACAACTGTTAAACCCAAACCAAAGCAGAACAGTGTAAAAATCCAACAAAACCTTTAAAATGTACTTTCTTGCCAGATTCAAAAGTATATGTGTAGCTCACATCTTATAGATAGAAGAAAAGATATCCATCAATGATCATTAGAACCAACAATTTAATTCCATGTATACTACTTGCCTTCCCAGGTTTTATTTATTGGATTAAAAAGTACAATATGTATATTCAAGCTTGATAAGCTGAATACAAAATTGTGATCATATTTTCGAATAACTTGGAATCAAAAGTAAAGGTAAATAAAAAGAGGAAACAGTTCATATAAACTGCCATATCTATTTCTTTATTTTGATTCAATAAATCAAGTAATAAAGAATAAACTTCCATTCTTAAATTTTGTTTTATCAATATTCCAAAGTATATAATTTGTCACTACAGTCTCAAACTAGAACTGTCGCAAAGCGGACAAATACCCCCCACTAGCGCGTTGTCACTGAAAAAGTGCTAAAGTTCAAAGTGGCATAACTCTAAAACTACTGCCTGGATCAAGATGAAATTTGCAGGTGCACAACTTCATATGATAGGAAACAACCTGCTAAAATTTCAGCAAAATCGGTCAAAAACTGTGGGAGGAGAAGAGGACACAAAATTATGTCCACGGACGGACGGACAGACGGATGGACGGACAACCTGAATCCAGTATACCCCCCCATAACTTTGTTGTGGGGGGTATAAAAACAAGCCCCCAGCTGCTCTCTCACATAAAGGACAAATGACTTCTGTCAAATGAAAGAATGGATACAGGCCCAGTCGGGTTTTGAACTCAAAACCCCTGGATTGACAGATTCCGACGTTACTGAGCTATCTAGGCTCTGCATTATATTCTAAAGTGGAGAGCCTCGAATACATTTCTCTATCCTGAAGTTCCAGTTTTGGGAAGGGATCAAACCCTATGTTGTGGGTACTCATTCAGGGCTTTTTAGCCTATTCTGTAGGGGCCGATATTCGGCCCCATTCCGTAAGGGCCCCAATTTTTTCCCAGTTCAGAAAAAAAATCCCAATCCAAAGTACTGGCATGAACAGTAATGAGTTTCACATCTGGACTGTATGCCGGTGTAACAGGGTAACGTGTCCCCCCCCCCCCCCCCCCCCGCCCCTTTGGATTTTTTTTTTAATTGTATTGTGTATTTTTAATGCATATTTTGTTTCATAAGTATTAAATCTTTTAGAATAAGTTATTTTAAACATTAAATTTAAATATTTAATTTTTTTAAATTCTTTCACATTTCCAAAGAAGGAAAATATCTAATTGCATTGTAATTTTTTATCAAATCACTTTCTCCAAATATTTTTTTTCAACTATTATTATTACCATTATTAATATTTTATTCGGCCCCATTCCGTAAGGGCCCCAATTTTTTCCCAATTCAGAAAAAAAATCCCAATCCAAAGTACTGGCATGAACAGTAATGAGTTTCACATCTGGACTGTATGCCGGTGTAACAGGGTAACGTGTCCCCCCCCTTGGATTTTTTTTTTTAATTGTATTGTGTATTTTCAATGCATATTTTGTTTCATAAGTATTAAATCTTTTAGAATAAGTTATTTTAAACATGAAATTTAAATATTTATTTTTTTTTAATTCTTTCACATTTCCAAAGAAGGAAAATATCTAATTGCATTGTAATTTTTTATTAAATCACTTTCTCCAAATATTTTTTTTCAACTATTATTATTACCATTATTAATATTTTGTGATAATACCAAAGTAAATTGCGCAGAAATAATGTGAAAAAATTTAAAGAGGAGGGAGGGGGGTAGGGGGGGGGGGGGACACGTTACCCCTGGGTAACGTGTCCCCCCTTTGATTTTTTTCCTTTTTAATTATAATGTATATTTTTAATGCCTATTTAGTTTTATAATTATTAAATCCTTTGAAATAAGCTATCTTAAACCAAAAAATAAAAGAATTAAGTTTTTTTCATTCTTTCACTTTTCAATGAGAGGTGGAACAGGCTACCCAGGCCTGAGTAACATGTACCCACCTTGGATTTTTTTCCTTTTTAATCATAATGTGTATTTTTATATCATTATTAATGTTTCGTGATAACACCAAAGGAAATTTCGCAGAAATAATGTGAAAAATTTTAAGAGGGGGGGGGGGACACGTAACCCCTGGGTAACCTGTCCCCGGGGACACGTTACCCAGGCCTGGGTAACGTGTCCCCCCCTTTGATTTTTTCTTTTTTAATTATAATGTATAATTTTAATGCCTATTTAGTTTTATGATTATTGAATCTTTAAAAATAAGCTATTTTAAACAATATATAAAAATACATATTATGATTAAAAAGGAAAAAAATCCTAGGTGGGTACACGTTACTCAGGCCTGGGTAGCCTGTCCCACCTCTCATTGAAAAGTGAAAGAATGAAAAAAATTAAATTCTTTTATTTTTTGGTTTAAAATAGCTTATTTCAAAGGATTCAATAATTATAAAACTAAATAGGGGACACGTTACCCTGGGACACCGGTTATTAGCTGAGAATCCAATATTTAATTGGCCACAGCCCTTTATTCTATCAATTGAAGTAGCCATATGTCATAAATTACATAATATGCGTGTGTAAAAATACCCAATTGTGTTATGCAGTCATTCAGGTAAATCGCCGATCGTATCTTCGCAGCCGTAGATTGTAAATTAATTAGGGCTCTCTATCAAAGAAATCCAAAAAATTCTTCGGTAATTCAGTCAGATCTTGTTACCTATTTGATGTTTTATTGTTTAGACTATTTGATGCTCTTGGGAAAAACAGATACAGTAATAAAAAACTTAATGTCATGGGTTTTCGCGATGTAAACAAAGTATTGATCAAAGTTGATAGGAGGAAAATTAAAGCTGTATACAATCAAAGATCCATATTTTTTCAGCTAAATATCCTTGAAAACTGATTTTAAATTTAAACAAGAGGACCATGATGGTCCTGTATCGCTCACCTGAACCAAAATGATATGAGCCACAATTTTGTTCAATTCAATTAATATTTACGACTTTAAGACTGAAAACAAACTTATGGTCAATAACGTTGTGAAGATTGAACTCATCCGAGATCTTATGGTGCCCAACATTGTGTCCAAGTTTTGTCTTGATTGATTAATAATTGTAAATTTTAGAGTGTAAACAAGGTCGAAAACAGCCGAAAAAGGCAATTTTGTCAAATTCAAGGGCAAGTGAATCTCGACTTTCTGATCAGATCAGACTGAAAATCGAAATGACCAAAGATCTTTTAATCCCCAACATTGTGTCCAAGTTTTGTCCTGATTGATTCATATTTGTAGATTCTAGAGTGTAAATGAGGTAAAAAAACAGCCGAAAATGGCAATTTTGTCAAATTCAAGGGCACATAACTCTCAACTTTCTGAAAAAGATCAGACTGAAAATCTAACTTATTTAAGATCTTATGGTCTCCAACATTGTGTTCCAAGTTTTGTTTTGATTGAATAATATTTGTAGATTCTAGAGTGTAAACAAGGTCGAAAACAGCCAAAAATGGCAATTTTATCAAATTCAAGGGCACATAACTCTTTACTTTCTAAACAGATCAGACTGAAAATCGAAATCCTCAAAGATCTTAGGGTCCCAAACATTGTGTCTAAGTTTTGTCTTGATTGATTCATAATTGTAGATTCTAGAGGGTAAACAAGGTCGAAAACAGCCTAAAATGGCAATTTTGTTGAATTCAAGGGCACATAACTCTTGTCTTTCTGATCAGATCAGACTGAAAATCGAACTCATCTGAAATCTTATGGTCTCAAACATTATGCCCAAGTTTTGTCTTGATTGATCAATATTTGTAGATGCTAGAGTGTTAAATTAAAAAGTAGCTATTCTTGACGTTCAAGGGCACATAACTCCTGACTTCCTGATCCGATCTGACCCAAAATAAAACTCATCCAAGAACTTATGGTCTCAAACATTATGTCCAAGTTTTGTCTTGATTGATCAATATTTGTAGATGCTAGAGTGTTAACAAATTAAAAAGTAGCTATTTTTGACGTTCAAGGGCACATAACTCCTGACTTCCTGGTCCAATCTGACCCAAAATTAAACTCATCCGAGAACTTATAGTCATACATGTTTTGTTCAAGTTTGGTTAAGATTGGTCAATATTTGTAGATGCTAGAGTGTTAACAAATTAACAAGAGGACCATGATGGTCCTATATCGCTCACCTGAACCAAGATGATATGAGCCACAGATTTGTTCAAATCAATTACTTGTGACTTTAAGACTGAAAACAAACTTATGGTTAACAACATTGCGTCCAAATTTTGTCTCGGTTTGTCGCTATTTGTGGTTGTTAGAGTAAAAACAGTCGAAAACGGCAAATTTGTCAATTTGAAGGGCTCAGCAAACTCAGCAAATTCTACTCTAATTAAGCTAATTCAAACTGGTGCAAGATCTTATGTTCAGCAACATTGTGTCCAAATTTCTTCTTGATTGGTCAACAATTATTGTAGATGCTAAAGTGTAAACAAAGTCCGAAACAATCGAAAACATCAATTTTGTCAAATTCAAGGGCATATAACTCATGACTTTCTAGTCTGACGAGACTGAAGTTCAAGCTCATCCAAGAAATTATGGTCACCAACATTGTGTCAAAGTTTCATCTTAATAGGTCAATAATTGTAGATTCTAAAGTGTAAACAAAGTCGTAAACATTCAAAAACGGGAATTTTGTCAAATTCAAGGGCGTTTAACTCATGACCTTTTGATCTGATCAATCTGAAAATCAAACTCATACATGATCTTATAGTCCCTAAGATTGTGATCAAGTTTTGTCTTGATTGGTCAATAATTGTAGATGCTAGAGTGTAAACAAAGTCAAAAACAGTCGAAAACGGCAATTTTGTCAAATTCAAGGGCGTTTAACTCATGACTTATTGATCCGATCAATCTGAAAATCATACTCATACAAGATCTTATGGTTCCTAACATTGTCTCAAAGTTTTGTCTTGATTGGTCAGTATTTGTAGAAGTTAGAGTGTAAACAAAGTCGAAAACAGTCGAAAATGTCAATTTTGTCAATTTCAAGGGCACATAACTCAAGACCTTCTGGTCTGATCAGACTGAAAATCAAACTCATCCGAGATCTTATGGTCACCAACATTGTGTCAAAGTTTTGTTTTGATTGATAAATAATTGTAGATACTAGAGTGTTAACAATGTCAAAACTAGCTATTTTTCGCATTCAAGGGCAGATAACTCCGTACTTTCTGGTTCGATCTGACCCATAATCGAACTCATCCGAGATCTTATGGTCATACATGTTTTGACCAGGTTTGGTCAAGATTGGCTTATATTTGTAGATGCTAGAGTGTTAACACGAAATTGTGGACGGACGGACGGACAGACGGACAGACGGACAGACGGACGACGGACAAAAAGTGACCACAATAGCTCACCTTGAGCACTTCGTGCTCAGGTGAGCTAAAAAGTAGCTATTTTTGACGTTCAAGGTCACATAACTCCTGACTTCCTGGTCCGATCTGACCCAAAATTTAACTCATCCGAGAACTTATAGTCATACATGTTTTGTTCAAGTTTGGTCAAGATTGGTTGATATTTGTAGATGCTAAAGTGTTAAATTAAAAAGTAGCTATTTTTGACGTTCAAGGGCACATAACTCCTGACTTCCTGGTCCGATCTGACCCAAAATTGAACTCATCCGAGAACTTATGATCATACATGTTTTGTTCAAGTTTGGTTAAGATTGGTCAATATTTGTGGATGCTAGAGTGTTAACAACAAATTGTGGACAGACGGACGGACGGACGCCGACGGACAAAAAGCGACCACAATAGCTCACCTTGAGCACTTCGTGCTCAGGTGAGCTAACAAAACTAGAAATGTCGCAAAGCGGACGAATACCCCCCACTAGGGCCTTGTCACTGAAAAAGTGCTATTGGTCAAAATGTTCTTGACTTAAAGCATGGAAACGGATTTTAAACAAAGTCCAACTGTGACCTTGACCTTTGACCTTGGTGACCCCAAAACAATACAGGGACAAGAGGACCATGATGGTCCTATATCGCTCACCTGAACCAAGATGATAGAAGAAGAAAACTAAAGTCAAAACCTGCTATTTTTGACATTCAAGGGCAGATAACTCAGGTCATTCTGGTTCAATCCATATTCTTTGAAGGAATCTGAGAGAGGGTCACCCAAGGATCATTCCTGTGAAGTTTGGTTAAAATCCATCCAGTAGTTTTTGAGAAGAAGATTTTTAAAGAAAAAGTTTACGGACGCACGGACGGACGGACGGACGGACGGACCCACGACAGACACACCGCCATGACAATAGCCCTCTGGCCTGAAAGGCCAGTGGAGCTAAAAACTGTGGGAGAAGAAGAGGACACAAGATTATGTCCACCCCCCCCCCCCCCCCATAAAAACTTCAAAGTGGCATAACTCTGAAACTAATGACTGGATCAAGATGGAAATTGCAGGTGCACAACTTCATAATGATAGGGAACATCCTGATAAAATTTCAGAACTAGACAGCCCTGGCAGTCTGGAAGCGCTCTACAGGCCCGATTGTTTGTCTTGTTGAATGCAATTTCAAAGATTGACTGCGCAAACATGCAAATGCATGACCAAGCTGAAAATTACAAGAAAGTAAGATCGTATGGTCAGTAAGATTCTGTAAAAATTCTGTATTGATTAGTAAACACTAATGGCTGTAAAAGTGACAAGAGGACCATGATGGTCCTAAATCGCTCACCTGAACCTAAATGATATGAGCAACACTTTTTTTCAATTCAATTAATATTTATTACTTTAAGACTGAAAAAGAACTTATGGTCAATAAGGTTGTGAAAATCTAACTCATCCGAGATCTAAACTAGAACTGTCGCAAAGCGGACAAATACCCCCCACTAGCGCGTTGTCACTGAAAAAGTGCTAAAGTTCAAAGTGGCATAACTCTAAAACTACGACCTGGATCAAGATGAAAATTCCAGGTGCACAACTTCATATGATAGGAAACAACCTGCTAAAATTTCAGCAAAATCGGTCAAAAACTGTGGGAGGAGAAGAGGACACAAAATTATGTCCATGGATGGATGGACAGACGGACGGACAGACGGATGGACAGACGGACAACCTGAATCCAGTATACCCCCCATAACTTTGTTGTGGGGGGTATAATTATGGTGCCAAACATTGTACAGGGCTCCAGATAAGAGGGGGTGGTGACTTTTCAAACTGCAATAATGCTGTCAGTGATCATCAAACCCTATGTTGTAGGTACTCATTTGTATCGTCTCGTCGAGACGATTCAAATGAGTACCCACAACATAGGATTTGAATTCGAAAAAACAATGTTAGTACGTCTTCACCTCCACTTATCTTTAGCCCTGATTGTATCCAAGTTTTGTCTTGATCGATAAATAATTGTAGATTCTAGAGTATAAACAAGGTCGAAAACAACAATTTTGTCAAATTCAAGGGCACAAAACGCTCGATTTTCTGATCAGATCAGACTGAAAATCAATCTAATCCCAGATCTTATGGTTCCCAACATTGTGTCCAAGTTTTGTATAGATTGATCAATAATTGTAGATTCTAGAATGTAAACAAGGTCGAAACCAGCCGAAAATGGCAATTTTGTCAAATTCAAGGGCACATAACTCTCAACATTCTCATCAGATCAGACTGAAAATCAAGCTCATCCAAGATCTTATAGTCCCCAACATTGTGTTCAAGTTTTGTCTTGATTGATAAATAATTGTAGATTCTAGAGTATAAACAAGGTCAAAAACAGCCCAAAACAGCAATTTCATCAAATTCAAGGGCACATTACTCTTGACTTTCTAATCAGATCAAACTGAAAATCGAAGTTACCTGAGATCTTATAGTCTCCAACATTGTGTCCAAGATTTGTCTTGATTGGTCAATAATTGCAGATTCTAGTGTGTAAACAAAGTCGAAAACAGTAAAAAACAGCAATTTTGTCAAATTCAAGGGCACATAACTCTTGACTTTCTGATTAGATCAGACTGAAAATCAAACTAATCCCAGATCTTATGGTCCAAAGCATTGTGTCCAAGTTTTGTCTTGATTGAATAATAATTGTAGATTCTAGAGTGTAAAAAAGGTTGAAAACAGCCGAAAATAGCAATTTTGTTAAATTCAAGGGCACGTAACTCTTGACTTTCAGATCAGATCAGACTGAAAATCAAACTCATCTGAGATCTTATAGTCCCCAACATAGTGTCCAAGTTTTGTCTTGATTGACCCTTTCCCACACATTGGCGCTTTTGGATGCCCCACAAAATAAAGGCTTTGGAAAACATTGTGACAAGCAATTTCTTCATTACCCACAATGTTTTCTACCAAGAAAGACCAAAAAATGTTAAATTTTGTTCAATGGAACTTGTCGTCTGCAACACCTATGATTTTGGACTAGGCTTAAATTTTGTTGTTTGCTAATGGGATTCTAGAGTGCAAATCTATTTATATCCTCTATCAAACTAGATAACTCTACTTATACTGAAGAAAAGAAGTGTCAGAGTTCCTTCCCTTAGATTAACTCTTTTTTGAATACAGCAAAAAAGTGGCAATTTTGCCCAATTCAAGGGCACATAACTCTCATCTTTCTGGTCAGATCAGACTGCAAATTGACCTCATCCAAGATCTTATGGTCTCCAACATTATGTCAAAGTTTTGTCTTGATTGATCAATAATTGTAGATGCTAGAGTGTAAACAAACTTAAAAACAGCATTTTTTGACATTCAAGGGCAGATAACTCCGCACTTTCTGGTCCGATCAGGCCCATAATCAAACTTGTCCTAAGAACTTATGATCGTACTTGTTTTGGCCAAGTTTGATCAAGATTGAGTAACTTTTGTGGATGCTAGAGTGTAAACACCCCATGTTGATGGACGGACGGACGGACAGACGGACGGACGGATGCCGGATAAAAAGTGACCACAATAACTCACCTTGAGCACTTCGTGCTCAGGTGAGCTAAAAATAAAGCCAAAAATAGTAATTTTGTCAATTAAAAGGGCACATAACTCATGATGTAAAATTCAGATCAAGCTGAAAATCATACCAAGGCCAGATCTCATAGTCACCTACATTCTGTCCTAGTTTTGTCTTGATTGGTCAATATTTGTAGTTGCTAGAGTGAAAACAATGTCAAACAAGCAAATTCGTTGAATCGGTATCCCCCGCCGAACATATTTTCATTGTCAATAAAGTAGCGCGGAAACGAATATAACTCTGTATGTATATGGCTTCAACAGAACGAATATCACTCTGTATGTATATGGCTTCAACAGAACGAATATCACTGTATGTATATGGCTTAAACAGTCAGGGGCAGTAACTCTAAATTCGATGGTCAAATCGGGTAACCCCAACGATGTGCGCATGTCCACTTTGTGGTGAAGCTGTGTGCCAAGTTTCATCGAAATCCGGTCTATAGTTTTCAAGAAATAGCGCGGAAACGAATATCACTCTGTATGTATATGGCTTAAACAGTCAGGGGCAGTAACTCTAAATTTGAGGGTCGAACCAAGTAACCCCGTCGATATGCGCATGTCCTCATTGTAGTAAAGCTGTGTGCCAAGTTTTATTGAAATCCGGTCTATAGTTTTCAAGAAATAGCGCGGAAACAAATATCACTCTGTATGTATATGTTTATAACAGTCAGGGGCAGTAACTCTAAATTCGGGGGTCGAACCGGGTAACCCCGACAATATGCGCATGTCCACTTTGTAGTGAAGCTGTGTGTAAAGTTTCATTAAAATCCGGTCTATAGTTTTCAAGAAATAGCGTGGAAACAAATATCACTCTGTATGTATATGGCTTAAACAGTCAGGGGCAGTAACTCTAAATTCGACGGTCGTACCCGGTAACCCCGACGATATGCGCATGTCCTCATTGTAGTTAAGCTGTGTGCAAAGTTTCCTTGAAATCCGGTCTATAGTTTTCAAGAAATAGCGCGGAAACGAATATCACTGTATGTATATGGCTTAAACAGTCAGGGGCAGTAACTCAAAATTCGGTGGTCCAACCGGGTAACACCGACGATATGCGCATGTCCTCATTGTAGTAAAGCTGTGTGCCAAGTTTCATTGAAATCCGGTTTATAGTTTTCAAGAAATAGCGCGGAAACGAATATCACTGTGTATGTATATGGCTAAAACAGTCAGGGGCAGTAACTCTAAATTTGGCGGTCGAACCGGGTAACCCCGACGATATGCGCATGTCCACTATGTAGTGAAGCTGTGTGCCAAGTTTCATCGAAATCCGGTCTACAGTTTTCAAGAAATAGCGCGGAAACGAATATCACTCTGTATGTATATGGCTTAAACAGTCAGGGGCAGTAACTCTAAATTCAATGGTCGAACCGGGTAACCCCGACGATATGCGCATGTCCTCTTTGTAGTGAAGCTGTGTGCCAAGTTTCATCGAAATCCGGTCTATAGTTTTCAAGAAATAGCGCGGAAACGAATATCACTCTGTATGTATATGGCTTAAACAGTCAGGGGCAGTAACTCTAAATTTGAGGGTCGAACCAAGTAACCCCGTCGATATGCGCATGTCCTCATTGTAGTAAAGCTGTGTGCCAAGTTATTTATCCCCCGGCGGGGGATAAATAGAGCCGAAAATGGCAATTTTGTCAATTTCAAGGGCACATAACTCATGATGTAAAATTCAGATGAAGGTCAAAATTAGGACAAGGCAAGGTCTTATAGTCACCAACATTCTGTACAAGTTTTGTCTTGATTAGTCAATATTTGTAGTTGCTTGAGTGAAATCAAAGTCAAAATAGAGCTGAAAATGGCAATTTTGTCAATTTCAAGGGCACATAACTCAAGATGTAAAATTCAAATCAAGCTGAAAATTATACCAAGGCAAGATCTTATAGTCACCAACATTTTGTCCAAGTTTTGTCTTGATTGTTCAATATTTGTAGTCGCTAGAGTGAAAACAATGTCAAAATAGCGCCAAAATGGCAATTTTGTCAATTTCAAGGGCACATAACTCATGACGTAAAATTAAGATCAAGCTGAAAATTACACCAAGGCAAGATCTTATTAGAACCATCATTCTGTCAAAGTTTTGTGTTGATTGTGCAATATTTGTAGATTTTAGAGTAAAAATAAAGTCAAAATCAGTTATTTTTTACATTCAAGGGCAGATAACTTAACCCTTTACCAAACAAGACCTGGTTTTGACGTCCCTAATAGAAAAGGCTTTGGGAAAACATTGAAACAAAAGAAGAAACTGCTGATAACCAGCAGTTTCTCCTTTTGCCTCAATATTTTCTTGGCTATATCACACACAATTCCAATCTTTATTATCGTTCAATTTGTCGTCTGCAGCAGCTTTTGAATTGGACCACCGTAAAATTTTGTCGTTTGGGAAAGGGTTAAAGAAAAAAGTTTAAAGACGGATGCACGGACGCACGCACGCACGGACTGACGCACAACGGACACACCGCCATGACAATAGCTCGCTGGCCTGACGGCCAGTGGAGCTAAAAATTGGTCAAAAACTGTGGGAGAAGAGGACACAAGATTATGTCCACGGACGGACGGACAGACGGACAACCTGATTCCAGTATACCCCCATAACTTTGTTGTTGGGGGTATAATTATTCTATAGTTTCTAACTAAGAGTTAGATGATTTGGGGGGGGGGGGTATTTCAGTTCTGTGGATCATTAGTACTTTCTGTTTCAGTAAATATTTAATCCTTTCCCTGACTACCAAATTTTTACAGTGAACTAATTCTAAAACTGTTGCAAACAACAAAATAAATGTAACTAAAAATGTAAAGCTTGTGAATGATATAGCTCAAAACACAGAGGAGAAAATGCTTATCACTGACCAACATTCTCTCTCCATGTTTTACCAAGCTTATGTAAACATGGATGTCAAAACCAAGTCTTGTTTGGGAAAAATGAAGCAAAACAAAAAAAAAAAAAGATGCAGGATTTCAATTTTCAACATGATTTTGTCTTGATGGTGAGAGTTGTGATTCTGGGATATGTTTTAGCTCAGTTGTTTAAAATAATTAAAGTCTTACTAGTTATATATATATACAAGTTCTAATTTTTCCCAAATTTGGCACTTTGTCGATAAAATTTTCCCAATTTAGAGCTAGGGGCCCTTTCCCAAAATGCCTGGAAAAAGCCCTGTCATTGGAAACGTCTAATCGAGACCATTTCAATGAGTACCCACAACATAGGGTTCAGATTTGTAATAACAAAATACAATTTAAAATCTTGATTTGATATTTTATTTCTTATGTTTTTAATAACAAAATAGAGATACCTTCTTTATATTCAAAAGTGGAGAGTCTAAGGTACATTATCTCTATCCTTGAAATCCAAAATGGGGAAGGGGTCAAACCCTATATTTCATTGGAAACGTCTCATCGAGTTGATTCGATTCCAATGAGTACCCAAAACATAGGGTTAGGATTTGTAATTACAAAATAGAAATTATGTTCTTTATATTCAAAAGTGGAGAGACGCTGATACATATCTCTATCCTTGAGATCCCATTTGGGAAATCATGGATCAAACCCTTTATTGTAGGTATTCATTGGAAACATCTCATTGAGACAATTCCAATGAGTACCCAAATCATAGGGTTTGGATTTGTAATAACAAAATAGAAATACCTTATTTATATTCAAAAGTGGAGAGCCGCTGATACATATCTCAATCCTTGAGATCCCATTTGGGAAATGGATCAAACCCTATATTGTGGGTAGTCATTGGAAACATCTCATCCAGAAAATTCCAATGAGTACCCACAACATAGGGTTCAGATTTGAAATAACAAAATAATTTGATTTGATTTATTGGGGTTTTACGCCCTTTTCAACAACTAAGGTCACATCGTGGTGGCTGGACCACCTAACCATGGATTCCTCGTGTTTCTCATACCAGAACTACAACAACACCCTTAC
Source organism: Fragum sueziense (assembly GCA_963680895.1). NCBI lineage: Eukaryota > Metazoa > Mollusca > Bivalvia > Cardiida > Cardiidae > Fragum > Fragum sueziense. Next base: position 18,594,217 of record OY804600.1, on the reverse strand, counting down.
CGAGCCTCCAGCTGCTCCCCCACATAAGTTCACGATATCAAAGAAATATCAAAACTAAAATACCTTCTTTATACTCAAAAGTGGAGAGCCGCTGATACATATCTCTGTCCTGAAGTTCCAGTTTGGGGAAGGGATCAAACAATATATTGTGGGTACTCATTGGAAATGTCTCATCGAGACGATTCTAATGAGTACCCACAACATAGAATTTGAAATACAAGAGGGCCAAGATGGCCCTGCATCGCTCACCTGAGAGGACTTTGAGTTTGAGTTTATTGGGGTTTTACGCTGTTTTCAACTACCAGGGTCATATCGCGGCGGCTGGAGCACCTACCCATGGATTCCTGTTGTTTCTCAAACCAGTACTACCACAACACCCTTACCGAGCCTCCAGCTGCTCGCCCACTTAGGTTAACGATTTCAAACCCATTGGTGGGTGACAATTTTATCAGAAAGGGTATTAGCCGCGGCCGGGTATCGAACCCGGGACCTCTCGAATGAGGGTCAGATGCGCTACCAACTGCGCTAAGGCCGCGGCCTGAGAGGACTTCAGAGCTTCAGATTTATTTGAAGAGTGGTGGGTCAAAATGACCCATGGCAGGGAAATTGATGGGTCATTTTTGGAAATGATGGGCCATAACAATGAAAATAAACATAGTGATATAAAAAAAATTGTAAAAGCTTGGGCCGCTTGGCCCCTGGAGTTGAAAAGTGATGGGCCATATTTGCAAATAGTGTGTCAAATGGCATGGGCCCACTGTCAATCTGAAGCTCTGGGACTTTGAAACAAACAGCTTGCAAACTTCAAACTCGCATGACCCACTTTTTACATGACCTAGACATCATCAAGATAAACATTCAGAACAATTTTGACAATGATGAGTAAATATTTTGGTTCTTAGAGTAAAAAACAAGATTTGGCCTTTTGACCTAGTTTTTGACCTAACATTAGCCACTTTCTACATGACCAATTTATCATCAAGATAAGCAATTCTGAACAATTTTCACGATGATGAATAAATATTTTGATTTTTTTGGGCAAAAACAAAATTTGACCTAGGTTTTGACCGCCCCAGATATTGTGAAAATAAACATTCTGAACAATTTTCACAATGATAAAGTAAATATTTTGTTTCTTAGAGCAAAAACAAAATTTGACCTAGTTTTAGACCTCCCATGACCCACTTTTCACATCACCAGGATATCATCAGGATAAACATTCTGAACAAATTTAACAATGATAAAGTAAATATTTTTGGTTCTTAGAGCAAAATCAAAATTTGACCTAGTGACCTAGTTTTTGACCTCACATGGCCCACTTTTAACATTGACCAGATATCATCAAGATAAATATTCTGAACAATTTTCACAACGATAAAGTAAATATTTTGGTTCCTAGAGCAAAAACAAGATTTGACCTAGTGACCTAATTTTAGACCTCGCATGACCCACTTTTCACATCACCAAGATATCATCAGGATAAACATTCTTAACAATTTTCACAATGATAAAGTAAATATTTTGGTTCTTAGAGCAAAATCAAAATTTGACCTGGTGACCTAGTTTTTAACCTCGAATGACCTGCTATTCATATCACCAACATAAACATTCTGAATTTTCACAATGATAAAGTAAATATTTTGGTTCTTAGAGCATAAACAAAATTTGACCTAGTGACCAGTTTCTGACCTCACATGACCCACTTTTAAAATGACCTAAATTTCGTCAAGATAAACATTCTGAACAATTTTCACAATGATAAAGTAAATATTTTGGTTCTAAGAGCAAAAACAAAATTTGACCTAGTGACCTAGTTTTAGACCTCGCATGACTCACTTTTCACATCACCAAGAAATCATCAGGATAAACATTCTGGAAATTTTCACAATGATATAGTTAACATTTTGGTTCTTAGAGCAAAATCAAAATTTGACCTAGTGACCTAGTTTTCAACCTCAAATTACCTGTTATTCATATCACCAAGATATCATCAAGATAAACATTCTGAATTTTCACAATGATTGAGTAAATATTTTGGTTCTAAGAGGAAAAACAAAATTTGACCTAGTGACCTAGTTTCTGACCTCACATGACCCACTTTTAAAATGACTCAAAGTTTGTGAAGATAAACATTCTGAACAATTTCACAATGATTGAGTAAATATTTTGGTTCTTACAGGAAAAAACAAGATTTGACCTAGTGACCTAGTTTCTGAACTCACATGACCCACTTTTAAAATGACCCAGATTTCGTCAAGATAAACATTATGAACAATTTTCACAATGTTTAAGTATATATTTGCGTTCTTAAAGCAAATCCAAGATTTGACCCAATGACCTAGTTTTTGACCTTACATGACCCACACTTTGTACATAATCTAGATATCAAGATAAGTATTTAGGATAGTTTTGACAAAGTTTTTGGGCAAAATTGGCATCTCTAGAGCAAAAGGAAGGATATGTAATATTTGACCTTGTGACATAGTTTTTGACCTTGCATGACCCTCCTTTGATCATGACACAGATATCATAACGATAAACAATTAGAACAATTTTGACAAAGTTTGGACCAAGAATTGGCACTCCAAGAGCAAAAGGAAGGATTTCACAAGATTTGACCTCATGACCTAGTTAACCCTTTCACAAATGGCAAAATTTTAGGGTGATCAACTTCAAAAACTTCCACAAATGACAAAATGGAAGTTATCAAAGATAGGATTTGTGTGCAATACAGCACAGAAAATATTGAGACAAAAGGAGAAAATGCTGATTATCAGCATTTACTTCTTTTGTCTCAATGTTTTCCCAAGTATTTTCTAATAGGGACGTCAAAACCAGGTCTTGTTTGGGAAAGGGTTAATGACCTGGAATGACCCACTTCTTGACATAGCCTAGATATCATCAAGATAAACATTCAGGACAATTTTGACAAAGTTTGTGCCAATATTGGCACTTATAGAGTAAAAAGATGGATTTTACAATATTTGACCTAGTGACCCAGTTTTTGACCTGGCTTGACCTATTTTTTTATCATGACCTAGATATTATCAAGACAAATATTCTGAATAATTTTCACAACGATTGAGCAACAAATGTGGCCCCTAGAGCAAAACAAAGATTTGACCTAGTGACCTACTTTTTGACGCCATTATGGCCCCGATTCAAATTCTTTGAAGTATTTTGAAAAAGCATGACCCATAGATCATATGAGTGAAATATGATTGAATTCTGCCCAGTACTTTAGGAGGAGAAGATTTTTTTGTGAAAAGTTGACGGATGAACAGATAGACAGTTAGACAGATAGACAGTTAGACAGACAGACGCCGGACAACAGACCGATCACAATACCTCACCTCGAGCACTTTGTGCTCAGGTGAGCTAAAAAAAGAAATATATACTGAGAGGCAAAAGAAAGTATACACTTTTTGTTTGTCAATATCTCTCTTCATTTCCATCATATCGACTCAAAATTTTGTTCTTTTCATTTCTACACATAAACCAATAATACAGTGTTGATAAATTTTACCTGAAATTGCTTGACTACCCATACTTATGCTACATGCCAATTTTGCAAATTTAGCGCGTGCAACTTAGTGGAGCATCAAATGCTGCTGTTAGTCCGTATTTGATTTCTTTATTCTTTACCACAACAAATCACAACGTTAAATTTTCTCTAACATTATAACCCTATTCTCAGCGGCTGGTAGAAATTGACAAATAAGCCACTTTTTTACATCAAGACCCATTTTCCTATGACGCAGCACGATATTAAAGAAATGTGACACTATATACACTTAGTCAGGTGTCTAGAAACATTCTACGTAAATCTTATCAAAACCCGTCAATACATTTTGAAGGAGTTACCTCAGATAGATTGTTTTCACCAAGCCCCCTTTTGCCATGACGCACCGTATTAGGGAAAGACCATGACAATGTAGCATGGTCTTAGGTATCTCGAAACTTTCTGTGAAAATTTTATCCAAATCCGTTAATAAATGTAGGGTTTGTGTCACTGTTGATGCTTGCATTAATTAATCGATTATATCCCCCTTTTCTGTGACACTGTATGTTATGAAAAAACATTCGTAACGAAAGGACGAACAGATACATGTGTAGGCGGAGACGGTCTCATCAATAAACGGCCACCTTCGGTGGTGATTAAAAATCATACATATTATATGAATCGTTTTCGCAGAGAACATGGAATAACTAGGGTGTATACTTATTTTTGCCTCTCAGTATATTAAACCGTGTAATAACAAAATAGAAATACCTTCCTTATATTCAAAAGTGGAGAGCCGCTGATACATATCCCTGTCCTGTAGTTCCAGTTTGGGGAAGGGATCAAACAATACCTCTTTAAATGCCTCGCTCAGCAGGTGTAGATGTTTCAGACATTTACGGAACTTCTGCGGCTCCTCTTCCTTCAAATCTAGCAAAAACAAGAAACATAGCTCCAGTTAACCCATTCCCAAACGGCAAAATTTCAAACTTTCCATGTCAAAAGCAGCTGAAGACGACAAGTGGACCTTGTTTAAGATATAATTTGTGTACAATAAAGCAAAGAAAATATCGAGACAAAAGGAGAAACTGCTGGTTATCAGCAGTTTCTTTTGTCTCAATGTTTTCCCGAGCCATTTCTAGAAGGGACGTCAAAAGCAGATCTTGTTTGGGAAAGGGTTAAGAGGGTGTGATGACTTTTCAAACTGCACTAATTCTGTTATTGATCATCAAAGTACTCATTTGTATCGTCTCGTCAAGATGATTCAAATGAGTACTCACATCATAGGGTTTGGAATTGAAGTAGCAAAGTTAGAATGCCTTCATCCCCATTTATCTGTAGCCCTGAAGAAGCATACTTATTACAATGCAACAGTAACAAGAGGACCATGATGGTCCTAAATCGCTCACCTGATTCAAGATGACAAGAATGATAATGACAATTTTGTCAAATTCAAAGGCATGAAACTTATAAGGACTTTCTGTTTGGAAACAATTAAGTAATAATTTTGTTCCAATTGATCCTGTAAAGTTGGGTATGAATTAGCATAATGGTTGAGTTTCTTTTAATAACTATTTCATGATTTCGCAATATACAACATAGGGCTAATTTTCAAAGCATTACTGATCTGTACAGATAACAGAAATAGATAAGAGATATAGGAAAAGCTTTCATTCTGGAAGCCATTCATGAAATTAGGTCTTACACAAAATTTCAAAGTTCTAGGCCAAACAGTTTAGAAGAAAACTAAGTACACCAGTACAGTATAATTTTCAATGCACGAAATTTCCCTAACCCTGCCACACCAAAATACTTTTTAAGGAAATAAATAATTCAAGATACAATTTTGAAACAAGTCACTCAAGGAACTTTCCAGCCATGTTTCGTTCAAATTGGCCCCAATCGTTGATTTTTAAAGAATTTTCTTATGATTTCTCTATTCTGATAAGCCTCTTCCTCCCTGACACGCCCACATTTTTTGACAAATGTAAAAATTTGTGAACAAATTTTTAGAAGAGTGACTCAAGGAAGATTCCAGCCAAGTTTGATTAAAATTGGCCAAATGGTTGATTTTTAAAGAATTTTCTTACAATTTCTCCAAGTCCATAAGTCCCTTTCTCCCTGCCACGGCCACATTTTTTGACAAATGTAAACATTTGTGAACAAATTTTGAAAAGAGTGACTCAAGGAACATTCCTGCAAAGTCTGGTTCAATTGGGCCATATGGTTGAATTTTAAAGAATTTTCTTATGATTTCTCTTTCTCTAAGTCCGATAAGCCCCTTTCTCCCTGTCATGGCCATATTTTTTTGACAAATGTAAAAAATTGTGAATAAATTTGAAAAGAGTGACTCAAGGAACATTCCTACCTAGGCTGGTTCAATTGGGCTCAATGGTTGATTTTTTAAAGAATTTTTTTCTAATTTCTCTAAGTCCGATAAGCCCCTTCCTCCCTGCCACGGCCACATTTTTTGACAAATGTAAAAATTTGAGAACAAATTTTGAAAAAAGTGACTCAAGGAACATTCCTGCTAGGTCTGGTTCAATTGGGCCCTATGGTTGATTTTTAAAGAATTTTCTAATGATTTCTCTAAGTCCGATAAGCCCCTTCCTCCCTGTCATGGCCATATTTTTTTGACAAATGTAAAAATTTGTGAATAAATTTTGAGAAGAGTGACTCAAGGCACATTCCTGCCAAGTTTGCTTCAAATTGGCCCAATGGTTGATTTTTAAAGAATTTTCTTATGATTTCTCTAAGTCTGATAAGCCCCGCCCTGCCACGCCCACATTTTTTGACGAATCAAAAATCCGCAACAAAATTTGAGAAGGGTCACCCAAGGAACATTCCTGCCAAGTTTGGTAAAAATTGGCCCACTGGTATATGAGATGAAGATGTTTAAAGAAATTGTGGACGGACAGACGGATGGACAGACGGACGGACAGACGGACGGACAGACGGATGGACGGACGACGGACAAAAAGCAACCACAATAGCTCACCTTGAGCACTTCGTGCTCAGGTGAGCTAAAGATGGGTGAAGACATTCTAAATTTTTTTATTTTTCATTTCAAATCCAAACCCTATGTTGTGTGTACTCATTTGAATCATCTTGACGAGACAATTGACCAAACACAAATCGATAGATTGCTCCGCCCAATGTAGAAATTAAGAAAAACAATGGGGAGAATTGGCATGTCGATTGTTTTGATTTTTTTTGACAGTCAGCATTTTCTTTCATCTGTTGAATCTATTGAATCAATTGTGCACCAAATCCTTTTTGATACGATAAAAACTTAGCTTTGAACAAGATGTGTTTGTGAAACACAAATGCCCCCGAAATGGCCATTTTTCTAAAATGTTAAGTTTTTGTAGAGTAAAGGGTAGATAAGGGTTAAGGGATGACCTTGAGGAAGGTCAAATTGCATGGAACAGATAGATATCATTGAAAGGAAGTTGCATACCAAATTTGAGCTTTGTATGTCAAATACTTTTGGAGAAAAGGCAAAGGTTAAGTTTTCGGACAGACCAGGGTTCCCACGCTCCAGCAGTTCCAAAATTCCCTGACATTTCCCTGACATGAAAGTGATTTTGACCTGACATTTTATCGACGTTTCAACCGATGTTTCCCTTTTCCTTAACAATTTCATCAAAGAATTACCAATGCTATTATGCATATAATAATAGTTATACAACTGCTCGTCGGTGCTATGACAAAATGGCGTAACAAATTAGTTACGCAATTTTGTCATTTTTTTTATAAATGCTTTCTACTAAGTATGTAGGAGCGCATATCCTGTCAAAACGGCGTTTTTCTACACCTATTAGAACCCTTTCAATTATCATGTGACAAAATTGCGTAACTCGATTTCGCTGACAAAAAATGCATTATACGTAGACAAATTTACACGAGAGTAATATTGAGTTACGCAATTTTGCAGGCATATTTTTTAACATTTTTTAAAACGGCAAAAACGTTTTTGGCTCTCCTGAAAAAAATGGTTTTCGAGCAAAATTTCTATTACGCCATTTTGTCATAGCACCGACGTGCTGCTTTTAACCTACTCATTTTGAATAAACAAACTAAAAAATCAGCAATTTAAGTCAAAAACACCAGAAACTGCCTTAGCCTTGAAAACTACTTCAATGAAAAATTCCCTGACAGTCTTTTCAAAATTCCCTGACATTTCCCTGACTTTTGCCTTATTTTTCAAATTTCCATGATACTCATCAAAATTCCCTGACATTTCCCTGACTTTTACAAAATTCCATTTTTCCCTGACTTTTCCCTGACGCGTGGGAACCCTGCAGACAGACGGACAGACGGACGGACAGACAGACAGACAGACGGACACGAGTAAAACAATATGCCCCCGATCTCTCGATACGGAGGCATAAAAATATGACAAAATTTGTTAATCTGCAAGGAAACATGCCTTCAAATCTGTGTCTGAAAAAAAAGTATCCAGACTTGGAAATTGAAATATTCATGGCTTCATATTGTTGATGATGGATTGAATAAGTGACTGAAACTTTCTCTTTGTGCTGAACTGCAAGGAAGGAGTATTTGGGCAGAAAATTGGTCTCCAAACTTCCAAATAAACAGCATCAAGAATCACATTGAGTCAAAAGTTTAACTCTTTTTTCGTTTAAATTTCAGCATTATAAAATACTAAATCAGCATTGACAAAAATTTTAAGGGGTGAAAACCTTTTAGGCTATAAAATTATGAGGAGTTCTGTCCATTTTGTCGCCATAATACTTTCACCCTTTCCCAAACAAGACCTTGTGTAGTTGTCCCTAATAGAGAAGACTTTTGAAAACATTGAGGCAATAGAGGAAAATGCTGGAAAACCAGCATTTTCTCCTTTTGCCTCAGTATTTTCTGTCCCATATTATGCACAAATCAAATCTTTACTAACATTAACTTTGGCACCTGCAACAGCTTTCACATTTTACAATCCTAACATTTTCTTGTTAGATGGAATGGTTTGAAACCCAATCTAATTAATCCTTTACCAAATGGCAAAATTGTAGGGTGGCTCAATTTCAACAAAATAGATGTTTATAAAGATAAGAAAAGTGTCAAATATTGCATGGAAAATATTGAGGCAAAAGGAGAAAATGATGATTATCATTTTCTTCTTTTTCCTCTATGTTTTTCCCAAGCCCTTTCAATTAGGGACGCCAAAATCAGATCTTGTTTGGAAAAGAGTTAATACAGAGGTGGTTGAGCAGCAATTCGTGTCTTACCTCTGACAATGCCCTGAAATGTTGCGGAGAATATAAACTCCTTCATGTTAAACACGGGTCTGTCGATGTACAGGAGGTAGGCCACTAAATCCAGAAATATGTCAGGCTCCATCATAAACACTTCCTGGTGTAAATACTCCTCTACCTACAATAACATACCAGGCCTGCATTTCTCGAAAAAAATTAAGTACATACTCATGAGTACATGCTCAACTTCAATGGAATACTCTCCAACGTTGAAGGGTAATCGATTGAAGTTCATGTGGATTTTGTGCGATTTGAGTACGGTGCTCAGATTTTGTGTCTGAGAACGTACTAAAGTTTTTTCGAGAAACAGGGGCCAGAGCTACATATTAGAGAGAGTGATGGCTTTTCAAAATGAAATATTTCACTCAATGTTCTTCAAACCTTATGTTGTTGGTACTCATTTGAATTTTCTCTTCGAGACGATTCAAATGAGTACCAACAACATTGGGTTTAGATTTAAAATACTTAATACTAATTTTAGAATGTCTTTACCGCCCTCTTATCTGCTGCTCTGAAATACCATCTTTATACATGCAGAAAAGGGATGTGGCCATAGCGCAGTTGGTAGCATGTTAGACTCTTACTCATGAGGTCCCAAGTTCAATCCCTGGCTGCTGCAAATGCCCCTACAATTATCATTTCACCCAAATTGATCCCTGGCTGCCGCAAATGGCCCCACAATTATCATTTCACCCAAATTGTCTCCTAAATTATGGTTTTATAATCAGTAACCTATGAGGGAGAGCAGCTAGAGGCTCGGTAAGAATGTTGTAGTAGTAATGGTACGAGAAAGACAGAAATCTGTTGCACTGAAAAAATATTGATTGGAAGCACATACTACCAGGGTTTCTTTTTATGGTTAGGGGAAGGGGCCTGGGGCTCTTAATTTGGGGAAAAATGCATCGATTGAACTGATTTAGGGGGAAAAATTTCAAGCATATTTTTACCTTGGATACTGACAATGTTTCAAAATATGTTAGAAAACACAAAGAAAATAGACTTTGAAAGCAATTTGTAAGCTTATAAACTAAAGATCTTTAATTGTTAACATAAATAATCCCATGGGAGAACATTTTAAAGGTTGTGACATTGATTTATGAGGCGAAAATTACAATTTACGGGAAAAATTTCCAGAGGGAGAAGGGGCCGAAATTCGGCCCCAATTTCTTAGTAAAAAAAACCCCTGAAGTCTACATACAATTAAAGAAGAAAGAAGTACCTTGCTAAAGAATTCCCAGCTGCGCCTTGGTGTGTGGTTCAGTGTCCCAATTGCCTTTAAAAGGATCCCCATTTCATGGTAAGTGTATTCTTTATCTGACTCAATGAACATATCACAGGCAATTTCTAGTATATTCTCATCATAAAAACACGATAAAGTACTGTAATTTAATGTTAGCTCCATGAAATGTTTATCGACAGTCTTTCCATTCTTTCGTAACTGTCTGATGTGCCGAGACAAAATGTTTAACAAAAATCCGTCCACGTATTCCGCACTCTGAAAATTCGTGATAATGGCCTCAAGGTCTGCAGACTGTATCAGGTGTAAATTTCTCTGTAACCAGCCCACCATCTGCTTAAACTCAGCTGTTCTCTCAGATTTTTGCTCCACTTCCATTCCAATCATGAAGAGATCATACACCTTCATATTGGGTAAATTCTTTTCAAAATCCTTGTAAAAATCTTTAAACAAGTGATTTAATCTAGTTGGCAATGCTTGGTAAACAGTGAGGAGATCTTGAGCCGCGATACTACCACTTTTTGACCTAATCGTGTCCCATATAAGCTCGAGTATATTGACATACTCTAGAGTCATGCTCTCATTCTCCTGCATTACATCACTCCAGCTACACAGAGTCGTTACACACAACTGTTTTGACAATAAGGACTTGAATCGCTTGATCAGTTTATCACGCAAATTCTTCCTGAATCCCTGTACCTTAAAACTCAACGAGATCAAACTGACTGTCGTCAGTCCATCGAGATAACTAATCTCCTGGTCCAATGCCAGGAATATTTCCTTCCATTCTGCGGCTGTAATTCCCTCATCAACCCTGTTTTCCAGGACACTGCCCTTATCTCTAGATTTACATATCTTCTCCAGGCACATGGCTGCTGAGTACCCATCTTCATACACATAAGGAATCTTCAACGTATGGCCAAGGTCATTTATAAAGTTGCCCAGATACTTTGGAGCATTGATGCTGAATGGCTGAATCTTGATACCGAATTCTCTATCACTTTCAATGGCTCCAGGATATTTTTGTAGAAAATCTCTTTTGCTTTTTTCTGTAGATCTAACTGGTTTTATCACATCCCAGAAATCTACCCTTGGCTTGCGGTTTTCTGATGAGTTTATGTAAAATCTGCAACGTTGTGAAACGCTCGGCTGATTCTTCTCTAACGATTCTTTACACTGTACATCAAATAGTTGTCTTCTTAGGTTATTTACAACCCGCCTTTGACAAAGGCGTCTAAACATGATTGCCTGTCAAGTGACAACAGAGTAGAGAATCTGAAAATGAGAGTAAAAATTAATATAAATGATCAGGATTCTTGAAAAGATCGGAGGTGCGTTCTTAATTAGAGAGAGATTTTTTAATAAGAATTAAAGACTTCTAAAGATGTTTTAGATAGAGAGCTATTAAGAACAAGATTCTGACCGAAATGTTCCAAATGCTCCATACTGCATACAAATGACATCATCATGACATCATTTGTATGAAGTATGGTGCATTACCATGGTATCATGGAGCATTTGGAACAAATCAGTCAATTCTCTCTTGCATTGTTTCTACATAGGTAAATTGAGGGGTTCCGCACAAAGTATAGGGTAATGGCACCTCCCATCTTAAAATTGATTACTCTCAAGATCCTAAAATATCTTAAGAAATCTCAAGATATCTCTAGAAATCTCGCACTAAAGAAGGCACCTCTGGACATGATTTTGCTGACAGACCAACAAACCATACATCAACCAGGCCCGTAGGAAGCAATTTCATATTGGGGGGGCTAAAACCATTGTCCTGAATATTGGGGGGGGGGGGGGGGGGGGGAGCTAATTTGGATTTTCCCAAATTTTTCATTGTAAAATTAAGAAAATTTGGCATTTTTGGCCAACATTGGCGGGCTTAGCCCCCTCTAGCCCCCCCCCCCCCCCCCCCCCCTGTTCCTACAGGTCTGTCAACTAGTCTAATTGACAGACTGATTCCACTATATCCCATAAACCTTAACTTGCTGTTTTACGAATGCAGCAGCCATGGAGAATTTCGCAGCCCATCAGACTTGTATGACAATTGACCAAACGCCAATCCACAGATCGCTCCGCCCAAAATAGAATTTAAGACAAACAATGGGGATGCGATCGTTAATGGGGAACCATTTTATCCAGTTAATCGTGACGTAAATTCGGACAAACAAAATAGCATTTCGTAGGTGTTGTTATAAAATCTCGTAACTACAGCATGATTTAAGCTGCAGTTACGAGATTTTATAACAACACCGACTGTTTATCAAAACATGAAGATAAACCTAGTCTATTGTTAGCACAAAATTCTTTGCCATTGGCATGGCGATTGTTTTGATTGTCAGTCGATAAATCGATACAATAACATGTGCAACGAAGAACAATTGGGGCATGACATTTTTCTGATCGTCGATTGGCTAATCAATGTTTTTGATTGACAGTCGGCGTTTGGTTAATTTGTCTCCCAAAACAGGTTTGATTATTGTATTTTAACTTTGAGGGCCAGCAGCTGGAAAAACAGTAAGGATGTTGTGGTAGTAAATTTAAATTAGTAAAGATTTGAGAAACGCCAGGAATCTTTGATGGTTACTGGTTAGGTGCTGCAGCCGCTGCAATAAAGCAATTGCAAAGAGAGACAAGAGGGCCAGAATGGCCCTATATCGCTCACCTGAAAGAAGTTTAAGACACACCCATTTTTTTTGACGAATAAAAAATTTGAGAACAAATTTTGAAGAGTCATCCAAGGAAGATTTCTGCCAAGTGTGGTTCAAATTGGGCCAATGGTTGATTTTGAAAGAATTTTCTTATGATTTCTCCAAGTCCGGTAAATGCTGACCTGCCACGCCCACAATTTTGGATGAATAAAAAATCCGCGAACAAATCTTAAGAAGGGTCACCCAAGGAACATTCCTGCCAAATTTGGTTTTAAATGGCCCTATGGTTAAGGAGAAGAAGATTTTGAAGAATTTTTTAACAATTTCTCTTGGTTAGATAAGCCCCGCCCTGCTACACCCACATTTTTTGACGAAACTATAAATTTATGAACAAATATTAAAAAGGGTCACTCAAGGAACAATTCTGCAAAGTTTGGTTCAAATTGGCCCATTGGTTGATTTTTAAAGAATTTTCTTAGGATTTCTCTAAGGCTGATAAGCCCCTTCCTCCCTGCCACGCCCTCATTTTTTGACAAATGTAAAAATTTGTGAATCAATTTTGAAAAGAGAGACTCAAAGAACATTCCTGCAAAGTCTGCTTCAAATAGGCCCTATGGTTGATTTTTAAAGAATTTTCTTATGATTTCTCTAAGTCTGATAAGCCCCTTTCTCCCTGCCACGGCCACAATTTTTTACAAATGAAAATATTTGTAAACAAATTTTAAAAAGAATGGCTTAAGGCACATCCCTGCAAAGTCTGATTCAAATTGGCCCAGTGGTTGATTTTTAAAGAATTTTCTTTTGATTTTTCTTAGTCTGATAAGCCCCTTTCTCCCTGCCACGGCCACGTTTTTTGACGAATCAAAAATCTGAGAACAAGTTTTGAGAAGGGTCACTCAAGGAACAATTCTGCCAAGTTTGGTTCAAATTGGAACAATGGTTGATTTTTAAAGAATTTTCTTATGATTTCTCTAAGTCTGATAAGCCCCTTTCTCCCTGCCACGGCCACAATTTCTAACAAATGAAAATATTTGTGAACAAATTTTTAAAAAAAATGGCTTAAGGCACATCCCTGCAAAGTCTGGTTCAAATTGGCCCAATGGTTGATTTTTAAAGAATTTTCTTATGATTTTTCTAAGTCTGATAAGCCCCTTTCTCTCTGCCACGGCCACGTTTTTTGACGAATCAAAAATCTGAGAACAAGTTTTGAGAAGGGTCACTCAAGGAACAATTCTGCCAAGTTTGGTTCAAATTGGATAAATGGTTGATTTTTAAAGAATTTTCTTACGATTTCTCTAAGTGCAAAAAACCCCGCCCTGCCACGCCCACATTTTTTGACGAATCAAAAATCCGCGAACAAGTTTTGAGAAGGGTCACTCAAGGAACATTCCTGCCAAGTTTGGTCAAAATTGGTCTGTTAGTTTTGGAGAAGAAGATGTTTGAAGAAATTGTGGACGGACAGACGGACGACGGACGGTGAGTGACCACAATAGCTCCCCTCGAGCACTTTGTGCTCAGGTGAGCTAATAAACCCAATCAATCAAGCTGTTTTCTAAAAAATTACAAATTTCCAATAACCTTTTGGTCACCCAGTACTCAAGCTAAAGAAGGCGAGGGGATTTTTCGTGGTTTCCAATTAACCTCATACATTATGTTCAAAAGTAGATGAGGACTATACTCAAATTCAGTAAATTAGAAGGGGGAAATCCCAGTCCCCCCCCCCCCCCCCCTCAAATTTCATATTTGTTTAGAATTGGTGATAGTTCTGTAAACAGTGCTTTCTGAAATAAGCTGCCCAAGTCGTCCATTTACCTGACCCAACGAGCATATTTTGAATACCCCAGGGGTTGTGAATGTCCTTGGATTATAAGTTTTCACTTTCTTACAATATTTCTATAAATCGAATATGGGAACTCATTAGAATAATCAGAACTCATTAAGTCGCTCAACTCGCATCTTCGCAAGCATAGGGTGAAATCTATGACATAAGGTTGTTTCTGAATTCACTATTCATCCTTGGTGGATTTAGTCTGATTTTCTTGGTGTCCTCTTAAGTGTTTTTATTGATTCTAGCTGGAACCAATCAAATGGCTCAACACGTCATCAGCTTGTTATTTGTAAACAATTTATGACAACGGGCAGGAAAAACTTTGCATAAATTTGCATTCAAAAATGCAAAGATTGCAATTTTCCTCAGACTTCCACGCCAATAGACAGCATTTTTCAATATTTATTCGACAAACTTTTATACTTTCGACAACTCAACCAAAATAGCAGCTATCTTTACCTTGGTCCTAGTCTGTATGTTGTAGAACGCGAAAGAGAACACATGAAAATGAAGTTACGGTCATCAATTAAGGACCAAATAACGTCAAATGCATACAGCCTATATAATGGCAGATCCCAGATTTCAATGAGGGGGTGTTCGAAAATACAGAATATTCAGAGTTCTGCCAAGCTTTTAATCCTACGGGGCCATTGGCCCATTCAAGCCAAAAATATTGGGGAACTTTTCCCCAACATGGGGCCAACAATGGTATGAAGATCTGACAAATGATGATCACAATCTTT
Source organism: Fragum sueziense (assembly GCA_963680895.1). Classification (NCBI taxonomy): domain Eukaryota; kingdom Metazoa; phylum Mollusca; class Bivalvia; order Cardiida; family Cardiidae; genus Fragum; species Fragum sueziense. The sequence goes on along the minus strand of OY804600.1, from coordinate 18,578,971 downwards.
GAGAAGAAAGTTATTCTGCTCATAGTGACAGTATTTTCCATGACGCACATATCAAGCGTCATTGTCACAATTTTGAAACAAATGACCCCATAGGAATTTACTAGAGGGTTATTAATGACGAAAGTTTTAAAATCCAGCTTTTTGTATGATACTTTTAAAATCTGAAGGCATTTATCATATTTGACCCACAAAATTGGAGAAATGATCCCCAACTTTGAAGGCAAGGGAGTCACAAGGACCCCCAAATTCTTATGCCCAGGGAAAACCCTGTAATGATAACACAGATCTAACTAAAATACCGGTACTCTACTACCTTCTATATGAAAAAAAGTTTTATTTGGGTCAATTAGAGAACTGTGTTTTTGTGTTCAACTTTAATAGACAGAGAATATGTCATTGAGTTCTTGCTGGAATCGTACGACAACCACGGAAAGTCTGCAAGCCATTTCAACTTAAATCAAGGCATTTGTTTTGGATTTTTTTCTCTTAAAGATCATATTTCTCAATCTCAGATTCTTCCAAAGTTTTGGAAAGTCCCGGTTGACCAGTTTCAGAGTCTGTACCAGTCCACGCCTTTTTCTGCTCTGATTGGCCGAAATGACTGAAAATAAATCTAGTTTTAAGTTTGTTTTCTCTGCCATTGCTAGTTATGAAAGTGAAACTAGCAAACATCTGATGCAGAATGCAATTATAATGTTTCTTCGATCTTTAGGTAAAACGCTATTGATTGGCTCATAATTAGGAAACCCAATTTACAGTAACATCTAGACCTATGAGAATCGCTGTTACGATTGAGAGAAAAAACGTAAAGCTCCTGGATGAAAATAAAATACAAAACTTCCCGCGATTCGACCCAATAATGTTTCATACCAGCGGCGTACGGTTCCTACGTCCGGCTCTTTCAACATATTTTCATGGGGACGTCTGTCTTTTTCGCACGATCCCGCAATGGTGCGACCTCGGCAGAACTCTGTATTATTGCACAATTTTGAATCAATGTCAGCATGAAAATGAAATAATTAGGCTACAGAGGGTAGTTTGTTTGAACCCCCCACAGTGCTTCTGAAATAAGTTGCCCGAGTTGTCCGCTTACCTCAAATTACCTGTACGGACAAGCAGATTTTGAAAGCTAGGTTGTCCGTGGACAAGTGAAAAATCCAGTTATAATAAAAAGTTTTTTTTTCTTTTTCTCATTTTTCTAATTTTTTTTTTCATACAATGTAATTACAGATAGTTAAATGTACAAATTTTGTTGTAGACAATAGTTAGACAGTCATAATAGATATGCAATAAAAAAAGGGTAGTTTGTTTGAACCCCCCCTGGCCCAATTAAAACCCCCTCAGACTCTAGATCCGCTTATGCTATAGAATGAACAACCAGCAGGGTCAGCAGGACAATAGCTAGACGGTGCATCGCAAATTCGCAATACCAAGAAATTCTGACTAAATCCAACAAGGGTGAATACAAACAAAGGTGGATTCAACAATGGATAACATGGTGATAGAGTCGGTGAAAGTGAGTACCCACAGTATGGGCTTTGGATTTAACAAATTTAGAATGCCTGAACCGTGAAACCAACCTTATTTGAGGTGCTCTGCAAACTTACATTCTGCCTAGTGTCAGTCAGGGGTTCTGAAATCCATTGTCCAAGTTGCCCAGGTTGTCCCAAAGCAGCTCGGGAAAGGTATGAATTCCTCAACGTTGAGGAATTCATTAACAGTTAACGAATTCCTCAACTCAAAGTTAATGAATTCGTTAACTCTTGGCTTTTAATTGAAATAGGCATTGGTATACAAAAATCAGCATTGAGATACTGGTAATTTATGAAACTTTAAACAAAAATGAAACTTTTGGTCCAAGCG